>CM075816.1:33130310-33862810 GCA_037975025.1 Excoecaria agallocha
GATTAGATAGGCATGCCTAATGGGATATAGTTGCAGCTGCCATAGTTGACCCCATTTAGGTCCATTATTTGTTCCTTTACTGGAATCGTAGTTCGACCCCTTGGGTCTATTGTTTGATAACCTTGAGATATCCATTGTTTGATACCCCATTATCCACCCTTTTTGAACTAGCACTTAGGCAGTCTATTAAGTTTAAAAGAATTGTTAAAAGTAAGAAATACATGTATCAATTTCTTTATCTATATAATGTAAGCATATGAATGATTAATTACCATGTCTTATCTTCATTTCTTTGGCTATGTTGTTAATTTGAGATGAACTCATGATACAAGGTTGTTGCTATTCTTATTGAAATGTTAGTGTAAAGATATTTATATTCGATGGATGCTATTGGTCGATCATATTGTTATTTATGTATGTTATATCCCCGCTAAGCTTTATAGCTTAGCATGGTTACTTTACATACGTGTAGGTTTGACTAAAGTTCACTCAAGGACTTAATTCTTCATCAATTGGCCAACAAGAGTTGGTCCAGGCTTTTAGATGTAGGATATTTTATAGATAGTTCCTTTTTGTCCAGTCTTATATTTTTTGCTAAGTTTCAATGGGTGAAATGTAATTAGAGGACTATAAAATTTACTTAAATTACCTTGCTGGCATGTCCTTCTAATTTGTGGTGGCTAGTGTGTGATTGCCATATTATGACTGTTTTGCATGACTTTCTGGGCTAATTATTGGGATATGCATGCACCTTCTAAGTATATGATGATATGTTGTTGAATGATTTGTGTGAGTCTTTATTGCTAAAGGCATGATGTATGCTTGTGGACAAAGATGGTATTAGGATGTTACAGTTATTAGTATCAGAGCACCCAGATTTAGCCTTTTTTAGGTAATAAAGGTCTAGAAATCTTGGTTTGTTGGCCCAATGCAGTAAGTCCTTGTTTCACACAGATTTGAAGATGGATAATTCTAGAGATGTTATCAAGGGAATTGGCATAAAGTAGATTTACTAGCTGTAATTGGTTCCTCAGATATGAGATCTCTATCATCAAATCAGAATGAGATCCCTGCTACTATTCCTAGGGAGGCATTATTAAAAATTTCTTAGGATATGGCATAATTTTTGCAAAGTGTAATGGTGCCTAAGGCTCAAATCTCTGAGGTTAGAAAGTATGGTGTGGAAGAATTTTTGGGTACTACCTTAGAGCAATCCGAAAAAGCTAAATTTTTGGCTAGAAAAGCTGGAGATGATTCTAGATGATATTCAATGCCCTGCTCATTATAAGGTATCATGTGTTGTATCCTTACTTCAAGGACCATCGTACAATTGGTGGAAGCTAGTACTTGAATAACATCAACTATGTTACCGAGGCCTATAAAGAGGAGAAGCTAAGGTAGTTTCTCACATTAAAGCAGAGGGTTATGTCTGTAGCAGAGTTTGAGAAGGAATTCAACCAGTTATGAAAATATGTTCCCCAAAGAGATGTTGACTAATGCTTTCAAGAGTATACAATTTGAGGATGGGCTAAATCACCAGATCAGGGAGAAATTAATAGGGGCTACATCTCTTCAGAATGTGCACTTTTATCAGCTAGTGATGGTTTCTATGATGGTGGAGAAGCATGAGTTGGCTAAAAGAGAAAGAGAGCGAAAAGGGGAGCGAGGCTGAGGGTGGATGGTCCACTGAGAAAAGATTTAAAGGATCACATAATGTCTAGCAAGTAGGAGGAATGTATCATGCTTCTAGCAAGATGAAAAGGCAAGGATCTGTTGTAGTGTTCGAGCCAAGTCAGCATACCCCATTAGAGTAAAAAGGGGGTCAGCCACCGAGTGTCCTTATTATTTTAGGTGACATTGGGCTCCATGCAAGAAAAAATCAGGAGCGTGCTATAATTATGGTGCTATTGACCATTATATAGCTAATTGCCCTCCCAAACGGCATAAGACTCTGCACAGCAAGGTAGTAGAGGAGCTTCAAATATGTTCTCGGCTGTAAGAATCGAAAGTAGAGGCAGGGGGCGAGGTGGTTTACGTCACCGAACGATCCCAATCTCATATGTATTCGAATCAATGGATTAGAACAACTGCACCAGCTATCTCTAGGGCGAGCTTATGCCATGAAGGCACAAGAGGATCGATATGCTCCTGAAGTCATAGCTGGTAATTTCTCACTTTCTGATTATGATATTCATGCAATTATTGATCCTGGATCCACTCATTCATATGTTTCCATTTAGAGTATGAGTGGGGGTATGTCTAAGGTGCATCAATTGGAATATGACATATATGTAACTAGTCCATTAGGGGCACAATATGTGTGGTGAATAAAATGTTCCCTGATTGTCCCATCTTGATTCAAGGAATAGAATTTTAGCCGATCTTATCAAGCTACCTTTACAAGAATTTGATGCTATTTTATGCATGGACTGGTTGTCTAAGCATCGGAGCATTGGTGAATTGCGAGGCTAAATTGTAACTCTTAGTGATAAAGAGGGTAATGAGGTAATAGTTGTAAGTATTCCGACATAACCTTTGAACAATGTAATATACTACTAATAAAGCTAGATGATTTCTAAGGAAAGGGTCGTGAGGCATTTTTAGCCCTAGTTCTTGATTCGAAGAGGGACACGGTTAAGCTCTAAGACATACCAATAGTGAATGAATTTTTAGATATGTTTCCTAAAGACTTACTTGGTCTCCCCCTGATAAGGCTGTGGAATTATCTTTTGATGTTTTGCCTGGCAGAGCACCTAGTTCAATAGACCCTTATCGGATGGCCCCCAAAGGAATCGAAAGAGTTGAAGATACAATTGCAAGAATTGCTTGACAAGGGTTTTATCAGGCCTAGTGTATCTCCATGGGGTTGACCTGTTCTATTTGTCAAGAAAAAAGATGGTTCTATGATGATGTGTATCGATTATCGATAGTTAAATAGAGTGACAGTGAAAAATAAGTATCCATTATCTCGAATTGAGGATGAATTTGATTAGTTGAAAGGGGCATGAGTGCTTTCAAGGATTGACCTGAGATAGGGGTACTACCAACTTCGAGTTAGGGATGTGGATGTTTCAAAGCTGGCATTTAGAACTAGATATGGACATTATGGGTTTCTGGTAATGCCATTTGGGTTAACGAATGCCCTAGCCAAATTTATGGATTTAATGAATAGGGTGTTTAGACCATACTTGGACCAGTTCATGCTGGTTTTTATTGATTATATATTAGTCTATCCTAAGAATGAAGAAGAGTAGGCTGAGCATTTGAGAATTATGCTACAGACCTTAAAGGAGAATCGATTGTTCGCAAAATTAAGCAAGTGTGAGTTCTAGCTAATAGAGATTTCCTTCCTTGGCCATGTGGTAATTTTGAAAAGTATTAGAGTTGACCCAACAATAATTAAGGCTATTGTCAATTAGAGATTGCCTCAGAGTGCACTTAAGGTATGGAGTTTCTTGGGATTGGCCGGTTACTACCGTCATTTTGTAAAAGGGTTTTCAATGATGGCATATCCACTTACTAAGCTATTAAGGAAGAATGTCAAATTTGAATGGAATGACTATTGTGAGACCAGTTTTGATCAGATAAAGAGCATGCTAAAAAAAGCTCGATCTTAACACAACTTGTATCTGGAAAGGAGTATGCTAGTATAGTGATGCCTCTAGAGTTGGGTTGGGTTATGTTTTAATGCAAGAGGGTAAGGTGGTGGCTTATGCATCTCGAAAAATTAAATCGCATGAATAAAATTATCCAACACATGATTTGGAATTGGTAAGCAGCAGGTTTTTGCCTTAAAGATTTGCGGGCACTACCTATATGATGAAAGATGTAGGATATACACTGATCATAAAAAGCCTTAAGTATCTACTTACTCAAAAGGAACTAAACTTGAGATAGCGAGATGGCTCGAACTATTTAAGGACTATGATTGTATTATGGACTATCATTCGAATAAGGCTAATGTAGGTAGCAAATGCCTGAGCAGAAGAATTATGGCATCTATGGTGTTACAACGGGATAGATTGGAGGTTTACTTAAGATGGTGCTCTAGTTGCCCAATTAAGAGCTAGGCATGTGTAAGGTAGGCAGGTGATCGATGCATAGAAAAATTATCAAAAGTTGTAGTGAGTTGTACGATCTATGCATGATGGGGAACAGTCCAAATACTCAATCAAAGAAAATGGAAGTTTATACTTCAAGGATAGATTATGTGTTCCAGATGACAGAGAGGTTAAAAAGAACCTTATTTCATGAAGCTCATAACACTGTATTTACTATACATCCTTGGAGAAATAAGATGTATTAGGATCTTAAATGATGTTATTGGTGGTCAGATATAAAGAAGGACGTGGTCGATTATGTCTCTAAGTGTATAACCTGTCGTAAGTGAAAGCTGAACATCAACTTTCTTCTGGATTGTTGAATCCCATTCCAATTCCTCTGTGGAAGTAGGAAGATATCACTATGGAATTTGTCAACCAGGACTACCTTCTACCCAATAGAAAGCATAATGCATTGTGGGTAATAGTTGATAAGTTAACTAAGTTGGCTAATTTCTTGCTGGTTAGAATGAATTATTCTAATGACCAGTTAGTAAAATTGTATATTAATGAGATCATTTGACTTCATGGTATTCTGGTATCGAATAATATCAGATTGAGATCCTAGATTCACCTCTAGATTTTGGTAGAATTTACATAAGTCTTTGGGAACAAGATAAAAATTTAGTACGGCTTTTCATCCCCAAATGGATGGCATAATCAGAAAAGGGTAATGCAAGTCTTAGAAGATATGCAAAGGGGTTGTGTTTTGAATTTTTCCCGTTAGTTAGGAAAAAATACCTAGCCTTGATGGAGTTTGCCTATAATAATAGTTATTAGACTAGTCTAGGCATGGCTCCGTATGAAGCCTTGTATGGTTGAAGTTGTAGGACCTCGATATGTTGGATTGAGTTAACTGAACGCAAGATAATTGGGCCAGATCTAGTTAGAGACACTGAAGAAAAAGTTCAAGTTATTAAGCAGAGATTAAAAGAAGGAAGTAACAGTCAAAAATATTATACAGATTTAAAAAGAAAAGATGTCGAGTATCAAGGTGGGGATAGGTATTTTTGAAAGTTTTGCCCTGGAGAAGGTTTTGAGGTTTGGAAAGAAAGGAAATTGAGTCCAAGATTCATTGGTCCCTATGAAGTTCTGCAAAGGGTTTGACCAGTGGCATATAGATTAGCACTTCCTATGGAATTATCCAAGCTGCATGATGTATTTCATGTTTCTATGCTTTGAAAGTATTGTGCAGATGAATCCCATGTACTACAGGTGCAAGACATTCAAGTTCAAATAGATTTTAACCTACGATGAAGAGCCTAAAGAGATTTTGGCTAGGTAAATCAGGCAGTTAAGGAGGAAGCAGGTCCATCTTGTCAAGGTACTTTGGCAATATCATAACCTTCAAGAAGTAACTTGGGCTTCAGAAGAAGTGATGAGAGCCCAATACCCTCAGTTGTTTAAATCAGGTATGAATTTCGAGGATGAAATTCTTTTAAAAGGGGAAGAATTGTGAGGGCCTAATCTGACCCTAGCAGGGAATATGCTTAATCATATAATGCTATGTGTACAATAATTTTTTTTTATGGTTATAGCCACTCTAGAATAAAGTTTCTTGAAGGGTAATATGGTAAATTTAGTTAAATTTATGAAAAATGGTTTATTTGGATGATAAAAGAGATTTTAGGGTAAGATTTAGGATTTAAGATTTATTTGGGGTTAAATCATAAATTAAGAGTTGGAGGGGTTATTTTAGGAGATAGAAATGGAGAATGCGGTTAAAAGGGTAATCACTGGTCTCCTCCACATGATTTCAGTGATGATATCACTGTCTGTTCAAAAGGGAAGACCACTTTTATGCTTTTTTCTCATTCTCTTTCATTGAGTTTGTAATTAGGGTTTGGTAAGAGCAATTTCTCCCTTCTATCTTTTTCTATTAATGTAAGATTTTATGAAAGCAAGATGGAGAGTTTAGTATCTTCAAGTGGTTTGTTATAGGAGAGATAAGCAACGATAAGGGCAAAAGGATCTTGAAGGAGTAAGAAAGTCACGTTGTTCAGGTATGGGAGTATCATTGTTTTCTTTGTTGTCTGTAGATGGTTCTATAGAAATTAAGGTTTTATTATCTGAGTTCTTTGGTCTTTAGTTGAAGTTGAAGATGATTAATGAAAGATGTTTTGTTTAAGATGAGTGTTTGTAAGATGTTTTGGCTTTATGAAATCATTTTACTTACTTTGAACTGATATGGATCTCTAAACCCTAAGATGCACGACGATGCACGACCAAGCAAGACTAAAGGCTTGAGATACATGGGCCACTCAAAGGGAAATTGCCTAGAGATGCATGGCCAAGTAGTATTCCACTGCCTTCATTTCTCTAGTTTGTATATTTGTTTGAATCATCTAAGAAATCCACTTCCTCATTAATATTAATTAAGACAACACTCTTTATAAAGATATATAATTAAGCCTCTAATGCAACATAATTGGCATATTTAATGAGTATGTTTGCTAAATGTAATAAGTGATTATTTTATATGATGCTCTTTTTGTCAAGCCATAATGAACAAAGGTAAAGTCATCACGATAAGTTTGACAATATGACCATAATGATAGTATTGTTATGATTGCATGAAATTACTATGAAAACATGTATGTTTATGTGAAGTATTATGATCATTATCCTTAAATGAGATCGAATATGCGATATATGAGTTATAAGTGCAAGGTAACAAATATTAATGCCATCATATACGTATGAAATGTGAATTCCAATGTGAATTGTGCCTTGAGTAAATATTGTAATGTGTTAAAGGGAGCATGATGAATCAAATATCTTTTGATTAAGTGGTTAAGCCTGCGAGTCTTAGTTCAGTTGTGGATTAGATAGGAATGCCCAAAGGGATATAGTTACAGCTGCCATAGTTGACCCCATTTGAGTCTATTGTTTGTTCCTTTGATGGAACCATAGTTCGACCCCTTGGGTCCATTGTTTGATATCCTCGAGGTATGCATTGTTTAATACCTTTAGGTATCCATTGCTCCCATTATCCACCGCTTTTGAACTAGCATATAGGCAAGCTATTAAGCTTAAGAGAATTGTTAAAAATAAGAAATACATGTATCAATTTCTTCATCTATATGATGTAAGCATATGAATGATTGATTACCATATCTTATCTTCATTTCTTTTGCTATATTGTCAGTTTGACATGAACTCATGTTACAAGTATGTTGCTATTCTTATTGAAATGTTAGTGTAAAGATATTTATATTCAATGGATGCTATTGGTCGATCATATTGTTATTTGTGTATGTTATATCCCCACTAAGCTTTATAGCTTAGCATGGTTACTTTACATCCATGTAGGTTTAACTGAAGATCGCTCAGGGATGTAATTCTGCATCGATTGGCCAACAAGAGTTGGTCCAAGCTTTTAAATGTAGGATATTTTATGGATTGTTCCTTTTTGTCTAGTCTTATATTTTTTGCCATGTTTTCAATGGGGGAAATGTAATATGGAGGATTGTAAAATTTACTTAAATTACCTTGTTGGCATGTCCTTTCAAATTGTGGTGGCTAGTGTGTGATTGCCATATTATGACTATTTTGATTGACTTTCTAGGTTAATTATTGGGATATGCATGCACCATATTAGTATATGATGATATGTTGATGAATGATTTGTGTGAGTCTTGGTTGCTGAAGGCATGATGTATACTTGTGGGCAAAGATTGTATTAGGACGTTACAAGCTTAGTGTGGATGTTGTTTTGTTCTACTTTGTAATTAGAAAGTATACATCCTTTAACTTATTTGATATATGGAATGTGGGGTACGTACCTATTTGATAAGGTTTTAAGGACCTATGAAAAAGGTATGATATTAGTGCTTTGTTCATTGAGTTTGATTTTTTTATGGTTGATTTATCATTTCTATCATTCATTCTACTTTGCCATTTTATCTTTTAATTGTCATGTTGCTACCTTGGTCATACATTTTGTTGCCAATTTTATAATGTGTTTTGTTATTTCCAGGTATGTCGAAGATAAATACAAAATAAACAAAAAATAATTAAAATGCATAAATAAATATATTTTATGATATTATATACATTTAAAAAAAAGACCAACAGTTTTGAAACTCCTTGAATAAAAAATAATCTAACTACTAAGAGGGTCTTGGTCCTCTAAGATAGGTTGGTCTTTGTTAGAGAGTATGCCCTAGAGCCCATGTAATATGGATGTTTTTCATATGTATGAATTTATATTCTTAATAAAAGGCATCATTCATTTATTAATGTTATTGTTAAATACATGAGTTTGTAAATCTTAAAAAAATAAATAAAGTCCTAGATATTATAAACACAGTACAAAGGCAATCATGAAAGTGTTCATGATATGAGATGTCTATTGCATACAAATGTGTTAATAACTGAATATCCCTAGTCATAGAATTAACAAGATAGGACATTGTTAATTCGGACAGACTAGCACATGTTATGCTTCTTGAATGGTTCAAGCAGTGGTTCTCATAACTGTGATTATGAAAGATAGTCAAAGCTAATATATGGATGCTTGTTAGAAGAACAAGTTCATTGGAGACCTGCAAAGAGAATCCTCACATGGATAATAAATCTATATCAGTGAGGAATTTCTTCATAGCGGTTGTGCAAGTATCCTTAGATTTGAGATCACCAAAGTTATCTTAAGTAGCAAGTGGTATACTTTGACTCCATAACTTATTACTTCCAACTGGGAGTGAACATAGTTAGGAGATTGGGTATATCATGATCTACTTGAAGATAGTTGAGTGATTGACAAAGGATTTACCATCCCAGATTTAATAAAGGAAGTTATCTCGCATGATTCTATAATTACCTTGTTCAGAGAATCTCTGGCAAGAGTAATATGCCAAGATGGATAGAGATCCATGGAAGGCATTTTGGGAACAATGGTTAAATTAATAAAACATACATAATTAGATTTATATGAGTGGATAGAAATCCATACTCAGAATCTAATTGAGATAAGAGTGGTGAAAGGAGTAATTGCACGGTAACAGTTTCCATGGAAGGGTATAGTCAAACAACATGACTTTCCTGACATTTGGGTAGTCATGATGCCTAGCTAGAGGCCAATCATGACTTGTATAATGATGTATCAAAAATATCAATAGGGATTGATAAAATGATTTGAAGGAGTTTAAATCATGTGAGTTTTGAATAGAACTCACAATTACATATTATACTGCCAACGTGGACAGGAACCCAATAGGTCACACACATATAGAGTAAAGGATAAAATGGTAAAATGACAAGGATAATAATATTTGATATTATTATAAGGGTAGAGAAGTGAATAAGATAATAATTAATTAAAGAGTTTAATTATTTATGATCAAGTAAAATTGTCCGCGAAACTTTTGAGAAATGTTATGTAAATTGGATCTAATTGAAATAATGTATTTCATGATTAATTATTATTATTGTCTTATAAGTGTTATTTGACTACTATAAGTGTTATTGACTGATATAATAATTAATAAGTCCATTGGAGGAGTTATAAAGGGGTCAGAGGAATGGAGCTAGTGTGGAAGCCCTTCTGTAGAGGGCCACATACCAACTCTATACAGAAGGCCTTAATGGCCTATTTCTTGGACAAAATTAATTTATATATGTTACATAAGTGTTATGGAACCTACATATTTAATTTTGTTTGATTTGGAATCCATTTGGGTATCTAAATCCAATTAGTTGCACAAAGGGCCTAGTTTGTGGGTTTTGTGCATAGTCTTTTATGAAAAGGTTTAATTTGGATTTAATTAAGCCCAAATGATTATAATTAATTTTTAGAGGCCCACTTAATAATTCTCCAACAATTTTAAAGAGCATAATCTCATTAAGGAGTTGGAATTTTAACCTAACTGTAAAAGGGCAACTAATGAGGAATTAGGGTAAAGAGATTAAACACATAAGAAAGTCTTATTCTTCTATTCTCTCTCTCCCTTTTGCGCCACTCCCTTGCTAGCTCTAGGGTTTTTCGGCCACTCCTTATTCTACACCAATTAGTTGGTTCAATTTATCATTCTCTAGTGTGGATTACTCATTGGAGGTGTTCGATTTTGGACACTGTGGTTTGCGATAACCCGGTGCGAAATAAAATCAACTGTTCAACAAAAATCAAAGGTGATTTTTCTTATTCTCATCAATATGAATATTGTACATTCATGGCAAGATCAGTAACATTGGTTAAAAAATTTTAAATTCCGCTTATGTATGAGATGCATGTAACCAATAAATTCCAACAGTCTTGATAAAGGATGAATAGCAAAAGTCCTGGGAGATTTAGGTGGTGCCACTACCTATGATGGTGCCAGTGGCTATTCCTCCTCCTACTACCTAAACATGAACTCAAACATGGGTAGTACAGCAGAAGGTGGTTGTAAGATCTGTGCTATCACCTTAGCAAAACATTATGAAATCTAGCTTACCCCTCAGATTGCCCTATAATGCTACTCTAGATATTTCATCAAGTAATTTCTCAGGTCCCTAATTTATCTCCTTAGCTGCTCATTAGTCTCAATCACAACCTGCCTCCCTCTAGGGACCTTTATTTTAATATGATCTTACTACTATTCGATCTAAGTAAGAGAATCATTAACTACCTATAGATATGCATTAAATCTATTTCCTACAGCCACCAAATCAGCTCTAATACCTTGCATGTTGGCTTACAATGATTGTACCAAAGCCAACACTGATTGTAAGGTTTGATCCTTTTTCCTAATGGTCTTATCTATGGGAGATAACTTTTTGAGATACCACTAAGTAATAGGGTTGATATTGGCTGCACTGATGGGAAGTAGTGGATGTGGATGCTTTAGGATATCAATATGGAAAAGGAGTAGTGGAAACAGATGCCTTCAGGATGGTTATGTGGTGAATATTAGCCCAATGTCCTAGCTGGAGATTGTCAATGTCTGTTCTATGATCGTGGATACATTAATGGCTATGTTGACCCTCTAAAACACTCATCGAGTTCTACCTACATGTCCATCTCATAGTCAGAGTCCACACTTATCCCTTGAGGCTCTTGTGTCTCCTCCTATTGATCATCATGCTGAGCTGGTGGTGCTGGAGTTGTTTGAGGTTACTAAAGTTGATCATGAGCCATCCTCTCTTTAGTGGCCTTGGTATAATAAGATCAAGGCCATAACTCTCTCCAGTCTAAATGAGAGTCAATAGTTTGTATTGGCCCTATCACCCCTATATCATCTCGACCATCCTCACATTGATAGCGGCCTGCATATTTATAAATATGTCCTCCTAAAGTGGCCGACCAAACATCCTCTCGTCAACCCTAAAGTCAAGTAGCAATTGAGTCACCACTCCCCCAATGCAAATTTATGATGTTAGCTGGGTAGCAACTCTAAGTAAGATAACAATGATTTTATGTGTAATATCCACCCTCGTGCATCTATACATAGCCCACAAACAAAATATATCGACCGCATTAATAGACCCAAAAATACCGGTACGATCGAGGTATGAAGTAGTTAGAACCCATTGGATTTACCTCAAAGTTTATGTAGCAGTGTGCTCTTAGCCATTTTTAACTAGCACATGGCCTTGGGAAGCATAATAGATGCTTTTGTTAAACCTGGTTGGGATATTAAGCACACATATTATCCCCATCTAATAGGTTAAGCTATAACGACCTTTGTTTATCCTATTTTATTTTCAGCAATTCAGCTTCTAAAACCACCCTAAAAGACTAATGCTTGATTTTCACTAGCAGTATAGCTTTTATCCTATATAGTAAGAAAAATGGAGTAGCTCTTGTTGAAGTTTTAGCTACTTTCTTACAACGCCATAATGTGAAAGGTAGCATATTGGCCAATTCTTCATAAGTTTGAACCATCTTAACTACAATCCTTTTAAATTTTTTGTTGCCTACTTCAATTGCCATATTTTCATGAGGTCGAAAAAGAGAAAACCTATGGTGCTAAAGCTCATACTACCTAAGAATCTACATGGTTTCCCTAGAGAATTATAATCCATTTTCTGATACTATATGGTAAGGCAAATCATATCTTCATATTAGGTTCTTTTCAATGAACTTGGCCATGTCCCTAGCATCCACCTTCATGATGGATTCAGCCACTACCCACTTAGTAAAGTAATCTATGGCAACTATAATGAATTTGTGTCCATTTAAGGCTGGCCAATAAATCATACCCATAATGTCAATACTCCATGCAGCGAATGGCTAGGGAGATGTCAGATTGCACAACTCAAAAACTGGTAAGTGTCTTAAGTTTGCATATTATTGGTACAATTGACATTCTTTGACATACTTAGAATAGTCAGTGTCCATCATAAGTGAAAAGAACCCTTGAGCGATGATCTTCTTTGCTAAGGCTAACCCATTCATATGAGCTCACATACCCTTGTATGTACCACTTCAATGACCTTCTTATCCTCCTTCTCATTTAAACACCTCAGTTGAATGCCATCAGGTTGTCTCATATAAAGCACTCTACCCATAATAATGAACTAATTTGATAGGTTATAGATCATTCTTTTGTCCTTTTCAGTGGCTTCCTCCATAAATACTGACCCTTCTAAGTAATTCTGAATGTCATAGTACTAGGGTTTCCCGTTATCAAATTTGATCCATTATCTATTCAATTTAAAATTATGGCTTACTAAAACTCAAAATGAATACCAACTTTATGCTTACTCCCTTCAAGTTATCCCACATCAATACGAAGGCATATGCTAATTGATTCCCATCTCTAGGCACATGCCTAAAAGTACAAACCTCAAACTGGCTACTTAAAGTTTTCAAACACCTAAGGTAGGGCAATAATTGTTCTTCCTTTATAGACCATTCTCCCTTCACTTGATAAAATAAATAGGATGAATCTTCAAATAGTTCGACAGATTTTACCCCCCAGCTAGCATGGCTCTAACTAAAAGATGCAAGCTTTATACCCTACTTCGATATTTGTTGCTTTGTGCCTCAGTTTCTTGGCTAAAGGCATTTTCTCTCCCTCTAGGGTCATTAGAATTACTCCCACTCCAGCTCTTTTATTATTCACAACTTCATCAAATTACATTTGCTAATCCTGAACCATTATAGCTATGATATCCTCATAGGTTATCTCTTTTCCTTTTAATGGCTCATTAAAGAGGAATTATGTTATAGCTCTTCCCATGATCCTTCTATGTTGAACTACTGTAGAAAGATCAACCACCTACCCATCTTTCGTAGTAGTGAGGGTGCTTCTTATAAGTACCTAAGAGGATTCTACTTAGCCATATCTTGCACTCTATAGGAATGAAAGTAATGCCTTAGCTTATTCAAAACCAAAATAACTACTAGGAAAATATTTTCAACTTCTACATACTTAGCCTCATATAAAAGAAACTTATTACTAAGAGAGTAAACCACATAGTCAATTCCAAAGTCATCCTTTTGAGCCATCATAACCCCTTACTAAACTATCCTCTATGGCTAAATACAAGATCAAAGGCTTTCTAACCTAAGGCAGTCTCAACACTGGTGTCCAATGTCTTTTGACAGTCTTCGTTCCAAACCACTAGCTGATCCTTTTTGAGCAGTTTTCATAGTGGTTCACAAATCAAAGTTTACTTTGCTATGAACCTGCTTATATACTAAATCCTACCAAGAAATCCTCTAACCTCACTTTCCTTCTAAGGCACATGCATCTCCCTGATAGCCTTTACTTTGTTAAGATCTATCTCTATACCTTTTTGGGTCACTAAATGCCCTAAGAGCTTATCGAAGTAATCCCAAACATACACTTCTTTGGGTAGAGATAAAGGTTATATTTATCGAGTAGTTTACTTAATCATCATGTCTTTCATATACACCTCAACTTATTTATGGATTAAGTCATCAATATCATAGTTGTCATTCTCTGATAAGTGTGCCTACATTCTCGAGTCCAAAAGGTATGACCTAGTAGCCGTAAGTACCTTATTTTGTGATAAAGGTTGTCCTGATATGATCTACGATCTTGTTCAAAATCTGATTGTACCTAGCATAGCCATTCATAATGCTATACATGGCATCGGTAGTTACACTATCTAGCAAGACATCTATGTGAGGCAAGGGAAAGTTATCCTTTGGGCAAGCTTTGTTTAAATCCTTAGAGTGCACACAGACCCTAGCTAAATCTTCCATCCTTCTTTGCTACATGGACAACATTTTCTAACAGTGTAAGGTATTGAACCTCCATTAGAAATGTGGCCTCTATTTGCATTCTAACCTTAACTTTAACCTTTTTAGCCCACTCCGGCCTAAGTTTTTGCTTAACTTGCTTCTACCCCATATAAGTTAGGATGGCATGTTCAATGATTTCTAAATCTATTATTGGCATATCCTTATAGGACTAGGTAAAGATTTCAA
Source organism: Excoecaria agallocha (assembly GCA_037975025.1). NCBI lineage: Eukaryota > Viridiplantae > Streptophyta > Magnoliopsida > Malpighiales > Euphorbiaceae > Excoecaria > Excoecaria agallocha. The sequence goes on from CM075816.1 coordinate 33,144,792, forward strand.
ATTATTCTCTCTTTAAGTGTTATATCCGATGCTAATAAAACTTCTTTGGGGTTTTCTTTCATTTCAAGATTAAATGAATGTGTTTATTAAGTTAATGTCAAATATGAATGATTTATGATCATGATTATGCATATTGAAATCAGGAGAAACAACACATAAGTAAGCAAATTTGTTCATCTTATTAATATAATAAAAAAAAGTAATCATTGTTCTCATAAAAAAAGTTATGGAACACAAATAATATCAATGAAAGTATCTTTTCAATCTTGGCAGCATTAGATGTTTCTCTAGCTTCCAGGTCTATCTTGGATTGTACTTTAGCCTTAATATTTTCATTGCCCTTCACTTGAACAATAAGCAGTTTATCTATCATGATCTCTTTATGCACTTCCTTATCCCGAATTGAGCGATGCAGAAGGATCTCCTCATCCTAAAAACCCTCAACTAGGTCGATAATCCCTTGTTCCCAAACAAAGACATCATTAAATAGGTCAAATCCTGACACTATTTTACGTCCTATCAGCTAGGGCTCATTCTCTCCTTAATAAAGGTAAATTCTTGATGCTAACACAAAGCTTTGGGAAATATGGGGAATTTCCTTTGTTGCTTCCTTTCTTTTTTTCTTCTAATTAGGACCAGTGAATCCTAACCCCTTATCCTTCTATCCTTTTCCAGTGATAGCATTTGTGGCCCTTAAGAATTCTTAACCAAACTTACCTTAGGCAAGAAATCCATTTTTTCAGCATATTGATTTATTACTTACGGGCTACCAACAAAGCAACTCTCACCTTCTTCATCACTAATCATAGACACATAGAACCTATTGAAATGTTCCTTAGCTATTTCAAATATTGATACACGGTTCTCTCTTGTAGCTTTGATGGTGACCACCTGACCATCGTGAGGTATCATGATCATTTGATGCAGTGTAGAAGGCATTCCCCTAACTTATGGAAACATGGCCTCCCTAGTAGTATGAAAAAGCTGGTAGGAATGGGCAATATAACAAACTCAGCTTTGGTTTCAATTGGTCTCATTTTCATTACATCTTTGAATGTCCTAGCAGCTTGCCTATTTGAATTCTCATAGGCATAAATGGTCATATCAGATTTGTTTAGCATACTCTCATTCAGCCCAAAAGTAAGAATAGCAACCAGTGGACACAACCAATACACATGTTGTGTGCTTGCCATGCTTTGGAGCTTCGATGTAGAGAGGGCGATTATGGTTTCTGCCTTCAGTAGGAAAATCAATATTAGAATACACAATGTTCTCTCCCATTCCTCCCTTGACTAAATCCAATAACTCAGAAGGTGAAATGGTAGTGGAAATAGTAGACTCAGTCAAAGCTTTCACTAATTTCTTCCTGTGTGATGGAGATAGCCTCAATAAATCCCAAATAGAAATTTAGGAATATGCCTTCTTCAACTGCTTTGTTATCTATTTTCTCTATTGGTACTGTAATAAGAGCTGGTTGCTTCTCAATTTATAGGGCCACCCTTCCACTTCTAGATACTTCTTTCACTTTTTTTCTTCCCTCACTTCCTCCTTGCTTTCACTGGCTAAACTTTAGATATCAACAGGCACTATAGTCCCTTTATCTTTGTATTTAGTAAAGGAATCCAAATAATCAATCATTAAAATTGGCCAATTTTCTTCACTTAACTTTGTTGCATTTGGGGTGGATTGATTAATGGCCACGTACTATTCCTATATAGGTCTCTCATCATATACCAATCGAGCAAATTAGACCCAATCATGAACATTGGAGGTGGCATAACATTAGACCCTCTTTCTTCTTCTTCTCTCTCTTTTTGGGATCAAAAATTTAAATGTTATCGATGAGATCCTAAATCTTATTCCTTAATATATGGTAATAATCAATGGGGTGCCCAATATTCTAGTAGTAAGCACAATACCGATCTTCCTTATGGTAGGGCAATCCTTGACTTTTATAGGCCTGAATGGCAATGGTTGAAGTTTCCATACTTTGCTCAGCCGATCCAACACCTAAGATAATGACTTACCGAGGTTGGAATAGTTTCTTTGACTATCCTTTATAGTAGATGCTTCAGCTATCTTCCAAGTTCTATTAACTCCACTACTACTTTTGATTGCTTTGTTATTGCAAAAATTCCCCCTTGCACCATCATTATTGGCACTTCTAGCCAAATAATCACCTTCAGCCTCTATGGCTATATCCTTCAAAGACTCTCAATCTTTCAAACCTTTAATCTTCTAGACATCCTTTAGGTAGGGACTCACATTTCAAATGAAAACCATAATCAGGTCAGCTGTATTAAGCTTCTTCTACATCTCCATTACTCGATTGCTTCACCTCATGAAAGGACTCATCATGCTTTTGTTGGGACAATTCAAGATCTTCCAAAGTAACCTCCATCCTGGTACTAAAGTTATATTTTTTTAAGGAATTCTTTAGTCATTAAGTCCCAATCTTCCTTAGTGCACCTATCCAACCAATGATACCAATCAATTGCAGGGCCCATTAAGCTCAAACAAAAATATTCTACCTTTTGGTTCCTAGTCAAGGTAGTGCCTTTCATGATTAGCATATATTGCTTAACATGCATAGAACAATCTAAAATGCAATCAAATCTCAGTAGATCAGGCATTCTGAACCTTTAGGGTAATGGCTTATCACCATTTAAATCCCGATCCTCAAGGTTCATTTTCTCTTATAGTAGACAATAACCTGGACATTACTTTAAACTTTTTCTCTATTTTCTTAAAGGCTACATCCTCGATACTAGGACCCCTACTTCTCATATTCATCATGGGTGGAACATATTCTTCTACTTCCTTAATGTAATCATTATTTGACTCATGCCTTATTTCCCTTCTTAGCAGGTTTCAAACCATAATAGCTTTTATTATTGTAGCATCCCCAATATGCATTGGCTTCACTATCTTGCAAGTAAGTTCAACAAGCTGAGCTCTAGTGTTTGGTGTTGGAAAAGCCACCAACCTACCAATCATGACCAGTAATATCCATTTAAAATCTTTGAACCTACTATCTAGCCTCTGATCCAATTCATCACATATTATCGAAGGTCTTAAAGAAGAAGCATTTAACTTTTCCTTTAGAGATTGAAACCTTGTTGCCGCATCTATAACTTTTCTAGTCTCATTCAATTGCTCATCATTTATTTTTTGATTATATTTCCCAATTACTTTTTGATAACTTGCTTAAATTAAACTTAGAACTAACCTTTAATTCCAACCCTGAACTAGACCTTAACCCTAGTAACTTAGATATTGATCTTTGAATTAGGAGACCTTCTAGCCCTCTTGACCACCTGAGTGAATCTATATGGCTACAAGAATCAAACTTTAGGAGTGTTGTATGAGCAAGGTATATACACGATGAATGAATGTAGTGAATTCTTTCATTACATATCAATCACAATCACACAAAAGCATAACAATAACCTTCCAACCTTATTACTCCCCCACCGAAGGTCATACAGTTGCTTTCCTAAGTGGGCTTGGCCCATGGGTCAATAAGGTACCGATCAATGCATATGGTGCATAGTGAAAAATCAGTAGCATAAGTTCTTTTAATTCACTACAAGAAAATTCTTAAATACTGACGAAAAATTACTGAAGAAAAATTTTTCGTAAGCAATTACAGACGAAAAAATCTTTTTCGTAAAGAAAATTATCTGAAAATATGTATATTGCCGATTGAATAATAAATTCGTTGTAGATAATGGAGGAAAATTTGCCGACCAAATTTACCGATGGAAATTAGCGACGAATTTGTAAAAATCCATCTTAAATTTGGCGCCAATATTTCGCGGCTAAAATTTCACAAGAAATTTATCAACGAAATTATTTTTTATAGGTAAATTCCCGATGGAATCCTTATTCCGTAGGTAAATTATTGACAAAATTTTATTTTCGTAGGGAAATTCCTACGAAATTATTTTTCCATTGGTAAATTACCAATGAAAAATTTTTTTATCGATAATTTACCAACAGAATTATTCTTTGGTAGGGAAATTACATGCGAAATCACAATTTCGTAGGTAATTTGCCTATGAAAATATGTTTCTGTAGGTAAATTACCAATGGAATATTTATTCCATCGGTAATTTACCGATGGAAACACAATTCTGTAGGTAAATTGAAAAAATTGAAATTTCATTTTTATTCTCCGACTTTAATTTAAAACCATGAAATTATAAATTTTAGTTTAAGTTAATTAAATTCATGTAATTTTTATTTAGTGACTATATTGATAAAAAACTTTAACCCTAATATAGTTTAGTAATAAAAGTATTATTCGTTCTATTAATTCTAATGGTTAAGGGATTCCTTTGCTGATATTTCGATGGCTACATTAAATATATGGAAATGGCTATAAAATACAAAATATATATATTATTGAATGTTATAATTCAAAAAGTTGTAATTTTAAAATATAAAAAAATATATTTTAATAAAAATTTAATAAAAATTCAAATATCTTATTATAGTTTATAGTTGTATTCTATACTAATATTATATAGTAATATATTTAATTACTATTTATATTAAATTTTTATATTAAATTTTATAGTCTATAGTAATAAGTAATATACTAAATATAATTAAGTATATAATAAAATATTTTAAGATTTTTCTTATATATTATTTATTAATTTTTATTATATATATATATATATATATATAGAAAATGAAGAACATTAACCTAATGTTGTTCTGCCTCTTCCCTCAGATGGCATGCTTCTACCCCCTCAAAAGAATTCGGCCCTCCTTCTCTCTAATTAAAAAAAAGCATCTGTTGTTTGCGGAGGAGGATACGAGAAGGCTCGAAAGCACAATATAAGACATCCAATTTATGCTCAATGACTCTAAGAAAGTGTATGCCAAATCCATCCGCAAAAGTTTGGTCAATTATCTCAAAAGCAAATCTTATGAATTGGAAGACCTCTTGGACCCGAAACTTCTGAAACCATAAAGTTAGGGTTCTTTCAAGCCAACTCAAAAGGTACTTTCCTTTATCCATACCTTTTGCTTTTCTTGCAGTGAAGTTAGTCATCAACATCATCATTCTATTGGTGAGATATATGAATTCATTGAAAAACTAGATAGATATGGTTCTGCTTCGGTGAATTTGAATGAACAACGCATGCCTTTGATGTTATTTTTAAATACAATAGAGGTCACAGGTAGAAACCAAGAAAAAAATGACATTATTAAGATGTTGTTGGATAGCAACAGTGGAGAACATTATCTGATGGCTAGTATCATTTCTATAATAGGGGAAAGTGGGCATAGGGAAAACTGCTTTAGCAAAACTTGTCTTCAATGATATTGTGGTGATAAACCACTTTCATAAGAGAATCTAGGTATTTGTGTAAAATCCATTTGAAGAGACAGAGATTGCTAACTCAATCCTTGAATCTCTCAATGGTGTTCCCTCAAATTTAGTTCTTTTGCCAACTGTATTCCTATAAATCCAACAACTCCTACAGGGAAAAATGTTTTGACTTGAATTAAGTGGTGCGAGGGATATAGATTTCCAAAGATGGGAACCACTAAAACGCTTTTTCCAATACGGTTTGCATGGAAGTAAAATTCTGTTGACCACACTTGAGGGGAGTGTTCCTAGTGGAATGGGCAATGCCAACACCATTCGGCTGGGTGAATTGTCCATTGAAGATTATTGGTCAGTAATTAGTCAGATAGCCTTCTTTACGAAGACCAAAAGAGAGCGGTAGTCTCTAAAAGACATTGGTAGGAAATTGCATATAAGTGCAAGGGTCTGCCTTTTGTAGCCAAAATTATTGGAGGTGTCTTATGCTTTAAAAAACCAAAAATAGAGTGGCAAAATTTCTTGGATAGTGATGTATAGGAATTAAAGGAATGTAGAAGAAATAGTATTTTAGCCCTTTTATTGTTGAGATATTATGATTTACCCTTGGCATTGAGATAATGTTTCTCCCATTGTGCCATCTTCTTCAAAAATGATGTGCTTAAAGTAGATAAACCGATTGAGTTATGGATAGCTTAAGGTTATCTTGATCCTAGGGTGAGGCAGGCTAAAGAATTTGAGATAACTGGTGAAGAGTATTTTCAAATTTTAGTTACACGCTTTTTCTTCCAAGATATTGAAAAAGATGATGATGGTAACATAGTAACCTATAGGATTCATCATCTAGTTTAGATATGATTCAAATTTAGGGCATAATCAGGTGAGAGATTTTAAAGTATTGTTAGTAATTGGTTTGAGTAGGTAATAAATGGCAGTTGTTAAGTTAATAATCAGATTAATTAAGTCCTTATGACTTCTATTTAGCTTAATAATACTTTACAATTGATTGGGGAAGGCAATGGGTGGAATACGAACATAGGTGATTTCAACCGGTTGGCCCAAGTAAGACTGAGTAAAAACTAAACAAACAAAATAACTAGAAAATTTAATAAAAAGCATAATTTGGTTCCAATAGTTTTCTTGCGGTATATATTTTTATTTTATAATTAAATATTTAGATAGGGTGAGAACCAAATTTTAGTCAATTAAAAAAATTATTAGACTTTTAATCGATTTGAACTATATATGATTTCCAATATTTTTAAGTCTTAATGCTAGTGTGCTTGCACACTATATAGACTTTAGATTATTTATATCATGAGAAAAGATACATAAAATTTGGATTAATATAGGAATATAATTCAAAGCTCTAATCTTAGTAGGTTTGGAATAAATTGCAAATCAATGCTATGTTTTTTCAATATTATGTATTAATACCATAAATATATCATGCTTATACAATTAAGTCTCAACTAATCTCCATTTCAATTTTTGTTCATTATTTTTAATCATATTGATTTATTAGCTTCTGATACACATTAACAATAAAAATGAATTATAATCCTAATGAAGTTAAATAGCAATGTGTAATGAAATTAGCCTTTTGCTACAAACAATTATATATGAAATTGTACCGTTCTTGTTTTTTATGCAATTCTTTTTTTATGCCAAAGCATATGAACTTTAAAATTAGGATCCATAGATTGAGTGTGGCTATTTGTTTCAGGAGTTTCTGACTGTATAGATGAACTAACAAAGCAACTCAAGAAGATCAAGGATGAAAAGCTAAAATTAAAGATAAATTTTGCATTAATGTTATTGGTTTCTTTTGTTTTCTACTGTAGCTAAACCGATATACCATTTCCAGTCTTTAAAAGACAATTATGAGAGGACACTTCTGGATGAAGCCAAAGAATTAGTAATGCAGAACCCCGAGGTTAAAGAACTCCAAATTCCTTGAACATACACTTTGATCTCAAAACACAAAGAAGACAAACACCTTCCCCATTGAACCCCCAAACAATACGTGAATGGAAACAGAAATAATCAGGATAAGAAGAATTAAGAAAATACCACAATCAAATGATTGATAAGTAATCCTAATTTTTAATGCAATAGAAAAGAAAGCAAGCAATCTCATAATCTCTCTAAAGAATTTCGGCTAAGCCAAGAGAAAACTCTCAAAAGTTTATAATTTGATTCAATAATGAAGTTTACAACCTAGGTTATCCTATTTATAAGGTGGCTAACCCTAATTCACTTTTTAAAACCCTAATTTAAATACTCATATGGCCTTACACGAATTTCCTTGGGCTTTTACAAGCCAATTAAGCCCAAATAAGTCTTAAACACACTTAAAATAAAACTAATTAATAAACCTTATAGGCCTAAAATGAAAGCCCAAAAGAAAGACTAAGAAAAAATAACCAAACTAACTAAACTAAGCCCAAAAGAAGCCCACACACCTAGCCCATTAATAATACAACTTAAGTGAGTCATGTGACTTTTAAATGAGGCATATGACTTGTACAATTAAAGGCCAAAGTTGTATAAGCCCAAAATTGATGGTAAAGCATCAAAACCGCCTCCTATAAATTGGAGCACGCCGCAATGACATTTGGATCTTATATTTATGTGTTCGAACTCCATTTAGACCCATTTGAAAGTCATAAGGTTGCCCCTCTTCAATGGCATAAGATAGCCCTCCTGGATCCGTATCATTCGCTCCCTTTCTAAAAAAGATTCATCCTCGAATCTTCGTCTTGCAATAGTTGGGAATTGGTACTTGAGGAATACATTCATCTTCATAAATGATCTTCGGCATTGGTGGAAATAATATGAATGCTTGTTCATTGAGGAACTCATCATGATCCTGCAAGTTATAAACAAAATGACCATGCAAAACATGGTTAGTATTTAATATAATGATATGATTTTGACTTTCTTCACTTCCCATGTGCAAATCATTCTCCTTAATCAATAGAGAATCAATTGTAACTTGTGAATCTTCCATTTCAACTAAGCAAACTTCTTCACTTGCATTCAAACAATCAATAGTTTCTTCACTTTCAATTATTTTTCCATTATGTACAACATCATTATTCTCTTCTACCTCTAAAACAACCTCATTTACCTTTTTAACCACGTTCTCCACATCTTCAACTTCACCCAAAACCTCTTTTTCCTCATCAAGCTCATCAACAACATCCTCTTTATGGTCTTGAGTAACTTAACTATCAAAGCCTATATCTATATCACCCCTTTTAGGTTCACAAATTATTTCTTCTAGGATAACTTTCTCCTTCTTTCTCTTCGCTTTGCTCTCATCCATTCTAATGCATGGTTCGAAATATTGTATAACCAACCATTCTAAATTATTAAGGTCTTGCCTTAACAACTTTACATCTTCCTTAAATGCATCCCTTTCATCTTGATGTAAATGTCGCTTGGACTTGTAATAAGACATCCTCACATTCACTCGTGTTTCACTCAAAATTTTGCTTTTACCCTCTTAATGTCCTCTCACTCTCTTGCCTTTTTTTCTCTCAAGCTTGCAACATCAAAATTGCACTTCAAAATGTAAATCACAAATCAAAAACTTGAAAATGTTTAAGAAAACAAGGAAATAATAGCTAACAACAAAAAAGATAGCTCAAAACTATTAAAGAAGACTCTAGACACATTAGAGGTGATACACGGACAATAGTGGTGTACCACTTGATGGTAATCAAATTAAAGTATTGGACAAGCAATGATATCCTAACAATGTAAATGGAATAAAAACTAGCTTAAAATAAAGAAATAAGCAACAAGAATCAAAGAAAATAACAATATGGATAAAAATGAATGAATTTGATTCCCTACAAAGTAAACCAAATATAGAACCTAGTTATTCTACCCAACAAAGCAAGAAATCAACAAAGCGACCTAATTAAACTAAATGAAGTAGGTTGCATGCAAAAACAATTCAATTTAGAGCCAAATTTATCACTAGGCTGAATAGTGTAAAAAGCTTGATTAGTGTATCAAGTTGTGTGCAAAATGGTGGCAAAGTGATGGCAAATTGATGGAAAAATGATGGAAAAATAATGGAAAAAATGATAGCAAATGATGCCAAAAATGGTAACAAAATGGTGGCAAATGATTGGAAAAATGATGGCAAAAAGATATCAAAATGGTAGCACAAATGATCAAAATTATTCCAAAAATGAAGGAACAAATGGATAACAAATGGCGGCACAAATGGATAACAAATGAATAAAATAGTGGCACAAATGGTGGTTCAATAATTGCAAAGTAAATCCTTGGTTAAATAGGACTAGGATTGTAATTCCAAATCAAGTATGGATTGGATTTTGAAAACCTAAACCCAAAGCAATATGGATTGTTTTTCCTACCCTTTAAAGGATTCCCAAAGGTTTTTGGAAAAGGTGTAAATACTACCCCTCCCAATCCCAAAGCAAAAAGGATTAGTTTTTTCCACTTATGAAAGGATTAGGATTTCTTTAGGCTATATAAACTACCCTTACTCAATTGCTCCTTACTTTTTTTCCTTCTCTTTCACGTTTTTTTCTCTTTTTTCTTTTTTTTTTTTGATGAACAGTACCATAACAGTGCGATGAACAGTGCCATGAATAGTGCCGTAATTTTTTTTCAACACACCAATCTAAAGGCTACTACTACTAGAATTTTATTTTAATGCCAAAGATTCAAAGTTCAAGTTCGGTTTCTAAGGCTTTTTAATGAATCAAAACACAAGATAAGGAAAAGAAAAGGATAATTTAACACACAAAAAGCACACAAATCAAAACTTATCACTACCTAATTCGGCATAAACATAAAGAAATCAAGAAAAAAAAACAAACCTAATACGAAGATAAATAGGAATTTAACTTACTTTTGGCTCTGATACCAAATGATGCAGAACCCCAAGGTTAAAGAACCTGAAATCCCTTGAACATACACTTTGATCTCAAAACATAAAGAAGATAAATTCCCTCCCTATTAACCCCCAAAAAACACGTGAATGGAAATAAAAATAATCGGGATAAGAAGAATTAAGAAAATGCCACAATCAAATGATTGATAAGTAATCCTAATTCTTAATGCAATAGAAAAGAAAGCAAGCAATCTCACAATCTCTCTAAAGAATTTCAGCTAAGCCAAGAGAATGTTAGAGAGTATGCCCTAGAGCCCATGTAATAGGGATGTTTTTCATATGTATGAAATTTATATTCTTAATAAAAGGCATCATTCATTTATTAATGCTGTGTTTGAATACATGAGTTTGTAAATCTTAAATTAATAAATGAAGTCCTAGATATTATAAACACAGTGCAAAGGCAATCATGAAAGTGTTCATGATGTGAGATGTCTATCGCATGCAAATGTGTTAATATCTAAATATCCCTAGTCATAGAATTAACAAGATAGGACATTGTTAATTCGGACAGACTAGCACATGTTATGCTTCTTGAATGGTTCAAGCAATGGTTCTCATAATTGTGATTATGGATGATAATCAAAGCTAACATGTGGATGCTTGTTAGAGGAACAAGTTCATTGGAGACCTGCAAAGAGAATCCTCATATGGATATTAAATCTATGTCAGTGAGGAATCTCTTCATAGCGGTTGTGCAAGTATCCTTAGACTTGAGATCACCAAAGTTATCTTAAGTAGCAAGTGGTATACTTTGACTCCATAACTGATTACTTCCAACTGGGAGTGAACATAGTTAGGAGATTGGGTATATCATGACCTACTTGAAGATAGTTGAGTGATTGACAAAGGATTCACCATCCCAGATTTAACAAGGGAAGTTATCTCACATGATTCTATAATTACCTTGTTCAGTGAATCTCTGGCCAGAGTAATATGCCGAGATGGATGGAGATCCATGAAGGGCATTTTAGGAACAATGGTTAAATTAATAGAACATACATAATTAGATTTATATGAGTTGACAGAAATCCATACTCAGAATCTGATTGAGATAAGAGTGGTGAAAGGAGTAATTGCACGGTAACTGTTTCTATGGAAGGGTACAGTCAAACCACATGACTTTCCTGACATTTGGGTAGTCATGATGCCTAGCTAGAGGCCAATCATGACTTGTATAATGATGTATCAAAATATCAATAGAGATTGATAAATTGATTTAAAGGAGTTTAAATCATGTGAGTTTTGAATAGAACTCACAATTACATATTATACTGCCAACATGGACAGGAACCCAATAGGTCACACACATATAGAGAAAAGGGTAAAATGGTAAAATGACAAGGATAATAATATTTGATATTATTATAAAGGTAGAGAGGAGAATATGATAATAATTAATTAAAGAGTTTAATTAATTATGATCAAATAAAATTGTCCGCGGAACTTTTGAGAAATGTTCTGTAAATTGGACCTAAATGAAATAATGTATTTCATGATTAATTATTATTGTCTTATAAGTGTTATAAGACTACTATAAGTGTTATAGGACTGATATAATAATTAATAGGACCATTGGAGAAATTATAGAGGGCCAAAGGAATGAAGAAGTTGGAGGAAGCCCTCCAGAAGAGGGCTACACGCCAACTTCATATAGAAGGGCTTAGAGGGCTTTTTCTTGGACCAAATTAATTTATATATGTTACATAAGTGTTATGGAACTCACATATTTAATTTGGTTGGATTTGGAATCCATTTGGGTATTTAAATCCAATTAGATGCACAAAGGGCCTAGTTTGTGGATTTTGTGCATGGTCTTTTATGAAAAGATTTAATTTGGATTTAATTAAGCCCAAATGATTATAATTAATTCCAGAAGCCCAATTAATAATTCTCCAGCAATTTTAAAGAGCCCAATCTCATTAAGGAGTTGGAATTTTAACCTAACTATAAAAGGCCAACTAATGAGAATTAGGGTTAAGTGATTAAAACAAAAGGAAAGTCTTTTTCTCTTAATCCTCTCTCCCTTTTGCGCCACTTCCCAAGCTAGCTCTTGGGAATTTCGGCCAGCCCTAGTTGAACACCAAGTTGTTGGTTCAATTTACCCCTCTCTAGTGTGGATTACTCATTGGAGGTGTTCGATTTTGGACACTGTGGTTTGCGACAACCCGGTGCGAAGTAAAATCAACTGTTCAACAAAAATCAAAGGTGATTTTTCTTATTCTCATATAGTTATATTGTGTATTCATGGCAAGATCAGATCTTATGGTTAAAAAAAATTTAAAATTCCGCTCATGTATGTGATGCATGTAACCATAATATTCCAACATGGTATCAGAGCCAGGTTTTGCCATGGATACACAATTCTATATTTTCTGTGGAATAAGTTTTGTTTTGTTTTGAGTTATTTATTTCATGAACTTTAAAATATTAGATTTGATTGTTCATGAATGAGAAATATTGATTTCTGGTTGTATGTGTGATCAAATAAATTTGACGGAAACAAAAACGGAACTTTTGAAGAAAAGTGACTAGGGTTTTGCGTGAAACCCATTAGGGTTTGGCGTGAAACCCTAGGTAATGTAGGGGCTGTTCTAATTTAATTTCTTATGGATCCATTTAAAAATCATTTAAATGATATTTTATGTGTTTAATATGTGATATTAAGCCGTAGGATCGAACGGAATTAAAATCGAACAAGTTTTGCATGAAAACTAGTTTTGTCGAAAAGTTCGATAAATTGGTGTTCTTGATGTGTTCTTGGTTAGAACGACTTTTGATCTTCTAAATATGATATATATGATATATTAAAGTGTTTTTAATTAATTGGATTAATTAAAATGGGCCTTAAATTAATTTGATTAATTTTAATTCATTAAAACCACTTAATGGGCTTAATTATGTTTACGGACTTGGTTTAAATTAGTAAATGACTTGGTAGGCCCAAGGAGCTGATTTAAATTAACTATTATAAACATTAATTAAGTTTATTAATGGGTTTTAAGGGCTGGAGTGGGCTTGGCTCATTCCAAAAGGCCCAAATGGTCCAAATGACACAAAACTAGTTTGTGTGTGAACACACTTAGGGTTTTTCTTCTGTGGGTTTCGGCCTACACTTATTTTAAGCCCAAAATTGATTCTTTTAATTATTTAATATGATTAATTAATTAAATAATTAATTTATAATTAATTAATAATCAATTTGATTGATTATTAAGGCAAGAACACATTCATGCAAAAGGGTTTCCTAAAATGAAAGTTTCCAAAATGGAAAAAGTTTCCTAATTTGATCACATCATTAAAATAACTCAAAATATAGTTTCAAAGGTTGAAACAAAGTTAGTAATCCATTTCTTTATGCATTAGAAAGGCATATAAGGGTGAATGATTGGCATGATGGTTAGTTATGGACAAAGCCCAATGTGATTGAGCATAATGCATGTTTTGGCCCAATGAGGACTTTCATGTCCCGGCCACTTGTTTTTGGTTTGTATTTCATTTCAAATTGTAATATGTAATTAGATTACTTAGATTAGAATTAGAAATAGAGATGGAGACCAATATCAAGGAGCAAGATGGGCCGGATGGAGATCCAACAAGCTTGAAGATAATGTAATTATTTTCTTGTTTGAATCATGCATACTACCTAGGTGTGACCTTTTGATTTCCCTCTTGGCTCGGGGAAATCAATGTAGTGAAGTCCATAACTATACCATATTTGTATGCTTATATTTATGTGATAGATATAGGATGCATACCAATGTATGCCAACCATGTATGATGAGACTTAATTAACTAAAACCCTCAAACAAATACTAAGGTTTATAAGCCTTCCATTAATTTGAGGAGAACCAGAGTTCTTTATAGTGTGGGTTGTTGACCACAGTCAAGCTCACATTATATCGAATATGTTCAAATCGAATTAAATGGGTCATCTTAGCTAGCCCATTAGTTTGTTGACCACAGTCAAGGCTAATGGTTCTAGAGGCAAGATTAGGGAATGCATATATGATATGCATGCATCAAGAGTTGATAACCTAATGATCCAATAGTTGTGTAGAGACACAATTGGTATAAAGATACCTACCTTTCAAGGGTATGGAATTTGGCTTGTTGACCACAGTCAAGGTCAAATTACATATCAAGGATTGGATATTGGCCCACTAAGAAAATCATCGGGTTTTCTCGGATTATATAGTGAGGGCTATTAATTCGCAATAAAATAGTGGGAGTAAATGGATTAATTAAAGACCTTATTAATGCATACATATATATGAACATACTCTCATATCTTTTCTTTTTCACATCTAGGTCATCATCATGAGCACATCAAACATTAATATACGATCAATCTTGGATAACAAGCTGGTTGGCAACAACTATTCTGACTGGATCAGGCAAGTGAGAATTGTTCTCAGGGCTGAAAAGATCCATTATGTCTTGGATAAAGATCCACCACCACATCCATCAGATGATGCCATTGATGAGATCAAAGGCATTTATCGGAAATACATGGAGGATAGTGAAGCAGCAGCATGTCTGATGCTGGGTGCTATGTCCTCGGAGCTTCAGAAGCAACATGAAATGATGGATGCTAGAACCATCGTTTTGCATCTAGAGGAGCTTTATTCTTCTCAGGCTAGAACTGAGCAATATGAGATTGCTCGAGCTCTATTTAGTTGCAAAATGGTGGAAGGCACTTCAGCTGCTGCTCATGCATTGAAGATGTATGGGTATATTGAGCATTTGAGTAGACTTGGCTATGTTATGGATAATGATCTATACATAGATTTAATCTTGTACTCGTTGGCTCCAAGTTATGCACCTTTTGTGCTTAACTTCAACATGAACAAGATCCAAGTATCCATTCCTGAGTTAATCAACATGCTCAAGACAGCTGATGGATCATTTAAGAAAGATCCAAAAAGTGTCATGGTTGTCACTTCTGCTAAAGGCAAGAAGCAGAAGAAGAAGATAACCAAGGTGCAGCCAAAGAATGGTGGGATCTCCAAGAAGAAGGTTGCCAAGAAAGAGAATCCCAAAGGGACTTGCTTCCATTGTGGAAAGGATGGTCATTGGAAGCGTAACTGCAAGGCCTATCTAGATTCTCTTAAGGAGAAGAAGCAAGTTGTTGCATCTACTTCAGGTATTCATATGATTGAAATTAATACTTATTCTATTGCTTCAAAACAATCTTGGGTATTAGATACCGGATGTGGATCTCATTTATGTAATGATCTACAGGGGCTTAGAAGCTTTAGAAGAGTTGGAAAGGCAGAGATTTGTTTGCAGTCAGCTACTGGACAAAACATCTCTACAACTGTTGTGGGGACTTATCATTTGCCTCTTCCGAGTGGATTAGTACTGGAATTAAATAATTGTTATTATGTTCCAGCTTTGTCCAAGAGTATTATTTCTTTCAGTTGTTTGATGAACGATTATGATATTTCTTTAAAGGACAAATGTTGTTACATTTTTAAGAACAATATATTTTATGCAAAAGCTATCATTGAGAATGGTATATTTGTTCTTGATTTAATTAAAGAAGTACATAATGTGGATACCAAGAGAATGAAACATGATAATCTAAATACCTCATACTTATGGCATTGTCGTTTAGGCCACATAAATGAAAAACGCATGACCAAATTGCACAAGTCAGGTGATTTGGGATCATTTGATTATGAATCATTTGATACATGCGAATCTTGTTTATTGGGAAAAATGACAAAAGCTCCCTTTATTGGTAAAGGAGAACGAGCTAAAATGGTTTTGGACTTAATACATTCGGATGTATGTGGTCCAATGACTACACATGCTAGAGGAGGTTACTCCTACTTCATTACTTTCATAGATGATTATTCCAGGTTTGGATACATCTATCTAATGAAATATAAGTCTGAAGCATTTGAAAAGTTCAAAGAATTCAGAAATGAAGTAGAGAAACAACTTGGCAAAAGTATTAAAACACTTAGATCAGATCGAGGTGGAGAATACTTAAGTCAAGAGTTTCAGGATTATCTTAGAGATAATGGGATTTTATCTCAATGGACTCCTCCATATACACCACAACACAATGGTGTATCCGAAAGGAGGAATCGAACACTATTAGATATGGTTCGATCAATGATGAGCCGAGCGGACTTGCCTAAGTCCTTTTGGGGATATGCACTAGAAACTGCTGTTTATGTGTTAAATAGAGTTCCTAGTAAATCGGTTGATGTTACTCCATATGAGATGTGGAATAACAAGAAACCCACGCTTTCTCATATGAAAGTATGGGGTTGTCCTACTTATGTGAAGAGGACAATGTCAGACAAACTGGATGTTAAGTCTGACAAATGTTTATTTGTGGGATATCCAAAAGAAACATTTGGATATTATTTCTATCATCCCTTAGAACAAAAGGTGTTTGTTTCAAGGCATGCTGTCTTCTTGGAAAGAGAATTTCTCCTACGAGAAGACAGTGGGAGTAAAATTGAGCTTGGTGAAGTTCAAGACCCACAAATAGAAGATGATCAATCGATTGAACCCGAAACTGAATTTCATAATGATGAAATCACAGTTGAACCTGATTATACACAAAATCCTAGAAGATCTACTAGGATGCGTTCTATCCCTGTGAGATATGGATTTCACATTGATTCGGATAGAGGCATAACTATAGTAGAGGACAATGAGCCTACAAGCTATCAAGAAGTTTTGAACAGTTCAGAACGTGATTTATGGCTTAAGGCTATGCAGTCCGAAATGGACTCCATGTATGAGAATAAAGTATGGACTTTAACTCAACCACCTGAAGGGATAAAACCCATAGGGTGCAAATGGGTCTTCAAAAAGAAGACTGACATGGATGGTAATATAGTTACCTATAAAGCTCGCTTAGTAGCAAAAGGTTATCGTCAAAAAGAAGGTATTGACTATGATGAAACTTTTTCTCCTGTAGCGATGCTTAAGTCTATAAGAATACTTTTAGCCATTGCAGCTCATTATGATTATGAGATTTGGCAGATGGATGTGAAGACAGCTTTCCTTAATGGAAATCTTACCGAGGATGTGTATATGACACAACCAGAAGGATTCACATCTGGAAATGGCGAAAAGGTATGCAAGCTTCAAAGATCCATTTATGGATTGAAGCAAGCCTCTAGGAGCTGGAACATACGATTCAATGAGACAATCAAAGAGTTTGGTTTCTCACAGAATGAAGATGAACCTTGTGTGTATAAAAGGGTCAGTGGGAGTGCAATTGTCTTCCTAGTTCTATATGTAGATGACATATTGATCATGGGAAATGACATTTCTCTTCTCCAATCTGTTAAAATATGGTTATCCAAGCAATTCTCCATGAAAGACCTTGGAGAAGCATCCTATATTCTGGGAATAAGGATCTATAGAGATAGATCCAATAGGTTGCTAGGTCTTTCTCAAAGTACATATATAGATAAAGTATTGAAGAGGTTCAATATGGATCTCTCTAAGAAAGGGTTTATACCCATGGTGCATGGGAAACACCTTTCTAAGTCTATGTGTCCACAGACACTGGAGGATAGAGAGAGCATGAATAGAATACCATATGCATCTGCAATTGGTTCTATCATGTATGCTATGTTATGTACACGTCCAGATGTAGCATTTGCTTTGAGTGTCACAAGCAGATTCCAATCTAATTTTGGAGAGGAACATTGGGCAGCTGTCAAGAATATTCTTAAGTACTTGAGAAGGACTAAGGATATATTCTTGGCATATGGAGAGGGCAGTTTGGAAGTAAACGGGTATACAGATGCCAGCTTCCAATCTGACAAAGATGATTGTAAATCACAATCTGGTTATGTGTTCATAATGGGAGGAGGAGCAGTTAGTTGGAAAAGTTCCAAACAAGAAACAACTGCTGATTCCACGACAGAAGCTGAGTACATTGCTGCTTCAGAAGCAGCCAAAGAAGCAGTCTGGATCAAAAAGTTCATAACCGAACTAGGAGTGGTGCCTAGCATTGTTGATCCGATTCCTTTATATTGTGACAACAATGGAGCCATTGCGCAAGCGAAGGAACCACGGTCTCATCAGCGATCCAAGCATGTTCTCAGACGCTACCATCTCATAAGGGAAATAGTAGCTAGAAATGATGTGAAAATAGAAAGGGTTCCCACAGATGACAATGTGGCGGATCCCCTCACTAAAGCACTTTCCCAGATAAAGCATGATCACCATATAAATAGCATGGGTCTGAGACATATGAGTGATTGGCTCTAGTGCAAGTGGGAGATTGTTAGAGAGTATGCCCTAGAGCCCATGTAATAGGGATGTTTTTCATATGTATGAAATTTATATTCTTAATAAAAGGCATCATTCATTTATTAATGCTGTGTTTGAATACATGAGTTTGTAAATCTTAAATTAATAAATGAAGTCCTAGATATTATAAACACAGTGCAAAGGCAATCATGAAAGTGTTCATGATGTGAGATGTCTATCGCATGCAAATGTGTTAATATCTAAATATCCCTAGTCATAGAATTAACAAGATAGGACATTGTTAATTCGGACAGACTAGCACATGTTATGCTTCTTGAATGGTTCAAGCAATGGTTCTCATAATTGTGATTATGGATGATAATCAAAGCTAACATGTGGATGCTTGTTAGAGGAACAAGTTCATTGGAGACCTGCAAAGAGAATCCTCATATGGATATTAAATCTATGTCAGTGAGGAATCTCTTCATAGCGGTTGTGCAAGTATCCTTAGACTTGAGATCACCAAAGTTATCTTAAGTAGCAAGTGGTATACTTTGACTCCATAACTGATTACTTCCAACTGGGAGTGAACATAGTTAGGAGATTGGGTATATCATGACCTACTTGAAGATAGTTGAGTGATTGACAAAGGATTCACCATCCCAGATTTAACAAGGGAAGTTATCTCACATGATTCTATAATTACCTTGTTCAGTGAATCTCTGGCCAGAGTAATATGCCGAGATGGATGGAGATCCATGAAGGGCATTTTAGGAACAATGGTTAAATTAATAGAACATACATAATTAGATTTATATGAGTTGACAGAAATCCATACTCAGAATCTGATTGAGATAAGAGTGGTGAAAGGAGTAATTGCACGGTAACTGTTTCTATGGAAGGGTACAGTCAAACCACATGACTTTCCTGACATTTGGGTAGTCATGATGCCTAGCTAGAGGCCAATCATGACTTGTATAATGATGTATCAAAATATCAATAGAGATTGATAAATTGATTTAAAGGAGTTTAAATCATGTGAGTTTTGAATAGAACTCACAATTACATATTATACTGCCAACATGGACAGGAACCCAATAGGTCACACACATATAGAGAAAAGGGTAAAATGGTAAAATGACAAGGATAATAATATTTGATATTATTATAAAGGTAGAGAGGAGAATATGATAATAATTAATTAAAGAGTTTAATTAATTATGATCAAATAAAATTGTCCGCGGAACTTTTGAGAAATGTTCTGTAAATTGGACCTAAATGAAATAATGTATTTCATGATTAATTATTATTGTCTTATAAGTGTTATAAGACTACTATAAGTGTTATAGGACTGATATAATAATTAATAGGACCATTGGAGAAATTATAGAGGGCCAAAGGAATGAAGAAGTTGGAGGAAGCCCTCCAGAAGAGGGCTACACGCCAACTTCATACAGAAGGGCTTAGAGGGCTTTTTCTTGGACCAAATTAATTTATATATGTTACATAAGTGTTATGGAACTCACATATTTAATTTGGTTGGATTTGGAATCCATTTGGGTATTTAAATCCAATTAGATGCACAAAGGGCCTAGTTTGTGGATTTTGTGCATGGTCTTTTATGAAAAGATTTAATTTGGATTTAATTAAGCCCAAATGATTATAATTAATTCCAGAAGCCCAATTAATAATTCTCCAGCAATTTTAAAGAGCCCAATCTCATTAAGGAGTTGGAATTTTAACCTAACTATAAAAGGCCAACTAATGAGAATTAGGGTTAAGTGATTAAAACAAAAGGAAAGTCTTTTTCTCTTAATCCTCTCTCCCTTTTGCGCCACTTCCCAAGCTAGCTCTTGGGAATTTCGGCCAGCCCTAGTTGAACACCAAGTTGTTGGTTCAATTTACCCCTCTCTAGTGTGGATTACTCATTGGAGGTGTTCGATTTTGGACACTGTGGTTTGCGACAACCCGGTGCGAAGTAAAATCAACTGTTCAACAAAAATCAAAGGTGATTTTTCTTATTCTCATATAGTTATATTGTGTATTCATGGCAAGATCAGATCTTATGGTTAAAAAAAATTTAAAATTCCGCTCATGTATGTGATGCATGTAACCATAATATTCCAACACATGGAGTTGCCACCCAACAGAATGTTGGGAAATAATTCCCGACCATTTGATGCCCAAACAGAGATTGGTGTTTGAGACATCACTCATATTAGGCACCTCGATTATGTTTTTATTTTATAATTGGGTTTTAGATATTAATCCACTCTCCCCTCTCACACAATGCATTGGCGATAAAATATAAGTAAACATCCCAATCAGATAAAAGCAGTGAATAAAGTCCTACTTAAGTTATTACATAAGCAAATCATCCCAAAGAAGAGAATAATATACAAAAGAAAGACAGATAAATCTCATACATAAAATGAGCCATTCATTTGGGTTAGAAACATTGTCCCTCATGCATATTTACAAAAATCTCTTTTATTATATTTTATGAATTTTTGGGTTAAAAGTAGGATATTGGTCCATTTTTAATAAAGAAAACTAAGTTAATTAATAAAAAAATGATATAAGTGAAAACTCATCATTTAGCGTGAAAAAAATTCATTTTATTACTACCTATCACATCCCAAAAATAATACAAATACAAAGAGAATAAATACATAAATGACACCATAATAAGCAAGATAGTACAGGGGCTGAAAAGGGATGCCTAACTTAACTCTAAGGCTCTAAAATATATACAAGTAATGCAGTTTAGAAAAGAGATAGGATTAATATCAAAACCTAATTATAAAGAACTTAACCAATATGCTTTTCACAGTAAGGTCTCTCTAATGTCCAATGGAGTCGCCACTGTGACGCACACGAAAGCCATGCTCGATTTTGATTTGGTTCTCGAAGGCTCGCTTTTAGGGTTTGAGATTGGAGAAGTCTCACTATTAATCTTAAATTTGCTACTTTGCAATAAAAAGAGATCAAGCGCAAATTATTGTTGGTAGTTAACCCATGAAGGCATCTATAATGGGTCCAAAAAGGTAGGTGTCATGGAGTTACCACCCAACAGAATGTTGGGAAATGATTCCCGACCATTTGATGCCCAAACAGAGATTGGTGTTTGAGACATCACTCATATTAGGCACCTCGATTATGTTTTTATTTTATAATTGGGTTTTAGATATTAATCCACTCTCCCGTCTCAAACAATGCATTGGCGATAAAATATAAGTAAACATCCCAATCAGATAAAAGCCGTGAATAAAGTCCTTCTTAAGTTATTACTTAAACAAATCATCCCAAAGAAGAGAATAATATACAAAAGAAAGACAGATAAATCTCATACATAAAATGACCCATTCATTTGGGTTAGAAACATTGTCCCTCATGCATATTTACAAAAATCTCTTTTATTATATTTTATGAATTTTTGGGATAAAAGTAGGATATTGGTCCATTTTTAATAAAGAAAACTAAGTTAATTAATAAAAAAATGATATAAGTGAAAACTCATCATTTAGCGTGCAAAAAATTCATTTTATTACTACCTATTACATCCCAAAAATAATACAAATACAAAGAGAATAAATACATAAATGACACCATAATAAGCAAGATAGTACAGGGGCTGAAAAGGGATGCCTAACTTAACTCTAAGGCTCTAAAATATATACAAGTAATGCAGTTTAGAAAAGAGATAGGATTAATATCAAAACCCGATTATAAAAAACTTAACCAATATGCTTTTCACAGTAAGGTCTCTTTAATGTCCAATGGAGTCGCCACTGTGACGCACACGAAAGCCATGCTAGATTTTTATTTGGTTCTCGAAGGCTCGATTTTAGGGTTCGAGATTGGAGAAGTCTCACTATTAATCATAAATTTGCTACTTTGCAATAAAAAGAGATCAAGCTCAAATTATTGTTGGTAGTTAACCATGAAGGCATCTATAATGGGTCCAAAAAGGTAGGTGTCATGGAGTTCCACCCAACAGAATGTTGGGAAATGATTCCTGACCATTTGATGCCCAAACAGAGATTGGTGTTTGAGACATCACTCATATTGGGCTCCTCGATTATGTTTTTATTTTATAATTGGGTTTTAGATATTAATCCACTCTCCCCTCTCACACAATGCATTGGCGATAAAATATAAGTAAACATCCCAATCAGATAAAAGCAGTGAATAAAGTCCTACTTAAGTTATTCCATAAACAAATCATCCCGAAGAAGAGAATAATATACAAAAGAAAGATAGATAAATGTCATACATAAAATGAGCCATTCATTTGGGTTAGAAACATTGTCCCTCATGCATATTTACAAAAATCTCTTTTATTATATTTTATGAATTTTTGGGTTAAAAGTAGGATATTGGTCCATTTTTAATAAAGAAAACTAAGTTAATTAATCAAAAAAATTATATAAGTGAAAACTTATCATTTAGCGTGCAAAAAATTCATTTTATTACTACCTATTACATCCCAAAAATAATACAAATACAAAGAGAATAAATACATAAATGACACCATAATAAGCAAGATAGTACAGGGGCTGAAAAGGGATGCCTAACATAACTCTAAAGCTCTAAAATATATACAAGTAATGCAATTTAGAAAAGAGATAGGATTAATATCAAAACCCAATTATAAAGAACTTAACCAATAAACTTTTCATAGTAAGGTCTCTTTAATGTCCAATGGAGTCACCACTGTGACGCACACGGAAGCCATGCTCGATTTTGATTTTGTTCTCGAAGGCTCGCTTTTAGGGTTCGAGATTGGAGAAGTCTCACTATTAATCATAAATTGGCTACTTTGCAATAAAAAGAGATCAAGCTCAAATTATTGTTGGTAGGTAACCCATGAAGGCATCTATAATGGGTCCAAAAAGGTAGGTGTCATGGAGTTGCCACCCAACAGAATGTTGGGAAATAATTCCCGACCATTTGATGCCCAAACAGAGATTGGTGTTTGAGACATCACTCATATTAGGCACCTCGATTATGTTTTTATTTTATAATTGGGTTTTAGATATTAATCCACTCTCCCCTCTCACACAATGCATTGGCGATAAAATATAAGTAAACATCCCAATCAGATAAAAGCAGTGAATAAAGTCCTACTTAAGTTATTACATAAGCAAATCATCCCAAAGAAGAGAATAATATACAAAAGAAAGATAGATAAATCTCATACATAAAATGAGCCATTCATTTGGGTTAGAAACATTGTCCCTCATGCATATTTACAAAAATCTCTTTTATTATATTTTATGAATTTTTGGGTTAAAAGTAGGATATTGGTCCATTTTTAATAAAGAAAACTAAGTTAATTAATAAAAAAATGATATAAGTGAAAACTCATCATTTAGCGTGAAAAAAATTCATTTTATTACTACCTATCACATCCCAAAAATAATACAAATACAAAGAGAATAAATACATAAATGACACCATAATAAGCAAGATAGTACAGGGGCTGAAAAGGGATGCCTAACTTAACTCTAAGGCTCTAAAATATATACAAGTAATGCAGTTTAGAAAAGAGATAGGATTAATATCAAAACCCAATTATAAAGAACTTAACCAATATGCTTTTCACAGTAAGGTCTCTTTAATGTCCAATGGAGTCGCCACTGTGACGCACACGAAAGCCATGCTAGATTTTTATTTGGTTCTCGAAGGCTCGAATTTAGGGTTCGAGATTGGAGAAGTCTCACTATTAATCATAAATTTGATACTTTGCAATAAAAAGAGATCAAGCTCAAATTATTGTTGGTAGTTAACCATGAAGGCATCTATAATGGGTCCAAAAAGGTAGGTGTCATGGAGTTCCACCCAACAGAATGTTGGGAAATGATTCCTGACCATTTGATGCCCAAATAGAGATTGGTGTTTGAGACATCACTCATATTGGGCTCCTCGATTATGTTTTTATTTTATAATTGGGTTTTAGATATTAATCCACTCTCCCCTCTCACACAATGCATTGGCGATAAAATATAAGTAAACATCCCAATCAGATAAAAGCAGTGAATAAAGTCCTACTTAAGTTATTACATAAACAAATCATCCCGAAGAAGAGAATAATATACAAAAGAAAGACAGATAAATGTCATACATAAAATGAGCCATTCATTTGGGTTAGAAACATTGTCCCTCATGCATATTTACAAAAATCTCTTTTATTATATTTTATGAATTTTTGGGTTAAAAGTAGGATATTGATCCATTTTTAATAAAGAAAACTAAGTTAATTAATCAAAAAAATTATATAAGTGAAAACTTATCATTTAGCGTGCAAAAAATTCATTTTATTACTACCTATTAATCCCAAAAATAATACAAATACAAAGAGAATAAATACATAAATGACACCATAATAAGCAAGATAGTACAGGGGCTGAAAAGGGATGCCTAACATAACTCTAAAGCTCTAAAATATATACAAGTAATGCAATTTAGAAAAGAGATAGGATTAATATCAAAACCCAATTATAAAGAACTTAACCAATATGCTTTTCATAGTAAGGTCTCTTTAATGTCCAATGGAGTCACCACTATGACGCACACGGAAGCCATGCTCGATTTTGATTTGGTTCTCGAAGGCTCGCTTTTAGGGTTCGAGATTGGAGAAGTCTCACTATTAATCATAAATTGGCTACTTTGCAATAAAAAGAGATCAAGCTCAAATTATTGTTGGTAGGTAACCCATGAAGGCATCTATAATGGGTCCAAAAAGGTAGGTGTCATGGAGTTGTCACCCAACAGAATGTTGGAAAATGATTCTCGACCATTTGATGCCCAAACAGAGATTGGTGTTCGAGACATCACTCATATTAGGCACCTCGATTATGTTTTTATTTTTATTTGGGTTTTAGATATTAATCCACTCTCCCGTCTCAAACAATGCATTGGCGATAAAATATAAGTAAACATCCCAATCAGATAAAAGCAGTGAATAAAGTCCTTCTTAAGTTATTACTTAAACAAATCATCCCAAAGAAGAGAATAATATACAAAAGAAAGACAGATAAATCTCATACATAAAATGAGCCATTCATTTGGGTTAGAAACATTGTCCTTCATGCATATTTACAAAAATCTCTTTTATTATATTTTGTGAATTTTTGGGTTAAAAGTAGGATATTGGTCCATTTTTAATTAAGAAAACTAAGTTAATTAAAAAAAATGATATAAGTGAAAACTCATCATTTAGCGTGCAAAAAATTCATTTTATTACTACCTATTACATCCCAAAAATAATACAATACAAAGAGAATAAATACATAAATGACACCATAATAAGCAAGATAGTACAGGGGCTGAAAAGGGATGCCTAACTTAACTCTAAGGCTCTAAAATATATACAAGTAATGCAGTTTAGAAAAGAGATAGGATTAATATCAAAACCCAATTATAAAGAACTTAACCAATATGATTTTCACAGTAATGTCTCTTTAATGTCCAATGGAGTCGCCACTGTGACGCACACGGAAGCCATGCTCGATTTTGATTTGGTTCTCGAAGGCTCGCTTTTAGGGTTCTAGATTTGAGAAGTCTCACTATTAATCATAATTTGGCTACTTTGCAATGAAAAGAGTTCAAGCTCAAATTATTGTTGGTAGTTAACCCATGAAGGCATCTATAATGGGTCCAAAAAGGTATGTGTCATGGAGTTGCCACCCAACAGAATGTTGGGAAATGATTCTCGACCATTTGATGCCCAAATAGAGATTGGTATTTGAGACATCACTCATATTAGGCACCGCGATTATGTGTTTATTTTATAATTGGGTTTTAGATATTAATCCACTCTCCCCTCTCACACAATGCATTGGCGATAAAATATAAGTAAACATCCCAATCAGATAAAAGCAGTGAATAAAGTCCTACTTAAGTTATTACATAAGCAAATGATCCCAAAGAAAAGAATAATATACAAAAGAAAGACAGATAAATCTCATACATAAAATAAGCCATTCATTTGGGTTAGAAACATTGTCCCTCATGCATATTTACAAAAATCTCTTTTATTATATTTTGTGAATTTTTGGGTTAAAAGTAGGATATTGGTCCGTTTTTAATAAAGAAAACTAAGTTAATGAATAAAAAATGATATAAGTGAAAACTCATCATTTAGCGTGCAAAAAATTCATTTTATTACAACCTATTACATCCCAAAAATAATACAAATACAAAGAGAATAAATACATAAATGACACCATTATAAGCAAGATAGTACAGGGGCTGAAAAGGGATGCCTAACTTAACTCTAAGGCTCTAAAATATATGCAAGTAATGCATTTTAGAAAAGAGATAGGATTAATATCAAAACCCAATTATAAAGAACTTAACCAATAAACTTTTCACAGTAAGGTCTCTTTAATGTCCAATGGAGTCGCCACTGTGACGCACACGGAAGCCATGCTCGATTTTGGTTTGGTTCTCGAAGGCTCGCTTTTAGGGTTCGAGATTGGAAAAGTCTCACTATTAATCATAAATTGGCTACTTTGCAATAAAAAGAGATCAAGCTCAAATTATTATTGGTAGTTAATCCATGAAGGCATCTATAATGGGTCCAAAAAGGTATGTGTCATGGAGTTGCCACCCAACAGAATGTTGGAAAATGACTCTCGACCATTTGATGCCCAAACAGAGATTGGTGTTCGAGACATCACTCATATTAGGCACCTCGATTATGTTTTTATTTTATAAGTGGGTTTTAGATATTAATCTACTCTCCCCTCTCACACAATGCATTGGCGATAAAATATAAGTAAACATTCCAATCAGATAAAAGCAGTGAATAAAGTCCTACTTAAGTTATTACATAAGCAAATCATCCCAAAGAAGAGAATAATGTACAAAAGAAAGACAGATAAATCTCATACATAAAATGAGCCATTCATTTGGGTTAGAAACATTGTCCCTCATGCATATTTACAAAAATCTCTTTTATTATATTTTGTGAATTTTTGGGTTAAAAGTAGGATATTGGTCCATTTTTAATAAAGAAAACTAAGTTAATTAATAAAAAATTATATAAGTGAAAACTCATCATTTAGCGTGCAAAAAATTCATTTTATTACTACCTATTACTTCCCAAAAATAATACAAATACAAAGAGAATAAATACATAAATGACATCATAATAAGCAAGAGAAAAAATGATGAGGTAACCCGAATGAAGAGGTCAGCTAGGGTGGGAGCACGACTTCCTGTGTAAATACTATACATCTTTCATAACCATAAATATACCAATTACTCGAAAGAACAAATAAACAAATTAATTAGCATCAATAAAATACTAACATAATTTATGCTTATATAAAAAATGATTACAGGTATAGTAGTGCATATATAGTAACAAAGAAATGACAAATATTATGCAAATACTGCATGAAACAAATATTAAAATAAAAGGCAAAAAAAGAACCCTAATGTGCAAAAAAACCCTTAAAAATACTTCAAGGACGGCCAAAAGAAGGCAAGCAACAGCCATGAAAAAGGCAAGGGACGGCCAAAAAAGAAGTGAGGAATGTCCCATCCTTTGGGTGAGGGACGGCCGTCCCTCACATCTTTTTTCTATCCCTCACTTACAGAACAGAGCAAAATTTACAAAACGAGAGGAAAAATGTAGGAAATTATACAAATAAATATTTTAACCCTAGATATACGATAATTAGACACCAAATTATATTAAAGCATGCCAAAACATTAAAACTTATACCAAATTGAATTAAAATTGAGGAGATATATCACATTACATGTTAAGAGGAAGAGCTTTCAAAACAACAATGGGGGAATCTTTTGTAACAATCATGCCTTCAATCTGTCACATAAACCAACAGCGAATCATATTTTAGCAAGATAAGCATGTTACTCAGTTATCAAAAATTTTAAAGTAGATTAGTTTAACACCCAAATAGAAATGTAATTGAATGAATAAATGGTAGAGAAAGGGATATATAATTGAGCCTAGAATATTATCCTCAAGAGATATTCTAACTCTATGATTTGTAAAGTCCAGATCACTACTTCAAATCATGTTTCTTGATGCTTAAAAGAAGTATGAAATGCGTTTTGTGTTTTGTGAATTAAAGATTGCAAAAGGCACAAAGCTTTTAGAGAGAGAAAAGAAATTGTTTTTCTTCCTTTCTCTAATAGCTTCTCGTTCTCAAAGAATGATGATTTCCCCCCTCAAAAAACCCTAATCTCTTTGTATTTTATACCTAAGATAGAGTTCTAATTTGATTATAACTCAAAAACATTGCCCGATTAGGAGATCAAAATATCAAAAATTTGAACCTGATAGCTATCTTAAAACCTTCCCCTTTTGAAATTCCAGGAAAACGAGGGGAAAACTGGGTTTTGACCCACGAATGGGCATCTATGAGTGAGGGACGGTCTTTCCTCATCACTAGAGCATAGATTTCCTAAAATGCCCCTATTTTACTCAGTCCTGGATGTTGTGGCCGATAAATGATTGCCCCTCAGGTAACAGACGGCCGTCTATAACCACTATCTGTCCAGAAATAGGGTTGTTTTGCCCATTTTGCTAAAACACCCGAAAATATTCAAAAGTCTTTTTAGAGAACCATGAAAATCTTTAAGAGAAAGTGACAAATCCACGATCAGAGCTTCGAGATTTGAACCTACTGTCAGTGATATATTGTTTTCTCATTATCGAGTAACCCTAATTTAGGCTATCTCGAGTCATGATGTCTACAATATTCTTTTGTGTTGGCATCAAAAAATATAGACAAAGTGTATAATTTATTCCCCAAACTGAACATAAAGATACAGGATTTACTCTACTAATCTGGCAAAGTTATTTAAACTTAATGAAATCTTAATACCAGAAGCAAATAAATATAGGAAAATCCCCAGCCAACTAAGACTACAGCAAACATCAAAACTAGAGCTGCACACAAAACAACAGCCACAAAACGAAATAAAAGATTCAAACAAAATAAGTATTCATGATAAAAAAAAACAACAAAACAAAACAGCCCTGCCAAACGAAAAAAGCCATCAGATTGTAAAAAAAGCGTAACGCCCAGTACCTGACCCGATAAATGGACTGAATACTGAATGTCACACCATCAAACAATCAAAAATTGAATTTTCCTTCTATATAAATATTCATGCTAAGTTTTATATTTTCTGACATTTCTACAAAAAAATGGATAGTCTCCCCTATACGGAACTCTATCCACCTTGTTACAAAATGTCACTTGACACTTCTACAACGTCTAACACATTTCCTCAACTTCCTCATACATCCAAATATTTTTTAATCCCTATCCCAACCTCCTCAATCCATCACAATATAAAAATCAAGCCATCTACAATATAAATGAAATTTTAACTTTTTAATTTATAAACTTCACTACCATGAAACATATTTCATCAATTATTTTTCACTACAATTATAATATTATAACTACTTTAATAAAAAAATCATGAACTAGAAAACCATCTACAATATATGAGTATCTAAGTTTCCAAAATTCCAAAACAAACTTTCAAGCTAAGTATTCATTATGAAGAAGAAGAAGCAATCCTCACTTCCTAGTAGATCCTCGATTTGCTAGTTTCTCAAAATACCTATATACCTACGCACAGAAATAAAAATTCCATGCATTAAGAAAATTGCTTAGTAGTAACCACTAATTTTACTTTTCCATAAAAAACATATTTTTATTATAAAAAAGAAAGAAATCACCAACATTGCACTAAATAAAATAATATACATATATAAAAATTTTGAGTTTGACAAATAATTTCCCTTATCTCAAAACAATAACTAATATCATAAGCTATTCATGAAGTTACATATACTAGACCCTATTAAAACCACAAAATATATACATACATATATTATGACAATTATTATCATATATCCAAACTTTATATGCCATTTAATTCTTTAAAAAAATGTTCTTCTTTGCCTATAGTAATCCAAAAGAGTTGTCTAGCGGATATGCAAGACTGAGACCTATTCTTTTTTGTCTACAAGGACCAAAGTAGTCAGAACCTGACACTGCACTCTTTTATAATGCTAAATTTGAAATGGAGTGGCGAAACCTGACACTACACTCCACTAGCAAACCAATTTCAAAATGGAGTGGTCGAAACCTGACACTTCATCCTAATTTTCGGTGTAAAAAGGGGTCAAAACTTGATACTACCCTTTTTACACCCGAGGATGAGTTATTTCTATATTTTACAAAATACTGTTATCTAGAATATCAATCAAGACTTCATCCTTATGGCCAGTCAATTTTATCCTACTCAAGATTTCCTATTGTTACTAAAGGCATTAATAGAGTTATAATTTCATATATTCCTCAGTGCACCATCCAAAAGCTTTTGACAATTTTATTATCCTTGGATACATTTTAAGGTACCAAGAAATTTCCATTTAATCATATTTTTAATAATATGCCATATTCATGCATATATATATAGATTGCTAAGATTAATTCATGTCATATAATATCTCAAACACATTTTTCTTTGTCACGTAACTCACATCTATTTTCAAGTAAAAACAGAGAATTTCACATACGCGATGACAAGTATATTTGTAAAGTAACCATTTACTAATTTAGATACATGCATTAACATCACATTATTTCATACTATCGTTGTTGCACTTTTAAGTTAAATTTACATTCATTCTCTTTATATTAACCAATTATTTCAATTTAAGTAAATAAACAAAATCTACCTATTTAAATGACAATTACTATTCCCATTTCAATTAGTCATATGGACAGCCCCTATTTAATCAATTTTACAATAATATATATATATATATATATTCTTAAATTTACCACAAAATATAATGTATTGATTCATCTAGTTTCATATTAACAATATAAATCATATCTTACATTCATTAATTTCATAAATTTCTAATTAAATTTTATCAAAACTTTATCATGCCATAAACTTTAAATCTAAATATAATTTACACAAAATTTTAGGAAATGTAAATCTTAGTGATTGCAAACCTGATAAGTGATAGAAATCAATATAATCTTCCAAAGGCACTACTCAATCTCAAGTAAATTATTGTACTTTTTTCCTTTCTCCTTTTTCTTTAAGTTATCTTCTTTTTCTTCTTCAATAACACATTTATGGATTTAAACCAAATAGCTCAAATCCGGATAATTTATACAAATTTATGAGATATTTCAAGAATAAACTTGCAATCTAAGGTTAATTTCCTAAATAAAAGATAAAATAAAGAAAATCAAACTAAAATCCCTAACCCCCCCTTCAATTTAATTAATTCTACCCCTTTCTCTTAGTTTTATATTTCTAAGAGATATTCTCCATACCTCTAGGCCAGCGTTCAAGATGGAAAAGACCAGTGAAGCTCTAATGATCGGTGAAGTAAAGCAGTCCAGCAACTGGGGTTGTCAAGGAAAAAGAATGCAGCAGGAAGGAGCTACTGCTGCACACGATGGAGGAAAAAGCAAGGGCTGGTGGCAACTGCTAACGACGATGGATCTATAGGTGGCAGCGATCAATGGAGGAACCCAAGTGAGGGAGGCCAAAAATGAAAGAAGAAGAAAAGAAAAAGAAATGATAAAATAAATGGGGAAGAGGGTTGTGGGTCACGGGAAAAGAGAGAAAACAAAAGAAAAGCTGATTGTTTTTTTTACTAATTTCCACTTTGGTCCTCCCCTATTTTCTTTAGGTCCCTCCCTTAAAGCTCTATTCATTTAAGTCCCTAGTTAATTTAATTCTAAACCCATTCCATTGTCTGATTTCTTATTTAATTTATATTATATTTTTAAACTAGTTTATTTGAGAGTTTTGAAATTAAATCTTAATTTATAAATCTCAATTTCACTAACCATCTTTTTTTTGGGTTATATTATTTAAAGTGTTACATTTCTTTCCCTCTAAAAAGAATTTTGTCCTTGAAATTACCTGATTAAAACAGTTATGGATATATCTTTCTCATTGTTTCTTCAAGTTCCCACGTGGCCTCCTCTGTGTTATGATTTCTCTAAAGCACTTTTATTAATGGGACCACCTTGTTTCTTAGTTGCTTTACCTCCTAAGCAAGGATTTGAACTGGTTCCTTTTCATATGTCAAATCTGGCTTGACATGTATATCTCCAAGCTTAACAACATGAGACGGGTCTAATAGGTATCTTTTAAGCATGGATACATGAAAGACATCATACATCTTCTCAAATTCCCTTAGCAAATCTAGTATATAGGCTACTGGATCCACACGTTCTATAATTTCATATAGGCCAATAAACCTAGGACTCAGCTTACCCTTCCTGCCAAACTCTAACACTTTCTTGCATGGTGATACTTTTAAGAAAACTTTATCACCAACATAGTACTCTATATCCTTTAACTTCAAATTGGCATAAGACTTCTAACGGTCCAATGCAACTTTCAAATTGTTCTTGATAATTCTCACTTTTTCTTCTATTTCTCTGATTAATTCTGGACTAACTATCTTGTTTTCTTTAAGCTCAGTCCAACATAAAAATGTCCTATATTTTATTCCATATAACGCTTCATATGGTGCCATTCGAATACTTGCTTATAAACTATTATTATAGGCAAATTCGGCCAAAAGAAGATATCGGTCCCAACTACCTTCGAAATCTATTACACAACTTTTATGTATATCTTCCAGTACCTATCACAACATAAGCACACAATTACTATATTCTCTTGCATTATACATCTTTAAATCACTTATTAAAAGGTACCTGTATCACCTTTTTAGACTGTCCATCCATTTGAGGATGAAAGCAGTGCTAAATTTTTGCTTTGTACGAAGAGCCTCTTGAAGTTTCTTCCAAAATCTCAAAGTAAACCTTGGATCTCTATCTAATATAATGGAAGATGGAACTCCATGTAATCTTATTATTTCATTAATGTATATATCTGTAAATGTGTTTATTAAATAATCGGTTAGGAACGGTAAGAAATGTACTGACTTTGTTAATTTATCAACTATCACCCACACGACATCATGTTTGTTCCTGGTTTATGGCAAACCACTGACAAAATCTATAGTAATATCATCCCACTTTCATTCGAGTTTTGAAATGGGTTGTAGCAGACCCGATGGAACCTAATGTTCAGCTTTTACCTATTGGCAAGTCAAGCACTTTGTCATGTATTCTGTTATGTCCTTCTTCATCCCAAGCCACAAATAATGAGTTTTTACATCTTGATACATTTTGGTGTAGCCTGGATGCATAGCATATAAACTATTATGTGCTTTCTCTATAGTTTGTTTCTTGAGTTCTTCATCATTAGGGACACAGATTCTATCTTTATAGTATAGACAATCTCCTTCTTTAATCACAAACTCATTGCCTTTCCCCACATGAATTTGTTTAAAAATGTTAGCAAGCTTTTCATCATGTTTTTGCACTTCCTTAACTTGTTGTAGTAAGGTTGGCCTAAGCCTCAATTCAGTGACAATGGCCCCATCATTAGTTAATTTAGACTAACATTCATAGCTCTTAAATCTATATAGAAAAACTGGAATTAGAATTCATATGTCATATCATATGAGATAATTTCAAAAGTACTTTTATTTAATCAAAGAATTTACCTATTATAGATTTTCTAATAAGTGCATCTGCTACCATATTTGCCTTGCCTGGATGGTAATCAATGATACAATCATAATCTTTGATTAATTCTATCCATCTTATTTGCCTCAAGTTCATCTCTTTTTGTCTAGGAAAATACTTTAGAATCTTATGATCGGTATAGATGTAACACTTTTCCCCATATAAATAGTGCCTCCAAACCCTTAGAGTGAAAAAAATAATCGCTAACTATAAATCATAAGTTGGATAACTCTTCTCATGTAGCTTAAGTTACCAAGATGTATAAGCAATATTTTTCCCTTCTTGCATTAGTACACAGCTAAGTCCATTATGCGAAGCATCACTGTAAATTACAAAATTTTTTCCAGCCATAGGTTGAGTTAGAATTGGTGCCTCAGTCAACATTACCTTAAGTTTATCAAAGCTATCTTGGCATTTTTCACTCTATATAAATTTGAAATTCTTTTGTAGTAATTAGGTCAGAGGATCTACAATTAATGTTAACCCGTTAACAAATCTCCTATAATAACCTGCCAAGCCCAAAAAGCTTCTAATCTTTATGACATTCTTTGGCAGTTTCCACTCAAGGATAGCTTCAATCTTCTTAGGATCCACCTAAATCCCTTTAGCGAACATAATATGACCAAGAAATAAGATCTCATTTAACTAAAATTCACACTTACTAAATTTAGCATAAAGTTGCTTTTCCTCAAGGTTTGTAAAATAATTTTGAGATGTTCATCATGCTCTTTCTGATTTCTTGAGTAGATTAGTATATCATTAATAAAAAAAACTACAAACTGATCTAGATAAGGATGGAAAATATTGTTTATAAGATCCATCAATGCTGCTGGAGCATTCATGAGCCTGAAAGGCACCGCTAAAAATTCATAATGTCCATATCTAATTCTAAAAGTGGTTTTAAGCACATCTGACTCTTTTACCCTCAACTGGTAATAGCTGGACCTTAAATCAATCTTGAAAAATATACTGGCACCTTTAAGTTGATAAAAAAGATCATCAATTCTAGGCAACGAGTATTTGTTTTTTTTCATTATGACTTTATTTAATTGTCTATAGTCTATGAAAAGTCTCAGTGTCCCATCCTTCTTCTTAACAAAAAATAATAGTGCACCCCATAGAGATACACTAGGATGGATAAAACCCTTCTCAAGAAGCTTTCGCAATTGGATCTTTAATTCTTTAAGTTTCATGGGTGCCATTCTATAGTGTGCAATTGATATAGGTGTTATACCAAGCAAAACATCAATAGAGAATTCAATCTCTCTTCATGAGGGTAATCTTGGTAATTTTTTTGGAAATACATCCTAAAAATTGCACGCTGTAGGAATGTTTTGAATTTTTGGTTCTTCATTTTTAACTTTAAGAATGCAAGATAAATTGGCTTCACACCCTTTCCTTAACATTCTCTTTACTTTTGTGGTAGATATCACAATAGCAAGATAATCTGATCTCTCACCCACTATTATGATCTCTTCACCATTATCGATCTTGAGTGAGATCTGCTTAAGATGACAATCCACCATCAATTGATGTGTATATAACCAATTCATTCCAAGTATCACATCAAACTCATGGAATGGCAATTCAATCAAGCTAGCTGGGAAGATTAAGTTTTCCACCTGAATTGGGCAATCTTTATATACTTTGTCTACTATTACACTATGCCCTAAAGGATTTCTTACTAGGATTTCATGTTTTAGTTTTTCAGCATTTAGGCCTCTACCATAAGCAACAGTGGTGCATATATATGAATGTGTGGAGCTAGGATTTACTAATGCAAAAACATTATGATTAAAGAGAGAAATTTTACCAATAATCACATCTGGTGAATCCTATTCCTTTCGAGCTCTAATAGCATAAACACGTCCTAAAATAGGAACTCTAGTCTCTAATCCCAAAGGTGCCTGTATAAAATTCCTCTGAGTAGTAGCTCCTACAGCATCATCTTTACCTCTACCCCTGCTTCCTTGAGTGGAAGTAGGTCCTCTAGTCTGTGGAGCTACAGGGGTTGGAAGTTTAAGACAATCTTTGGCAAAGTGTTCCTTAGAACTGCACGTAAGGCAAGCTCCCATCAACTTCCAACATTCACCCAAATGTCGCTTCCCATAATGATCACATAGAGGATTTATTCTACTCGTACTCCTAGGAGTACTGGCTATAGAGGTGGCCTACTGACCAATTCTGGTTGAAGATATATGACTCTAACTCTGTCTCTGTGAATAAGCTTGTAATTGTGTTGAACCTTAGAACCCTCTATATTTCTTACTAGGATTGCTAGTTGAGCTGGCTTGCCCTTGCCCTTGGCTTCTCTTTTGTTGTCTCTTGATCTTCTTATTCTACTCGTTTATTTTCACTACTTCAATCTCAAGAGTCGACTCTACCATCTCACTGAGGTCAGAAAACTTGTGTCCAATGAGGCTTTTTTTAATTTTAGTGTGTAGCCCATCCTTAAATCTTTGAAGACTATTTATTTTGTAGCCACTAGTTCAGGAGCATAATGACTCAATCTATCAAACTCTCTCAAATACTCGATCACAGTCTTACCTCCCTGCCTAAGATAAAAAAAAAAAAGCTTTCTCCACCACCTTTTTATATTGAATTAACATACTGCTTTTCAAATTGGTAAAAATATAAGTCCCAAGTGGATCCCGACTCAGGTATGTCTCTGGAGATAGCTAGCCACCATTCATGAGCTTATCATTGAAGTAAGAAAGCCACACAATCTAATTTATCTTTAGAAGAGATTTTCATGTGATCAAACATTCTTTTTATCTTTTAGAGCTAGTCTTCTACCATTTGAGGAGTAACAGTTACATAACCATAAAAATTAGCAACTCCTAGCTTTGTCATCCTCTAAAAATTACCTCTTTGTAGAGGAGGTGGTGGCTGAGGCTATAGATGAGGCATAGCCTCCGTCATCCTCTTAAGTGCCTCAGTATAGTTTGATAAAATTTCACTTGAGCTTGAGGTATAGGTGGAACAGGAGGAGGTTGAGTTTCTATTGAGAGGTTTACTCTTGCAGTACTCTCGACAATGGCGGAGGCATGACTCTCCACTTCCTCCTCTCCAACTCTTTTAGAATCCGATTCCATATTAAATTTGAAATAATAAAAGAAATGAACTTCTCATAAGATAAATATATATGTTCCCCTTCTTAAATCTCTAAATTCCATATATTCCCATATAGATAATAGTTCCTCATTTCATTCACATCAAGAAAAATAAATTCTTATAATCCAAAATATGCTTCCTGTGTACCTAGTCAAATTCCTCAAATGTAGGGTGTTTTCCTTTATCATGAACAATTAATAAATGTATATGGGCAAATGGTATGTATGCAAAATGCTTTTTATATGCAATTTATGCAAATGTAAATGCTTTATATGTATGACTATACATTTCATCCCACCCCGATGCTCGTGTTTTATAAAAAAAAATACCCACATCATAAGAGTCATTGACAAGTACACAAGGTATTACACTTACTCACCATTCTCTTTTCTCTACTCTAGGTCTAGGACCGCCTAAACCTAAGCTTTGATACCATTAAATTTAACGCCCAATACTCGATTCGATAAATGGACCGAATACTGAATGTCACACCATCAAACAATCAAAAATCAAATTTTCCTTCTATATAAATATTCATACTAAGTTTTATATTTTCAAACATTTTTACAGAAAAATGGACAAAGTCTCCCCTATAGGGGACTCTATCCACCTTGTTACAAAATGTCAATTCACACTTCTATAAAGTCCAACACAATTCCTTATACATCCAAATACTATTTAATCCCTGTCCCAACCTCCTCAATCCATCACAATATAAAAATCAAGCCATCTACAATATAAATGAAATTTAAACTTTTTAATTCTTAAACTTCACTACCATGAAACACGTTTCATAACTACTTTAATACAAAAATCATGAACTAGAAACCCATCTACAATTCATGAGTATCTAAGTTTTTAAAATGCCAAAACAAACATCCATGACAAATATCCATTATGAAGTTGAAGAAGTAATCCTCACTTTTCAGTAGATCCTCGATTTGCTATTTTCTCAAAACACCTGTATACCTACGCACAGAAATAAAAATTTCATGCTCTAAGCAAATTGCTTTAAGGCAACCATTAATTTTACTTTTCCACAAAGAAAACATATTTTTATTACAAAAAGACCGAAATCACCAACATTGCACTTAATAAAAATAATATACATATATACAAATTTTGAGTTTGACAATTAATTACCCTTATCTCAAAACAATAACTAATATCCTAAGCTATTCATGAAGTTACATATACTAGATCCTATTAAAACCACATAATATATACATACATATAGTATGACAATTATTATCATGTATCCAACACTATGTGCCATTTAATTCTTAAAAAAATATATGTTTTTCGCTGCCCATAGTAATCCGAAAGAACTGTCTAGCGGAGACTAAGACTATTTCTTTTCGATGTATAAGGATTGGAGTGGTCGGAACCTGATATTGCACTCCTTTATAAAGCCAAATTTGAAATGGAGTGGTCGAAACCCGACACTACACTCCACTAGTAAACCAATGTCTAAATAGAGTGGTCGAAACCTGACACTACACTCTGATTTTTGGTGTAAAAAGGGGTCGAAATCTGACACTACCCTTTTTCCACCCGAGGGTGAGTCATTTCTCTATTTTACAAAATACCATTATCTAGAATATCAATCAAGACTTCATCCCTATGGCCAGCCAATTGTATCCTACTCAAGATTTTCTATCGTTGCTAAGGGCATTAATAGACTTATAATTTCATATATTCCTCGGTGCACCATCCAAAAGCTTGTGACAATTTTATTATCTTTGGATACGACATCAAGCACCGAGAAATTTCCACTTAATCATATTTTTAATAATATGTCATATATATATATATATATATATATATATATATATATATATATATATATATATATATATATAGATTTTTAGGATTAATTTATGTCATATAATATCTCAAACACATTTTTCCTTTGTCAAGTAACCCACATCTATTTTCAAATAAAAATAGAGAATTTAACATACGCGGTAACAAGTATATTTGTAAAATATCCATTTACTAATTTAGATACATGCATTAACATCACATTATTTCATACCATCATTGTTGCGCTTTTAAGTTAAATTTACATTCATTCTCTTTATATTAACTAATTACTTTGATTTAAGTAAATAAACAAAATCTAGCTATTTAAATGACAATTACTATTTCCATTTCAATTAGTCATATAGACAGCCCCTATTTAATAAATTTTACAACGATACATACATATATGCACGTATATTCTTAAATTTACCACAAAATCTAATGTATCAATTCATCTAGTTTCATATTAACAACATAAATCATATCTTACATTTATTAATTTCATAAATTTATAATTAAATTTTATCATGCCATAAACTTTAAATCTAAACATAATTTACACAAAATCTTAGGAAATGTAAATCTTTGTGGTTGCAAACCTAATAGATGACAAAAATCAATCCAATCTTCCAAAGGCTTACTCAATCTCAAGCAAATTCTTGTACTTCTTTTCTTTTCTCCTTTTTCTTTAAGTTATCTTCTTCTTCTTCTTCTTCTTCTTCTTCTTCAATAACACATTCATAGATTTAAACCAAATAGCTCAAATTAGGATAATTTATACAAATTTATGAGATATTTCAAGAATAAACTTGCAATCTAAGGTTAATTTCCTAAATAAATGATAAAATAAAGAAAATCAAACTAAAATCCCTAACCCCCCAATTTAATTAATTTTGCCCCTTTCTTTTAGTTTCATATCTATAAGAGATATTCCCCACACCTCTAGGTTAGTGTTCAAGGTGGAAAAGACCGGTAGAGCTCCAGTAACCGGCGAAGTAAAGCAGTCCGACGACTGGGGTTGTCAAGGACAAAGAACGCAGCAAGAAGGGATTGTTGCTGTGCACGACGAAGGAAATAAGAAGGGCTGCTGGCGGTGGACGGCGATGGATCTGTAGGTGGCAGCGATCGGTAAAGGAACCCAGGTGAGGGAGGCCAAAAATGAAAGAAAAAGAAAAGATAAAAAGAAATGGGGAAGAGGATTGTGGGTCACGGGAAAAGAAGAGAACAAAAGAAAAAGCTGATTCTTTTTTTTTTTTACTAATTTTCACTTTGGTCCTCCCCTATTATCATTAAATCCCTCCCTTAAAACTCTATACATTTAGGTCCCTAGTTAATTTAATTCTAAACCCATGCCATTATATAATTTCTTATTTAATTTATATTATGTTTTTAAATTAGTTTATTTGAGTGTCTTGAAATTAAATCTTAATTTATAAATCTCAATTTCACTAACCATCCTTTTTTTGGGCTATATTATTCGAGGTGTTACAAAAAGGTTCCAAATTTTAGAGAGTGAAATAGTAGTAGACTAGGTCTTCAATAATCATCAGCCTTCAATGAGCAAAGGAAATTATAAAGCATCAACAGTTCCTGCAAAATGACCAAACCCTGCTAATAGAGGACTCAAAACAAACCAAGCAGCAAATCGAGGCCAAATCTCAATAAAGTACAACAAAATAGAATAAGAAAGCATGTAGAAGAGAATGCCAAATCCATAAACATTATTTGTTTGTCCTAATATTTGATTTCTAACAAATTTCAAATAAAAAAAGAAAAAAAAGAGAGAAGTACAGGAAACCAGATAGCAACGCACAACAAATTCAACGAGAGAGATTGAAGATTTACCTCCAGTGTTGGACTAGAACAACAATGATAGAGAATGACACAGGTAAGGGAGAAAGACAGTGAGGGAGATTGGAGTACAGTGAGCGATGGTCTGCGTGAAGGAGAGTGGCTAATTTAAGGAAAGAGCGAGCGACGGCTTTGTGGTGTGAGGGAGAGTGGCACAATAAGATAGGTAGGGTTTTATATATATTAAAAAAATAATTAAATCGGTTGGTTAATCGGAACCAAATCGAAAACCAAAAATCCCTATTTTTAAAAACCTTAACCATTTTTTTAGTTCAGTTAACCTTAAAAATCGATTTGATTTCGGACCAATTTTTCGATTAACCTTTTTTCGATTTTTTTTGTTCAACCCTAATATATCCACCCTTTATATCACCTACATATTAATAATGGCAACAAAATTACTAATAATTTTAATCATTAATTAAAAAGACATTAATTAACAAAGTTATTTTAAAATATATTCAGAATATTTACCTTTTATATAATCTTTAATCCAATCTTTTATAAC
Source organism: Excoecaria agallocha (assembly GCA_037975025.1). Taxonomy (NCBI): domain Eukaryota; kingdom Viridiplantae; phylum Streptophyta; class Magnoliopsida; order Malpighiales; family Euphorbiaceae; genus Excoecaria; species Excoecaria agallocha. The sequence continues at coordinate 33,186,230 of CM075816.1, forward strand.
AACTTCAACAAAATAAATATTAGTGCAATGGACATTTGAATGTATAAATAAGGAAAATAAATTGAGAGAAGAACAATGGCAATAAAATGAGAGAAATGAAAACAAGAAGTTAGCAAAATGAATAAAGGAAAGAGAGTTTCATTTGAAACTGGCCTTTTATGCTTAAACCAAATTGAAGGATTTCTGGATTTAAAGGCATGTTTTGAAAAAAAAAATACAGAAAATGCGTGATTTAGGCAGGGCACGGGAGTTACAGTGTCTCTTGCGGTGCATAGTAACAACCGTGAATTGAAGCCTTTTCTATTTAAAAAAAAAAATCATGCATAGAAAACAACAAGCAAATCTGTTATTTTTTTCATCGTGGGTCCCATCATTTAGAAAACGGCAACACATTGTGCTATTTTCTAACAACTGAAAAAATCCAATATTTTTTAATATTACCCCATATTTCTAAATTTTTTACTCTTTACACCAAAATGTTAAAAAAATAAAAATAAAATATTGTCCCCAAGTACTAAAATATTGTCTTCAAATAACATTTTCTTGAAGACAAAACAGTTGAACCTTTAAAAATGGCAACTTGCTGTTCATCAACTGCCATATCCAAGTTTATCTCAGACCAAACTTACCTTTCTATGCTTGAAAACAAATGCAAAACCATGAGAGACCTTCAAAAAATCCATGCCCAACTCATTAAAACTGGTTTAGGCAAACACCCCATTGCTGCTAGTCGGATATTGGCCTTTTGCACCACTCCGGCCGGCGACATCAACTATGCTTGCTTACTGTTTTCTAAAATCCAAAACCCAAATCTTTTTATGTGGAATACTATCATTAGAGGCTTCTCCGAGAGCTCCATTCCACAATATGCCATATCGTTGTTCATTGACATGTGTTGTTCGCCAATTCAGCCTCAAAGGCTCACTTATCCTTCCGTTCTAAAGGCTTATGCTCATCTTGGTCATGCCCATGAAGGAGCTCAACTTCATGGTAGGCTGATAAAAATGGGACTTGGAAATGATTCCTTTATCCAAAATACAATATTGTATATGTATGCAAATTGTGGTTTCATGAGTGAAGCAATAAAAGTGTTTGATAGAGTTATGGGATTTGATATTGTTGCGTGGAATGTAATGATTATGGGACTTGCTAAATATGGAGCAACTGATCATGCTATAATGTTGCTCGATAAAATGCCTGAGAGGAATAAGGTTTCATGGAATTCAATGATCAGTGGGTATGTGAGGACTGGGAAATTCATTGAGGCATTGAAGCTCTTTCACATAATGCAAAAGGAGAAGGTTAAACCTTGTGAATTTACAATGGTAAGCTTGTTAAACGCTTGTGCTTGCTTAGGAGCAATTAAGCAAGGTGAATGGATTCATGATTTTATGGTTAAGAACAATTTTCAATTGAATTCTATTGTTGTTACTGCAATTATAGACATGTACTCCAAATGTGGAAGCATTGATAAGGCTCTTCAAGTGTTTGAAAGTGCATCTATGAAAGGATTATCATGTTGGAACTCCATGATTTTAGGCCTTGGTATGAATGGACTAGAGATTGAAGCAATCCACCTGTTTTCAGTGCTTCAGTCTTCACACTTGAAACCAGATTACGTTAGTTTTCTCGGGGTTTTGATGGCTTGTAATCACTCCGGCTTGGTGGAGACAGCTAAGGACTATTTCTTGTTAATGTAAGATAAATATAATATCAAACCATCCATAAAACATTATAGCTGTATGGTTGATGTTCTAGGCCGAGCAGAACATGTAGAAGAGGCAGAAGAGCTGATAAGAAGTATGCCTATAGATCCAGATGTGATGGTATGGGGATCTTTACTATGGTCTTGTTACAAGTATGAAAAAATCGAGATTTGGAAAACGAGCAGCAGAGCATTTGATGGAGTTAGATCCGAGTGAAAGCTCAAGCTTTGTATTAATGGCTAAGGTTCATTCTGCCTCGAGTCATTTTGAGCAAGCAATAAAGCAAAGAGTTTCATTGAAAGAGAAGGGAATTCAGAAAGAACCTGGATGTAGTTCAATTGAAGTAGATGGGCAAGTTCATGAATTTGTTGCTGGTGGACAAATGCATTCAAAAACCAAAGAATTTGTTGCTGGTGGTCGAATGCATTCAAAAACCAAAGAAATCTACTAAGTATTGAATGTTCTAAGGCTGATAATAGAAGAAAATGAATGATTTTCTGCAATTGTAAAATTAAATAGAAAATATTGTTGCTTAGATATCAATGCGAAACGCTACAAATATGATTTTCATTAAGAGAGATATATCTAATCATGCTAGTGAAAATGGCACAACATTGAACAACGTATAGAAACCAATATTAATGGATTTGCTGAAATGATCTAATTTAGGATTTTGTCATGGTTCTTGCAGGTGTCCAAGTATATATCTCTTGAGGAGCTGTACCACTGGTAAGCAAGTTCTGTGGTACTCCATAAATATCTGATATATCAAGGTGGTGATGATAATGGTGACGGCCATTTTGGTGATGCTGATTCTGCACAGCTGCTGAAATTTCATCTTCATCCAATGGCAAACGGTCGAAAGTTGCATTCATGAAAGATGCAGCCATGATCACAACAGGGCCAGATGCAATGAGTGCACCAACCACTGCCCCACCAACAACCTGCCCTTGAGCCCCCGCTAAGTAAATAGTTAACCCTGTGATCCCGGGCGGAGCAGGCGGAGGCAATATTGATCCAAGCAATGAAAGTATCTCGAAACGTCCATGAAGGGTCACAATGGCCCCGGATGAAGCCGGTTGTCTTAGAGTCACATTGGTTACGCAGCCACTCCCACTAAGTACACATATTCCCCGCTGTTTCCTTCTTGCAAAGTTAACTAAACTTTCACTCACATCGCACCCTGAACTGACCTCCATTGCATGGGCCCTTAGTGAATTAGCACTATCTTGGGTTACAATAATGGGAGGTTTCGGCTTATTTTTTGATCCAGCCGGCCTTCCACGAGGGCGCCTGATGGTTTCCCCTTCAGGCGCCGAAGAAACTGGTGGCACAGCCTTTGGCAGCTTAGGAGATACAAGGATTGCATCAATGTTAGGTCGATGGTAGCTACCCTTATCTGATTCTTGGATAGGATCCATGATACTTTTGGACTCAGCAGAAGGCAGGGTTATATCAGCACCTCCAGCCATTAATTAAAGACTAAATTCACGGCATGTGTAACTTAGCATCAGGGTTTAAGTAGATTTCCTGCCAATAATTATATTGCAAGAAGCCAAAAGAATGATCAGATTTAGGAGAAGGTTAAGTGGTACCAACCTCAGATTGGTATAGTTTATACATTTTTTTCTCTTCCTACCTCCCAACTGACATCTCACTCATGTTAATTGCCTTCTCAGCAATTATATGCTAATAAAAAATATCCTACAAAACGAAAAACTATACTTAAGAGTATCCAATCATGTGTAAGCTACCTTTCCTAGAACAATAATAACACCATCAAGTATATACCTATAAAATATCTAATAAAAGAATGACAAATGATCAATCCACAAAAATCAGATTTATCTTTTTAGTTCCATTTGTAAAAGACGACCACTGTCATTTGTACAGAAGTAATCAACCGTTTGTTAACTTTCAAATCAAAAACGCTTTTCTTAACTAATGGAATCAGTTAGCAAGCTACATAATCGGGTAAAAACTGACGCATAATACATTTGTTATAGGTATGTACAACCAAACCCCTAAAAATCATCACACATTAAAAAAGACCTATTAACTGCTGTCAAACTCTACTGGAAAAGGCCAAACAAAAAAAAATTTGGTGAAAATGATTACATGATTGCCTACAACCACTAGTAGAAATGCCGCCAGTGTGGGTCTGATTGCTTAGGAAATCCTTGAGAACTGCTAACAGCAACAGCATCAAGACTTAACTGCTGCTCTTGTGAGCTTCTTTGTTGAGAATGATAAACATGTGCAGAACTGGGAGGACCGTGATTATGTGATAGCTGTTGACCTTGTTCTTGTAAGCTCAGATATCTATTATTTGGAACACCTCCTTCATATGAAGAAATCAGTAGATCTCGTACTTGTCTATGGCTATATCTGCTGTCTGGAACACCTTGTTGATATGTAAAAAGCTGCTGATGTTGTCTTTGTAAGTTGTGATATCTATTGTCTGGAACACCTAGTGGATATGTAGAGAACTGCTGACTTTGTCTTTGTAAGCTGTTATATCCACTGTCTGGAATACCTTGTTGATATGTGGAAAGTTGTTGGCCACGTCCATATAACTCATAATATCTACTTTCTCGGATACTTTGTTGATCTGTAGAAAGCAGTTGACTTTGTCCTAAGTTGTTATATATATCATCGGGAACAGTTGGTGATGCTCTTGAATCAGGTCCACGGGAAGAAAGGTGACTTTGCAATGTTCTTGAACCAGCTTCATGATCCCGTGAAGAGAAGTTATCATTCTGGTTATATTTTTCACAAATGGAACAATCAAAGAAGAGAAGAAAGATTACAAAAGTTATCAGAAGAAAAAGATTACCTACAATGTTACCGAAATAGTCTAATGCATTAGTGCAAAAGCACAAATGTAAAAGCTTCCAAAAGAATTGGTACTGAAACAATGAAATATTGACAGGGACCCACTATGATTACCTGCCAAAGCATAGCTAATTTATTTTGCTCATTGTACCAAGTGCATAGTTGATCATTGTAACCAATAGCAGACTCATTAAGAATAGTGGATAAATCATTTGGAATGCTTCCAGAAAGGTTCGAAGGATTCCTTAAACCTACATAACTAGAAATATTTGCATTTGACAGAGGCAAGCTTCCCCTAGAAACAATGTTTTCTGACTTCTGTAGGTTGTGGTTCATGCCGGACAGGGGATCATGAAAAAAATTGTTGTATTGATATGATTGCTGCAAAGAAGATGAACTGCGGGGATAGATTTGACTATCAGCATGGTATACACTGAATTTCATTGCTTCTGGGAAAAGGGCAGTTTGAGAGTAAGAAGTAGCCGTCAGATGATGGGGAGTTACATGATCTGCATCAAGTCTTGCACCAGGTAATGTTGATGAGAAAGCCTTAGGTAAAGAGAATGTACTAGGATTCAAAACCTGCACAGTTACAGGGAACCAAAATCAGAGCACCAATCTAAGGAAGAAAGAGAACATAAGTAAAAATCAGCTTCCATTGCATTTGACACAATCATCAGTTTCCTTATAAGGAGAGAAATAAAGTCTAAAGAATGGTTTGGGTGTTAAAACAGTAACCCGTGAATATGAATTTACATGTGCCAATCATAGGCTGAGGCCACACACCAGATCATAAAATGTTTGCCACTTCACTCTGAAATAAAACCTCAACTGCCAAAAAGCAATATTGAGATTAAACAACATATTCTGACCTTAATCCTAGTACTTGGTTCATCTTGTATTTGCAAAATCATATTCTACAAATTTTTTGAACAAATTTAAAGATTAAACAGGTTGAATCATCTGCAATCAACTTTGCCACACCTTTCCACCCTCATAAACAAACAATCTATTGATGCATATGATAATTCACCAAAGTTCAATATTGATTGGTTACGTACTTCTGTGGCTAAGACCGAACTACCAGCGCATGATACAACATTATTGTAGCTTTTGGTATTTGATTGCATTCCAAGGAACCTAGAATATGCATAATCAGAATCTTCCACAGATTGAGCAACATCACCTGATACAGGAGTTGTACTTGCTTGCTGCAACAGAACTTCCAATATCATAGATTAACAATCCATGTCTATATGAATATCGCTCATCAAGCATAAATTAAACAAAAACCACTAGAAAAAAAAAAAACATCAAATAATAGTTCCACAGTAACAATGCTTGCTATCACAGAAAATCATGCTCAGCTATGAATAGAATATCACACCAAGGGGCATGCCAACAAAATCAAAGACACAATGAACAATGATATTATTGTTCTGGAAAATTCAAAGATCATGAGAAATGCTATTGCTCAAAAGTAAACTAATAACATGATGGACAAATATTTAGTAGAAAGTTTCAAAAACAGAAGTATCTATTAGAAAGAATATTAAACTGAATATTAAAACATGTCAAGAGCTGATGAGCATAACAAGTGTATTCCTTTCATGATCAGGCAAAAAAGCAAGCAACATACCAAGAAACTTCAAAAGGAAAAATCTCTTAAACTATACCAAAAGGACAGTCATGTTACAATAGCTGATAGCTCATAGGTATTAATAACACCTTTAAGTTGGTGCTGAAATCCCAAACAACTGAATTAGGAATTATTATATTTAAATCTTTATCATCTGTATTTAGATTTTTGTGGAAAACTTCCCACCTGGATCATATATTATCTTTCATTTAGGATAAATAGAAATTACTATATTTTAGTATGCCCTTCAGAAATTGGTTTGCTTCAAATTTTCCGATAGTTTAGAATTTTCCTACATTGATCCTGTTGTCCTTGGTAGGAGTTGGAAAGTCATTAGATATCTACATATATTTTCTTTCATTCGATGCATTTTGACAACAGCGCTATGATTGGAATTAATTTCTACAGTGTGAACCAGGTATTATTGGAATTAATTTCTACAGTGTGAACCAGGTAAGGCTCATTTTGACAATGGCATTACAAGCATTAGATTTAAAATCTAAATTGCATACTCAATGTAATGTCCCCTCTTCTCGCTCACTCCTTCCAGGCTTCCACAACCTAAATTCTTCACTGCTATTGCCCCAATATCTCACATCTCAAACTGCCACTGTGACATACTTTCCATCCATTTCCAATTGTAAACTCTTCCTCACTATATCAAAAATTTCATTTCTTATCCTTCTAGCCATGACAATCAAAACACTTAATTATTCTGCCAGAGCAAATCTCTCATTCCTCTTCCAACACTTCTTTATGCTGAGCCCAATTATAAATTAAGCCTAACAAAATTCCAAACCACATATCAACTTCCTACGCTAGGCAAACCCCAAAATCTCAGTTTGTAAAAGTTTTTCCAAGTGTAAGCACTCCCCGGAAGACATCTAAAACTTCCATATGTGATATGTCAATTGGTGACAAATACCACTATACAGACAAGAAATGAGAATAATATTTTCTCTTTCTTCATTTTCTTTATGATATTCAGAAGCAATTCCAACAATAGAGACAGCTAATAAACTCATATAGAAACAGTGAAACAATGAGAAACACATTTTATGAAAGCATATACCATTAATCCTATTCCTTAAAAGCAGTATACCAAAGTAGTAAATATATTATTACCAGTTCCCTATGAATCACAGAAGACAAGGAATCACTGCAATTTTGGTGATTCTTGAATCTGGAATCTGTCGCATGTGCTGTGATGTTGTAACCATACCCACTACCAGCTTTGTGAATATTTTGTGCTAACAACTCTGCCTGAGTAGCAACAGGAAAGTCATAATTCTTAATGTTTGCAGTTGATTGGTCAGTATCAGATATGGACCCAGGCAGCTCACTATATAGGGACTCAACAAGGTGCCCAGAGTTTCTACACAAAAGAAACCATATTATTGTAAGTCGCAATACAGGTAAAGAAATATACCAAATCTGAGCTAAAAGATTGCCTAGTCTCAAAAGATATTAGAATAGGACCCACCCATCTATCATTGTTGAGGCCCCCTCCAGGTTACTGTCTGCAGGATTAGATCTTAGACTGCCAGAGGTAGCAGTATTCACGCCAAAGTTGTACGTACCAAAATTTAAATGTGATAAATCAGCAGCTAAGGCTTGCATATTTTTTGGAAACACCAGTTCACAGGTATCCTTTGATTGTGACACAACTTCCACCCCATCCTTACCTAAACTCAACTGTTCCAAGCTCACAGCAGTAGATGTTATTTCAGTGTTTGACAATGAAGACCAAACTGCAGAATAAAAAAAAAAAGAATTGGCTACTTTTTCTTAAATAAAGAATGAAAAAGGGGAAAAAAATGAAGATATATGTTTGCCCAGTGGAAAAAGAGAAACTGCTCCCCTCCCTGGAAATAACAAGAAGAGAGGTAGAGAGGAATGGAGGAAGAAGCTTCTCCTTTGCGACAATAATGATGAATTGCATTTTCATTATACAAAAGCATTTATAGTTATGTACAGCTAGCATTTAAGATGATTCACAAGAACTATCAATTTTAAAGCATTACCAATTAAGAATAGAGTTAATAAGTTAGCTTTTGAAGATGAGTAACAAGAGTATCAACTATCCTTTTGGCCATAGTAATTATAATATTAAGAACAAAGAGTATACCCAGAGCACAAGAAAAGCTGTTAACTCTTTCGGAGCTAGCTGTCAATATATTTGCCTGAACAGACTTTTTGGGGGATATGGTATAAATTCAACCCATGCAATAGCAACATGAATACGATCCAAGGATATTAGCCACAGAATAAAATCTGAAATCAGTTTCCCATTTAAAAGCTTGGGTTGTTAGGAAAAAATTTTGACTACAACCACACCAAATACACACATGTTACCAAGCCTAACTCCCAATTCATTAAATAGTATAAATAATCTGAAAAAAAAAAAGGCTTTTTAGCAAATTATAAAAACAAGAACTAACTTCGCCCATGTAAAACAAATCCATTAGAAGATGTCTGAAAACAAAGCCTGACTAAAGCTCCCTAAAAGAATGGCTACATCGTACCAACATACAAGCTCAAAATCAATCAACCCAACATAACTGCAGAATACACCCAACCTAGGATGCTCGAGCCCTTAACCAAAAAGTGATATAACAGCAAGCAAGTGGCTTTTGTGTGCACAAAATGTTACTTTAACAATTAAGTCTCTTGTATATCTTACTACCTCAGCTTTTCACTGAGTTTACAAAGAAAAAAACCCGAGCCTAGTAGCTTACCAGTTGAGAACAAGTGCAACTCCAATATGAAAGCAATTAGATAACAATTGAATGAAGGCAATAAACAAGTATGGAAGCTGAAAATCAGAAATTTTCCCTTGAGAACAGTGATGACCACTCTTCTATTTCTTTCAGTTGTATAAAATACGAGAGCAATGGGCAAAACCAAAGATGACCAACTCTGTATAAGCATTGTCCAGGTTTAATTCCAATGACTGGCTGCTGAAACAGGGGCAATAAGGTTAAACCAACAACATTTTGTTAAGTGATTAAGCAAAGAGTCATCCAGGCTCAACACCATTTTCTCAGCTCTATGACAGTCTCCCTACCATTCATCAACAAGAACTGGATGCAATCCAATCTAGTTAAGATTATCCATGTTGCAACATCATAAGTGGGTATCACACAATTATAACGGTGACTGTGGGCACTAAGCTTCCTCAAACTTGCATCAATTGAACAAATGCCCCTGTTTGGATCTCTTAAAAAAGCCATCATCAGTTCTACTATAAAAAGGAAAAATTACCTAGGATAGATAGAACATTTTCTCTGCACTTTGAATCCAAAACTCACATTTAAATTCTACTGAGAAAAAAATTAATTTTTAAGCATTAATTTTGTTCAATTTTAAAAATATATCAAGCAGTCAGTATAAGGCTGTCATAACTCAGATATTATCAATTCAGATGTAGAAGAACAATAGCTAAGACATTATCTTCTTCTGGAATTGTGCATCAAGCAAGCATAGTTTATTATAGTGTATCAGGAAATTGATAGATATACTGTCTATAGGTCTCATAAAACTTAATAATTTCTAAGTTTTGTAATACTATAGCTGGTCTTAATGTTCCTCCCTAATTCCTTTGTAAGATTGCAATAAAATAATGTAGCAATACGATGTAATTTAACTATCAAGAGGTTAAATGTGTGATATGGCTTCACCACATATGGCAATTCAGTGAATTATATAGTCATGTCTACAGAAAAACGCACTTATCATCAAGCAGACAAAAGAAAGTTACCTCCACAGAGCTCATTTGTATGTCTATGCAAATCCTCAAATGAGCCATCACTGCAAGGAGATACACCTTCAACTTCATTTGCATTCTCCTGTCCAGCGGATGGAGAATCAGATTCAACAAAATCTGAACCATGTCTTTTGTTCGGAATATTCCTTTCTGAAACTCGTACCTCCTCATATTGGAAGTTTTCAGGCAACTCTCTATCACCATGTGAGACAGAATCCCTATAGTCAAGTGTATAATACGTCTCTTCTGCCATGTGTGAGACACTGGTGTGACACCGACCAAACCTAACAATATCAGCTAGAGAAGGAGATCCAGAAGAGCGAGGACCCCCAATAAGAAGAGGTTGAGATCCTCCAGCTATTTGCTCAGATGAAGATAAAGTACAACCAGCTCCAAAAGTTTGAATTCGATTATCAGCATTTAAAGAATCACTGTAATATAATTTCCCACGAATATAATTCATTAAATTATATGTGAAACCCAGATGTTAACAAAAACTAAGAACTTCCATACAAAATACCTATACACATACATATAAAATAGCATATTCTTCCGGGACATTAAAAGTAGACGAAATTCATTTTGTGTGAATGAAGCAAAAGGAGCTTCTAGCTCATTGAAGTTGGATGAAAGAATGGGAAAGCTTCATCGCTCCAACTAAGGGGCCAGGGCTGTTTTTTGGGTCTTCTAAGTTCCCATAGCCTAATTCCAAGGGCAGAAAAGTTTTGTGATAGAGGCATGTGGTACCAACCATGATGAATTATTTGACACACCTCTTAAGTGAACCAATAGATTAATGTCCGTTGAATTGTGTGGCTACAGTGATGCACTAAATTGCATTGATCCTATGCAACTATAAAAGCTGAAATTCCAGAAAAATTTGGGTATCCAAAACATACATTGTTTCGTCCTATAATTATTAAATGATCATATAGAAGTTCTACATCAAGAATACGACAACTAATATTTGTTCCAAGGCTTATGATATGGAACAGTTAATTATACAATCTTAAATACAAAAATATAAAGTGTAGGATTCAAGCATAAATGATTTCACACTCAACTTCAGTGATTTAGATCCTATTTATTACAGTGCAATACAAAATTCGAAAACCTTCAAATGCCCAATATAAGCTTGCACCTATATTGCACAATAGCTATCAACCAAACAATTAACTTTATAATTAGTTCAGCTTCTTTTTTTCCCATAAGTCAGTATGCATGCATATCCTCTTCAAAGATTTAACTTTAACTCAGTTAGAAGTGTGCAAGCACTGCGCATCTTGTAACCAAGCTTGAAGGACCTTTGGCACTTTAGTGCACCCATCGCAGCTAACAATATTGGACAAAACTTTTAACTAAAAACAGCGAAAGCATGCACAAATTTGGACCAAGTGGATACACTCAGGTTCTCCCAATGATTATTCTATATAATTTAACCCAAGATATTATGCTGGACACATACAAGACAAATCAGATTGTAATTAACATTATAACTAACCTCTTATGTGAAAGCTGTTTATTCATAGTTCCCACAGCAAATGCCAAAGATGATGACGGAGTTATCGAAGGAACAACAGACAGATTGTCTCTCATTTTTGCAGCTTTAACAACCTCTGCCAGGAGGACACAAGCTCATGTAATAAGAAAATAGAACAAGGAAATCCAACTCAACAACCTTTCATCCACCAGACAAGGGTTTGACATTGAACAGAAAGGTAAACACACCATTGTGGCTGACTGGAGATAGTGGAAGTCCAATGTTATTTTCTACACCACCTTTAACTCCGCTATTATTGCTACCTTGAGCCTTTGATTCTAGAGCCTCCTTCATCTATTAAAAATGGATATAAATAAATAATAAACAACTATACCAACAACAAATTAGCTTTCTATACAAGAGATGCATGTCAGGAAAAGATGGCAATTAAAAGATACGGAAGCCTTAACTATAGCACTAAAAATTTAATCTAGTAAGTATACTAGTAGTATCATCCAGGTCTGGTAGAACATTCAACCCCTTAACATGAACATCATAGGGGGGGGTGGGTGTGGGGCGGCAGAAGTTGTGTTTCAGTGGCGTGGTTTGCTGTGGAAAATTGAAACCCAAATCACAAAAGAAGCAAAATAAGGTTGCTGCTTTCATAATAATACCTTTTTTCTTCTTTCACGTTTGCTCTTCACTTCATGAAAATTATCTGCAAAATTTAGAAATGCAAATTTTAAATTTCTGTGAAGAATAGGATGACAATATTGCCAAGATTTCAGCTAAATACAATAAAGAAACCAACAAATGACATGGTTACAATATATTTCAACTGTAGAATAAAAAAATAAATTAAAAAAAAAAAAGGATTGAACTAGCAACGTGTAAGATACCAGTAACAATAACTTAAACTATCAAGGTATCTTAAACCCATCAAATTTCCACCATAAAAATCCAAATATGGTGATAGTGGTTAGCAAACAGCTAACTCTCACTTGTCAACGAAGAGCAAAGTCAAAGTGGAAAAGGTCAGCCTGTTTCCTGCGCGAGTCCTAAATTGATTTCACAATAATTACCCAAAATAATAATAATAATAATAATTTTATCTAGTCGACGCATTATCATATTTTCGAACACACTTCCTAGGAAATTACCGAGTGAGTCGAATTTTCATTAGATTTTCTTGTCATAAGAACATATAAATGTGTGAGCAAAAAATTACAAAGATTCATGTTCTTTTTGCTCGTAAGCAATAAGAAAAAAATTATGCATTAAAAGAGTGACTACAAAAACAAAACTTGCTAAATCTTTTTGCACAATAACAGAAGGGGCAAACAAAAAAGAAATTATTGAAACAGAGTAATAACATCTTGTTCATCAATTTTTCTTCGCAACCAAACAGAATGCAACAGATGACAGAATTCTTTTTATTTTAAAACCCAAAACGAATATAAATCACAAAACCCCGCTCCTAAAACCCTAACAGGAAACCAGATTAAAAAAAAATACAGAAACCGACACAATGCCACTACTTTCTCATCGCAACCAAAGAAACAGATAAGTAACCTCGAGAAAGAAGTTTCTGAGCGGCTTCATCAGGGTTCATATCACATTCTAGGAGAGCAGCATAGATCTCAGAATCCGTACAGTCATTAATAAGAATTTCTTTCAAACTCTGCACTAACTTCCTCTTTGCAGCAGGTATATCCGATTCATTGCCATCACTCTTGCGATCGCTGCCCATTCTCTCTTTGAAGATTTTGTACGCACAAGTAAAAACGAGAAGATTTTGTTTATTATAAATTGGCTTTATCTGTGTTTTGGGGGTTAGTTCTGTTTTGGGGGTTTATTCTATTCGGTTTGAAATTTGCAGTTGCCCAATCTGCATGGTCCACAAAAACTCTTAAGCCGTCGTACCTTATTTTTGATCCATTATGAGAATTCGGGTTCAAGGGTTTAAGGAATTATAAAAAGGTTTTGGTATGAGGGTTTAACCACAACGGCACGTACTAATTTTACCTCGAATATTTATCTTTAGAGAATTACTTTAATAAGTCTCACTAATAGAACCATACACGCTGGGCGTTTTAATATCAATTGTTCATTAAATTATTAGTTTCACAATTATCGAATTTTCGCTTTAAATATTTTCCTAACACATTTTTGTTTTAGATAATTTAATGAGTGTTCACCGATAGAATCGTGCAGTCTGTGCATTTAAGTGAATGCACGGGTGGATGTGGATGTCCAATTTTGTAAATATCAGCCTTTCATTGAATAATTAGTTTCATTGTTATAAATTTTCTATTGAATGAATCTGATTAAATTGAGTTATTAATTATTTTGTAGCATAAATAATAAAAAACCCATCTGTTAAATCATTGATGGGTTTTAGACCTGTGACAAAACTTTAATCTCCAAAAAAGAAAATTTAGCAACTATTATAGGAGTTAATTTCACCCACGATCACTCAATTTATCACTAATCACGCAAAAATAATCGACTTTTTTTTTTACTTAAAAATAACTAAACGTATTACAAATTTGCATAAAAGTCATGATCATCGGATTCCAGCAAGAACGCTTGCTGGATTGATGACATGGCATGTCACGTCATATATCTGAACACACGTGACACGTTTCACATTTTGGTCAATTTCAGTTACGGTCACTGAACTTAGAATTTATCACCCAAAAATAACTGACTTATTTTTCGTGACTTAAATATCACTGAACTTATCATATTTTTTAAAAAAGTCATCTTGACCGGGTTAGACATTTTTACTTTAGTATAATATGATTTATAATTTTGTATAATTTTTAAACACAAAATTTTTTATTTTTTTAAATAGTTTTCATTTTCAATTTTTCAATTAATCGAACCAAACCGATCGAAATTTTCAATTCAGTTGAATTCGGTTATTCTATAAATTTGGTTCGATTCGGTTGATTAAAATCTTAAAAGTTCGATTTTCGGTTATTTCGATTCGGTTCGATTATTGAACAGAACTGACTGTTGTACATGGCTACATGGAGATGGATTTATCATCACATCATCAGCTATGACACATTAGCTATGGACAAAATTGTTGATGTGTCAAATATGACACATTAGCTGATGAAGGTGATTTGGCAGCTAACGTGTCAAATATAAAATATTAGCTTATGATGTGACAATATATCCATCACCATGAGTATCCGTCAAGATGACTTTTTTGAAAAAAAAATGATAAGTTCAGTGACATTTAAGTCATGAAAAATAAGTCAGTTACTTTTGAGTGATAAATTGTAAGTTCAGTGACCGTAGCTGAAATTGATCCAAATGTAAAACGTGCCACGTGTGTCTAGACATATGACGTGGCATGCCATGTCATCAATCCGGCAAGGGTTCTCGCCGGAATCCAGTGATCATGACTTTTATGCAAATTTGTAATAAGTTCAGTTACTTTTAAGTTAGGAAAAAAAGTCGGTTACTTTTACGCGATTAGTGATAAGTTGAGTGACCGTGGGTAAAATTGACCCCTACCATAACTCCAATTTCATCATCTGAAGCTACAATTCTTCACTAAATTCAACGTCGGCCAAAGAGTTCCCAGAGTCCCCACCATTTCCTTAAGTCGTTTCAACTCACGTGCATATATATACTGTTAATCCAAGATCAACACATAAGATTTCTTTAAGTATAGATCTGTGATGTAAAAAGATCAATATGGATCCAAAACAATCTTTACCCTCTAACTGGCTATAAGACGGTGCATACAACACCATTCGATATATGCCTGATGACTCAACCTTAATACATTACAAAGTCTTTAACTCATCAAAAATCGTGAAACTGCCACCTAAACTCCGATTTTAAGATTTATTATAAACAGTTAATTTAATCAAGTGTTTAAGAAACAGGCATTTCTTATAAGTCTGTCAACTTTCACTTTTGGAAACCATCAAAATTCAACCCTGACTTGAAAAATTAATGGTTAGATCACACCCAAACTAAAACCCAAATGGCTCAAGTCATCTGTCAGCCTAAATGACTTGAATTTAATAATTTTTAACTATTTCAATTCATTTTTTAAAAAACAAAACAAAAATATCAATAACATGTCATTTTGGGTGTTAATATATACACATATAAACATATATATGTGTGTGCATAATGATATATACACACACACACACATGCTTGCACATACACATGTACACATGTATATGTATGTGTTATTGTAAGTTAGTGATTGAGTATACATTAAGAAGAAAGGTCACTAACAAATGTCTTATAATGAAATGATATGTCTGTTCAAAGCTATCTATTCATAAGAAGATATGTCTCTTCAAGACATGCATTTATCATGAGAAGTTATGTCTTTTTAATAAGAATTCTAACTTGTTCTTGTAAGAAATTCTTATTTTGTTGTCTTGAATTTATGTTATTGGCTCTATAAATCTTGGAGGAATACTACCATTAAGTCCCAGCAGCAACAATAACGGGGGCATTAAATCCGTAAGGATAGTGATTACACTATCAAAAATTTCTCTTAACATTTTGTTTCTACAGTAGCTTTTTTAACAATCTTACTGAATTAAAGACCATGGAGGCTACGATTTGATTTTTAACAAGATGTTCGATTTTGTAGTTTTCAACTTGGACCTTTCAATAGAACAATTTTTATTAAATGGAACTTAGATAGAACTTAGAATTAGGTCCGGTAAAATTGGCTTAAATCCAAAATTTCGTCCAAAAAAATGATTCAAACTTAATTCAATTCACAAAAATGCCTATTCCAAAAATTACCCATCGTATTCCCTGATCCATTGGGTCTATACCAGGTCTTAATGAGCTTTCCCTTTTACTAAGTCTAGTCCTCCCCCCTTCTCTCTCTCAAAATCATCTGTCTCTGTTATCCTCGCCACCTGTAACGCCCTAAAATCACTACCGGCATGAATAGTATTTCTCGATGGTGAATAGTAATATCAAGGGTGAATAATATCACATCGGATCCACTAAGGTCCAAAAAAATTTTATGTCACAATTAGAAAGTAAAATTCATGACGAGTCTGATGGTATAATTTGAGCTAAAATTGAGGTCAAATAATTCTCCAAATATCAAAAACAAAAATAAGTCACAAGATCGAAAGGGGTCAAACTAACTTTGACTAGCTTAAAAATATTCCACGGACTTTCGAAAATTATTCCGATCACACAGCATATCTTAGAATAATGAATATTAATTTCTAGAAGTGAAAAATAAAATTTTGGACACTTTTAAATTTTAAGATTTTCAGACTGGCTAAAAATTTTTGATGTCCTGAAACCTATCGAAATGAGCTCCTATTGACTCAAAATTTTAAAAACATTTTAATTATAATATTTAGAAATTGTTGGAATAATTTTGGTGAAAAAATAAAATAAGGATGGATGAGCCAATAAGAAATGAACAAACATGCATTAAACCTATGGATCAGCCTAAATTTGTCCAACCCATTTGGGCATTAGTCCATTTATGACCCATATTTTTCAGCTCATTTATGACCCACCCATTTATGGCCCAATTCAAATCCGCCCATTTGCCACCTCGACTTAGAATTGCTTATCTATTGGTTTCTAATCTTCCTTTTATTCTTGGACCCGGTGACAAGGATACCAAAAATATCAAGGCATCTCATAGGAAGCTGAGGAAGATGAGTGTGTTGTAGAGGTTTTATATTAAACTCACTTTCTCACAGATTGTATGATCTTTTTTGTCCTATCAAATCACCATATATAAGAAATATGGCTGGCCTTGGAAAATAAATACATATCATAAAAACGAGGTACAAATTTCTTAGTATGAAGTTCTTTGAATTTCAAATGGTAGATTGTAAATCTATCATAAATCAAGCAAATGAATGTTTGTATTGCCACTTTTATTCTATTTTTCTTAGTTCAAAATAATAAAAAACACGACTTGATTCACTTAGCTCATGGTGGATATTTCAAGAAATTATATTATATTCTTAATAAGCTAAATCAAATTAGCGATAGGCACCATAAGGTGGTTTTTATTTGTTTAGTCACCACCGAAGCAACCGGAAAAAACCTTATAGGCCGATGCTAAAGATGGTTTGAAACCCAATGGCCCAAATAATTAATTTTAAATAGTTTACACTATAAGAAAAATGCTCTTTAGCGAAGAAAAATCCGATCGTAAAAAGTCAAAATCTAGTCATTAAAGACCTATAACGACCGAAAAATTCGGTTGTTAACCGATCGGTAAAAGCCCCACTGATCAAAATTCAATTCATCATTTTAAATAACTCTATAGCACTATAGCTCAACAGGCTATAGCATTTAATATTTACACCACAAGTCCCATCTACTAGAAATTTCATGGCAAACAAAATCTCTTCTAGTTCAGCACAATAAAGATCACTTTTTGTAACAGTCTCAGTGCCTCAAAAATTTTCTTCTCTCTCTCTCAACACATAATACAAATTTCTTATTTGCAATCGTCTCAATACCACTATAATTTTGTCTAGTTGTTCGCAACAATATCAACTAAACAAAAATTTCTCTCCTGTCTCCACACGTATCCATTGTATCACTAATTCACTTTAAACACCCTATGCTTTGATGCTTTATGTTTTAGTTACCAACTTGATTGCATGTGCAGAATACAACCAATTTCCTTTTTCCTTTTGTTAACTCATATCAAAGCAAGAAACAAATATACTACTTTGCAATATTAAACTAACTAATAAGCAATACAGGATTGTTACCGAATGTCCAAATCCTAGTATCTCATATCTTAAAATTTGAAGTTTATGCCTCCTGTTTCACCCCTTCCTCTAAAAAAATCCATCTGAATCACCAAAAAATGCATTGTATATCTCAAAAGGATCTATCTAAAAATGATGAAATGGCAAATAAGTAAGCAAATAGTCAAGTCATGTATCAAGCAAATTCATCATCCCCTGATGTGTATGTCTTCCCCACAGTGCTAAAATTAAAGGGATAGAAGTTACCACATGTAGCTGATATAACATTAGAGTAGCATGATAAACTAGATAATTTCAAAAGTTGCAAAAAGGCATGAAGTTGATTAAGATCTTACCCCTTACGAACCAGTGCCTGGCCCATCATACTCTTCTTACAAACCTACCTCATCAAAGCGATCATATAAATATCTTTTTCATCATCTAATAAGACCTACACGAATGCTTCATCAGCATATGAACGAAAGTGGTAAAAAGAGAAAAGGAATAGTTGTAATCCTAGACTAGCTATAAATGCAAATATGATAAGTCCTGTATGTGTTGAAATAGCACAACATTAAGAATTTATTAGAGCATAGTGGTAAGAAATTCTCAAAAGGATGAGCAAATAGAATCAATTATTTGATTATGATATGATCTAATTATGCAATCTTATCATAACATAAGCCATACATGCAAAGTAATTGAATGATTATGACTTATGGCATAAGACAAAAGTTCAGAAAAATATGATGGATGAATGAAAATACTAAATTACCAGTAAAAGATTATAAACAAAATTATGAGGTAAACTAATTAAGCATCATAAACTAGTACTCAAACGTTTTAGAGTCTAGAAACATTCTTATCTTTAACAATTTTCACAAAATCATGAACAAGCTTAATTTTCACAAATTTTACAGCATACACTTGATAAAAAAATTGCTTTAACTCATTAATTTGTATTTTAAAATTAAAGGAAAAAAGGATGCCTTTTGAATAACTCATCTCCTTCTCGACTTTGGCCTACATTTCACACAGAGCAGCAGCTTCATCCTCCATCTCCTTCTAGTGCTTCATGTCATCCAGCTCCTGGAATCGATTACAAGGAGAAAAATGCAAACACCCAAGTTAAGGTTTCGTACAAGCATCAAATCCCAAAAAAGATTTTATGTCAGTTCGTCAATTAGGGGTAAAATTAGCCAGAGAATTGAACCAAAAATAAAAGAGAGTGAAAGAATAATAAAAATCACTGTTACTTCCTCATCATTCTCTATCGCATCCATGAACATATCTTCTCCCTCCATTAGCTTTGTATACGAGAATGAGAAATAGTAAATTAAAGATCTTGTAGTATATAAATATACCTGTAATCGCCAATTGCACTGTGCCCTAGATCGGAAAAATTAAATCTAAATCCTACAAAACCAAGAAAATTGAAGCAGCTATGAGATAAACCAAGTGAGGTCGAGAGCAATCAAAGCTTCTACTACTACCATTTCTATTAGATTTAGTTTAGGTTAGGTTAGGAAGATATACAGAAAAGGGTTTGCATTTTTTTTATAGTTTTGTTAGTGTAAGCCCTAGCCCTAATGCATTGTTATAAAAACACTTAAGTTAATAAATGAGACATTTGTTTTATCTATTGTATTCCTATGCATATCAATTAATAGAACTATCCAAGATTGTTGTTTCAGTTTAAGTTATTGTGTGTGAGGCACATGGTTGTAAGACCTTAAAACAATAGAGACTTCATTTTAAATATCCCTAGTTAGTCATTGTCATGGGAATAACAAATGAATTAAGACTAGTATGCTCTCTCTGATAAGATGAGTTCTGTCTTACGGATTATAAGGACAACAGTGTCAATCAGAGATCATAGATACATGTCTGGAACATGGTATATGGATTCGATCTGTTCATGATAACACTATATGGTACAAGTCATAAGTGTTTCTCATGTGCAAGTTTTGCATCGGAGTTCTTAAACCTAAAATCTCTATGAAACTCTTTATGAATTACTGTGTAATTTGACATACACCTAACATACTCGTAACAAGGTGACAAGTATGGGTACGCTTGGGTATGCACTAATTCATGTTAGAGAGCATGAGAGAAGTGAAGGGATTACCCTTCTTAATAAGAGAGAAAATATCATCGGTCACTTGATCAGTGAACTGAGAAGTGTATGGCCATGCCGAGATGAAATAATCAGTAATCATTATTTATCTGAGAGTTCAGTGTCACTGAAATATCAAGAAAGGAATTAGTATATATAAGGATGACTAGTTTCATGCCTTATATTAATTCTGATATTTAAGGGTAAGGGACTATGCAAAATTGCATTAGGTCACTAAATGCCATTTGCATTTTCATTTAATTTGGAATGCTATAATATCTTGCTAGAGAATATATATAGCCTTTGGATTATTTATTAATCCATTGCCAGTATTAAATGGACCTATAAGATCGCACACAAAGTATTAGGCTTAAAATATTTAAGATAAAGTATTGGGCATTAATTTGGGCTTTTATTTAAAGTCAAATTAATGTGGATAATGGGTATTAAAATTGCTAAATGGACTTTGGCCCATGAAGAGTGAAAAACACAGCAAAAGGAATGGCTAATTGATTATTTATTTATCTTTAGATAATTAATTATTTATCTTTAGATAATTAAGTTAATTAAATTTAAATTCCTATATGTCTTTGAATCAAAATATACCACTTAATTAGGAAGTGATGGAGGCTAAAATTACTACCTAAATGCTAGTGAATTTCGGCACACATAAAACCCTAAGCTAAGTGATATATATGGATAAGAAGTAACTTTGCCAATTGGGGGTTTTTTTCTCTCTCATTGCCGCCACTCTCAGGGGAAAAGAATTCTTCCTCCTTCTATTGGATTTTGGGCAGCCATTAGTAAACCTTAGGAAGAACAAGATCAGATCTTGTGTCTTCATTTGAATACCCATAGCCAAATACACAAAGATTAGAGCTAGCACTCTAGTTTTAAGCCATCTTTGCAAGTGTGTGTATGAGCATAGAGTGGTGTGGCGTAAAGGCTGCTCCTTTGGCATTGGTGTTCAAGATCAGAAGTATATAAGTCTATCTTATATAATGGCCATAGCAAAAATCAAGTTTTAAGAGCATCCAAAGTTGTAAGTTTTTCAAAACCCTAAAATTGTATGATTCGATTCGTTATTGCATATTGCATGGCATGTATGATCTAAATTTTTAATTTTTCCGCTGCATGATCATCATGTATATGCCATGTGATATCCCTTCAGTTTTTTCATCTTTTAGGTTTGCGATTTTTCATTATATTTTCATGTTTTAGTTTTGTGTAGGTATAGTAATTTTGTGTTTTATTTTATAAAATAATAGAGGATCATTTTGGAGGTAAACAATTCTAAGGTCTCGCTTTTTTTTTCAAGGCAATAACCATGGGCATTTATTATGTTTCAACCCTTAAATTTACATCAGTGGTTATATAATAAGAACTAATGACCAAAATAATTTTCCTTTGCTGTTAGTGTATTTTAACATCCGGAATAATTTTCCTTCATTGTTAGTGTATTTTAACGACCGAATTTTCACCCCTTCACTAAGTTTTGGTGGTTAATAGTCCATTTTCTTGTAGTGTTAATAGATTTGAATTATAAAATTTATCTCTATTCTAACACGATTACATATGCATCATGACAAGCACATCGAAAGCAGTAAGTAAAATGGGAAGAGAAAGCAATAAAGCACTTAATTGTACATAAAAAAAAACCATTCATATAAGGCATGAAAGCCTTCAGAAAGCATGTAAATTATACAACTAAAACGTGTTCATACATTTATCAAACAAGCCAATTTATTAACTTTGAGCACTTTTGTAACATTCCATACTCGATCCATTAAAAGACATGGATATTGGATGTTACAATCGGTCCTACTTTCTTTAAAAGGGCTAATTACAAAATTTCATATTAAAATATTTATTTCTTTCACAAGTATTATTTATTTAACAGAATTTTGATAGAGTCTCTCCAATAATTATTTAAAATCTTCCTGCAAGAAATCTCTAGTACACTGCTATTTCAATCTATTCTACCATGCATCTCCAATTCAAACTCTATTCACACTATAGACTTACCCATCTTCCAACACTTTACAACTCAATCTCAAACAAATTAAAAATATACCACCCTTGGTATTCCTTATGTACTTAGTTATAATTTACATACTCAACTCCAAAATAAAATTTAATTTACAATAGTCACAAGTACATACATATACGTACACATGAGATTTGTTTCACCATTACACAGTATACATGCCAAAATGTTTAAAAGGTAACAAAAGAAATTGAATTGTACATGCAACTCAAAATCCCTCCACTTTTCCTATTGTGACTTAGATTTTGTTATAGATCCACTTCCACCTATCTTCAAAATCTACGCACAGAAAGAAAACCACGTGCTAAGAATTTTGCTTAGTGATGTTCAAGCAACTCTATCTTTCACTCAATTTAAACATTCATAAATCACATTGTTAATATTCATAATATCACAAACATTTACATCTCTTTCTAGGCATACAAAGAATTAAAATCAACAATGAGACTTAGACTCTACAATTTACTATATTAGTTCAATATATATATATATATATATATATATGACTTAATATTTTGTTAACTTTACAATTCCAAATTACTATTAACTTGTGTTCATTCAAGGTTAGTTAACTATTGATTTTGCTTATATTTATTTATTTGTATTTTATTATTTATTTATGTATGTATTTATTTATTTATTTATTTATCTGTATTTGTATTTGTATTTGCCCTTAGAAAATTCAAAGGAATTGGCTCTAGCCGGATAAGCAGGATTTAATTATGGGATCAAGTTTTCAGAACTATTCGGTCCATTTTTTCCTAATAATAATAATAATAATAATAATAATAATAATAATAATAATAATAATAATAATACATATATTTATGTATTTGTATATGTATTTACATATATATGTGGACAAAGCTCTTGGAGCCACTCGGTGCATAACTCGATTTAAAAATCCTACATCGAAGTAGAGCTCTTGGAACCATTTAGTCTGATTTCAATTGTAATGGCACAATACTGCTATACTCCCTTAATTTGTATGCCAACCTTATCACATACCTGATCGTACATGTTAATCTTGAAACTAGGTGCTAGTTTGCATGATATGTGTTTGTTTAACAACTAGTTTTCAAAATTAAATGTAAAAACGTGTTTGGCATGTTTGTAAGTAATTTTTAGAGATTAATAATAGGTCTGGACATGTTTTAAAAATGGTTTTAATTCTGGTCCATGATAATTTAATTGATTAATTTTAAAATTACTTAAAACTATGACTAGTTTGTATTTGTTGCATGTTTAATCAATATTGTTTGTTATATTTTGATTAAAATGGTAAAAACACATTTAGATCAGATCTGAACAGAACTTTAACTCAATGTTTATGACCTTATTTAAATTATTAAATAGCTCATAAAATTGTTTTAGGTGTATGTGCATTTTTGTGGCGTTACATGAGCATTAAACAGCTAGTTTCATTGTTATTTATTTGTTTTAGTATAAATGCCGTGTATGATATATGTTCTTCATGATTTTATGTTTTTGGGCTGTATGACATAATATTAAAAATGGCATAATTGAAAATTATACTAGAGTTGATTTATGGCACAAATCTAACTAGTTTGTGTTTTGGGCTTTTAATAGAACTTATTTAATAAGAGGATTTAGTCCATTGGACTTCGATCTAGGCCCATCATGGGATCTTCTCTTAAAAGTACAAGTGCACAATTTTCATTAATGGGCTTAGCTAAATTAATTAAAATTGGACTTTATTTTATCCATAAATGTTATGTATTATTTGTTTGTTTTGTGTGATGAATGGATATACATGGTGCATTCATGGGCCCTGGATTTTTGTAATTAAATATGGCCTGTGTGCCATTATGGATTATTGTAAAAGTTTCATTTATTTCTTAGTATAAAATTTATTGAAGACTTTGTAAATCAAGATGAAGCCCATCGGAGTGGAGAAGCCCAACTCGAAGATTCTTATGTAATAGTATAGAATCTTAGTTGTAGGTTTTTGGGCCCATGTCTGTCACGCTTTACTTTATAAAATTATATATATATGCATGCTATGAATGGATGACAAAGCGTATGCCATATAAGACGCAATAAAATGAATCCCTAAAATAGAGAGTCACAAAGTTTCCTTCCTAATTCGAAACATGTCAAGGCATCGATCATCGGTCACGTAGACTAGGAGTCCTAGATGCGCCCGATTATCTTTGTGAGGCATGGGTTATGGATGTAGGTTGGAATTAACATGGAAAGGGATACGCGGACCTAAGCAACTAATAAATGGGTTTGTGCTACAACATCTTAAGATGTTAGCCCATTTGATCCAAGACTCATGTATGAGACATGATTAGAGTTTTCCTACCTAAGTAACTTAACTTGTTAGGTGTACAAGCTCAGCTTGACTAATGAGTTGTTGTGAAAAGTGGATCTTTGCCCACATTAAATCATTAACACGAACTATTTAAAGGGATAATCATTTGGTTTGTGGGATTATTATAAGACCTCATTTAATCTTGCTAAGTTTTATTATTGTAGATTGACAAATGGCATCTTCAAACAACAACTTTTCATTGCCATTGGTCCTAGAAAAGGACAAATTGAATGGCACCAATTTCATAGACTAGTCTCGAAACTTGAGAATAGTTCTAAAGCAAGAGAAGAAGTCATATGTTTTGGATGCACCCTTGCCCGAAGAACCTGCTAAGAATGCCTCTGCAGTTCAAAAGGAAACTTTTGAGACTAAGAAGAGCTACTCTAATGATGTGACCTGTTTGATGTTGGCCACTATGGTGCCTGATTTGCAAAAGCAATTCATGGACTAAGAGGCTTATGTAATCATGGTGTACCTCAAGGAGATGTTCCAAGAGCAAGCTCGTCATGAGAGGTTCGTGACAACAAAGGCCTTGATTTCTTGTAAGATGGCTGCGGGTACTCCCGTTAGTACTCATGTACTCAAGATGAAAGGGTATCTTGATACTCTTGAGAAACTTGAGGTACAAGTCCCGAAGGAATTGGCCACTGACTTGATCTTGGGTTCATTGACTGATAATTATTATCCATTTGTCATGAATTATAACATGCATACAATAAACAAGACAGTCACCGAGCTTTATGGGATGCTTAAGAATGTTAAAGAGAACATTCGAAAGACTAATCCTGTACTTATGGTTTAAGGGGGCATTAAGAAGGGACCCTCTAAGGAAAAGGGGAAGGGAAAGGCAAAACCCAAGTATGACTTGGCTTGGCCTAAGTCTAGTGGGAGTGCACCTCAGGCCCAACCCAAGCCCAAGGCGCAAAAGCTCAAGGAGAGCGAGAGCACATGCTTTCATTGCAACAAGTTAGGGCATTAGAGGAAGAATTGTGCTCTTTCAAGGAAGAAATAAAGAAGAATATAGCTAAGGCATCCAGTTCTGGTATTTTTGTTATTGAAATTAACCTTTCTATTTCTACCATTTGGGTATTGGATACCGGTTGTGGTTCTCATATTTATTCAAATGTGCAGGGGTTGAGAAATAGGAGGTTACTTGGGAAGAATGAAGTGGACCTCTGTATGGGGAATGGAGCACGAGTTGCTGCCATGGAGATAGGCGACTATGTTTAGAGTTGAAAAATTGTTATTATGTCCCTGTTATGAGCAGAAATATTATTTCAGTTTCTTGTTTGGATATGGATGGATTTGATTTTGTTATTAATAATGCCAATATTCATATTCATCGCCAAGGCATTTCATATGGCAATGCCATGTTACAAAATGGCCTTTATATCATTGATCTACAAAACAAAGAGTCCATATACAACATTAATACAAAGAGGGTTAAATCAAATGAATTGAACCCTACTTACTTCTGGCATTGTCATTTAGGACATGCAAATGAAAAATGCATTTCAAGACTCCATAAATCAGTAGTGCTTGGTTCATTTGACTTAGAATCTTATGACATATGCGAGCCATGTTTGCATGAAAATATGATAAAGAGTCCTTTTAACAAGAAAGGTGAGAGGACTAGTGACTTATTGGAACTAATAGGTGGTTTTAGTTACTTCGTGACATTCACAGATGACTTTAGTAGATTTGGCTATGTCTATCTAATGAAGCACAAGTCTGAAACTTTTGAAAAATTCAAAGAGTTTAAAAACGAAGTAGAAAATCAACTTGCCAAAAGTATAAAAGTCATTCGATCAAATCGAGGTGACGAATACTTAAGCGAATAATTTGATGGTCATCTGAAGGAGTGTGGAATTATTTCACAGCTCACTTCTCCCGGAACACCACAATGGAATGGTGTGTCCAAAAGGAGAAATCGAACTCTATTGGACATGGTTCTATAATGGCCTCAACACTGGATCAGCTGTGAATAGTACTTTTTCGACAATGAATAGTATTTTTCGGGCCTGAAAGGACACCTGAAAGTCAAAAATATTTTATTAAACCATTGGAAATTCATGATCATAATGAGCTCGAGGTTGAAATTTGAAGTGAAAATTGAGGTCAAATAGACCTCTAAAAGTCAAAAATACAAAAAAGGTATCGAGTCTATTTTCCTAATAGGGAAGGAGATTTGATTTTGTATAAATAATTAAAAATAGTAAACGAACTTTAAAAATTACTAGATTTTGCATGCCTACATAAATTTTTATGTAGAATATTTTGGTGATAAGAATTTAATTTTTCGGTGACACCGGTAGTTGTCGAATCGGACCGATAAGTTTGAATCGGATCGATAACGGACTCCGATTGAGCCAAAAATTTGCGTGCTAGCTATTTTTGATGTTTTAAGAATGATGGAATCAAAATTAAAGTAATTTGAAGTAAGGAAGAGAGAAAAATTGGATTGAGCCTTAAATGGCCTAAAATGGGCCTTAATGTTTAAGTGGGCAAAGCCCACTCATCAAGCCCAATTTTGAGCCCATTAGAGAAGTATATAAAGGCCAAAAATTTGGAGAAAACTTCAAAAAATTTGCTCATCTTCTTCTTCTTCCTTCTTGGCCGAAACTACCTCTATCTCTCTTGCTTTATAACCACTCAAGATCTCTCATAAATTTCAACTTAGGAGTTGTAGTTTCATCCCTCTAGATGATTAATCAAGCCTCAAGCCTTTGATTTGAAGGAGGAAAGCAAGAGAAATCAAGAGGGAAAGGCTTAGGGGTCAAAATAAGGTAAGGGATTTTCAAGGTTTTAAATTTGTTTAAAGGTATCTATAAGTAGTTTTAGGTACCTAAAATCCATTTTTGTGGTTAAATTGAGTTAAAAAGATTGAAATCATGGTGTTTCCTTTGATGAAGATTCCGGCCTCCGTTGGTCTTTCATGTGATGGATGGATTTCTTTGATTTAAGGCATGAAAAAGGAAGCCTAAGGAAGCTAAAGCATGAAAAAAGGTAAGTTACTACAAAATCCTTTGATTTTCCTATTATTATGAATTAATTTCAATTGTGTAACTAGGGTAAAAATGATAAAAGTGTTTAATTGGTGTGTTTATGTTAGGGTAATTGTAATTAAGCTAGAGAAAAGATAAATGAAAAGTAAAAATGAAAGAAAGAAAAATTTTAGGGTAGAAAATAGTGGTGGCCGAAATTGTTAGTAAGGGAAATTAGTGAGAAAAATGCAAATAAATAATATATGTTAGTTTAAAATAATAATGGACATGATAATTAATGTCTATGAATTTTTAAAGAATATTTGGAAAATTTTAAAGTTATTTATAGTGTATGTATATAATGAAAGTTGTGATTTATAGTGAATTAAGTGATTATTTTGATGAAAATTGACAATAACTTATAAATAATGCTTAAATAAATTTTATTGGCATTTATTGAAATTATTGTGATTTTATTTAGAATTTAATTTTAATATGTATATTGAAAATAATTAAATTATTAGTTAATAATTGCATAAAAATGTTGAAAATGGTGAATTTATATGAAATTAAATTAATGCCAATGAAAAGAAGAAAAAAGTCAACCGATGAATTTTTCGAAATAATTACTAAGTCATGAAATAATAATAATAATAATAATAATAATAATAATAATAATGAATTATTGGTAAATAATTCATAAAATGAGTGAAAATGATGAAAATTATAAAATAATGTGTACACAAATTTTTATGAAATTTATATGCTTTGTTAGAATATTTTTGAAATAAATTATTGATTATGTTTAATTAAAATATTAAATTATTAAGAAATAATTCAATAAATAAGTACGTAATTATCGACGAACGCGAAGTAAATTGCTTCAGTATAAAAAGAAATGAAAAAGTCAAATTATGCATTTTGAAGCATAAAATAATGAATTATACTAATAGAATTCATAATTGCGTAAAAAGTTGTAAAATAAATGCGTGACTAATTTATCAAAATAAATTAGTCAATAAAAAGTATAAAAAAAGGTGAATGATTATAAAATAATTAGCCGACGAAATAAAAGTTAGCATATCGAATGATTGAAAAGTTTGGATAGTAAAAGAAAAGGGAAAAATCGTAAAAAAGTCAATCGTTGAATTATTGGAGAATAATTCGCAAAGAATTATACAAGAAGAATAAAAGAGAATTGTGAATTATAATGCCATAATTCATAATTTGTATAAAAGACTGAAAAGCCTAAGTGTCTGAGTGAATTATTGGAGAATAATTCACAAAAGTGACCTGAAAAGATAAAATAAATGAAAGGACAAAAAGTTATTGATTAGCCAAAAGCACTAAAAGAGTGTGTTCGATCAGAAATAAAGTGTAGCAATAAATAAACTGTAATTTGATTGTATTTATGATTATCGATGATTGAGTGGTTAGCGTAAGTTCTTGGTATGAAGTCATTTTGTATATGTTTTAATTGTTTACAAGATTGTCGAATGATTTGAGAATTAACTTAAACGTATTTTAAACAAGTACAAATGAAGGGTAAAATTGTAAACAAGTGAAAAATCTAGGGACTAAAGTGTAAAAGTACAATAATGCGACTAATGTAGGGATCAAATTGTAATTAGAATACGAATATCAATATAAATGCTAATCTTAAGAACTTATAGATTTAATGACTAAATAAGTTGATTAAGATAGTGATATAAGTAATTAAAGTAATTATTAAGGAATTTAAAACTTAACGCTTAAAATGAATATTCGAAAAAAATGAGAAGTAACAATATTAATAATATTGATAATAATGTATTTATTAGTATCAATGAGTTATTTTATAAAAAGAGAATGGCACATGAAGATAAGATAAGGAATTATTAAAGGATTAATTAATTGGTCAAAAGTAGAAATAAATAAGTGTAGGCTTAATAACATAGGAGCATGATCATGGTTAGGTACATATTATATTAGTCAAGTAGTCATGTTGGCTTGCGTACGTGTAAATGGAAATTTTTAGACTTGTAACCACCACTGAGCATATTTAATGCTCAGCATGTAGTTTATTTACTACGTGTAGGTACCTTTAGACGATAAAGGGAGAGCAAGCATGCATCGAATTGGAGGGTACCAAATCAAAGATTCTTTTTGCTAGTATATTTTGTGTAATGATTATTAATGGCATGTATATGTAAGCATAAGTGTACTTATGGATGTGTATATAGTTATGTATGGACTCGAAAATGATATTGTGAGTGAGTAATGGTACGTTATGGATGAATGTGGAATAGATGTGAATGGATTGTGCAGGTGGATGTTTGAACAATATTGATATTGAAAATTATTGATTATGGTTGTGTGCCCTATATGGGTTGTGTTTTGCTTGGAATTACAGGAAAGGCAGTGCAATATATAAGTCGTTGTGCTATCGAAATTTTTATTAAATAAATGATAAAAGTTTGAAAGTTATAAGTCATCGATAAAACAAAAACAATAAGTATTATATTAACCAACCAATATCATTAGTTAAAGAATTGAACGGAAGGATTTTATGTAAAACACCTAAGCGAAATAAAAAGCAAAAAATTGGCATGTAGATGCAGTAGTTTCAACCTGCAATAAGATATAAAATGAAATAATTGTATAAGTGAATAGGACGTACATATATGAAACCGTATAAGAGTGTTATAATTTTTATTGGTATCAGAGTACGGTTTAAACAATTCTAATATCGGAGTGGGGTAATGTGATGAAAATTTAATGCATATAAATGCCAATGGATGAATGTAGAGTGTTATGAGACTAATGTATGCTTGCTCCATTTTGTCTTATAAGTGAGTGATGGCGTCTGATATGGGCTTCACACACTTTTACATTAATATTTATATTGCACGGGAAAATGGGTTGAGGAATGAACAACTAGACCAGGACATTCTGGTTAGTAATCCTTTAGGACATAGTGTTATAGTGAATAGAGTGTACCAAAATTGTCCAGTCAATGCTCAAGGGTATGTATTCGTGGCTAACTTAATTAAACTCTCATTTAGAGAGTTTGATGTAATTCTGGGGATGGATTGGTTTTTCGTCCATCGAGCCACAATCGATTGTCAACGTAAAAGGGTGACTTTGCGAACCTCAGATGACCAAAAAGTCACTGTAGTGGGTGAAAGGATATATTTTCTTTTTGACGTGATTTTTGCCATAGCTACAAAGAGACTTATTAGAAAGGGGTGTATTGCTTACTTATGTTATGCAATGGAAATGAAAAAGGATAATCTTAAAGTTTTAGATGTGCCCACTATTTGTGAGTTCCTAAATGAGTTACCAGGTTTGCCACTAGACTGGAAAGTAGAATTTGTTGTTGAAATAGCACCTGGTACAATGCCTATTTCCTTAGCCCCCTACCGAATGGTGCCTTCAGAGCTTAAAGAATTAAAGATTCAACTACAGGAATTGCTTGATAAAGGTTGACCGGATGCTAGCAAGTGTACCAGATCGGCTAGTAATACAGGAAAATATAGATTAAGACCCCAAAATATTGTACCCAAGAGAACATGGATTGCTAAGAATAATATCTATGTATGAATTAAATTAATCCAAGATTGTTTCCTAAGTGTTTTTGATTTAAAAGCAAAAATTAAACAAAAAAACAATGAAACAAAACAAAAGCTAAAATTAAATTAACATGAATTAAAAACAAAACAATAAGTGAAATTCTCTTGCTAAAGAAACTATCCACCTTAACTTTCATTGTCATAACTTAAATTCAAAAGGAACACCAATGATTATGAAGAATTCAGATAATAAAACCAGATAACTTTACTCAAGATTATCATTCCAAGCATTAAAATTCTCTTATTCAGAACAATTCAACACTTAGCATAAAAGTATGAATTAATCCTCCTAGATGTCTATTAAAGCCTTTTTCAAGAGATTTAACTTTCATCTATTCTTAGTTCTTCCTATCTTAGTATTAACCAATAAAATTAACACATAATTATCTCATATTTCGGATAATAATCATGCATAAATATTAAAGAGTTAACCCAAGAACATGCAAATCATTAACTATGTCAAAACAAATTTTTAGTTATTTATTCAATAAACCAACAATCAATCTCAACACAATCAAAGATTAGAATATGCTTAAAATCAAGAAATAATCAACCGATATTGAAATTAAGCTCAAAATAAAGTCATAACAATGAAAATATAAGATTTTAAGAATCCATTAGCAAAAGAAGAAAAACTATTTCCTAAACATATTTAAAAACTAAAACAAAGTTGAAAAGAAAAATAAAAATAGAAAAACTGGAAAAATAAAGTAAAACTAAAATTAAAGAACTCTACTATTTCTTCTAATTGGTTCCTCTAATTCCCTCATTGATCCTCCCTCTTTGGTGTTTAGAGTTGTCTATTTATAGGTAAAATATGTTATAGAAACCTCATAAACTTCCTTAATTGGAGTAGGAAGAGAATCCTTTTTGAATTAGAAAAATCGCAAATCCTTGGCTTCATGGGAGACTCAACACGTGGCCATGTGTTTTTCTTTGTAAATCCACACGTGGCAATATGTTGTTCTTTGAAGAAAATCATGTGGCCATGGGTTCCCTTTGGCTTTCCTTCAAGTGGTCACGTCTTCTCTTGTTTCTTTCTTCACGTGGCCATGTCTTCTTCTTCATTCATTTTTATGTGGCCATGCATCAAACTTCTGGACCTCACGATCACTAATTAACATGAATTTTCCAAATTCACAGTTTTGGCCCAAATCTTCTTGGCTTTTTACAATTAAGTCCTTTTTCTTGCAAAATAACCCTGAAAAACACCAAAATATACAATTAACTCCAAAAATATAAAATTAACCAATTAAACTCAAATCTAACCTAATTAACACAAAATTAACTCAATTAAACACATAAAAACATACTAAAAACATCATATAAATCACTATCATCAAAGGTTTCATCAGGCCAAGTATCTCTTCTTGGGGTGCACCGATACTTTTTCTAAATAAAAAAGACAGAACACTCAGGTTGTGTATTGACTATCAGCAGTTGAATAAAGTAACAATTAAAAAAAATATCCCCTTCCACGTATTGAAGATCTATTTGATCAGTTTAAGGGTGCAGCTATGTTTTCAAAAATTGATCTAAGATCGAGATATTATTAGATAAAGGTGAAGGAAGCTGATTTGGCCAAAATAGCTTTTCGGACTAGATATAGCCACTATGAATTTTTGGTTATGCCATTTGGAATGAAAAATGTACCAGCCGCATTCATGGACCTAATTAATAAGATATTTCACCAATATCTAGATCAATTTTTGGTTGTGTTTATAGACGATATTCTAGTATATTCGAAGACACCAGAGGACCATGACCAGCACCTGCGAATTGTACTGCAGACTCTGAGAGAGAAATAACTTTATGCCAAATTTATTAAGTGTGAGTTTTGGCTGAATAAAGTGTCTTTCCTGGGTCATGTGGTGTCAGCACAAGGAATTAAAGTAGATCCCAAAAAAGTTGAAGCAATTTTACACTAGAGACCACCAAAAAGTGTCACAAATGTCAGGAGCTTTCTGGGTTTAGTAGGCTATTACAGAAGGTTTGTAAAGGGCTTTTCCACTATTGCAGCTCCACTTACATGACTATTGCAGAAGCGGGCTAAGTTCGAGTGGATAGAAGCATGCCAAGAAAGCTTCGAAAAGTTGAAAAAGATGTTAACAGAAGCGCCAATGTTAATCCAGCCTGATTCGGGTAAAGTCTTTGTGATCTATAGTGATGCTTCCAAAAATGGACTGGGTTGTGTGTTAATGCAGGAAGATAAAGTAATCACATATGTTTCATGACAGCTTAAGACACATGAGAAGAATTATCCTACTCATAATCTCGAGCTGGCAGCCATTGTTTTTGCCTTGGAAATACAGAGGCATTACTTATATGGTGAATGGTGCTATATTTACATGGATCATAAAAGTCTAAAGTACCAGCTTACTCAAAAAGAATTAAATTTGTGGCAGATATGCTGGCTTGAGTTGATAAAAGATTATGATTGCTTCATAGACTATCTACTGGGAAAGGCTAATGTGGTTGTTGATGCCCTTAGTAGGAAATTTATGGCTGCCCTTCGGGCTATGAATGTTAAGCTAAACTTAGCACCAGATGGAGCAATTATAGCTGAAATACAAGTGAAGCTAAACTTCCTTCAGCAAGTCAAGAGTGCTCAGAAACAAGATGAGTATGAGAAAACTGTAGAAAAAAGAGTGAAGGATGGTAATGGTGGTGACTTCTCATTGGTATCAGATGGTAGCATTTATTACAAGTAGAGATTATATATTCCCGATCAAGTCAAAAGAATATTTTAACTGAAGCTCACCATAGTAGCTATGAAATGCATCCAGGGGGTAACAAAATGTACTAGGACCTAAAAGTAAATTATTAGTGGCCAAGCATGAAGCGGGATGTAATAGAGTTTGCAAGTAAGTGTTTAATTTGTCAGCAAGTAAAAGCAGAGCACCAAGTCCCATCGGGTTTATTACAGCTTATAACAATATCGAAATGGAAATAGGATCAGGTAATTATGGATTTTGTGATAGGATTACCGCTTACCCAAAAGAAGCATGACGTAATTTGGGTAGTAATTGGCAGACTTACTAAATTCGTGCCTCTAACATGCACCAGTTCCACACATTGAGTGAAACTTCACTCAACCACGTGGCCCTATGGGGGAGAGACACATGGACTTATGGTGAAGTGCCACGTGTTCGATGACATGGCAAGGTGGGCCCACTTGGTACCACATAGAACCACGTGGACCAACCAAATGTTGCTACGTGATGATGATGTCGTGACCACATGGTAGCCTATGGCACTGACATATGGGTGCTGCCATATGGCTTGATGAGTCATGCCACATGGCGACACATAGGCTAATGGGCAGTGGCCACATGGCAGATTGAGGTCATGCCATGTGTTACCTGTCAATCCAACTAGGTACCATGTGGCATCCACGTAGACAAATAATTAGCCACCATATGTTAGTCCGTGTCTGACGTGGTGAAATATAGCTCAGTGGGGTCATGCCATGCGACACCTTACCCGTGCTAGCGACTGGCTTGCCTCTTACGTGTGTGCTGCGTGAAGCCCACTTTTGCCGACGCGTGTCGTAAAGACTATTCTAATCTCTCCTAATACCTGTTGACATATATACTATAACATGCATCAACACATCGATAAGGATTTACAAGAAAGCTTTGGGTTACTTACACTGGTTCTTATCCTGTTCTTTATATTACATTCTACTAATATAATATAATAATTACACAGACAATAAAATACAATTGCATACTTAGACTATTCCTATCTCTAGTGTTGGGTTTGCTGTAGCAGATCTTATTGCACTAGAAAGAAATCTAACTTCAAGTACCTATATAGATAAACACCCGTGCTAAGCTTACTAGCTTAGTGGGGAACAAGGAAAAATATTTGAAAATAATCTCTTATTGTAGTCGCCGATAGCTTACACACATAGGTATAATATTAGTCAAATACAGTATGGAGCCACAATATAAAATTTGTATAATAGTAATATAAGACTTTATTACAAAGGTGACAAGTTTGTAATGAAATTAATAACAACCAGTAACTTATTATATGTGCTCACCAGTGTATGTAGACAAGCATGTAAATATAGTAGTTTTAAACAATGAAAACATTAGGTATCCATGGTGATTATAATATGCATGTGTTTTCATAGTACCTTACATGTATCATAAACATACTATATGCAAGTATCATAAACATAGATACATTATTTTACATATTCTCCTTATGCTATGTATAAGTTCATATATAAATAATGATGATGGAAATTAGATCATGATGTAAATTAGCCTATCATATTATTATATTACTCTTTATATTACTTTTCTTATGCCTTGCATTAAGCCTGCACTTTTCTCTAACAGTGTGGATAACGGGTTAACTATAGCACCCGAAGCTACGAAATTATATTATTTGATCGATCAAACAGACCCAAAAGGGGTCGGCTACAACCCAAACGGGGTTGTTTATGATCCAATTGGGATCAAATCTATCCTGTAGACCCAAACGAACCAAATCTATATCATGGACCCAATAGGGCCAAATCTGTATCATGGACCTAAATAGGCCCGAATTTGTACTGTAGTAGTTGCTAGATATTCTTATAGGCATGCCTATCTATCTATAACCTAGACATAGACACAGGCACTGTAACTTTTTGCTTTAATCATCTTTACTTTTCTCTTATTGTCTTATATGCCTTTAACACGATTACAACATATCTCTGAGCATAACATCATATACATGTTCATACATTTATGTATGTTATTATAATCGAGTTACCTTTATATACATATGAAAATATATTAGGATCCTTTTGTAATCATAGCATTTTGCTTAGAGCATCAATATATAATCTCAAGTATATAATTCACATGTTCTAATTGTAACATCTTTAGTCATGCATGATTATTACCATGACTATTATATATTCATAAGAGTTACATTCATATAGAGACTATTATATATATGCATGAATGCACATATACCTATATGATTCATCCTGTTTATATATTATTCATATTCATATTTGAGCCTATTATATTACGTCTAATACATCACATTATGCATATATATATATATATATCCAATGTATTCCAATATACATACACATTTATATACATATATCAATAACCATACCTGTCTACGATAATGTGGTTGGAACACAAATGCATATTCCTGAAAGTATAAATATCCTTGTACAACTATAAACATATACTTCACATAATTAGAGTATTATTAGTTCTATTTATCCCTATGTACCCTTATATACATATGTATTTTCAAGCATATATGTTTATACCTTTATTATTATTATTATTCGTATACTTTAATCATATTAGTTAACAAACATACAATTTAACATATAAGCTTGGTAATAGCTTGAATTAACTTATGCATCCCAATTTCCTTATAATATATCTTAATGTTCTATTATTAAATACACATGTTTCATTACTTATCAATATTATGTCCCTATACATTTATTTATGTATATGTATCCATATATATATATATACAAGCACATATTTGGCTTACCGGTCTTCTTTTGTACTCTCATATTCCAATTCCATTAGTGACATGCATAAGATTGAGGGTTAGTCCAAGTAATGGCCTAAACAATCCATATACTTATGTTTTATTTATATTTGGGTTCATTTTAAGTTATTTATCCATCTCTAAATCATATAATACATGTGCTTCATAACTTGGTATATTCCTCTTTATGTATTTAAGGTGCTCCAAAGGTGTCCGAAAAGGTTCGAGCAACTTTCGATGACTTTTCGGGCCTAAAACCATGTATAAGCTATAAATGGGAAAGCACTTGGCTGAGTCAAATTGGTCTTGGCTGTGTGTAATGCTCAAAATGGGTACAGAGGGATCCACTCGGCTGAGACAAATTGGTCTCGACCAAGTGCCCTAGTCTAGCCTATGAATTCTACAGATAATTTTACTATGTCTATTTGCACATCATTTTAGGCTTAGAAAATGACCTCTTATAATTAAGTGTTCTTCTACAAAGTTATTCTCCTATATTTTTAGTTTCTAAAACACTAAAATCACTTCATTTAACCTTCTCAATTTCAATATATTCACCAAACAATGTGGACTGCTCCCAATGAGAGGGCAGTGGATATGATATGGGTTCAAGCTAAATTTTGCCTATCATAGAGGAAGAACCAAACATTTGTGTCTTATTATGAAACTTAGGTTTATGAGTCTAGTTTCTATTCCAACTAGAATTACTTAATTTTGTGTTCTCAAACTCTAGATATAGGCTAAATAGTCCGAATATGTCCGGTGAACCTAAGGACATATTTTGCTAACTAGAAGAAATATGCTCCTATTTCTATTCTTATACCTAATTAACCATCATATTCATGCATTCCTTACTTAAAACCCTTAAATTAACATCTATAATCACTAAATACATATATATAAAACCTACAAAAATTACTAAAGTTCCTATACCTCTTGATGACCAATTCTTCAAGCTACCCACATCTCTTGCTCCTTGCCTTTTCTTCTCTCTCTTTCTTCATAATAAATCATATAAAATTATGCTTAAAGATTCATCTAATCCTTCAATTTAATATCTAATAATAAAAAGCAAAAGAAGTAGAAAAGAGATTGTTCTTACCTTAAAAGACTAACCACTAAAATCTCTCTCCTTTCAAAAGCTAGGATTGGATTTGAGGGTTATTTAGGGCTTAGAGTAGTTGAGTTTTGAGAGAAAATGGTGGCCTTGAAGTCCCTTGAAGTGAAGTGGCTGGCCATCCTTTTAAAAATCTTAGGTTTCTCCTTCCTCAAGACACTTCTAAAAAGGCTAGGTGTCAAGTTTTCCTTGGACCATTTGTTGGCTTTGCAAAAATTGCACTTAACTCCCTAGTTTCCTTTATTATCATGTTTCTTCCCCTAAATTCTCTCTTTCACTTTTCAATTGGGTCCCTAAACTTACATTTTCTCAAAATTAATCACACACATAACTTAATTCAAAATGACCATTTTGCCCTTCATCTTTTTAAACAATTCCCTTTATGTCCTTAACCCATAATTCATTAACTAACCCAACATAATTCCATAATATCATCCTTAAAATACATATTCTTCTCTCAGGGCCTTAATAGGGGTGTCACACTTGTGGTCGCATAAGCCCTCGTTTGGCCACCATTTTTAACCCAATTATTTGCAATTTTTTTTTTCATAATTTTTCATAATTTTTGGTGTTTTTTAAAAAAGTTTTTAAGCATCAAAATAATTTTTTATAAATTATTTTATTGAAAATTTTATGAAAATTTTTTAAAAATGTATTTTCTGTCTTTTTTAATTTTCAAATTTATGTAAAAATTAATTATGTGG
The DNA here is from genome assembly GCA_037975025.1 of Excoecaria agallocha. Lineage (NCBI taxonomy): Eukaryota > Viridiplantae > Streptophyta > Magnoliopsida > Malpighiales > Euphorbiaceae > Excoecaria > Excoecaria agallocha. The sequence goes on from CM075816.1 coordinate 33,224,839, forward strand.
ATTTTGTCATTATGTTTGATTGAAATGAATTTCAATCATTTTTATTTGTACATGAGTGTACTAACAATTTTTTTTCTATTATATGTAAAAGATATGATGATGATAACGATGCCAATAGTCCCACAGACTCCTCAAAGGGTTGCTTGGGTCAATACACGAGTGCATAAGGTCCAAAGCATGAGATGCACAAGAAGGCTAGAATTGATGATATTGATGTTATTGTGCATCATATGGTCAGCATGCATAAGAAGATGCAAAGTTGTATTTGGGTTGGTGGCTAGGTAGAGGGAGGGATCACAAGCTACTTTATGATGTTATGCGTGACTTGTTTAGTTATCATGTGGAGCTCTAGAACTTGTTGGATGAGTGCTGGAGTGATCATTATGGACATTCCATTATCAGGTTTTTATATAAGGTAACTAAACAATGAGTGTTCAGGAGTAACATTTAGTTGGAGATAATGCTCAAGAGTGGGCGTAAAGTGTATTACCCATAGTTTCGTGATTATACACATGGCATTCCTTTACAGTTAATGCGTATGGTCATGATGTTAGTTTCTCTTACTAGGATGGTTTTGGAACCACATGGTTCTTACTTTGTTGACATGAGTGTCATATTACTATCCTTATTTGTGTGGACTTTTATGTTAGCAGTTTTGTTTCCTATTTTGTTTTAAGATGAAACATATGTGTCTTATTTTGGGATTTATTGGATTTTATAATAAATACATTTATTTTTTTTTGGATATTATTGTGGCTTATAATATTTATAATGAATGCATTTATTTTAATATTATTCACCTGGCAATATTTTATGAGTAGAATAGTTGCTTGATTTTTAAGTTAAGGCTTAATTATCTATATCATATAATATCCTCAATTAAGTTTGCTTCCAATAAATCAAATTTACTATGCATAAAATTATAATCTGTAAGGTTAAATATTATGACTTAGAGGGTAATTGGATAATGTTTGTAACCTTTTTGATTTTGATCCTAATAGATAACTTTATTATATTCTAATTTTTAATGCATAGTATTGCTAAATTCTTCTTCATAAGGTGCAACATATGTTCTACTTTGATTAGAGGATTTAAATGGCTTTCAAATTTATAGTCGTTGAATTGAACAAAGATATGAAATTGAATGGTGACAACTATGAAATCTGGAGCATGAAAATCCAATATGTGCTTAAGGAGTAGGAGGCTTTTGAAACCTTAATTTTAGTTATTACTGAACCTAAGGATGGTACATCCGCTAAGCATAAGCAGGACCAAGAAGCCTGTGCGGCTTGGAAGAAAAAGAATTCCATTACTCGTATCATCCTCCTAAGTGCAATGAAAGATGATATCACTATGGAATTTTGCATGTATCGAAATAGAATGGATCTATGGGTCGCATTGCAAGAGAAGTTTAGAGGAGTGTCTTTAACTATGCTCTAATCTTTAATGATTAAATTTGATACTTATCAGAAAAGGCATGATTATTCAATGTGAAAACATCTTCGAGACATGGAGAACATGATTTGTGAGCTTGGTGAAACAAGTCATAAGTTGACTGATGAGCAATAGGTTCAGGTAGTCATCCGATCTTTACCAAGAAGTTAGGAGCATATGAAAGTGAAACTGACTCACATTGACAACATTAAGACATTTAAGGATGTTACTAGACATTTAAAGCTAGAAAAGGACCGTTTAGCATTAATAAAGGTCAATACTGAAGTGCATATGGCATAATCCAGTTTTAGTAAGAAGAGATCAAATCAAAATAAGAAAAGGAGCTTCTATGGCAAAGGCAAGGAAAGGGCTCAAGAGCCTAAAAACCAAAAAGTTAAGCAAAATGGTAAGGGGTCTAAAGGCAAGAAGAAAGTGAACATTTCTAAAGTGAAGTGTTTTAACTACCAACAGAATGGACACTATGCTAAAAATTGCACTGTGCCCAAATAGGTACACTATTCTAACTCAAAAGTGAGTGAAATTTGTGTATCACATTCTATATTTTTAATTGAACTTCATCTTTTATGGGTGGTTGATTCAAGAGCAACAAAACATGTGATAAGGGATCAAGATGCCTTTGTCGAGTTTTGACGAGTAACTGTTAGAGCAAAGTGGATTTATATAGGCAATAATGCTAGAGTGGCAGTCCAAGGAATTGGCATATAGAGACTAATCTTGAATGAAGGCCGAACCTTGCTACTACACAATGTGCTTTATGCTCCCGATATTTGTAGGAACTTAATTTCTATTTTAACCTTGCTGAAACTTGGGTTTGTTCTGCCTTTTAAAGATGATAAAGTCTACCTATTTTTGGATGACATTTTTATGGTTCTGGTTTTGTTTCGAATAATTTTATAATTATGGATGTTGATCCTAATTATTCAAATAAAACTAGTTTTTCTTTCATTTCTTCTTCTTTGAATACGTATGAGGATAATATGAAATTATGGCATGCTAGATTAAACCATATCGGGCAAGACCAAATGCATTGGTTAGCTAAGGTAGGTTTATTGGGCGATTTAAGTAAAGTTGAATTGCCTACGTGTGAGCATTGCTTGCAAGGAAAACTAGATAGAAAATTGTTCGAAAAAGGAACCTGAGCCATAATTCCTTTACAATTAATTCATTATGACGTCTGTGGTCCAATGAATGTTAGGGCAAGGTATGTGGCATATTATTTCATCACTTTTATGAATGACTATACTAGGTATAGTCATGTCTATTTGATATCTCACAAGTTGAAAGCATTGAGTTGCTTTAAAACTTTTATGAATCTTGTTGAGAATCAATTGGACAAAAAAATTAAAGCTTTAAGAAACGACCCTAGTAGAGAATATCTTTCTGAAGAGTTTAAAGTTTTGTGTGATGAAAAAGGAATTGAACATCAATTGTCTATTCCTAGAACTCTACAACAAAATAGAATTGCAAAAAGCTAAAATAGGACCCTTCTAGACATGGTACGTTCTATGATGTCTTAAGCAAATTTGCCAATCTCATATTGGAAAGTTGTTTTGTTAACAACCACATATGTTCTCAACTGTGTGTCTACAAAGTCTATTACTTCCACTCTTTATGAGTTGTGGAACGGTCAATAATCTGACCTAAGTCATTTACGACCTTGGGGTTGTGCTACTTATGTCATAATACCTCAAATAAATTTGATAAATTAGGACCAAGAGGTAAAAAGAGTATTTTTATGCGATATTTTGACGTATCAAAAGGATATGTGTTTGTGGGTGAGCAAGCAAATGGCTCAGTAACAAAATTTGAATCACGAGACATCATATTTTTGGAAAATGAGTTTCTAAAGTTGGGCAAAGTAAGTCAAAACTTTACTTTTTTATGGAACTTAAGAAGATGAATTACTCAGATCTCTCCATTCGAGTGGAAGGGAAAGACACTGGTCAAGACACTCTTCTCAATTGTCTAGATGTTCACGATCCTTCCTCCAGTAGAAGGATGAGCATGCCTAACTCCAATGGGAGTATGAATATTTAGGATCCTTATTAGAGTGGGAGCATAGAGCTTAATCTCAGTGGGAGCATTTCAAACTATGATGAATATATGAGACATGTTTATTAAGATTTGGAACCATAAAAATCAAAAAGGAAAAGTTTTCCACACCGAATATTTGAGATCAAAGGTGTGAATGAGGACTTTTTTTTATTACATGACAATATAATGACGAGCCTAAAAATGTAAAAGAAGCTCTCTCATGCCTAGCTAAAAATAAATAGATTAAAACAATGGAAGAAGGAATGGCTTCCATAAGATGAAATCACGTTTGGGAATTAGTTGATCTACCTAAAGGATGCAAATCAATTGGGAATAAGTGGATTCTCAAAATAAAGCGAAAAGCTAATGGCAGTATCAAAATATATAAGGCTCGGCTAGCCACTAAGGGGTTTACACAATAGGTTGGAATTGACTATAAGGAGACTTTTTCACCTGTTGTTAGATTTATGTCGATAAGGTTAATTCTAGCCTTGGTGGCTAGTTTAGACCTAAAGCTACATCAAATGGATGTAAAAACTGATTTCCTTGATGGAGGATTAAAAGAAGAAATCTATATGGAACAACCTATAGGTTTTATTAAAGAAGGCAGCGAACATAAGGTTTGTGATTGATGAGATTGATCTATGGCCTAAAGCAGTCTTCGAGACAATGGTATTTGAGATTTCATGAAACAATCATGTCGAATGAGTTCTGATCGATGTCTAGCAAGTGTACTGGATCAGCTAGTAATATAGGGAAATAAAGATTAAGACCCCAAATATCAAACCCAAGGAAAATTTGTGTGTGTATGAACAAATTTTTTAAGTTTTAGAATGAAAATTATGTGTAGAGAGAGAGAAGAGATCCCAAAAGTTATGATGAAAATTTAAAACCGAATCGAAGCAATTAACTTGAAATAAATAACAAGAGTAAATTAAAACAAAAAGGAACAATCAATATTTAGAGGCAACTTTCACTAAGGGGCTATCCACCTTAACCTTTTATTGCAATGACTTAAATTCTTAAAAACACAAGTAATTATGAAAAACTAGATGAATAAGACCTGATATCTTGAATCAAGAATATCTTTCTTGAATATCAAACTTCCTGTTAAGAACAATTTAACATTCAGCATAACAATCTAGTTAACTTCCTATACTTTCATTAAACTCTTTCTCAAGAAAATTCAATTCCAGTATATTCTCTGTTCCTTATCTCTTAATATTAATGAAAATTGCCAAAACATAATCATCTCAAAACAGAAAACAAGTATGCATTAATTCAAAGGATTAATTCAAGAATATGCAAATCTTTTAATGATGCTTAAATTGACTCTTAGTTATTGAAACCAATAAACCAACAATCAACTAAACACAATCAAAGATAAGAATATGCTTAAAACCAAGAAATAATTAACTTGAGTTAGCATTAAAGCTCAATTGAGTCATCACAACAAAAGATTAAGGATTCAAGTATCCTTAGCAAAAGTTAAGAAAAACTACTCACACTTCATACTTCAAAGCTAAAACTGAATTGAAAGAAAATTACAGAAACTTAAATTAGCTATAAATTCTAACGTAACAACTAAAAACTATCTCTTCTCTCCTTTCCTCTGTGCTTGAGTCATCCTTTTATAGGTGAAGCAGAGAAAACCAAATGAGAAGTTTTAATTCTCTTTAACTTCCTAATTCGAGCAACAACAAACTTCCTAATTTGACAGAAGACTTCCTCTTTCAACAAAACTCCCTTAAACCGTGGAATGAGACTTAAAACCACCGAAAAACCCTATTTTTTTCTTTACAAAAGGGCATTCGGTAGAATCACTTTGTGATTCCACCAAATAGGCTTCCTTCACTTCATTTAAAAGAGTCATTCGGTCCACCGAATGGTCCTTTATTGGACTCCATATGAAACAACACTTCATTATCCTTTGAAGATCATTTTTTCCTTAACTCATTTTGTGACTCACATCAACAGGAAGATGTATAATATGCACGCTGAAGAGACCATTTTATATGGACTGGTCCTACTTTTAGATATGGCTAGGTCAAGGTCTCTTGCCCTTTAAGCCTATCGCTTCACAATGGTGAAAGAGTTCAACCAAATTCACCAAGTCTCAAGTCTCAAGTCTTAAGAAGGCATGAGATAACATCTTAGGGTACTTTTATCTCATTGCTGGAAATCGACCTCGAGATGCATCCTTGGACATCATATGGTAAGTATAAAGGAGTTACCACCTAACATGACATTGGAAAATGATGGTCTAAACTTATCAGGTCAAATTGAGGGAAGGGTTCGAAACTTTACTATTATTAATATACTTGGTTAGTCTGTTAGGCCTTTAGATTAATGATTTTGTCCTTCTCCTTGTAGGAGTATCATGGCAAGGAAAAGTAAAGCACACTTTTCCATGTTAAAAAGCAGAAAAGCGTGGCAAGGAATATAAATTCTAGACTCATATGGCATACTCATGCATCAAAATAGGCTATTTATTGGATTATTTGGATGAGAATTTTGGTCTTCTAATGCAATTGTAAAGCATCATTTATTGTGAGTTTTATTGGTTGAAAATCAAGACATTACCATTTTATTAAGAAGGTTCAAATTTATTAATTATAAACAAAATCTTTTACATCATTGAAAAGTTATTATTTACATATAATTTTTGGACATAAAATGGGATATTGATCAAAATTTGTCAACATAAATCCAATTAATTATCATAAATATATATTTTTTGGTGTGAATTTTCCAATTAATTAGATAAAATCCTTTAAAGAGATAAATAAGTATGGAAAGCATTAAATAAATGCGGAAAATAAATCAAGCATGAAAGGTAATTAAAACAAGAAAAGAATAAAAAAATAGGATATAAAGAAAGAGTTCATGCCCCTAACTAATAATTCACGGCCATGAAATGGAGTGTGTGGCCTTGATTGGTGAGTCATGCATTGCCCTAACTCACTAAAAATATAAAGAAGGTTGAGTCACAACTATAAGCTGCTTCGGGACAGAAGCCTTCCTCATTTTCTACTTTGTTCATTCATTGATGAAAAATGAGGTTCAAACCCAAAAAATAAAACTCAAAAAGGGAAAGAAAGAAGAAGCACATCCATCTTAAACTCATTTTATTTTAAAATCAAAATCAAATAAATAAAGCATTAAACACAGTTATGCTCAAAGCACCTAAACACATTTCTAACACACATCAAATACGCATCAAGTGGGTTTCACAACCTTAAGCTAAAAAGTAGTAAAATGTATCTAAACATGCAAAAAACATAAAAAGAAACTAAATCTACCAACAATGGGTTGATTCACCACATTCAATGGTGAATAGGTGAGCCAACCCACTGAGGGACCAAGCTAAGAGGACAAAGACTTATAATATTACCTTCAAGCTTGCTAATATTATATAGATGTTGAAGCCTTAAGATCCATTGAGACCTTGATGTTTGAGTGGATTAAAACAAGATTTCAATGGATTTTTGGCTAAGAAATGCCAAGTAAAATGTTGTTCTTTAAAGGGGAAAAAAAGAGAGGTCATTCGTTCATGAAAATTCCAATTATTTATAGCCAGTGATTAGAAAATGATGAGTTACTTCTATGTCTCGATTGGTGAGTCACGACCATAAGGTACCCGTTAATATAGAAATCTCAGCGTGTGTGTGCCTTTTTTTGGGTGTGAAGTCGGTTCATGGCTATGACTAGGGATGATCATGGGGCGGGGGTGGGGAGGCACCACGCAAGGGCAGGGCGGGGCGGGGACCGATAGTATTACGGGGGAAAAATTTCTCCCGTTCCCATCCCCGCGGGGATTCCCGTCCCCACATTAAAAATATTTTTATTCTTAAAAAAAATAATTATAACTAAAATATAATATTTAATAATTAATTGTAATTGAAATATAATATTTAATAATAAAAAATATAAATTCAATTACAAATCAAACTAATATAAATTTTAACAATTGATAAAATAGAAATTAAATATAATTTAAAACTAAATTATATAAATAAATCGGGAAATACTTTTTTCCCGTCCCCATCCTCACGAGGGAATTTTTAGGGGATTTTCCACCCCATTCGAGGCGGTTCCCCACCGGGGATGAGGATTCCCCGCTCCATGATCATCCCTAGCTATGACTTAATAAGTCAAGGCCGTGATTTACTTTTTCCAAAGTTCTCTACGTTAAGAGCATATTTCAACTCAAACTGATGAAATCCATTTTGAAAAACTTTTTATAACCACAAAACCCCAGATCTCTAAGCTTATTATCTTTATAGAGGATTTACTTTATCTAGGTAACTTTGACAAAGGCAACTTATGTTAGTGTAAGCCCTAGCCCCAATGCATTGTAACGAAACACTTGAAATTAATAAAATGAGGCATTAGTTTTATCTTTTGTATTCCTGTGCATATCAATTGATAAAACTATCCAAGAATGTCGTTTCGGTTTTAGTTATCATGTGTGAGGCACATGATTGTAAGACCTTGAAACAAATGAGACTTCATTCTAAATATCCCTAGTCAGTCATTGTTATGGGAATAACAATGAATTAAGACTAGTATGCTCTCTCTGATATTATGAGTTCTGTCTTATGGATCATTAGGACAAGAGTGTCAATCAGAGATCATAGATACATGTTAAAGAACATGGTATCTGGATACGATCCGCTCATGAGAACACTACATGGTACAAGTCATAAGTGTTTCTCATATGCAAGTTTTGTATCGGAGTTCTTAGACCTGAAATCTCTATGAAACTCTTTATGAATTACTGTGTACTTTGACATACACCTAACGTGCTCGTAACAGAGTGACAAGTACGGGTATGATTGGGTATGCATTAATTCATGTTAGGGAGCATGAGAGAAGTGAAGGGATTACCCCTCTCAATAAGAGAGAAAATATCATTGGCCACTTGATCAGTGAACTGAGAAGTGTATGGCCATACCGAGATGAAATAATGAGTAATCATTATTTATCTGAGAGTTCAGTGTCACTGGAATATCAAGAAAGGAATTAATATATATATAAGGATGACTAGTTCCATGCCTTATATTAATTCTGATATTTATGGGTAAGGGACTATGCAAAATTGCATTAGGTCACTAAATGCCATATGCATTTTCATTTAATTTGGAATGCTATAATATCTTGCTAGAGAATATATATAGCCTTTGAATTAATTTATTAATTCATTGCCAACATTAAATGGACCTATAGGATCGCACACAAAGAATTGGGCTTAAAATACTTAAATTAAGTATTGGGCATTAATTTGGACTTTTAATTAAAGTCAAATTAATGTATGTAATGGGTTATAAAATTGCTATTGGCCTTTGGTCCATGAGAGAGAGAAATTCAGCCCACAAGGTTTAATTTCAATTAATTAAATGTCATGTATTAATTTAATTAATTGAGTATTAAAGCCTAAAGACATATTTATCTAATTAAATCATTTGATGTGGCCGAAATTCCTAAGAGAAATCACAAGGAATTTCAGCACATGTATAGTTTTTATTTAAGTGATTTATTAGATTTAAATGTCTTATCTTTTATCCTAAATTAAGTGATATAATTTTATTAAATGACTTTTGATTTTATCTTGGATAAATTGAAAGAGTTTTTATCAATAAATATTACTTATTTTAATTAAGTGATAAATGCAAATATTAATTATCTTTAGCTAATATTAATTATCTTAAGATATTATATTTGAGATCCATCACTTAAAGGAAAGTGAAGATATATAATTATAGTGGGAAAAATATGAAACCCTAGGCTTTCATTCTAGGTTTTGCGTGAACTCTTCCTCTCTCTCTCAAGTTTTCTTTTAGCCAATTTTTCACAAGGAGAAAGGATTGTTCCTCATTATCTTGTGTTATTGGATAGAAATAGCAATCTAAAGAAGTACAAAATCAAATTTTTGTAGCTTCAAACTATAACCATTACACAATACCGAAAAAGAGAGCTAGCAATCTCGATTTTAAGCCGTCGGTGCAAGTGTGTGTGTGAGAATAGAGGGAGTGGCACAAAAGGTTGTTCCTTGGCATTGGTGATCGAGAACTAAGGTGGATAGAGTCATCTTAGTTGCTGGCCATCACCAAATTCAATTTTCAAAAGGCATCATAAGTTGTAAGTTCTACAACCCTAAAATTGCATGTTTCGATTCTAACTTTGGATATGTATGGTATGTATGATTAAAAATTTTTGTTTTCCGCTGTGCCATCATGAGATTCATACCATGTCATATTCCATCAGTGGTATCAGAGCCTAAACATGCTTATTTTAGTGCTTTAGATGCATGAAAAAATTAATTAAAAATCGTCATTATGAAAACATGCAAATATGAAATTTTCTGTTTTGAGTTTTTTGCATTGTTTTGGTGTAAAAACGGTTTTAATTGATTAGATAGGTATTATAATTAATATGACATGTTAATATACTGTCCTAAGATGTTATTAGGGCTGGTAATGGTCGGATTTAATTATTTATACCTGATGGTACATGTTAATTATGAAACTAGGTGCTAGTTGACATGTAAATTGCTAGTTTAACAACTAGTTTTCAAAATTAAATGTAAAAACGTTTTTGGGATGTTTGTAAGTGATTTTTAAAGATTAAATATCAGGTCTGGACATGTTTTAAATTTGGTTTTAATTCTGGTCCATGACAATTTAATTGATTGATTTTAAAATCACTTAAAACTATGTCTAGTTTGTGTTTGTTACATGTTTAATCAACATTGTTTGTTTTGTTTTGATTAAAATGGTAAAAACACATTTAGATTAAAATGGTACAGAATATTAAATCAATGTTTATGGACTTATTTAGATTATTAAATGACTCATAAATTTGATTTAAATGTTTGTGCATTTTTATGGCATTACATAAGCATTAAACAACTAGTTTTTGTTGTTTGTTTGTTTTTGCATGAATGCCGTGTACTATATATGTGTTCTTCATGATTTTATTTTTAATTCATGTTAGCACATATTATATGCATTTTTAATGTTTATGGGCTGTATGACATAAAATTAAAAATGACAAAATTGGAAATTATACTAGAGTTTATTTATAGCACAAATCTAACTAGTTAGTGTTTTGTGCTTTTAAGAGAACTTATTCAATAAGAGGATTTAGTCCATTGGGCTTTGGCCCAGGCCCATCATGGGGTCTTCTCTTAAAGGTTCAAGTACACAATTTCCATTAATGGGCTTGGCTAAATTAATTAAAATTGGACTTTATTTTATCCATGAATGCTATGTATATTTATTTGCTAGTTTGGTGTGATGAATGGATATGCATGGTGCATTCATGGGCCCTGGGTTTTTGTAATTAAATATGGCCTGCGAGCCATTATTTTTTATTGTAAAAGTTTCATTTATTTCTTAGAATAGAATATACTTGAAGACTTTGTAAATCAAGACGAAGCCCATCGGAGTGGAGAAGCCCAACTCGAAGATTCTTATGTAATAGTATAGAATCTTAGTTGTAGGTTTTTGGGCCCATGTTTGTCACGCTTTACTTTATGCAATTATATATATATGCATGCTATGTATGGATGACAAAGCGTATGCCATGTAAGCCGTAATAAAATGAATCCCTAAAAATAGTAAGTCACAAAGTTGCCTTCCTAATTCGAAACATGTCAAGGCATCGATCATCGGTCACGTAGACTAGGAGTCCTAGATGCGCCCGATTATCTTTGTGAGGCATGGGTTGTGAATGTAGGTTGGACTTAACATGGAAAGGGATGCCCGGACCTAGGCAACTAATAAATGGGTTGTGCTATAACATCTTAAGATGTTAGCCCATTTGATCCAAGAGTCATGTACGAGACATGATTGGAGTTTTCCTACCTATGTAACTTAACTTGTTAGGTGTACAAGCTCAGCTTGACTAATAAGTTGTTGTGAAAAGTGGATCTTGGCCCACATTAAATCACTAACGCGAATTATTTAAAGGGATATTAATTCGATTTGTGTGATCATAAATAAGACCTCATTTAATCTTGCTAAATTTTATTGTAGATTGAAAATGGCATCTTCAAACAACAATTTCTCATTGCGATTGGTCCTTGAAAAGGACAAATTGAATGGCACCAATTTCATAGACTGGTCTCGAAACTTAAGAATAGTTCTTAAGCAAGAGAAGAAGTCGTATGTTTTGGATGCACCCTTACCTGAGGAACCTGCTAGGAACGCTTCTGTGGTTCAAAAGGAAACTTTTGAGACCAAGACAAGTGACTCTAATGATGTGACCTGTTTGATGCTAGCCACTATGGTGCCTGAATTGCAAAAGCAATTTATGGACCAAGAGGCCTATGCGATCATGGTGCACCTCAAGGAGATGTTCCAAGAGCAAGCTCGTCACGAGAGGTTCGTGACAACAAAGGCTTTAATTTCTTGCAAGATGGCTGAGGGTACTCCTGTTAGTACCCATGTACTCAAGATGAAAGGGTATCTTGATACTCTTGAGAAGCTTGAGGTACTAGTGCCAAAGGAATTGGCCACTGACTTGATCTTAGGATCATTGCCTGCTGCTTATGATCCATTTGTGATGAATTATAACATGCATGCAATGAACAAGTCAGTCACTGAGCTTCATGGGATGCTTAAGAATGCTGAAGAAAACATTCAAAAGATCAATCCCGTACTAATGGTTCAAAAGGGAATTAAGAAGGGACCCGCTAAGGGAAAGGGAAAGGGAAAGGGAAAACCCAAGTCAGTTGGGAGTGCACCTCAGGCCCAATCCAAGCCCAAGGCACCAAAACTCAAAGAGAGTGAGAGCACTTGCTTCCATTGCAACAAGATAGGGCATTGGAGGAAGAATTGCGCTCTCTTAAGGAAGAACAAAAGAAGAATAGAGCCAAGGCGTCCAGTTCTGGTATTTTTGTTGTTGAAATTAACCTTTTTATTTCTACCACTTGGGTATTGGATACCGGTTGTGGTTCTCACATTTGTTCAAATGTGCAGGGGTTAAGAAATAGGCGGTTACTTGGGAAGAATGAAGTGGACCTCCGTGTGGGGAATGGAGCACGAGTTGCTGCCATGGAGATAGGCGACTATCACCTCACTTTACCTTCCGGACTTTGTATTGTTTTGAATAATTGTTATTATGTGCCTGCTATGAGCAGAAACATTATTTTAGTTTCATGTTTGGATAATGATGAATTTGATTTTGTTATTAAAAATGGCAATGCTCATATTCGTCGCCAAGGTATTTCTTATGGCAATGCCATGTTGCAAAATGGCCTTTATATCCTTGATTTACAAAACAAAGAGTCCATATACAATATTAATACAAAGAGGGTTAAATCAAACGAATTGAACCCTACTTACTTCTGGCATTGTCGCTTAGGACATGCAAACAAAAAATGCATTTCAAGACTCCACAAAACTGGAGTGCTTGGGTCATTCGACTTAGAGTCTTATGATACATGCGAGCCATGTTTGCATGAAAAAATGACAAAGAGTCCTTTTAATAAAAAAGGTGAGAGGACTAATGGCTTATTGGAACTAATACATACCGATGTATGTGGACCTTTAAGTACACATGCTAGAGGTGGTTTTAGCTACTTCGTGACATTCACAGATGACTTCAGTAGATATGGCTATGTCTATCTAATGAAGTACAAGTCTGAAACTTTTGAGAAATTCAAAGAGTTTAAGAATGAAGTAGAAAACCAACTTAGCAAAAGTATAAAAGCCATTCGATCAGATCGAGGTGGCGAATACTTAAGCTAAGAGTTTGACAGTCATCTAAAGGAGTGTGGTATTATTTCACAGCTCACTCCTCCTAGAACACCTCAATGGAATGGTGTGTCCGAAAGGAGAAATCGAACTCTGTTGGACATGGTTCGATCTATGATGAGTCAAGCTAATCTTCCTATCTATTTTTGTGGTTATGCATTAGAAACTGCTGCGTTTCTATTGAACCGTACTCCAACTAAAGCAGTTGAGAAGACTCCATACGAGGTATGGACTGGGAAAGAACCCAATATGTCTTTTCTCAGGTGTTGGGGCTGTGAAGCACATGTTAAGAAATTAACATATGACAAACTAGAGTCCAAATCCAGTGTCTGCTTGTTTGTGGGTTATCCTAAAGAAACAAAGGGATACTACTTTTACTCACAAGCTGAGAACAAAGTATTTGTTGCTCGCAAGGCTGTTTTCTTGGAAAAGGAGTTCCTTCTCAAGAAAGACAGTGGGAGTAAAGTAGAACTTGGAGAAATTCAAGCACCACAAACTCCTATAGAGGATGGTTTGGAAATGGGATCAAGTTCACAACCAGTTGTGGAACAAGAACCCATTACACAAGAACCTAGAAGGTCCGGTAGGGTACGTCAGGAGATTGAGAGATATGGATTTCTAATCACTGACAGTGACACTATTGAGTTAGTAGATCGTGAGGATCCTATTACCTACCGAGAAGCTATTGAGAGCCCAGACTCGGAAAATTGGCTTGAAGCCATGAAATCTGAGATGCAATCAATGTACGATAACCAGGTTTGGACCTTGGTTGATCCACCGGAAGGTGCTAAGGTAATTGAATGCAAGTGGCTATTCAAACTCAAAGCTGATAAGACCTACAAAGGTAGACTAGTAGCAAAAGGTTTTCGACAAACTCATGTTGTAGACTATGACGAGACCTTTTCGCCTGTAGTCATGCTCAAATCCATTAGGTCTTGCTTGCCATAGCTTCATATCATGATTATGAGATATGGCAAATGGATGTCAAAACTGCTTTCCTCAATGGAAATTTACTTGAGGATGTGTATATGACACAGCCTGAAGGTTTTGTCAATCCCAAGCATCCTAAGAAGGTTTGCAAGCTTCAAAAATCCATTTATGGATTAAAGCAAGCATCCCGAAGTTGGAATCTTCGTTTTGATGAGGCAGTGAAAGAATTTGACTTCATCAAGAACGAAGATGAGCCTTGTGTGTACAAGAAGGTTAGTGGGAGCATAGTAGTATTTCTAGTCCTATATGTGGACGACATCCTTCTCATTGGGAATGACATTCCAACATTGCAAAAGGTTAAGCAATGGTTGGGAAAATGTTTCTCAATGAAAGACTTAGGTGAAGCCGAGACAATACTTGGTATTCGAATCTATAGAGATAGATCGAATCGGCTTTTGGGACTAAGTCAAGAAAAGTACATAGACAAAGTACTAAAGCATTTTAGTATGGGAAACTCAAAGAAAGGGTACATACCTTTGGCTTTGGGAGTTCCTTTGACTAAAGAACAGTGCCCTAAAACCAAAGAGGAAAGGGACAACATGAGTAGAATCCCATATGCATCTGCTATTGGATCTATCATGTACACTATGTTATGTACTAGATTGGATGTTGCTCATGCACTGAGTATAACCAGTAGGTTTCAGCAAGACCCTGGTGAGAAGCACTGGTCTGCTGTAAAAGGGATTCTGAAGTACCTGCGAAGGACTAAGGATCACTTCTTGGTGTATGGTGGTCAAGAAGAGCTCGTCATACAAGGTTATGCCGATGCTGCTTTTCAGACCAGCACTCAGGATTCTAGATCGTAATCTGGGTTTGTTTTTGTTTTGAACGGTGGTGCTGTCAGCTGGAGAAGCTCGAAGCAAGAAACCGTTGCCGACTCAACTACAGAATCTGAGTATATTGCAGCAAGTGAGGCTGCAAAAGAGGCTGTTTGGATTAAAAATTTCATTACTGGATTAGGAGTGGTCCCAAGCATCCTAGATCCATTAGAAATTTTCTGTGACAACAACGGGGCCATAGCACAGGCCAAGGAGCCCCGGTCACACCAGAAATCCAAACACATACTCAGGAGGTACCACTTGATCAGCGAAATCATTGATCGTGGGGACGTCAAGGTTAGCAAGATATCAAGTGAAGACAATGTAGCAGATCCTTTGACGAAACAGTTACGTCCAAATCTGCACGAAGCTCATTTGAGAGCGTTCGGTCTTAGGGCTATGCCCAATTGGGACTAGTGCTAGTGGGAGATTGTTAGTGTAAGCCCTAGCCCCAATGCATTGTAACGAAACACTTGAAATTAATAAAATGAGGCATTAGTTTTATCTTTTGTATTCCTGTGCATATCAATTGATAAAACTATCCAAGAATGTCGTTTCGGTTTAAGTTATCATGTGTGAGGCACATGGTTGTAAGACCTTGAAACAAATGAGACTTCATTCTAAATATCCCTAGTCAGTCATTATTATGGGAATAACAATGAATTAAGACTAGTATGCTCTCTCTGATATTATGAGTTCTGTCTTACGGATCATTAGGACAAGAGTATCAATCAGAGATCATAGATACATGTTAAAGAACATGGTATCTGGATACGATCCACTCATGAGAACACTACATGGTACAAGTCATAAGTGTTTCTCATATGCAAGTTTTGTATCGGAGTTCTTAGACCTGAAATCTCTATGAAACTCTTTATGAATTACTGTGTACTTTGACATACACCTAACGTGCTCATAACAGAGTGACAAGTACGGGTATGATTGGGTATGCATTAATTCATGTTAGGGAGCATGAGAGAAGTGAAGGGATTACCCCTCTCAATAAGAGAGAAAATATCATCGGCCACTTGATCAGTGAACTGAGAAGTGTATGGCCATACCGAGATGAAATAATGAGTAATCATTATTTATCTGAGAGTTCAGTGTCACTGGAATATCAAGAAAGGAATTAATATATATATAAGGATGACTAGTTCCATGCCTTATATTAATTCTGATATTTATGGGTAAGGGACTATGCAAAATTGCATTAGGTCACTAAATGCCATATGCATTTTCATTTAATTTGGAATGCTATAATATCTTGCTAGAGAATATATATAGCCTTTGAATTAATTTATTAATTCATTGCCAACATTAAATGGACCTATAGGATCGCACACAAAGCATTGGGCTTAAAATACTTAAATTAAGTATTGGGCATTAATTTGGACTTTTAATTAAAGTCAAATTAATGTATGTAATGGGTTATAAAATTGCTATTGGCCTTTGGTCCATGAGAGAGAGAAATTCAGCCCACAAGGTTTAATTTCAATTAATTAAATGTCATGTATTAATTTAATTAATTGAGTATTAAAGCCTAAAGACATATTTATCTAATTAAATCATTTGATGTGGCCGAAATTCCTAAGAGAAATCACAAGGAATTTCAGCACATGTATAGTTTTTATTTAAGTGATTTATTAGATTTAAATGTCTTATCTTTTATCCTAAATTAAGTGATATAATTTGATTAAATGACTTTTGATTTTATCTTGGATAAATTGAAAGAGTTTTTATCAATAAATATTACTTATTTTAATTAAGTGATAAATGCAAATATTAATTATCTTTAGCTAATATTAATTATCTTAAGATATTATATTTGAGATCCATCACTTAAAGGAAAGTGAAGATATATAATTATAGTGGGAAAAATGTGAAACCCTAGGCTTTCATTCTAGGTTTTGCGTGAACTCTTCCTCTCTCTCTCAAGTTTTCTTTTAGCCAATTTTTCACAAGGAGAAAGGATTGTTCCTCATTCTCTTGTGTTATTGGATAGAAATAGCAATCTAAAGAAGTACAAAATCAAATTTTTGTAGCTTCAAACTATAACCATTACACAATACTGAAAAAGAGAGCTAGCAATCTCGATTTTAAGCCGTCGGTGCAAGTGTGTGTGTGAGAATAGAGGGAGTGGGGCAAAAGGCTGTTCCTTGGCATTGGTGATCGAGAACTAAGGTGGATAGAGTCATCTTAGTTGCTGGCCATCACCAAATTCAATTTTCAAAAGGCATCATAAGTTGTAAGTTCTACAACCCTAAAATTGCATGTTTCGATTCTAACTTTGGATATGTATGGTATGTATGATTAAAAATTTTTGTTTTCCGCTGTGCCATCATGAGATTCATACCATGTCATATTCCATCAACTTAGAACCCAGCATCTATAGTTGCTTTTAACTTTTGAAAAGGTAAATGCACTAAGGCTATGTTTGGTTTGCTTTATTGTATTAGTCTGTACAATATTATACAGTGTTTGGTACAAAATTGTATTAGCCTGCAATATTTTATACTGTGTTTGGTGCATAATGCTATACTGTATTATTTTTTTAAAAAATATATAAAATTAAATTATTTTTAATGTTACCAATTTAAGCAAAAGTATTAATTACAAATTACAATTTTTCTTACATTAATCGATTTTTTTTTAAAAAAGGTACAAATTTCTTGAAACATTAATGTATATTAGTAGATAAATTAACAATCAAACAAGAAACTCATTTAATAACATTTAATTGTATAGCTAAAATATATTAACAAATGTGCTACTATTAATAATATTATACATAGTCTAATAACAAATCAACATAAATAAACTTCATCATTATTATTTTAAACATAATCCAAATAATCAATGAATACAAAAAGTTCATATATTTTTGTAAAAAAAAAATCTAATTTTTAAAACATAACTAATGCATTGAATATTATCTTAATCACCCTTTATTTGTCTAAGTAATCTTTGAATAAATATATCCGTACTTTTGCATTTCAGTGACCCAAATAATGCCACATGCTGGGGTTTATCTATTATTGCTTGCAAAATGTTAAGTTAATCTTCAGGAGAAAGACCCATCGCCTTTAGCTCATTAGAAATGTCAGAACAATCATTGTTTGCTCTAACAAATTTTTCAGTAATAGTAGCAATTTGACCAACACTTTCTTTGAACATTTTTCTAAATAATTCCATACTATTGGCATCAGATTCATCACCTACCTTATTTTTCTTTCTCTTTCTAGTTTGAGATGCATTGGTAGATATATTTGGAACTTGATGGAATATGACATGGTATGAACATGGCAATCACACAGCGAAAAAACAACAAAAATGATCATACATGCCAAACAATTCCATGACAAGAATCGAAACATGCAGTTTTAGGGTTTTAAAACTTACAACTTTGGATGCCTTTTAAAACTTGAGTTTGGTGATGACCAGCAACCGAGATGACTTTATCCACCTTAGATCTTGATCACCAATGCCAAGGAATAGTCTTTTACGCCACTCCCTCTATTCTCACACACACAATTGCACCGATGACTTAAAATAGAGGTTGTTAGCTCTCTTTTAATGTATTGTGTAATGGCTATGGTTTGAAGCTACAAAATTTGATTTTGTACTTCTCTTAGGTTGCTATTACTACCTAAGATCACAAGAGAATGAGGAACTATTCTTTCTCCTTGTGAAAATTGGCTAAAAGAAATTCTTGAGAGAGAAAGAGAGTTTCACGCAAAAACCATAGAAGAAATTAGGGTTTTGTGTTTTCTCTCTCATTCAATATATATCCTTTTATTTTTTAAGTGATAAATCTAAAATCAAATACTTAAAGATAATTAATTTTAGCCTTTATCACTTCTTTAAAATAAGAGATATATATTGATTTAAATTCTTTTGAATTAATCCAAGATTAAAACATAAGACATATTAACCAAATAAATCACTTAATAAATAAAAAGCATGTGCCGAAATTCCTTTGATTTTTCTCTAGGAATTTCGGACACCAATATTCATAATTAAGAGATTTAATTTGATCATAAGTTTTTTAGACTTTAATACTCAATTAATTAAATTAATACAAGACATTTAATTAATTGAAATTAAACCTTGTGGGCTGAATTTTTTTCTCTCTCATGGGCCAAGGTCCAATAGCAATCTAAAACCCATCACACACATTAATTTGACTTTAATTAAAAGCCCAAATTAATGCCCAATACTTTAATTAAATATTTTAAGCCCAATGCTCTGTGTGCGATCCTATAGGTCCATTTAATGTTGGCAATGAATTAATAAATTAATTCAAAGGCTATATATATTCTCTAGCAAGATATTATAGCATTCCAAATTAAATAAAATGCATATGGCATTTAGTGACCTAATGTAATTTTGTATAGTCCCTTACCCATAAATATTAGAATTAATATAAGGCATGGAACTAATCATCCTTATATATATTAATTCCTTTCTTGATCTTCTAGTGACACTGAACTCTCAGATAAATAATGATTACTCATTATTTCATCTCGGTATGGCCATACACTTCTCAGTTCACTGATCAAGTGGCCGATGATATTTTTCTCTCTTATCGAGAGGGGTAATCCCTTCACTTCTCTCATGCTCTCTAACATGAATCAATGCATACCCAAGCATACCCGTACTTGTCACTCTGTTACGAGCACGTTAGGTGTATGTCAAAGCACACATTAATTCATAAAGAGTTTCATAGAGATTTTAGGTCTAAGAACTTCGATACAAAACTTGCATATGAGAAACACTTATGACTTGTACCATGTAGTGTTCTCATGAGCGGATCGAATCCAGATACCATGTTCTTTAACACGTATCTATGATCTCTAATTGACACTCTTATCCTAATGATCCGTAAGATAGAACTCATAATATCAGAGAGAGCATACTAGTCTTAATTCATTGTTATTCCTATAATAATGACTGACTAGGGATATTTAGAATGATGTCTCATTTGTTTCAAGGTCTTACAACCATGTGCCTTACACATGATAACTTAAACCGAAACAACATTCTTGGATAGTTCTATCAATTGATATGAACAGGAATACAATGGATAAAACAAATGCCTTATTTTATTAATTAAAGTGTTTTATTACAATGCATTGGGGCTAGGGCTTACACTAACAGAACTGACATTGGTGAAGTCTCATCAATATCAATCCCTTGCATACTATCACCATTAATATTATCTAAATTTTCATCTTCAAGGTCAACTGCATTTTTTATATAAGCTGGTGTTTTTACTCCTTTACTAGTTGCTCTATCTTTTCCAAATATATTAGCAAGGCGATCAAATATAGGAAAGTGTTTTCCTCTCCATCCCATTGCATCAATATTATGCTACAAAAATACAAATTGTATAATAAATTAGATTTAAGTTCTATGAAAAAAATAAATACACGAATGATAAAGTTTAAACCTGAATATAAGCTTGCCACGCCTCATCGCTAACAACCTCAATACATTTGGTTACGTCATTCCAAGCAAAACCACTCTTGTTCATTATATCACAGACTATTGCATAATTTTTTTTCCATTTTCTCATCTTTGAATCTATATGGGGATTAACTTTTAATCCACAATCTGGATGCAACTCTTGCATCTTTTTTTCAATGGCTTTCATGGTTCTAGATCTGAAGGTACCATTTTCACATTTACCACCATTAGCAAATATTTCTTCAAGAATTTTTAATAGTGACTCTTCTTCATTCTTACTCCACGTTCGTTTTGCTCCTTTAGATTGAGAACTTTGTCCAATATCCATATATAATGCTTACAGCATCTTAAGCAAGCCAAAACATCTTTCTATTACATTTCTGGCTGAGGTATGTTTCATATTAAAATATTCTTCATAATTAACAGGTTGACTTTCTTCTCTCCACTCTGATAAATGATAATGGATACTCCTATACGGTGCAAGAAATCCCTCTCCATTTGTGTAATTGCCATCAACAAGATAATAGTTTTCTAAATAAAAAAAAATATATAATTATATAAAATTTTTCTTAATATATATTTAATATAATTTAAATATGAATTTTTATTTACCTGTAGGAACTTTAAATCCATTCTGTCTACTTAATGCATCTCGAAGCACTCTAGAATTAGATGCAGATCCTTCCCAGCCAGGTAAAAAAAATATAAACTTCATGTCACGTGAACAAACAACGGGTACATTAGTTGCAATCTCCCTTTTTCTACTACGATATCTAGGTTTGTCGCTTTCTCCCACGCAAACCTTAATATAAGTTCCATCCGATGCTCCTAAACAATTTTAATTTTTTTTATATGGAACAATCAACAAATAAATGCCAACTATTAGTGATGATTTAAAAAAAATCTTGAATTATAAATTAATATATGTAATTAATTTTTATTAACTAACCTTAAACCATTTCCACCTATCATCAATACAATTGTCTTGAACAGGTTCTGGAACATGAAGCAAAATGCCTTGTAGCCGTAAAACTCCATTTAAAATTCTATTAAAATGTCTACTAATAGTTTCAACCGATCTAAAAAATCTAGAGAGAATTGTACGATTTTTCACGTGGTGGGCAAGAATATGTAAGAACATACATACTTTCTCCTCTAATCGTACCGGTCCATCATCTTTAATCTTTCCATGAGTTCGAAGTAGGTCACATAATATTATAATATTTATTTGAACCATATCTAATATGGTGTACTAGCTTAAAGGGCCTTATGGGTGTTATAAATACTAGTTGAGGATAGTCTAGGGTTTTTTAACATTTTTAGTTTTTCCCTCTTTTGGCAAACTATATTTGTTACTATTTTCTTACCTGTTTAAATGAGCAGTCATTACAGAATTTCTATTATTTACTCAAAAATTATTTATAAAAAAAATCCACCTATTCTACTGTAATCAACCTTAAATTTATCTTTATTATAGTGCCTATACCTCGTTAGAATTCTCAATCAAGCAATATGTAATTAGCAGGAAAATTGATGCACAACAACACAAACAATCTAAATCAAACAGGCATAGTAGGATGGTCCTAATCATTTAAAAGTATTGAAATATTATGTAATCATTTAAAATTAATCATCACCATATGCTATAAGTATTGAAATATTTCAAGAAGCTGAGATCACTATGGTTTCATTTAACAAAACGATAAAAATATAGAGGACTGTTATGCATCATAAGTATAGCATCTAAGGTAAGAACTCAGAATATCCAAGACGAAAAAAGAAAAAAAAATGAGGAGGTAACTTAGATGAGTCCGAATTTCAAAACCTTGCTAAAAATTGACACACAGAGACATGCATATGTAAGCCTGACTGACTTGTATACAAGCATTAACTAACAACATTATAGATAGGAAAATACATGAGATAAACATGCATTTGCTAATATAATTTTAGGGGTAAGAAGTTGTGTGCCATTGGTCTTCAATAAATGCAATATATGTAAAAAAAATGTACAATGACATTAATTCCGTCGACCATTATGTAAACTTCTATGTGACTATAAAAAAATACTTCTGTGTGGGCCTTAGACCTAGACTTGGCATATAAGGTAAGTAAACAATACAAGTGAGAATGTGTTTGGACAGTGAACCAAACTGCTAATAGGGTCATAATTGGAGATGAAGAAAAGGAAAAAAAAAAGCAAGGCAAAATGCAAATAATTTGATGAAATCAAAAGTTTCATCATATAGCAAAAATGGTAAGAAGTTGGTTTGCAAAGTGGTGATTAGATAGCACATAAAGAGTTTGTGCAAGTATATGTTTAAGTAAGGCTATTCCCATTTCTATCTTTGCAGACATAATAGCTACCTCAACCAATTCTTCTATTAGAATTGGGGAACTAATTTTCAAGTCAAAATATACCAAAACCACCTAACTACTAATCTCTTCAGTTCTTTCAATAAGTGGGAAGGACTGAATTTCATGAAAATTTAATTAATTCTTAGATTAAAACCAATCCAACTATATTATAGCAAAAATAATAGACATCCCAAATAATATTAGCAGATTTTAGAAAGAAAAAAAGAACATACCTTAGATGATTAAAGGAAGGTTGATGAATAAAAAGGTATAAATTTCTAATATAGCTGTTGTTTCTGCGAGACAACAAAAATGAAGAAGCCTATCAACCATAAATTTGCAAAATATAAATAAAATTAGCAATAAAACACATAAAAGCAAAAGTAACCATTATATAAAAAAAATAAGAAAAAAAGAACTTGTAGCTAGAAAACAAGAACTTCGAGCTGTGATCTCCTATAAAAAAATATAAATGACTTCCTAAAACATACGGATCTCTAATTATTTCCAATTTGCCCAAAGAGAATTAGATGATATTTTGGTGGAGATTAGAAAGGCGAAGAGAGAATTAAATTGTTTCTTCTTTTTCTCTGTTTTTTAATCATTGGCTTGAATTTGAAATAGAAAGGAAAAAGAACCAGAGAAAAAATACCAGAAAATAAGAGATAGAAAATGTAAATATATATATATATATATATATACATACCGAAAATAAGAAATTTGGTCAGCGATTGGCTAGCCATGAAAGCTTCGATAATAGTGGCTGAGTGAGAGAAAAAGAACAAAGGCAGATAGAGAAGAACAAAAATAGAAGAGATTTAATTAGGGCTTTTAGTTTTAGTTTTTTCCTTCAACAAATTAAAATCTATTAGAGATGAAGGCGGCCAGAGATTAGGAGGATCAAAGGTAACAGTGATGCCAAAGTTAACGCTAGTATAATACTATAAAACTGTATTATATAAATCCAAAGGATACTGGGGTATTATTTTGTCCCGTATAAGAGGGATAAAATACCTAATTCTGTATAATTTAATCCATGTATTATTTTTTTAAAAAAATTACCAAACATTGTATATTGTATTATACTGTATTATATTATACAGTCATGTATCTAATACATAGAACCAAACATAGCCTAAGTGCCTAGGTGAGCCAATAGGATAAGAGAAGGGTACCTAAAGAGGTGACCTCCGAATTTCCTCCTAAGAGAACTTTAGTGGTAAGGATGTGATTAGGCCTTGTAAACTAGCTTGCAGACTGTGATCGAACCTTATAGTATGACATAGCTACACCTTATAGAGTGGTAGAGGTAGATTGTGATGGAACCTTACGAATTTAATGCCTGTTAAAAGGATTTGATGCTCTTTAGAGACTTTGAATCGCTATGGTTGACCTTACAAACTAACGATGGCAGCTTGTGATTAAACCTTGAAGCGTGCCATGACAACACCTTGCAGACTGGCAAAGGTAGACTGTGATAGAGCCTTGCAAACTTAATGCCTCTTGAAAAGACTTGATGTTTCTAGGATATTTTTAATCATGATGGTTGAACCTTAGAGATAAATAATGGTAGCCTATGATTGAACCTTATAGAGTGCCATGGCAACACCTTGCAAACTAGTAGAGGGAGATTATGATAGAGCATTGCAGACTTAATGCCTCTTATAAGGACTTAATCCTTCTAGGAGACTTTTAATCGCTATGGTTGAACCCAATCGAGTACTGATGGTAGTCTATGATTGAACCTTATAGTATGCTATGGCAACACCTTGTAGATCAATGAAGGCAGACTTTGATGGAGCCTTGCAGACTAAAAGCATTCACTACCAAAAAAAGGGATTTAGCGACGAAAGATTTTATCGCTAATTGAAGAAATTCCGTCGCTATTTCCCCATAACGACTAAATAACCAACCATTGCAATTTGGCCGTCGCTGGCATTTTTAGCTACTAAAATTAAAAACAGTCGCTATACATAATGACAAAATTCTATTGCTATAGCAAAAAATCCATCACTAATTAACCCCTAAAATCAGTTGCCATTGGAATAAAAAATATTAATGACCAAATTTCCGTCACTAAATTCTACCATCAGTCTCCAAAACACATTCATTTTTATATTAGTGACTAAATTTTGCTCGCCATTCCATCGCTAAAGATATTGTAGAATTAATTTATCAATATTCCCAATTTATTATTATTATTATTATTATTATTATTATTATTATTATTATAACATCTATAATTTAATTTTATATAAATAAAAATTCTCCAATACTATGAATTAAAAAAAATATCATAAAAATACATTAAATTATCTTGCACTTTAAAAGTACTTAGAAAAAATAATTCAAACTAAATATTGCTAGTAACAAACTTTTATACAATATGCTAAAAAAAATAGAACTTTATGGTCTTCATCATTTCTCACAAGCAACAACCA
Source organism: Excoecaria agallocha (assembly GCA_037975025.1). Lineage (NCBI taxonomy): Eukaryota > Viridiplantae > Streptophyta > Magnoliopsida > Malpighiales > Euphorbiaceae > Excoecaria > Excoecaria agallocha. Next base: position 33,250,162 of record CM075816.1, read on the forward strand.
ATGCATTTGCCTTCGTGTTCTTATTATACCCATTTGAAAATCCGTCAAATCCTACGAATATTTTCCACCTATACCCAAATTACAAGTATAGATTGAGTAAAACTATTCTTGAGATGGAATCAAGTGGATGTGGGTATTATGAAAAACAACAAACACCATACAGGATTTGGTTTATACAGCTGTTCGAAAGACGGGGATATATAAATATGCTAGAAACCAAGCCCCAACATGCTTTCCTCTACAACCTTTTTTTATATAATATACATAAGATGGCCCCACTTTGCAAAATGTACTAATAATAAAAAGGACAAAAAGAAAGTAAACTCCATTTTAACTTGGCCAAAAATCTAGAGTTCTACATTTCATAATAGACCGAGTCTTCTGCTTCCTCAAGAAACCCAAAACAAAAAAAGAGAAAAAAAAAACACGAACAAGAAAACGTAAATCAAAAATCAAATCCTTAACTCACACTTTCTTTTGATTAAACATTAATTACTTAGAGAATTTTCCAATTATTATAATTAAACAATGGCCAACATGTTCACACTAAAAACATGCTTTCACATGAATAGGAACTCTGTTCATTAGGGGTGAGTATGGATCGATTAACCATTAACAAATTTATTAAACCATTTCATTAACTTCAATTAACTCTTATATCAGTTTCGATTTTTAACTCAGTTTTTCGGATCGGTTTATTATTTAACTACTAAAAAATTTTAATATATAAATTTAATAAATTATAAAATTTGTAATATTATTTTAATAGTTAAAAATGCTTTAGAAATGAAAAAATACAAATCAAATACAATATTTATTAAAAGAATCAAAATAAAAATAAAATTTTCATTATTAATTATAAGAATTAAATATATTCATTATGAAACTAACAACAAATTGTTAATTATGCACACATAATAATAATAATAATAATAATAATAATAATAATAATAATAATAATAATAAGAAGATAATTTTAATATTTATTTATTAAAAATATGTTAATTAATAATATTTTAGACAATTATGTATCATAATATTTATAAATTACATAAATTTTAAAAAATATAAGTATAAATTTAAAATATAATTTATAAAAAATATATTAACCGATTAACAGTTCGATTTGGTTAACCACCAATTTTTTAAAATAAAAATCATAAATCTAAATTTTCAATTTGATTAACCTAAAAATCGATTCAGTTTGGATCGATTTTTTGGTTAACCTAAATTTTAGTTTTTTTTCTCACCCTTGCTATTCATAACCATCCGCAAAATATTGATGCTTAATTATAATAATTGAAAAATTCTTATTTAGATCAAATATGGAGGGAAAAAAGGCAATATTAATGCTCACTTACCACCATCAAACAAAGCTTAACTAATATCAGGAACTGCACCATCACCAAATTTACAACTTAATAAAAAACACTATTTTGTAATGCAATCCCAATCAATTTTCTATATTCGATGTAATTAAGATTTAATAAGTCCATATCATTAAATGCATTAAAAAGAACATACAAAATCAATACATCAAATATATGATGAATATTATTACAAGGGAAAAATTTTTCAAGGATATAAAAAATAATTAAATTAAATTTCATTATGTATAAATTCATAATTGAATAGGGAAATATGGATTTTCAACATGTAGTATTCTCAATACAATCTTCAACATAGTTTAAATGAAATTAAATAGCATATTAACTGTTAAAAGAAACTAAGACTTCAATAATTGATGCCAAGTAAACTAGAAAAAAATCAAGGCTTCCAATGAATGACTTATAGCACAAGGGGAGCCCAAGGCCCAAGATCTTGCTCAACCCATACTAAGAAGTCCTTCAACATTTGCAGGAAGGCTACCCTTGTGATCAATACACAAATGCAAGGCTCATCATAAACACAATGATAAGTTAAAAATTGAAACAACTTCTGCAATTCAAAAGCTAAGGAAATATGGGAAAAATCAAATCAACTCTCTACATACCACTTTAATTAATAGAAAGATTTTAGCCCTTAATAATTCGGCACCCTCCTCCAATAATTGTATCTGTTTCACCAAATAGTGCATCTATAGTTGATACTGTGGAACAATTTAAAACCAACATATTTTGCACTTTAAAACAAGTATAATGACACCACTAATGCAATTTCCAATAATAAGTTGTTTTATAAAATTTGGACTAGTATTGATTCAGATACCAATTTTTACATCACCTGGCTAGATACAAATATATGGTGGACTCTAGACAATAAACAAAAATATTTGTGGGTAGATGAGGGTTACAACAAATGAAATGATCCCATATCAACTGTGATAAACAAGGCAATGTTATTTTAGGAATATACACGAAACTTGATTCGGCACTTGCAATGATCATAAGGATTCAGCACTGCTTTTCAACTTAATAGATAAAGATTTATTGTTATTTGCAAACCTACTTTGGGTTACTTTCTTGGAAATGTTAATCAATTACCAAAACAAATGCAAACCTCCTACTGATATGGTAATATTAATTCAGCACAAATAATTAAATAGGCTTTCCTTAAAACTCCCAAACTGTTACAATATACGAAGAGGGATAAGATATTATAACTAATCATACCAACAAATCAAGAACTGCCATAAAGGATCACAAGAAACTAAAACCTTTATCTATCAAACAACTGATTTAACTATCCAAATTACACGCTTTTGTTGCTCCGCCTCCATGTTAATTTTTTTAGTTTACAAACAGGAGAATATGGATGCCACCAGCCCAATTAACAGAATTTTTCCTTTACTATTTTATCAGCAACAATCGAAATAAGAATTTAGCTCACACTGGATGTTGTACGAATCCACCACTTAAAAACAACAACCAAACAGCACATAGTAGAATTAACCTAAAGCAGAGTAATATAAAACTAACAAAGAAGAAATGAATAACTTATTGCTATTTCTGCTGGAGCTTTGTTGGAGATGCATCGCCTTTGCCTAATTGGAGTAAGGCCATCGGTAACCTCTCGGGAGCTTTCATGTGCTCCAACACATCGTGGTCTGGTCAAAATCCATGTTAGAGCAGCCGGCTTAGCCTTTTTTTGTTCTACCTGTTGCCGACGAGAGGATATCGGGATGATTGCTCGCCCTTAGGGTCTCGTCGGTGCTGCTCGTGTCATCATTGGAAGCTGGAGGAGGCTATTCTGATGGAATACAGAAGGAGTAGAAAAGGAAAGATGAGAAGGAAACGACAGAGAGAAGTGAGTGAAGGGAGAGAAAAAGTTGCTTTTATATGTAGGGTTAACATTATGAAAATACTAAAATGTCCTTGCTAATTTTCATCATTTTATCTTTATATTCAAGAATAGTTTGGTAAATATATATAATTAAAATTTCTAATAATTTAATATTTGATAAAAATTTTAATAAAATAAAAATAAATTATAAAATTTTTCATAATTATTTTAAATGAAATAATAAATTTTATATTATTATTTTACAAATATTTATTTTTTAATCGTCATAATGTAATTATATAATAATTGTAACAATTAGTGTATTATTATTATTATTATTAAAAATGTAAATTTTTTAAATAAAGAAGTTTAGATTGTGGAATAGTTGACAAAAAATTATTATCTTTTCAAAATAATTATACTATATAATAATTAAGGGTTCATATAATACATTATTATTAATAATAAAGAAAAACTCTCACAATAAAACTTATAAATCTTTTTAACATAAACTAAAAATCGCGAATTGTTTGAATTGAATTTCATGTGTAAAGAAAAATTATTAAAATAATTTGTAGGCATAAATATATATGTATATTTTTTATTAATATTATAATGCTTAGTGGAACCAATAATAAAAATTAGAAAATTTTGAACAAATTTAATTGAAAACATACAATTGATAATACAATATTTTTAGCATCAAAAATATTAGTCGCTATTCCATCGCTATTTTTTAGAAAATTAATTTCTTAAATAAAAAATTGAAAAGTTTATAGCGACACAATTTTCGTCACTAATTTCATCGCAAAAATGGTGCCAAATGTTGCCGCCAATATTTAGCGACTGTTTTTATATTTTCGTCGCTATTTCATTGCTAAACTTATTTCCAATTTGAACAAATACTTTTTCACAACTGAAATTTAAAATTGTCGCTAATCTATCGCTAAATAGTGATGAAAAATTTGCTGTTACTAAATTTCGTTGCTAATTCAGGGTTTTTTAGTGCTCTTAAGAAGACTTAATGATATTCGAAGACTTTTAATAGTTATAGTTGAACCTTATGGACTAACGATGGTAGCTTGTGATTGAACCTTGTAGCGCGTTGTGGTAAATCCTTATAGAGTGGTGTAGGCATACTGTAATGGAACCTTTTGGACTCGATGCCTCTTAAAAGGACTTGATGCTCTTGGGAGATTTTTAATCACTACGGTTGAACCTTGCAAAATAAAGATAGTAGCCTATGATTGATCCTTGTAGCATGTCGTGGCAACATATTACAGACTAGGCAGACTGTGATGGAACCTTGTGGACTTAATGCCTCGTAAAAGGACTTGATGTTTTTAAGTGACTTTTTGAGTGGACCATGGTTAAACCTTTTTGACCTAGATGCTTTTTATGAAAACTTACAAACAAACTATGGTTAAGCCTTACGAACCTGTGAAGAAAACATTTAGATAGTTTGAGATCTTATAATTCATATAAGTAATATTACCTGATTGCCCCTAAGATGAGTGGGCAAAGATTGTCTTGTAGTCAATCACACATACAAAAGTTACATAATTAGTTGAAGACTTGGTATGATCTTAACTTAGAAACACTATAAGAACAAGAACCCAGAATAAAATGGTTGCAGTGTCAGCACATAGTTCATTTGTTTGTTTCCTCCTTTCCTTTAGCTCTTTCTATTGTAAATGTAGGCAAGAACTTAATAATCTAAAGAGTACTTCAGTTTGTTGATTGTTAAATGGCTTAAAAAAGAGAAAAAGGATCGTAAGATGGAACTTTTGAAAGATTAAAACTAGGAAAGAAAATATGGCAATAGATGCCTTAAGAATAAAGTCTATTACACAAAAATATGTGGAGAGAAGTGTAATGCCTTTAACTCGAATATTGGTTTGAGTATTGGAATGTCATATGTAACACCCTATATTTGACATTGGATCGAGTACCGAAGTGTCACCACTATGGCTTTTCCTAAATATATATCCATTAATCTCTTTATAATTTAGGATGATTCACTTCTTATCATCCCCTGCATGCAATTAGTCATTTAGCCATAGATTCAATATTCATATGATCAAAATCATTATACATTTGGTAAAACATCGGTAACATAATGGCTGCACCTGAACTTAACCCTACTGTAAATCAAACATGTACACTCCCAATATTATATAAAAATTAATGTTATTAAAACTGGACTGGATAAAGAACCAAAGAGGCAAAGTGTTTTTAGTTCAATCGGGTTTTTTACTTTTTTCAAAATAATATTATTTTTAAAATTTTCTATAAATATTATGAGAATATAGCTATATAAAAAATAAAAAATATTTTAGAAAAACACATTTATCATCAAACATGAATCATAAAGCAATATTTTCAAGCTATTTAATATTTATAACAAATGTTTAAGATGAATATAGTAAAAAATTGCAAATATTCAAAAAATTTTATCAATTATAAATTATAATTTTTATTTTATCCATAAAAAATTCATTAAAATTGTCTAAATTCAAATTATTTTGTATTTATATTTATATTTTATTTTCTTCAGCAGAAAACAATGTTGTATAGATATCTTGGACAAATTTTAGTTTTTACAGGTTCAAACTGATTTTTTTTGTTCCACTCGATTTTATTCAATTTTAAGATAATTTATTCGATTTTTGGCAAGTTCATACTGGTTCATTACGATTTTTAGCCAGTTCGATTTTTATGCATTCAACTAACCGAATTAGTTATCAATTCGCAATTAAATCGGTCCAACTGGTTGGTCCGATTTGATTTTAATAACACTAATAAAAATGCATCTCAATCCACAATCATAGTTATTACAATATTCAATATTGTCATCCTCAATACACACATAAAATACCTTCCATTACACAAATTATATAAACAACATGTATAATTAATATGTCCATTACTTACATATACTTCTTTAATTACATATACATGCCATTACTACCAAGTCTACTTTCTCTACACATCAAGGCTGCAAGTTCTCCTTTTTAACCCTATCCTTCGCTCTTATCTACATACTTGGAATCTGTGTATAGTACACACTACACGTTAAGCACACAATATCGAGTGGTGAAAAGCTAACTAATATTTTTCAACAAGCATACACTAGCATGCAATATATTAAAATTTCACAATTTAATTACTTCATAAATTCTTTCTTCCATTAATGCCCACAAATATTTAAATATCATGTATATACTTTTTCCCCTTATTTATGCCTTTTATTATTATTATTATTATTATTATTATTATTATTATTTCTTTCCATTTTTTCTATTTTTCCTTATTACAATCTCTTTCTTTCTTTTTTTATTATTAATAATTTTATTTTTTATTATATTTTACCTTTTATCTCAATTTTGCCATTAAATTGTCCTTTTCTCTCAAAATTAGCCTTTCACTCGAAAAATCTCAAATTGTTACAAAAATTACTGTTTTACAGTTATTTCTCCATTGTGTTGTCAAAATTACCATTTAGTTTTTAAAATGTCCATTTTAGCTTATATTTACAGTTATGCCATTAATTCCTCCATATTATTACTTAATTACCTTTTTGCCTTTGTTTCATTATTTTTACCTTATAATTACAATTTTATCCCTTAAAATTATATTTTATCACTAATTCCTTATTTTATCATTTATTTATTATTTTACCATTGCTCCTTCAATTTAACTCTATAATTACATTTTTACCCATATTTTAATAATTTTTATCATTGAACTACAATTTTGCCATTAAAAATAGATTTTTTCAAATAATTACAATTTTGTCCTTATACCAATTTATTGCCAAATTATAATTTTACCCTTAATATACCACTTTTATCCAATAACTATATTTCTGTTCCTAGTAGTTTCTAGTGGAAATTCATGAATTAGATATAAGATACTAAGATCCCAAAGATCCAAGATTTATTGAAGCGACCAATTAAGGGGCATACGCTTCAATAATGTGGAAGTAACCACTTACGTGTCATACGCTTCGACCACAACATAATTTTTACTATGTAAATTGCCATTGGCCTACGGCTGTGAGTCCCTATGACTTGATATTATGGTGTATATCCCTATGGCTGGCCAATTACATTTTAGATTTTCAGTTCCATTACCAAGCATTAAGGGCAAAATAATTTATCATTTAAATTCACAATTTTCATATCCAAAACTTATTATTTTCATACTTTCTCATTATGTATAAATTCAAAATTGTATAAATCATTCTCATACATTCTCATACATCATCATTCATCACTTTTTATTATATTTCACCATTTTACCATTATGTAAATGATATTTCCATGCATGCATCCATTTAGCCATCATGCATTAACTTTCATGATTTTACATTTTCATTACATTATGCCATAATTTCCATTTTTTTTCATATCTTCACATCACGCAATGGTACATAACCTATGTACCTAATACAATAATTATCAAACATTATTTATTTATCACATGTTATCACCTATCATCAAATTATACACATATATCCCTACACACATAATTTGGCCACTATTAATCCATAACCCTACATATTCTTTTTCTCACCATAACTTGATTCAATCATCTTGATTATTTTACTTAACCTACCATTAAATTTCACTTTTAACACATTAATTTTTACTTATACATCATAATCAAGCTAAACCTATTCTTTCATATTTTAAAAAATTTTAAAAATCTTCCACATACCTTAATTTTCTTTGCTCCTTACAAATTCTCCCTTTTTTTACCCTTTTTCTTACTTCTCTTATTTTCCCCTTCTTGTCTTTATCTAGGCCGAATCATCAAGCATAGATTTCATCAATTTTCTTTCAATTTTCTAGCTAATTGCACATGAAAACAACTAAATACTCTAATTCTTATTTAAATCTAACAAATTTCAAATTTCCACTTGGTATTTTCTTCTTCACCAATTTCATCAAAAATTTTTCCCACAAATTACTTGACTAATAGGAGAATGCTTAGGATTAAATTTAGGTGATAATTTATTGTGGATTTCATGGAAATGTAGAGGAGAGAGAAAATGTTAATGGTGGAAAATAGGGGGATGAATTTCAATCAAAAGGAAGGAGGAAGATGATGAAATTTTCTACATTTTTCATGATATTTTCTCTTCATATATATCCATAATAAATGGCTATGATTGGTCCTCACACTATTTAATTATAGTGTTAATAATACACCATTTGTCATCCTCTTATTGATCCAATATTTTTTTTATCAAAATTTCATGAAAATAAATTCAAAAATATGAAAAATATTCTTTTAGGGGTGTGCAAAATTTTGGATCAAAATTAGGTCATTTGGTAAATTTTTAGATTTAGTAGAGTACTTACCCATCTAATAATTTACTTTTTTTATCTTAACTTTATTCATATTTATCACTACTAAAAATTCCATTCTATCATTTATAATGATTCCCATGGTCAAATAATTTTTTAAAGTCCTGGATAATTTTTTATTATTGGTCAAACTAGAGTCAATCGATATACAATTCACACTAAATTCGCTACTTATTTTTTATTTTTGAGTTTTAAGACCCTATTTAACCTCAATTTCACCTCAAATTTCACTATCGTACTCTCCATAAATTGTACTTCCTAGTGCTAAAAAAAGTGCATTACAGTCTCAGACAATACTATTCACCATAGCTAGCACTATTCACGGTTCAAAAAGTAATATTCGTGTAGTTAGGATTTTCGAGGCATTACATCACAACTATGGTATTTCTTAACTATATTGTTGACTAATTTTCTTATAATTTAAATTGATTTACTTCTTCTTATTACCCCTTGCATATGAATAAGTATTTAAACACAAATTCACTATTTATTTGGTCTAAAAATGCTACTCATTTAGTAAAATGTCGATAACATAATGGCTGCACTTGATCCTAACCTTTATGCAAATTTAAACATTTACACTTCTAATATTACATACCACAACCAACCACCAATCCAGCACATCTTGTAACACCCTTATCACTCCTAACACTGTTCCGATATGTCATAGATTAGAATTTTTTTAATATTTCATTAACATACTTTTGTTGTTTTGATAAAGATTCATTGATAACCTATAAGGCCAAATCACTATGCATTTAATAAAATTTATGCAATATAATGGTTGTATATAGTACTAGCCCCCTGAAACGCAGACAATTTCACACAGCCTCTCCGAGGCACAACAATAAATAATAACAAACATATCTATTCATTTCCATCTCATACATATGTCCAAAATATAATTCTACTAATATAACTTCTATTTATCAATTACATAACCAAACTGTAATTTTATATACATGCCAAGTCATTATAACAAAAACTCCTAAAAGAAGTCTTGTAACTTGTATTCTCGCTCATGCTTCCGATTACCTGCACACATTAACAACTACGCACTGAGCATACAACATGCTCAGAGGTAACTAGTAATCGATACATTTCCTACACTTATCATCATTATTCATAAACAATATCTTATACAAAGAAAACACTTATAAAATTATTTAATTACTTATTAACACCAATTTCAATATTTCTATAGTATTATACATTTTTCTTTACACCTTCTTTTACTTTACCATTTTAATTGCGTAATTACAAATTTGCCCTTATTAAACTTATTTTTTTTTATTTTTAAACCAATAACTGAAGTATTTTACATTCTTAAGTACTTATTTTGACATTTTTATATAAAATTACATTTTAGTCCCTATTGACTATAAAATTCACTTTTTAGGCAAATTAACTATTATCTGACTATTTTACCCTTATTTAAGCAATTCTTACTTAATTTACTTACTTTCTATACTTTTGGGAAATTTTACTATTTTGCCCCTAAACTTTCATTTTCTTTCACTTTAGTCCTTTTTCACTCTTTATTATCACTTTTCATTTTCTTTTTATATTTTTATCAATTTACTTTCATTATGCCCCTAGTATAGATCCGACAGAAAATCTCAGACCGAATACATGAAATGTGGATCCTATGGGCCACCACTAAAAGAGAAATAATTTCAAGGAACCATTCCTATAACACTGCACTTTTTACTTTTACTTTACACTTAAACTATGGAGATCAAAGATCCTGCCTATAGCAAAACAAGTTGCCATGACTTACACTGCGGTAAGGGTGTTCCTATGGCTAGCCAACTATATCCAGAACTAGTTTTTGCTGTCAAACTGATTCTAAGGGCACAATAATAATTACTTCATTAATCTTTTTAATTTTTGAAAAATTCATTGGTTGACTTTTTATTTTTTTCATTAATTATGAATCAATTTCATATTAATTCACTCTTTTAGATATTTTTATGCAATTATTCATTACTACTTCAACATTTTCCTTTATACATATTCACATTTATTCTTCAATAAAATTTTAATAATTTTAATAAATTTCAATAAAATTTATTTATACATTATTTATTATTTACTACCATTTTTCACTAAAATCATCAATTATTTCACAATATTCCATAACTTTTATAATATACATACATGTTACATAGGCTTAAAAATTCCAAAATAAGATTCAAATATTCAATAAAAATTCATGAACACAAATTATCATTTCTATAATTAATTTAGGCTAACATACATTAATTTCATGCAAAATTTCCATCATTTCCCTTTAGTAAGTATTTCAACCATCTCATTAAACCCTCCTAAAAAATTTTTTTCTTTCTTTTTAGCTTTCAATTTGTCTCCTTTAAGGTTTAATTTTATTTACCCTAAACAAATTTCATCATTTATTAACTTTAAAAATTTTTACCCTAGTTACATAAAAGAATTAAATTCATAAACTTCAAAAATGTAAAGATTTGCTAGCCACTTACATTTTTCACTTGATTTAAGAACCCTAAGCCTCATTTTCCTTGTCTTTATCCCTTGAGTAGCCTTCTCCTTCTTCTACACCTACCATGGTTGGCCAACAATACTTAGTTTTATTTATTTTTTTGTTCTCAAATGCAAAATCCAAGCTCATAATCATGCTCTACACCTAAAAATCTATGGAAAACACTAAAAAAAACAAATTTAAATCAATAAATTGGTCAAGCTCAATCTTACCCTTTTTTCTTTCTCAACTTGATTTCTTCACTTCCCTTGCTCAAATAAATTAATAGAAGCTATTTTGGTGATCTAGAGAGATGGAACTTCAACTCTTATGTTGGGATTTATGGAAGATTTTGAGTGAATATGAAGCAAATTAGAGAGAGGGATGAAGGGAGGTTGGTTCGGCCAAAGAGAGGAGAGGAGAGAGCTGGTGAATTCTGGAACATTTCTCCATATTTTTAGCTCTTTATACACCTCTCAATGGGCCCAAATTTGGGCTTGATCAATGGGCTTATCCCAATTAATTCCTAAGGCCCAATTTAGGCCTTTTAAGGGCTACTACAATTTCTCTCTCTTACAACCTTCAAATAACTCCAAAAATAATTTCATCACTCTTATCACATCAAAAATAGCTAGCACACAAATTTTTGGCTCAATTGGAGTCCGTTATCGATCCGATTCAAACGTATTATTCTGATTAGACAACTGCCGATATCACCGAAAAATTTAATTCTCATTACTAAAATATTTTACATAAAAATTCATGTAGACATGTAAAATATGGCAATTTTCAGAGTTTATTTACTATTTTTAATGATTTATGCAAAATTAAGTCACCTTCCCTACCAGGAAAATTGATTCGCTACCTTTTTTTCGTATTTTTGACCTTTGGAGGCCCATTTGATCTCAATTTCAATTCAAATTTCAACCCCAGACTCACCATGACCAATAATTTCTGATGGTTCAATAAAATATTTTTAACTTTTAGGTATCCTTTCGAGCCCAAAAAGCACTATTCACCATCGAAAAGTATTGTTCATGGCTGATCCGGTGTTGAGGCCATTACATTTCTCCCCTACTAAAAGAAATTTCATCCTCAAAATTTACCTGAATTGAAAAGTAGAGGATAATGATGTCTCATCGATGCTTTAGGTTCCCATGTCGCTTCCTCGACATTATGGTGATGCCATAGGACTTTCACCAATGAAATTTGTTTGCTCCGAAGCTGTCGGACTTCCTTAGTCAAAATCTTTGCTAGTCTTTCCTCATAGCTCATGTCAGTATGAACCTGTATCTCTTCTAGTACTATCACATAACTTGGATCAGACCTATATCTGCGGAGCATAGATACATGGAAGACATCATATATCTTCTCCATAGCATATAACATCTTTAATCTGTAGGCTACGGGACCCACTCGCTGAAGTACCTCGTATGGACCAATGAACCTAGGCCTTAACTTACCCTTCTTACCAAATCTCAAAACTTTCTTCCATGGAGATACCTTCAGAAAGACCTTGTCTCCAACTTGAAACTCGATATCTTTCCTTTTCAAATCTGCATATGACTTATGACAATCCATAGCTTCTTTCAATTTGCTTTTAATAATCTGGACCTTTTCTTTAGAGTCACGAATCAAGTCCGAACCTAAAAGCTTCCTCTCACTCAGTTCAGTATAACACAAAGGAGTCCTAAACTTCCTACCATACAATGCTTCAAATGGAGCCATTTTCATACTAGATTGGTAGCTATTATTATAGGCGAACTCGGCTAATGGCAACTATTTTTCCCAATTGGTGCCAAACTCAAGAACACAGCATCTAAGCATATCTTCCAATATCTGAATCACCCACTCTGATTGGTCATCAATCTGAGGGTGGAATGCTATGCTAAGGTGAAGTCTAGTACCCAGAGCATCCTAAAAACTCTTCAAGAAATGGGAAGTAAATCTAAGATCCCTGTTAGACATAATAGATGTGGGCACTCCATGTAATCTAACCACCTCCTTTATGTAAAGTTCTACCTGCCTGGTCAAAGAGAAATCCATCCATACTGGTAAGAAATGAGCTGATTTGGTGAGGTGGTCAATGATTACCCAGATAGAATCATGCTTCCACTGAGTCACAGGTAAATCGGTCACAAAATCCATGGTCACCTGATCCCATTTCCATTTCGAAATAACAAGGGGTTGAAGTAGTCCTAAAGAAACCTGATGCTCTGCTTTCACCTGTTTACATGTTAGACATATACTCACGAATTTAGTCACATCATGCTTCATGCCTAGCCACCAATAGTAGGCTTTCAAATCCTGGTACATCTTGTTACTTCCAGGGTGCATGGCATAACTACTATGGTGTGCTTCTATCAAAATCTTTCTCTTCAATTCTTCCTAAGCTGGCACACAAAGTCTTCCTTTGTAACAAAGACTTCCATCACTAGACATCATCATATACATGTCATTTTCATAAGTGCATCCATTCGACCATCAAGGATTAACATTCATGATTTTGTTATTTCCGTTACCTTATGCCATAATTCCTATTCTTTTTCTTATCTTCACATCATGCAAGGGTACATAACCCATGTACCTTATACCATAATTATCAAACATCATTTAATCATCACATAATACCGTTTTTCATTAAAGTATACACATGTATTCTTATATACATAATTTTGCTAATACTAATCCATAACCCTAAATATTTTTTTCTCACTAATGTGAGTCCCAAATATACTCTAAAGGGGATTGAATAGAGTATTAAAACATTTTTAAGTTTTGGTGGAACAAAATAAAATATTTCATGCACATATATTAAGATTATATAAAGTTTATGATAAGGAAATAACTCAATATATTTTAATCAGCCTTATTAACCAAATTATAAAAACATGAAAGAAATTCAGTGATCAACTAATACAGAATTGATATCATTTTATCTTTTAAAATTATTTTTATGATGGATAGCTGAATTCTTTTCTGCAATGGACAAAATTCAAAAATATGCATATAAAGAATAATGCATAAATATAAAGAGAGAGAGGGATAGAGAATTTGACACATCAATTTATAGAGGTTCGGCCTATGCCTATGTCCTCTCCTTAAGACAATTTGTCATAAGAGTTTCTCTCTTTCTAAGGTGACTTTATTTGCAAGCAAGAGTCAAAAGCCTATTACATGATAGCTATCCAAGTTTTTCTCCCAAGTGAAAAACTCTAAAACCCTTAATCCTTATTTCTAAGTAAAAGGATCCAAACACTTAGTTATTTTTCCTAAGTAAAATAACCTAAACACTTGCTAGCTTCTTTTTCTAGGTCTTCGCAACTTAATCCAAATTATCTTACATGATTGATAAACCTCACTATAAAATGATTATAAGTATAAACTATAATCATCTTGAGTATATGTGAATGAAGCCCATGATGAAATGAAACTTACAACAAAATGATGTTAAAAGACTCAAGTGTTTCACTCATATTTTACACTTTGAAAAATAACAATATATATAGGAAAAATTTTATAGCTGTTAGGTGTAAATATTTCATTTAAAAAAACGTTTCCTTATTAAGAGACTAATTTTAAGCTTTCCTTAACTCAAGCAAACAGCTACGAATATTTTTGTAGAAAAGATGTTTCCTTAAAAAATCATTTGATAGTTAAAAAATATTTTTCTTTCTTTATTTAAAAGATAATCTTAAATCAATTTTTGGTTTAGGAAAGAGATCACTTTTTAATGAGGTGAATAATGTAAGCAAATAATGAGTGTGAGTGTGTAAATTCTCATATATAATTGTACAAAAGTTTTCCAAAGAAAGTATGATCTTCATATATTTTTTGAGCAATCAGGTCTGATTCTGTTACGATATGAGTAGAGCACGATCATGTCTTGATCTGTTTTTGATAGAACACGAAGCAACCTGTTTCTTTATGGACTTACATATTTAACTTTAAAAAATCCAAAAACATTAGGTTGTTTTCCTTATCATCAAAATACATTATGGGCCTTGAGTCGACAACTAAAACTTGATTCAATCATCTTTTTAAGACCCTAACAACACATTCTCATAATTTATTCAACATAGTTACACTTAATAAATTCCAATTAGGATTATCATCTTATAGGTTTTAAATTCACATATTAACTTTATAATTTACTAATCTATCATTCAATTTTACTATTGTCACATTAATTTCATTTATACTACTTAGTCATGCAAAATCCTAATCTTCCCAAACATTTATTCAAGTATAAGATTGTACATTTGCTGGCAGAATTAGTTACATCACCCTTTATTCTTCCTTTGTAACAAAGACTTCCATCACTATACACCATTATATACATGTCATTTTCATAAGTGCATCCATTCGACCATCAAGGATTAACATTCATGATTTTGTTATTTTCGTTACCTTATGCCATAATTCCTATTCTTTTTCTTATCTTCACATCATGCAAGGGTACATAACCCATGTACCTTATACCATAATTATCAAACATCATTTAATCATCACATAATACCATTTTTCATTAAAGTATTGATATGAGCTTGAAAAGCTCATAAATATTGTGTTTTCATATGTAGTTTTATTTAGTATTGTGTTTACTATTGTGGTATTTTATCTATATTTTGTTGCTTTTATATGTTTTGTGTGTTTGTGGTTGTTTTAATTGTTTTGTAGGAGAAGGAAAATGATTTGAGGCTTAAAGGAGTTAATTGGAAGAAGGAGGAGAGGAATGAGAGCTACAAGAGCATTATCGCGAGGGAGACAAGGCATGGAGATCGCAACAGCAAGCAGGGGAGAAAGCCAGGCCAGTAAAAGAGGCGTGTCTTGTCGTGAGCGCGACAGGCGTCATGATCGCGATGGTAGGCAGATGAGGAGTTGAATTTTTGAAGAGATGCAATTTTTCACCAACAAGTGCAACTTTTGTGAAGGGTCATATCTTTTAGAGAGGCATATATATATGAAGCTGAACAGAATTAAAAAGGGGAGAATCTTTGGATTGTAATTTTGTGATCTTAAGAACAATTGTTTTTCTTTAGTGTATTTGTTTTAATTTTCATGACTTGAAGAAGGAGACAAGCAATGGAGAAGATATCTTATGTGAAGGGAAAAGGGTTGAGAGATCCCCTTCTTCTATTTCTTACTTTTATTTCTTCCTTGTAAACTTTTCATGAATGCTATTTTTTGTCATTTGATTATATATGAACAATTACTATTTTCCATTTACTTAATTGATCTTTGAAAGTAGAATTTGTTATTAAAACTTTATTAGTATCATTATAGGTTAAGGAAAAAGACCTTAGATGGCAATTCCTTTTCTGAAAATCATCATAATGGTCATAAATAAGGGAGTTAGCGAGAGCAATGTCTTATTGAAAGTTAATAGGAAATTCATTATCAAAGCATAATTTGAGAGATCACATGTGGAGATAATTGCTATAGGTTGGTGATTAATCTTAAAATGTGTAATTAAAATCAACTATTTCATTAACGAGAGTTGCGAATTAGTACTTTAATTGCATGTCTTAGGCAATCTAATTCATGTCGAGAGAGTGGATTAGAAATATATTCCAACTTGGCTTACTAATAAGATTAAAACATATTAATTAAAATAATGGTATCAAGTGCATGATTATTTAATTTCATTATATTTATTATCTTCTTTGATTATATTTAACTAAGATTTAATTAATTTATGTAGTAGAGTAGTTTAGAATTAATTTCCATTTATAAACATCGTAAACAAGATTAAAATTAAATAGTAATAGTGGGTAATTTCAATCAACATTTCCTCGTGGGATCGATATCTGAAGTACTATAACCGGTATACCGTATACTTGCGGTATTTAAGCTTTCAGAAAAAGCATATCAAGTTTTTGGCGCTGTTGCCAGGGAACATGTTTGATTTAATTATTGCATTATGAATCTTGATTTAAGATTTTGGATTATGATATTTAATTTATTTTTGTTTTGTTGTGAATTTTTAGGTTTGATAGTTCATGCCGCGTACAAGGAGTTTGCAAGAAGAACTTGAACCATTGAATCTAGAGATAGAGATTTATTTCGAGTAATCGCAAGTTTAATAAGAAGAAAAATCAGACTAGAAGATTGATCATGGCTGATGAAGAGAATCCATTGCGATTGATTAACTTTGCCACGCCAGCATTGAGTGGTGCTCAATAAGGGGTGGTAAGACCAACGGTAAACGCTAATCAATTTGAGTTTAAACCATCACTTTTACAAATGATTCAAAATAGTATACAATTTTATGGTTTGGGAAATGAGGATCCTAATGCTCATTTGGCAAATTTCCTAGAAATATGTGATACCTTTAAAATTAATGGGGTTTCGGTGGATGCAATTAAGCTTAGGCTTTTTCCTTTTACATTGAAGGACAAAGCAAAAGCTTGGTTGAATTCTCTAACTAGGGGTTCTATAACAACTTGGGATCAATTAGCCCAAGCATTTTTATCAAAATATTTTTCCCTAGCCAAAACTGCCAAAATTATAAAGAATATCACTACATTTGTTCAAAATGATACTGAATCTTTGTATAAAGTATGGGAGAGATTCAAAGAATTGCAGAGAAGTTGCCCACACCATAATCTACCAAGGGAGTTGCTGATGCAAACATTCTATAATGGTGTGAATCCAACGACTAGAGGAACAATTGATGCTACAGCTGGGGGATCTCTTATGAGGAAGACCACAAAGCCTGCGTTTGAGTTATTGGAGGAAATGTCCATGAATAATTGTATTTGGCCAACCGAGAGAGTAAGAGAATCTAATGTTCATACAAATGCTAATACTAGGGGGGTCCATTCAATAGATTCTATTGTGGCCTTATAAGCCCAAGTAGCTGCATTAACCCAAAAGCTTAATAGCCTAGGTGTGGGAGGAAATCCACAAAATGAGTGCACCATTTGTGGCCAACTAGGTTATGGTAATAAGGGTTGTAGTTTGGGCATGAGTAGTACGAATGAGCAAGTGAACTTTTTACAGGGGCAAGGACAAGGAAATCCCTACTCAAACACTTATAATCCTGGTTGGAGAAACCATCCGAATTTTTCTTGGGGTAGTAATAACAATCAAAATAGAGGTGTAGGATTTCAACAACCTCAAGATAGGTTTGGAGCCTTGGAGGTGAAGGTAGATAAGTTTATTGATGAGCTTAATTTAAAGTTTACTTCACAAGAAGATAATCAAAAGAGGCTAGAAACTAAATTTGATCAAATAAAAAAGAATCAAGCCTCTTCAATTCATAATTTGGAAGTACAATTAGGGCAACTTGCCAAGGCTTTACCTTCCCGATTACTTGGGAATTTACCAAGTAATGCGGAGGATAATCCTCACGATCATTTGAAGGAAGTCTAGGATAGATTTCAGATTATTTATATTTATATTTAAAGTTGGCTTAGTGGTTAGTTGTATGTTTCATTTCTATTTCCATTTTTTATCTTATTTTATTTTTATTATTTTATTTGTTTTGTTTTCACATTTATTTGACATACTTACATAGTTTTTATCTTTACTTTACAAGTATTTATGTATGATTTATTTGTATTTTCTATCATTTACTATTTTTCATTTAAAAAAAGCTAAAAAATTAAGTCATGAAGTATTATCCTTGTCGCGAGCGCGACGTGGATGTGTGGGACGGATCACAGTGCTCTGTTGTGAGCATGACATCATCTCCCTCATGACTATTTCATCATGAGATTGGGCATTAGGGTTCTGTCGCGAGCGCGACACCATCGCCCTCGCGACTGATGAATAGGGAGATTAGCATTTAGGATCTGTCGCGAGTGCGACATGCTTCACGAGCTCGCTAGATTCAATTACTGTGTCTTGTCGCGATCATTTAATCATCACATAATACCGTTTTTCATTAAAGTATACACATGTATTCTTATATACATAATTTTGCTAATACTAATCCATAACACTAAATATTTTTTTCTCACTAATGTGAGTCCCAAATATACTCTAGAGGGGATTGAATAGAGTATTAAAACTTTTTTGAGTTCTGGTGGAACAAAATAAAATATTTCATGCACATATATTAAGATTATATAAAGTTTATCATAAGGAAGTAACTCAATATATTTTAATCAGCCTTATTAACCAAATTATAAAAACATGAACGAATTCAGTGATCAACTAATACAGAATTGATATCATTTTTCTTTTAAAATTATTTTTATGATGGATAGTTGAATTCTATTTTGCAATGGAAAAAATTAAAAAAATATGCATATAAAGAATAATGCATAAATATAAAGAGAGAGAGGGATGGAGAATTTGACACAGCGATTTATAGAGGTTCGGCCTATGCCCATGTCCTCTCCTTAAGACAATTCATCTTAAGAGTTTCTTTCTTTCTAAGGTGACTTTATTTGCGAGCAAGAGTCAAAATCCTATTACATGATAGTTATCCAAGTTTTTTACCCAAGTGAAAAAGTCTAAAACCCTTAATCATTTTTTCTAAGTAAAAGGATCCAAACACTTAGTTATTTTTCCTAAGTAAAATAACCTAAACACTTGCTAGCTTCTTTTCCTAGGTCTTAGTAACTCAATACAAATTATCTTACATGATTGATAAACCTCACTATAAAATGATTATAATTATAAACTATAATCATCTTGAGTATATGTGAATGAAGCCCATGATGAAATGAAACTTACAGCAAAATGATGTTAAAAGACTCAAGTGTTTCACTAATATTTTACACTTTGAAAAACAACAATATATATAGGAAAAATTTTATAGCTGTTAGGTGTAAATATTTCGTTTAAAAAAATGTTTCCTTATTAAGAGACTAATTTTAAGCTTTCCTTAACTCAAGTAAACAACTACGAATATTTTTTTAGAAAAGATGTTTCCTTAAAAAATCATTTGATAGTTAAAAAATATTTTTCTTTCTTTATTTTAAAAGATAATCTTAAATCAATTTTTATTTTAGGAAAGAGAACACTTTTGAATGAGGTGAATAATGTAAGCAAATAATGAGTGTGAGTGTGTAAATTCTCAGATATAATTGTACAAAAGTTTCCCAAAGAAAGTATGATCTTCATATATTTTTTGAGCAATCAGGTCTGATTTTGTTATGATATAAGTAGAGCACGATCATGTCCTGATCTATTTTTGATAGAACACGAAGCAACATGTTTCTTTATGGACTTACATATTTAACTTTAAAAAATCTAAAAACATTAGGTTGTTTTCCTTATAATCAAAATACATTATGGGCCTTGAGCCGACAACTAAAACTTGATTCAATCATCTTTTTAAGACCCTAACAACACATTCTCATAATTTATTCAACATAGTTACACTTAATAAATTCCAATTAGGATTATCATCTTATAGGTTTTAAATTCACATATTAACTTTATAATTTACTAATCTATCATTCAATTTCACTATTATCACATTAATTTCATTTATAGTACTTAGTCATGCAAAATCCTAATCTTCCCTAACATTTATTCAAGTATAGGATTGTACATTTGCTGGCAGAATTAGTTACATCACCCTTTATTTAACCACATAAATTAAATATTAAATTATACACTCCTCACATTAACTTTGCATGCACAATTATTTATTTGTACATATTTAAGCAATTCATTTTTGGCACAAATTCACTATTCATTTGGTAATAATGTTGGCGTCATAATGGCTGCACCTTAACCTATCCTCCTATAAAGTTTTAAAATAACATTCCCAAATATAAATTCAACTCATCTTAACCACCATAATTACTCAAATACAACAACTCAACTATATAAAAATCTGCCAATACTCATGTCCTAGTTTTCGTATATCTTATACATATATGGCACGACCTCAGCAAGTGTACTGAATTGGCAAGTAATATAGGGTGCTCAATTTAAAACCCACGAATATCATACCCAAGGAATTTAGGTGCAAGCAATGACAATTAATTTATATATCAAAAATGTGTTGTTCAGGTTCACTCATCCTCCCCCTACCCAAATGTGAATTAAATTAATCAATAAATTGTATAGATGAAATTGGGATAACCCTCTATACCCAAGCATCCCATTTCGGAGCAAGCTATTTTAATTACAAAATGTCCCATTTCGGAGCAAGTCTTATAATCAGCGTAAGCATGGGTCTAACATCCTAGATTCGATTTGTTTGCCCATTCTAAAGTCAAACAACCTAAAACCCATTCATTTACCAAACTCTAGCTCTAAAATCACAAAATCTGTAATTCATCGAGTCTCATTCTAGAGCAATCTCAAAATCACAACATTCATGATAAAAGATAAGAGGTAAAACATCTATAGCATTCAAGTAAAGCATCAAACAAGATAAAATGATAAACTCATCCATCAAAATCTGGAAATTTACTCAAAATAACAAAAACCCATAAACTTTTAATGAAGCAATAGTAAACTAAACTTTTCATCCATATAAACACTAAGAAATATTCAATATTCACATAGAGGATAGGGGATTCAAAGATCCTCCAAATAACTAATTAATTACTCACTACCCATTACAAAATAAGAGAAGAAAAGGATAAAAAACCCAAAAATCCGTGTCAGGAAGAACTCTCAACTGGAACCTAAGCTTTTTCAGTCTTCTTCTATAAATCTCCAATGAAAGTGAGCTTAAAATGGAAGAAACTAAGTGCCTAACATGTAAATTTGTGTTTAATCTATGTATTTTAATGTAAATCTATTACAAGTATAAAACTATCTACTAAATAGAAGGAATGAAGAAATAAAAGAACAAAAAAATAGAAAAAAACCTAGATCTAAAAAAATTGCAAATATGTGCCAAACAAAAAATTCTAGTATATAAAGGCCTGACATGGGTAACGGTCAGTAGGTAATTTTTATTAACCGTGACTTACTAAAATTCTATCTCTAGACTGAGATGGGTCACGATCAGTAGGTCATTTCTGCTAACCGTGACATACTCTTTGATTTGCTTTACAATCAGTACCAAAAATCTGTTGACCATGACATATTATCCCTTTGCATTTTGGACTAAAGTCTGCATACCTCATGGGTTAATAGGTAATTGCTGCTAACTATGAGGTCTTTTCTTTTTGGTTCTGGACTAAGAATTGGCTAAGTTACGGTAAGCACCCAAAACCTACTGACCATGACATATTGTAAACGATGTATTTTGATATGAAGTACGAGGTCATAGTCAACACTAAAACCTGCTGATCGTAAGGTACTTGCAGAATCTACAATTAAGCACAGAAACCAATCAAAAGTCCTCCAAAACATATAAAAGATAAGATTTACTAAATTTGGACAGAATTTGTTGAATTAAAGAAAAACAAAGCAAAATACACTAAAAAAACACTTAGAACTAAACTGAAATTGACTAAAAACTAGACACTAAATTGAAGTTATCAACTACCCCACACTTAGACTTTGCTTGCCCTCAAGCAAATGAATCATCCACAAACTTGAAAATTCAAACTCTGACACAGAATAAGAAAATTCAGATGAGCTAGAGTAACGCATAGCAGAAGACACTCAAAAGAAAAATTCAACCAAAGAAACTTAGACTAATCTATACTGAATAATTTCTTATGTGTGTGTCCTAGGGTAAAACAAGTTCATTGCTTTTCAAAACCAAAACTACTAGTGAATTTCAGCAATTGAGCAAAAAGATAAGTGTGCAAAAATTTTGCAAAACGGTTGCACTCTTGAAACTAAGAATAGCTATAGGCCTCTCCTTTAGCACCTGAACCTCAAAGTTCATCTCCATTAAATAACTCAGAGCAAAGAAAGGATCACTAGGACTTACATTAAGGTTCTAATGAATAGATAAGATATTGGATCTAAAGAAGAGATAAAGTTAACAAATTAGAATTAACCACACTACCAAAAATATACCACCTAACTTTTTGAAATTCAATAACTCTTCCCATTCTTTTGCCCTTGCTATCAAAACTAAAGGGTGAAACTCAAGGGAGATTACTTAACTCACAAATGTAGAGTAAGTAAGAGCTGAAATTTTTATCTTTTGAACTAGCTCAACAATTAACACTCCCTCATAAATGCTAGGTACCCCACACTTATTTTCTATAGTAACGAAACTAAACACAAATTCTGCAGCAAAACCTTTATTCTACTGATGGTTTTCTTTTAAATGGACTTTTAATTGAACTAATGGGGCACCAACACTTTTGATCATCAAAATTATCAATGTCTTAAGAATTTTTTTTTAAATTTAGGTCACACAATCCAAGAATTCTAGAACTTCTTAATTTTCTTGACTATCAAACAAAGCTTAGTTCCAACTCACCATGCAATTTTTTTTTCTTTTATTACCCAACCTAGAGTGGCCAATTCTAAATTAAGGGAGGTAAAAGACATTTAAGGTATGATTAATTAATAGTGTAATCAAAAATTTTTTTTAAGTAGTATGCCTTTAGCATACCAATTAGGCTCAAAGGGGCTAACAATGGTAAATTTCATTACATGGTAGGATAAAAGTCATTATAAATGTGACTACCAAAGAAATGCTGCCTAGGTCATGTCCTACTTTTTGCCTGAGTTGAATATTTATTTCAAAGGGTGATAAGGAAGGTTCTAACTATTCTAACTTCCTTCACCCCATTGCTCTTACTCACTGGTTTTGTGATAATTTCACAAAAATAGCATAATGTGCACATGTAAATAGAAATTGAGCGGTATATGACTAATTGAGACTAATCGACAAAAAATTTCTCGCTAAGGCATACATCTACTCTCTTACTACCTTAACTATCTAAACAAGCAATTCTCAAGCCTAAGTTCAAATTGATTCAATCAAGCATAAATGGGACAAACTTAGACTAAATTGCAATTGATGAAAACAACTCAGCAGACAGGTCACAATTAGTACTAAAACCTATTGACCGTGAGGTACCTACAAATTATTCAACTTTAACGACTAAAGACAAAATTACTAAAAAAAAGATAATAAAAGTAAAGAAATAAAGTAGCAAAAAGATTAAAAACACTAAAAACTAATTAAAGTAATATGAAATTGAAATTCAACTAAACAATTCACTAAATAAACCAAAAACATCAAACTACTTAAATTGTAAACTAAAAAACTTTAAAACTAAAAAAAAAAGAGCAGTGGTTCAAAGACTTCCCAAAAAGTAAGCACTATAGCTAGCCTTCAACGTCAACAAAATCTGTATAAAAGGAAATCTTCACACTTTTCACAAAATCAGTATCAACATGTTCTATTTTCAACATTTTAAAAAAATGGTCTATACTCTAGACTCCAAAAATGTACTCCCTTACCCTACACTCTAGAAGTTTGTTATCCTTTGTAAAATAAAAAGTGGAACACAAAAAATGAATGGGGCAGAGGACTCCTTGCAATCAATCTTGGAAAGGAGATGGTGGTGGAGAGGGAACTGTAGGTTTTGAAAAATAGATATCCATCCTTGTGATCAATGTGCCTAAAGTAAGCAAGATTTGGTCTTGCTTTTACTTGAGCTCATTTTGCTTAGCAGCCAAGGTATCCAGCCTCGCAATAATTTCAGCATATTGTAGAGAGGTGAGGGTGACTACTTCTTGGTCTAGAGCATGAGGAGCGTTGCTCAAGTTTCTTATCATCTTGTCAATAAACTCCTCACTATCATTCAGCCTGATTCCATATTTGTTGTGGTATCCTCCACCAGCACCTTCATATTTTTCAACAGCTTCTGGTCTAAATAAGCCACACCAAGAAGGGCTTTGTCTTCATTTAAAGGATGGCCCACAACCCTAGCCACTAAAGTAACCCATCCCCCTAAGGATATTCTCTTAATTTTGGTTGGTTACTATTGGATTTCTTCTAATTTGTGCCACAAGTGATAGGCACCATTAATACGGTACCCTTAAAGCATTATAGCCAGAAAGAGAGCCTTTAGAAGGTTGACCTACCCTATAAATTTTACATGGCTTATTGGTGACAGAGAGAAGAATCTGTGTAGAATTATGAGGGCATAATCCTTTAAATGGTGGGATTTTGTTGTCCCAGATTGATATCTTACATCTTATAGAGGATTCTTTATCTCTTTCGAGACTATATTCTTGTTGTAGTTAGGGAAGGCATCCAGTACAAAAGCTAGAAATCCCAAAGCATCAGAGAAATCCATAAAAGTCATGGTGTAGGGAGTGCCCTCCAATATAAAATCAACCTTGTTGGGTTCTTCCTCTGTATTTTCTCTAAAAGTACACTTCACAGTGGTCACAAAGTCTTTAGTAAGGTTAGGGTATACCAGCTCCCTGCAAGCAAAGAATCTCTCCCAGCCAATAGCAACAATTAGCCTCTCTACATCCTCCTTAATTTCCAACTTCTCCAATAAAGACATGTCCAAGTAAGCTGAGGAAAGATATTCACAATTGGACATAATGACATATCGAGTCTTGAGATCTTCTAGTACCCAGCTTGGCACTTTAGGACCTTTTGATTTCTTCTGCTTTCTTGGGGCAAAAGGCTAACTTGCTTTAAGTGGTAGACTAGTGGTCAAAGGCTGACTGGATAGTTGTTGTACTGATTGAGGCCAAGATCTTTTAGGTGCCACTACAAATAATAAAATAGAGCAAGAATAAGTTTCCTAAATGTGCACAGTAGCAACCAGTTCAAAACTATTGCAATTAAACTATCAAAGAAGTGCTAGTAAAAATAAGTATGAAGAGGTATGTTGGAAAATGCAAAATGAATATCCTAATAGGTTGGATTCTAACAATGTAATAGGTAGACACACTGGTGAGAAGGCAATCTTGGCAACAAAAAGTAGCACAAAATAGTTATCCTATGCCAACATTAGCATCCTAAAGTAACTTGGACCTTCAATGATCAAGTGCAAATGTAAGCATGGGAAGTACAAATTAAGAAACTCAAAACAAGATCATGCCCTACAATTAAATGGAATAAAGTACCAAAGAGGATATACAATTCACAAAAACAAATAAATTCAAGGTATGTGGCACTCAACCATGATAACCTAGTTATCCTTTAAAAACTAATAGCCCATAGGTCAAATTGTTTCAGTCGATATACCTTGAATTAGCACAAGCAAATTACAAACAACATTCAGATGCTCAAATAAATAACTACCCTAGAAATAGTGCAATCAGTATAGCTAGAAACATGCATTTTCCAAACTGAACATATAAAGATCGTTATGAAATGACATGATATTCACAAAGCAAAAAGTCACATGGAATTGCTAAATGTATGAGTGTACTGTAAATGCCCAAAAGGCATAGATTCCAATAAAGGATAAGAGCAACATTAGGTCCAATACTCAAGGGGTGTTGTCCCAACTACAATGACTTACACAAGAAGTACGACATGGAAAAATGTAAAGTGTGGGTGGAGTGATGTGTTCGAAAGCAAACTTGAAACAACTAGCATGCAAGTTGGAAGTGGTAGCTCAAACAATGAAAGATTCAAGGGAGCAGGCAAATTAATATCCACATGTGTCAACCTATAAAAAGACCAAGATAAAGACACACTCTTTAATGGCTTAGGTACAATCCCCAAAACTTAAATGCACCTAACTGTCTTAAGAGATTCCTTGTTGAGCATATATATTTGGATATTATAGGCTAGCCATTGGTGGTCAAGAAGATTAGTTCTCAAACAAGAATTGAACTAAGCAGTAAGATCAAGCATGTATAACTAGATGGCCCTGTGGGATAATTCAAGACCTCAAATGTAATCCAAGAAATAAGTTGATAAGACAGGTATAAGTATACACCAGAGGTGATGATACTAGGATGTATGAGATCTGTTAAAGCTATCAATTGCCAGAATGCATGAAAACAATTTCCCAAATGGATGAGCAAACATCAAACACAAGTTCTCAAAGAGATCAACACCACATGAAGCAAGCAATTCACTATTGATTATTTTTTAAATCTTTTGCTTAATTAACATGCACAAGAGAATGCATAAAGCCTCAATTTTCGCAAATATGTCTAAAGTATTAGCTAAGCATAAACCATTCATCAAGATGTAAAAAAAAAATTCCCATACCACATGCCTGTTAATACTACCATAGGCTTATATTGCTCAATGCAACAAATCAACTAAATTGAATAACCAAAGAGCTCATAGTCAGCAGGTCTAAGCCAATAATCAGCAGTAATATATGAAAGGCAATTAGGAAAAGCTAAAATGAATGATACAATATTCAAAAAGTTTGATTCCCATGTTCCAACACAGTAGCCAAAAGAGGAGGAATCCTCACACAGATAATTAAGCAAACAAGTGGTAGGCAGAGGTTTGATCAAAGCAAAACCTGAGCAATAAGTATAAAAAGAAGAATTTAGCCCTAAAAATTCATAAATGGGAGATAAAGAAATAAGAAACATACCTGGAACTGCACATCCCCATGAGAATTTGCACAATAATTATCACAATAAAGAGTTTGAATAAGAAGACATTTAAGCACAATTAACAAAAACCCAAAAAATTATGTATTTGAAAATTTAGGCAAAAGTGTGAAGAGTAAACAAGTAAAAAGAAGAGAAAAAATGTTTGAAGAGAGAAAAGAAGAGAAAGAATGAAAACTAAAAATCACAAAATAAAGAACAAACAAAAATAGTAAATAAATCGAAGAAGAAGGAAGGGAGGAAAAGTAAAAGAAACAACCAAAAATTAAAAAAACAAAGAAAAACAAAAACACGTAAATCATAAAAGAACAACAAACACTTAAAGAAAAATGAAAAAGAAGAAGAAAAATAAGATAACTTACTTGGTGGAGAAGGAGAATACTGTAGATCTAGACAAAGAAAGATAAACTAGAGGAGAACAAAACACAAGAACAAAAACACAAAAATTAACAAAAGTAAAAATTAGTAAAGGAAAATGAAAAGCAAGAGAAGAACATAAATACAATAAAAAAAATCATTCGAAACTATGAAAAAGAAGAACAAAAATTAAAGAAATGAAAGAAAAGAGGAAGAAAACAACTTACCAATTAAAGCTTACAAAGGAATCGCGACCATAACAAATAAAGAGAAAGAAAAATGATGAAGAACAATGGAGAAATTTGAAGAAATGAGAGAGAAAGGAGAAAAAATGGAAGAGAGAGAAAAAGAATGGTCGGCATTTTAAAAATGGGATTTTTAAATTAGGGTTTTTTTTGGGTCATGGTCAGCAGGGCAAGCCTACTAACCGTGAGGTAAGTTAATTTTTGCTACCGGACTAAAAATGAATAGAGTAACTGTTAGCAGGAAAAACCCACTCACTGGGATCTAATAAAAAGTCGATACAGAAGTGAATGTGCATGTATGTCACGGTCAATAGGAAAAGTATGCTTATAGTGACCTATGGCTCTTTGAGATCTAAAAGCTAAAGTGATCTTATGTCACGGTCAACAGTAAAAACTTACTGACCATGGCCTACAGAATTTTTAGGTACAGAAGCAAAACATGCAATTATGTCACGATCATCAGGTAAAACATACTCACCATGACCTATGACTTCTCTTTGATCCAGAAGTGAAAATACCCCTATTTCACGGTTAGCAGGGTTAACCTACTAACCATGACACCTGAAAATCACCAAAAATATTCCATTCTTCAAGTTATTAGGGTCAAAACAAATCACTGCAAACTATTTTAACATGCAATAACTTATAATTGAAGATTTCTAAGCCAAAATCTTTTGAACCACAAACAAACCTAAACAACTTATAAAAACAATAGAACAACTAATAAAAGGAGGGTTAAACGGTAGTTCTACATTTATCAAGTCCGCTTAGACTTTCAAGCATCGTCAAGGATTCATAAGGGTGACAATCACTGAAGCAACATCGAATGTCAATTCAAAATAGGGCTTCACACGATATCTATTTACCTTGAATTCCCTTTCATCTCTTAGGTGTTTCAGAGTCACTATTCCAAACTTGTCTACTTTTATGACTTCAAAAAGCCCTTTCTACCTTGATTGCAACCTCCCTAGAAACAATCTCAATCGGCTATCATACAGGAGCACCTTCATACTCGGTACAAATTCTTTCTTTATCAACTTCTTATCATGCCATTTCTTGGTGTTCTCTTTGTAATTGGCAGCATGATTATAAGCCCAAAACTTGAGTTCTTTCAACTCATTCAGCTGTAGTGACCTGTATTTTCCTACATTTATAAGATCAAAGTTCAAGAATTTGGTGGCCTAATAAGCTTTATGTTCCAGTTCAATCGGTAGGTGACAAAACTTGCCAAAAACTAACCTAAAAGGTGACATCCTTATAAGAGTCTTAAATGTTCTTCTATATGCCCACGACGCTTTATCTAGCTTAAGGTATCAATCTTTTCTAGAGGCATTAACTATTTTTTCTAGAATAGCCTTAAGTTCCCGGTTTGATACCTCCACTTGACAATTAGCTTGGGCATGGTATGGGGTAATGACCTTATACCTAATTCCAAACTTTTTCAACAAAGCCTTAAATTAGTGGTTAACAAAATGTTTACCACCATCACAGATGATGACTCTAGGAGCTTCATATCGAGTGAATATATTTTTCCTTAGAAATTCTAGCACTACTTTTGCATCACAAGTCCTAGTGGCTACGGATTTTACCCATTTGCTCACATAATCTACTGCCACTAAAATATATTCAAACCCGTAGGACACTGGAAAAGGTCTCATAAAATCTATACCCCATAAGTCAAATAGCTATACTTCAAAAATATTGGTCAAAGGCATCTTATCTCTGCTAGATGTATTCCCTAATCTCTGACAATGATCACAAGATTGAATATATGATTTCACATCATTAAATAAGGTAGGCCAATAAAACCCAGAATATAGAATTTTCAATACCGTTTTGTTTGGTCCATAATGTCAAATGGCTTCTCTGTTATGACATGCTTTAATGATCTCACCTTACTCCTCTTGGGGAATGCACCTCCTTAACACTTGATCATCCCATAACTTAAAAAGATAGGGGTCATCCCAAATATAGTACTTTGTATTACCTTTCAATTTCTTTCTCTGTTGTCATGTGTGGTCCCTAAGCATGTATCCACCTGCAAGAAAATTTGCCAGATCAGCAAACCAAGGAATAGAAACTTCACACATGAATAAATCATATATACGTTCATCAGGAAAATAAATCTAAAATTTGCCCTTTTTCAATGTGATCGTACTCAAGACGAGATAAATGGTCTACCATAAAGTTTTTTGCCCCTTTTTTATCTTAGATTTCTAGGTCAAATTCTTGTAAAAGGAGTACCCATCTAATCAACCTTGGTTTTAACTCCTTCTTGGCAAAGAATGCCTTAATGTTACATGATTAGATCATACCACAATTTTTGCACCTAGCAAATATAGCCTAAACTTCTCAAATGCAAAGATTATTAACAGTAGCTCCTTCTCTGCTATTGTATAATTAACATGAGCTCCGGTCAAGGTATGGCTCATATATTAAACTACATAAAATACCATTTCCTTTCTTTGTCCTAGTACTGCTCCTACTACGAAGTCGTTTACATCGCACATTAGCTAAAATGGAAAATCCTAATCCGAAAAGATAATCACCAGAACGAAAATAGGCTTTTGTGTTAATGTTTCAAATGCTTGTAAACACTCATTAGTGAAATCAAAAGGAGCATCTTTCATCAGTAAATTTGACAAGGGTTCGGCAATTTTTGAAAAATCTTTGATAAACTTATAGTAAAAACCCACATGCCCTAGAAAACTTCTAACTCCCTTGACACTAATTAGGGATGGGAGTTTCTCTATTACCTCTACCTTGGCCCTATCCACCTCTATTCCTTTTTTTGAAATTTTGTGTCCTAAGACGATGCCTTTCCTCACCATAAAATGGCACTTCTTCCAATTCAATACTAGATTGGTTTTCTCACACCTCCCTAGCACTAAATCGAGATGATGTAAACATCTCTCAAAATATTTTCCATATATGGTGAAGTCATCCATAAACACTTTCATAAATTTTTCTATGAAATCATGGAAAATTGACATCATCCACCATTGAAACATAGTTGGTGCATTGCATAACCCGAAGGGCATTCTTCTATAGGCAAAAGTACCATAAGGGCAGGTGAATGTGGTTTTCTCTTGGTCCTTGAGTGATATGGGAATTTGTAAATATCCAAAATACCTGTCTAAAACATAATAAAATCTATTCCCTACTAGCTTATCTAATATCTTATCAATAAATGGTAATGGGAAGTGATCTTTCCTAGTGGCACTATTTAATCTCCTATAATCTACACAGACTCTTCAACTCGTAACTATATGGTTAGAATGAGTTCATCAAGCTCATTTTTAACCACTGTCATTCCCCTTTTCTTTGGGATACATTGCATAGGACTTACCCACTTACTATCTGAGATGGGATAGACAATACCTGAATTAAGGAGCTTGAGTACCTCTTTCTTAACTACTTCCTACATCACTAGATTGAGTCACCTTTAAGGTTGAGCCACTTATTTACATTCTTCCTCCATCAAAATTCGATGAGTGAAGAAGCTCGGATTAATCCCCTTCAAGTCTGATATCTCTCATTTGATTGCTTCCTTGTGCCTTTTTAACACTTCGATCAATATCTCCTCTTTAAAAGCTATCAACATAGAAGAGATAATCACTGATTTTGTTTCATTTTCTAAAAACACAAATTTCAAGTGAGGGGGAAAAGGTTTAAGTTCAATTTTTGAATCTCTTTTTTGTGAAGCAAACTCTTCCTGTCTTGGATAATCTTCTTCACATCCCTGCTCAAAACTGATTATGGCACCCTCACTTTCCTTTTTTACTGCAGCTATCATCTATATTCCTACCTCATCTAATTCTTCATTCTTTAAGGAATGCATCAAACTTAGCTTCAATGGGTCATCTATTAATACCTTCTCTTGAATTTCTTCAACATATTCTTGCATGTTGTCTACAAAGTAAATAGACTCCTCTAGATCATTGGATGGATATTTTTTATCCTTGTTCATGCCCACTACCAGCTTTTTATTATTGAACCTAAGAGTGACCTTTTAACCATACACATCAATTAAGGCTTTTGTTGTGTTAAAAAATAGTCTCCCTACGATTAATGGCACTCTCTTGT
Source organism: Excoecaria agallocha (assembly GCA_037975025.1). Lineage (NCBI taxonomy): Eukaryota > Viridiplantae > Streptophyta > Magnoliopsida > Malpighiales > Euphorbiaceae > Excoecaria > Excoecaria agallocha. Next base: position 33,282,333 of record CM075816.1, read on the forward strand.
CCTCTTCCATCTCCATCACTACAAAATCCACCAAAAAAATAAATTTTCCTACCTTCACTAATAAGTCCTCCATCACTCCCTTCAATTTCCTCACTGACCTATCCGCTAACTGAAACCTCATACCTGTCTCCTTAAGATCCCCTAGGTTCAATTTTCTACACATAAAATATGGCATCAAATTAATACTGGCCCCTAGGTCACACAAGGCATTTCTAACAAAGGTCTGACCAATTTCACAGGGTAAAGTGAAACTATCTAGGTCTTCTAATTTCTTAGAAATCTTATTCATAATGATAGCACTACAATTCTTTGTTAGTTGCACAGTTCCATACCCTTCTAATTTCTTTATGTTAGAACAAAGTTCTTTCATAAATTTTGCATAATTGGGCATGTAAGCTAAGGCTTTAGCAAAAGGCAAGTTGATATGTAATTTCTAAAACATCTCCAAGAACTTAGCCAATTATTCATTTTTCTTTTCTTTACTAGGTATAGTAGGAAAAGGCTACCTATTTATGTCAAGATCCTCTATATTGGAATTCACTATATTCTTATCCTTATCAACACTAGGAGTATCTACATGCACCTATACCTTAGGGTTAAAGTCACTTACCTACCGTGTTGGCTCCTAAATATTTGACGATGATGGCAAAGATGACTTACCTGTGTCTTTTCCTTGTTCTACTTCCTTGCCACTCCTTAATGTGTTCGCTTTTACTTCCTCCTTTGGATTGCGGATGAAATTTGATGGAAAAACTCCAGCTGGTCTTACGGATAGAGAATTTGCCAATTCTCTAATTTGTGTCTCCAAGTTCCTCATAGAGGTGTCTTGGTTTCTATTCCATTGTTCTTGAGATTTCTACCTTGTCTCTTGGCTTGACATAAATTGTTGTTGGCTATTCATGAAGCTAGCAAACCTGTCTTCCAAATATAATTTCTTATATTGAATAAGTGGTCTTTGTTTGAAGCTCGATGGGTGGTATGCTTTGTTATAGTTTGAGTGTTGGCCTTGATTTGAACCTTGGTTTTGATAATGGTGTGATGGATATGGTGTTTAGTAATAGGTGGTCACTTGTGGCCGATAAGACTAGTTGTGATTATGGTTGATATTTTGGTTGAAGGGAGCTATTGCTTGGGGTTGACATGATGAATCATTCTGATGTCCCTCTTTCCAAGTAAAATTTGGATAGTTTCTCCAATTCGGATTGTATATATTGTTGTAAGGGGCATTTCTTCTATAATCTCCCACTACATTAACATCTCCTACAGCTCTACTATTTTTTCTACATGGTCCATTCTCATAAGCTACACAATCTTCAGAAATAGTAGCCACATTTTGTACCTTTAATCTGCTTAATTCCTTCCTCATCAGCTCTAATTATGCCTTTAGCATCACAACTTCATCAATATTGTGTACACCCTACCTTTTTGGAACTGCTCTTGGGGTTGCCTATTGTGAGTCATTTGCTATCATCTCATCTAGAAATTGAAAGGCTTCTTTCGGTAACTTGTTCATGAATGAACCACCGGATGTCATATTTAGGAGTGACCTTGTAGGTGGATTCACCCCCGTATAGAAAATGGTCATCAATTGATAAACAGCTACTTCATGATGCTGATAGCTCATCAATAGCCTCATGAATCTCTCCCAAGCCTCACGAAAAGGCTCTTTATTCATTTGGTGAAAACTCATAATATTGTTACGAATACTTACAGTCTTAGTATGAGGGAAAAATTTCATCAGAAATTTCTCTTGTAACTATTCTCATATCCAAATTGACTGACTCGGTAACATCTGAAGCCAATCCCTATCCTTTCCAATCAATGTGAAAGGAAACAACTTCAACCGAATAACATCCATTGTAATGCCTAAAATCTGAACAATGTCGCTGACTTTAAGAATTATATCAAGATGCTAAGAAAGATCTTCTAATTCTGATCCAGAGAATTGATTTCTTTGCACCATGGTAACGGTTGCTGGTTTAAGCTCAAATTGCATACCTCTAGGCAATACAATTGTCCTATGATCTTTATTCCATCTAGGCATAGCATAGTCTCTGATAGTCCTCTGCCTAGGAATTTACTCTCTCGTCTACTAGGAATTTCATCTTGTGCCCTTGGAACTTCTTTATCTTCGGGAGGAACATCACTAATAGGAGGATATGGATTCATGTTGTTTTCTCTATTGACTATCCTTCTTTGATATAGAGTCCTCTCAATTTCAGGGTCGTAAGGTACAAGTTGTTATCATCTTAGTCTGTGCATCCCCTACGATACACCTAAAAAGAATCAAAAGAATATAATAAGAAAAAGAAACACATACAAATAGCTATCAAAACTCACAAACATGCCAATCCCCGGCAATGGAGCCAAAAACTTGGCACGACCTCAACAAGTGTACTGAATCGATAATTAATATAGGGTGCCCAATTTAAGACCCACAAATATCGTACCTAAGGGATTGTAGGTGCAGGCAATGACAATCAAGTGTATGCTAAAGAATTTCCAAAATTTTGTTGTGTTTTATGCTGTCACTATTTAAAATGCAAAAAAATGAAATATAAAATAATGGTAAAATTGCAGGAATTTACTAAAAATCATATAATCAAAATATTAAACAAGTTGGAAATTTATATATCAAAAATGTATTGTTTAAGTTCACTCATTCTCCCCATACCCAAATGTGAATTAAATTAATCAATAAATTATATAGACGAAATCGAGATAACCCTCTATACCCAAGCGTCCCATTCTGAAGCAAGCTATTCTAATTATAAAATGTCCCATTCCAGAGCAAGTCTTATAATCAGCCTAAGCACGGGTCTAACATCCTAGATTCAGTTTGATTTCCCATTCTGGAGCCAAATAACCCAAAACCCATTCATTTTACTCCAAACTCTAGCTCTAAAATCACAAAATCTACAATTCATCGAGTCTTATTCTGGAGCAATCTCGAAATCACAACATTCATGATAAAAGATAAGAGGTAAAACATCTATGGCATTCAAGCATTCAAGTAAAGAATCCAACAAGATAAAATGATAAACTCGTCCATCAAAATCTGAAATTTTACTCAAAATAATAAAAACCCATAAATATTTAATGAAGCAACAGTAAAATGAACTTTTTATCCATATAAACACTAAGAAATATTCAAGATTCACATAGAGGATAGGGGATTCAAAGATCCCCCAAACAACTAATTAACCACTCACTATCCATTACAAAATAAGAGAAGAAAAAGAAAGAAAAAACCCAGAAATTCGTGTAAGGAAGAACTCTCAGCTAGAACCCAAGCTTCTTCAGTCTTTTTCTCCAAATCTCCAATGAAAGTGAGCTTCCAATGGAAGAAACTAAGTGTTTAACCTGTAAATTTGTGTTTAATCTATGTATTTTGATGTAAATCTAACCTATTTGCAAGTATAAAACTATCTACTAAATAGAAGGAATGAAGAAATGAAAGAACAAAGAAATAGAAAAAAAAAAAAACCTAGATCTAAAAACTTGCAGATTAGTGCCAAATAGAAAATTCTGGTATATATAGGACTGACATAGGTCACGATCAGTAGGCAATTTCTGCTGACAGTGACATACTGAAGTTCTGTCTTTGGACTGAGATGGGTCACGGCCAATAGGTCAATTTGATGATCATGACATACTCTTTGATTTGCTTTTAGATTGAAAAATGCATAACTCACAATCAATACCAAAAATATGTTGACCGTGACATGTAACACCCTTAACTGAACAGTTCCTTTCGATACAGAGTAAAACGGTAAACGGTAAATTTTTAAATTTTTTTTTTTACAAAGGCTAGATGCTTACTAGTCTCCTGAAAATCAAACAAACACATAGCCTCATAGAGGCACAACAATCATAGCAGATAACAATATTTATCATTTTGTTATTCCCTAGTTGATAATCATACTTATACAAACATAATAATAATATTCAATGTACAGATCACAATCTTTACCTTAATTTACTACTTATATACATGTCATAATACAACTCAAATAAGAACTATTTCTTCTCTTCGGTTCTTGCTCCACTGTGTACCAAGCTCCCGCAACATTTCAAAACCTGCATGCAGTAAACACTACGTGCTGAGCACTAGATATGCTCAGTGGTAACTACTAATCCTAAAATTTTCCAAATTAAAGCATAATTACATAGTTTATGCCACTCTTATTCTTATTTCATTAAACATTTACTTTTACTTCTGTTAACATTAATTTCATTATTTACCCACATTTTTGGTAATCATTTTGCTTTGACTTTAAATCTTGCAATTTGCTTTATACTATTTCCTTATGTGAATTGATTTCATATTAACTTTCACTTTTATGTTTCTTCTTTACTCTAACTTTTACTTTAGTTAACTTTGGCTTTATATTTTTAGTCACATTGATTTAATTATCTTTTCATTTAACGGTTTATATTGATGCTCATGTCTTTGAATGGTACCATATCTATTCACTATTTTATTTCTCGATTGATTATTCAGTTATCCAATATGTGCTATAATTACAATTCTCGCTATTTATTCTTTTATTTTACTTTAACTTTTAAAATAGTTAACACATTACTATTTTCAAGGCTTTTAAGCTTTAAATGCAAAGTGATACAATTATTTTGGAACACTTTGCATACAAATCTTTATTTCCTTCTTTTTATATTTAAACATGTTCAAGTACTTATTTAGAACTTAGTATCTTTTTTTTCCTGATTGAATAATTATGTGTCATTTTATCGTTTTCCTTTTCATTTAACTTTTCTTTTGAAAATTCATTACTTAGGCATAAATTTTCACTTAAGGACAGTGTTTTCACTTTTTGACTTTAAATAGAAAATTAGTACTATTTTCCAAACTTTTTATTTTTCAAATAATAATTGGTACATAAAATACCAACTAATTTTAATTTATCCTTTTTCATATAAAAATTCATTTTAAACATTTATTTTTTTATCTTTACAAAAACTTAATTTAATCTTTGTTTAATAAGTTATTCTTATAAAATATTTCTTTCTCATTTTTACCTAATAATCACAATTTTTTTGAGAAACATTACTGTTTTATCCCAACTTTTTATTTTCTTTCAAACAAATTATTTTTCATTCAATTCATTTAAATCATACCAATTTATTCATTACGATACACCCCTAGTGCAATATGACAGGACTCTCAAAAAGGATATGCGGGACATGGACCTAAAGGTCCCACTGAAGAGAAATGATCCCCAAGGGACCATTTCTCGAAAAATATTTCACTTGCACTTAAAACACTGGAGCTATGGAGATCAAATATCTTACCCATAACAAAGCAAGTTGTCATGACTTGCACCGTGATATATGATGTTCCTATGGCTAGCCAATTATATCCTAACCAAGAATATCATTACCTGACTATTGCTAAGGGCAAAACAATCAATTGTATTTGAAATAATTTTTAAACATCTAAAATCTTTAGTTTCTTTTTTTTTTTATTTCTTGATACAATATATTTTTGTCAATCACACTTTTTTTAGTGCTTTTGACAATTTAGTAGCTTTTTCATTCTTTTAATTTCTTTTACTTTATCTTTTTAAATCACTTTTGTGAATTATTCTTCAACAATCCACTCGGACACTTAAAACTTTTTAGTCTTTTATACACTTTATGAATTATAGCATTATAATTCACAATTTCTTTTATTCTTTTTGTGTAATCATCTATGAATTATTTTCTAATAATATAATAATTAACTTTTTGATAATTTTTTTTCTATTCTTTTCTTTTCTGTCCAAAATCTTAGTCATTCGGGTATGCCAACTTTTATGCGGCTGGTGACTTATTTTAATATAATTCACTCTTTTAATACATTTTTATTGACTAATTTATTTTGATAAATTAGTTAAACATTTATTTTATAACTTTTTGAACAATTATGAATTATATTGATATAATTCATTATTTTATTTTTCGAACATGCAGTAATTGGCTTTTTCATTTCTTTTTATACAAAAATAATTTATTTTACCTTAATTTATCATCATTTATTTATTTATTGAATTATTTCTCAATAATTCAATGTTTTTAATTAAACATATTCAAATTTTTATTCCAAAAATATTCTAGTATTCATAGAAATTTTACAAAATTTCATATGCGCAATATTTTACAATTTCTATCATTTTTTTACTCATTTTATGAATTATTTTCCAATAACACATTATTCTTATTTCTTTCATAGGTCAAAATTATTTCGAAAAATTTATCAGTTGACTTTTTATTTCTTTTTCGTTAACTGTGAATTAATTTCATATTAATTCACTTTCTTTCACATTTTTATGTAATTATTCATTACTACTTCAATATTTTTTATAAATATTCACATTTATTGTCCAATAAAATTCTAATAATTTTAATAAAATTTATTTATGCATTATTTATTAATTACTATCATATTCCACTAAAATATCAATTATTTCACAATATTTCACAACTTTTACTATATACATACATGTTACAAAATCTTAAAAATTCCAAAATAAATTTCAAAAATTCAATAAAAATTTATGGACACAAATTATTATTTCTATAATTAATTTAGACTAACATATATTATTTTCATGCAAAAATTTCATTATTTTTCATTTGTGAGCATTTCGGCCACCAACCTTTAACCTTCCTAAAAATTTTCTTTCTTCATTTTTAGCTTTCATTTCATCTATTTTATGGTTCAATTTCATTTATCCCAAATAAATTTCATTATTTAAGAACTTTAAAACTCTTTTACCCTAGTTACATAAAAGAAATTAATTCACAATATTGGAAAATCAAAGGATTTTGTAGCCACTTACAATTTTTTCATGCTTAACCTTCCTAAAACTTCATTTCCTTTGCCTTGAACTACATAATTTCATCCATCTTCAACTTCTTCATTTATGGACCGAAATTCCCTTCAACAAAACACCAAGATATCAACATATTTTGTTTAAATTAACCTAAAAAATGGTCTCTAGGCACCTAAAACTATTAGAAAACACCTAAAAATCAATTTAAAACAATTAAATTCTCAAACTTTACCTTGACTTGTTCACTTTCCACCTTTGATTTTCCTTGCTTCCTTTGCTTTAATCAAAGGTTAGAGGCCATATACATGAACTAGAGGGATGAAATTCTATTTCTTATGTTGGATTAACATGTGAATTTTAAGTGAAGTTAAAGAAAATAGAGAGAGAAGGAGAGGAAGAGTATCTCGACCACAAGGTGAAGAGGAAGTGGACTGAAAAAATCTGAGAGTTTCTCAGATTTTTTCTGTCTTTTATACTCCTCCAAATGGGCCCAAAGTTGGGCTAATTGAATGGGCTTAACCCATTTTAATTAAAGACCCATTTAGATCCATTTTAAGGCCCAATCCAATTTCTCTCTCTTTCTCACTTTAAATTACTCCAAAAATAATTTCATAATTTTTATCACATCAAAAATAGCTAGTACGAAAATTTTTGACTCAATCGGAGTCCGTTATCAATTTGATTCAAACTTATCGGTTCGATTTGATAACTGCTGGTATCACCGAAAAATTTAATTCTCATCACCAAAATATTTTACCTAAAAATTCATGAAGATCTGCAAAATCTGGTAATTTTTGGAAGTCGTTTACTATTTTTAATAATTTATAGAAAATTAATTCACCTTCACTACCAGGAAAATTGACTCACTACCTTTTTCGTATTTTTTACTTTTCGAAGTCTATTTGACCTCAGTTTCACTTCAAATTTCAACCCCAAACTCACCATGACCAATACTTTTCGATGGTTCAATAAAATATTTTTAACTTTCGGGTGTCCTTTCGAGTCCGAAAAATACTATTCACTATTGGAAAGTATTGTTCACGGCTAATCCGGTGTTGAGACCATTACATTTCTCCTCTACTAAAAGAACATTTGTCCTTGAAATTTACTTATATCGAAAAGTAGAGGATACAATACTGTTATCTTATCAAAACTTCATTCACATTCGATGGTTCTGAAATATCTTTGCCAATATAACCCACTTACTTTTTAAGCTAACCAATTCTAATATCAAAATTTTTGTATCAGTCTTTTTCCATAGGTCATCTCAACTTGTGTGCAAATTTATTTTGTATTTCGATTTAAATTAAAATTTACTGAGTTCTTTGCACTTAATTAAGTTCAACATAAAGGTCTCACCATTTCCTTTCTAACAAGGTTTCTATAAGAGTCAGTTTCTAATAAGAACAAACACTCTTCATGACCATTATCACATTCACATACACTTTACTATAACCATTCTTTCAATATCTGAATTATTCACTCCGACTGACCATCAGTTCTGGGATGGATCACTATGCAAATGTTGAGATTATTGCTAATCTCCTACATCGCATCTCTTCTATTTGAAACACAGACATTCAGATAACAAAATCTTTGATCACATTATCTAATGTTCAATCAGATATCAATATAAGTCGAAGCAATTCCTAAAGGAGTCTAATGCTCGGCTTTCATTTGCTGACACATCAAACATTTACTTACAATATCTATCATATCACACTTCCAACATGACTTTCAATACTAAACTTTTAATCCATGTACATATGATGACTTTCAGGATACAAAGTATTACTATCTTGGTGGCTGGAGAACTAATCTTTTAACTTATTCACAATGACTATCATATAAACATTTCCTTTTCGAACCATTTTCTCACCCGATATACAATATCGACTTTACTTATACTTTAACTAGAAATGTCCATCTAAAGCCAAACTTAAACTGGCATTCATGGCTCGAAGAATCGAAAACATTATCATTAATCATTCATACAAATTCTTCAGACATACATACTTATTTAAGTACATTCACATTACCCCAAATACAAATTTTTATGCTGAGGATTTCAGCCATTTCGTTAACTTTTCTATAATACCCGGATAATCCAAGAACTTCACATTTAACCATAAGTCACATTCACCAAACTGAGCAGATAGTTGCTTACCTTTAAATACTTACAGACCAGTTCCCAAATACTCATCATACTCTTTTAATATCTCAAAATATATCAAATGGTTACTACTTAAATCCTCTAACATGAATCTATGTAAAGGTGGAAGACCCTTTCTGTTAATTCACTAGGGCGGTCAGTGCGTTAACAAATCTAATTGACATGACCAATAACTCATAATGGCCATATCAATTACGAAAAATAATCTTAAGCACACTATTTATCGTCTCATTCTCAGGTCGTCCCTGTGCTCATCATATTCCATGTCAGTTTCATCCTATCAAGTAGGGCCTATACATATGGTATGATGCATATTAGATGCTGTCAAATAATGTGAAATGCTATGCAATAAATGTATGATTTCGTGTATGCAGGTAGAATACTGTCACGTATTCTCATATGATGCAGATGTCATAGCCCATCCCAATACTATAAATGTACAATCAAATTCCCACGCCTGCAAAGAAAATCACTAACAGGTACATAGAGCATCTTAAACAACCTTCACTTATAATCATAACAATTTGCTGAATAGAATTCTGAAACCATGACACTCCAGTCAAGGTATCTCTTCATCCTGCACAATTTATCTATACTCAATATATAATTCCTTTTTAACTTTCTAACACATTCTTGATTTTGTCATTCTTTGGACTGTTTCTCATCCACATAAACGCTTAGATACTCACACTTATACTTAGTTTCAGTCAATTCTTCTTTCCCCTGCTTTGACCTTCATGAGATCTCAAGCCGCAAAACTTCCATTCTCACTCACTGTCGTCTTTACTGTACAGAATCAATCCTTTCACACTTGACAATCTCAGTCAAATATCAACTTTTCACTTTAAAACAGGTAGGGGAGCAAGTACACGTCAGACTACTTAACACTCATCCACTTATAATTGGCATGTATATACAGACAAAACTATCACTTAAACTTATCCCACTCCGATCTTAGAACCGCTAAAACCTTTGCTCTTATACCAATAAATGTAACACCCTTAACTGAACAGTTCCTTTCGATACAGAGTAAAATGGTAATCGGTAAATTTTTTATAATTTTTTTACAACTACTAGTTGCTTACTAGCCTCCTGAAAATCAAACAAATACACAGCCTCATAAAGGCACAACAATCTTAGCAGATAACAATATTTATCATTCTATTATTCCCTAGTTGATAATCATACTTATACAAACATAACAATAATAGTCAACATACAAATCACAATCTTTACCATAATTTACTACTTATATACATTGATAATACAACTCAAATAAGAACTATTTCTTCTCTTAGATTCTTGCTCCATTGTGTACCAAGATCCCGCAATATTTCAGAACCTGCATGCAGTAAACACTACGTGCTGAGCACTAGATATGCTCAGTGGTAACTACTGATCCTAGAATTTCTCAAATTAAAACATAATTACATAGATTATGCCACCCTTATTCTTATTTCATTAAACATTTACTTTTACTTTTGTTAACATTAATTTCATTATTTACCCACATTTTTTGTAATCATTTTGCTTTGACTTTAAATCTTGCAATTTGCTTTATACTATTTCCTTATGTGAATCGATTTCATATTAACTTTGACTTTTACGTTTCTTCTTTACTCTAACTTTTACTTTTACTTTTACTTTTACTTAACTTTGGCTTTATATTTTTAGTCACATCGATTTAATTATCTTTTTATTTAACGGTTTATATTGATACTCATGTCTTTAAATGGTACCATATCTATTCACTATTTTATTTCTCGATTGATTATTCAGTTATCCAATATGTGCTATAATTACAATTCTCGCTATTTATTCTTTTATTTTACTTTAACTTTTAAACTAGTTAACACATTACTATTTTCAAGGCTTCTAAGCTTTAAATGCAAAGTGATACAATAATTTTGGAACACTTTGCATGCAAATCTTTATTTCCTTCTTTTTACATTTAAACATGTTCAAGTACTTATTTAGAACTTAGCATCTTTTTCTTTTTCCTGATTGAATAATTATGTGCCTTTGTATCGTTTTACTTTTCATTTAACTTTCTTTCGAGAATTCATTACTTAGTCATAAATTTTCACTTAAGGACAGTGCTTTTACTTTTTGACTTTAAATAGAAAAATAGGACTATTTTTCAAACTTGTTATTTTTCAAAATAATAATTGGCACATAAAATACCAACTAATTTTAATTTATCCTTTTTCATATAAAAATTCATTTTAAACCTTTATTTTTTTTCTTTACAATGACTTAATTTAATCTTCGTTTAACAATTTATTCTTATAAAATATTTCTTTTTCATTTTGTCTATTTATCACAATTTTTTGAGAAACATTACAGTTTTATCCTAACTTTTTATTTTCTTTCAAAGAAATTATTTTTCATTTAATTCATTTAAATCATACTGATTTATTCATTACGATACGTACCTAGTGCAATATGACAGGACTCTCAAAAAGGATATATGAGATATGGACCCAAAGATCCCACTAAGAGAGAAATGATCCCCAAGGGACCATTTCTCGAAAAATATTTTACTTTCACTTACACTTAAAACACAGGAGCTATGAAGATCAAAAATACTACCCATAGCAAAGCAAGTCGCCATGACTTGCACCGCGGTATATGGCGTCCCTATGGCTAGCCAATTATATCATAACCAATAATATCATTACTTGACTATTGCTAAGGGCAAAATAATCAATTGTATTTGAAATAATTTTTAAACATTTAAAAATCTTTAGTTTATTTTCTTTATTTCTTGATACAATACATTTTTGTCAATCACACTCTTTTTTAGTGCTTTTGATAATTCAATAGCTTTTTCTTTCTTTTACTTTCTTTCACTTTATTTTTTTAAATCACTTTTGTAAATTATTCTTCAGTAATTCACTCGGACACTTAAAACTTTTCAGTTTTTTATACACTTTATGAATTATAGCATGATGATTCATAATTTCTTTTTTTTCTTGTAATCCACTGTGAATTATTTTCTAATAATTCAATAATTAACTTTTTGATGATTTTTTTCTTTTCTTTTCTTTTTTTGTCCAAAATTTTAGTCATTTGGGTATGCCAACTTTTATTCATTTGGTGACTTAGTTTAATATAATTCACTCTTTTAATACATTTTTATTGACTAATTTATTTTGATAAATTAGTCAAACATTTATTTTATAACTTTTTGAACAATTATGAATTATATTGATATCATTCATTATTTTATTTTTCGAACATTCAGTAATTGGCTTTTTCATTTCTTTTTATACAAAAATAATTTATTTTATATTAATTTATCATCATGTACTTATTTATTGAATTATTTCTCAATAATTCAATGTTTTTAATTAAACATATTCAAATTTTTATTCTGAAAATATTCTAGAATTCATCGAAATTCTACAAAATTTCATATGTATAATATTTTACAATTTCTATCATTTTTTTACTCATTTTATGAATTATTTTTCAATAACTCATTATTCTTATTTCTTTCATAAGTCAAAATTATTTCGAAAAATTTATCGGTTGACTTTTTATTTCTTTTTCATTAACTATTAATTAATTTAATATTAATTCACTTTCTTTCATGTTTTTATGTAATTATTCATTACTACTTCAATATTTTATTTTATGCATATTTACATTTATTCTTCAATAAAATTTTAATAATTTTAATAAATTTTAATAAAATTTATTTACGCATTATTTATTAATTACTATCATATTCCACTAAAATCATCAATTATTTCACAATATTTCACAACTTTTACTATATACATACATGTTACAAAATCTTAAAATTCCAAAATAAATTTCAAAAATTCAATAAAAATTTATGGACACAAATTATTATTTCTATAATTAATTTAGGCTAACATATATTATTTTCATGCAAAATTTTCATTATTTTTCATTTGGGAGCATTTCGGCCACCAACCTTTAACCGTCCTAAAAATTTTCTTTCTTCATTTTTAGCTTTCATTTCATCTATTTTATGGTTCAATTTCATTTATCCCAAATAAATTTCATTATTTAAGAACTTTAAAACTCTTTTACCCTAGTTACATAAAAGAAATTAATTCACAATATTGGAAAATCAAAGGATTTTGTAGCCACTTACAATTTTTTCATGCTTAACCTTCCTAAAACTTCATTTCCTTTGCCTTGAACTACATAATTTCGTCCATCTTCAACTTCTTCATTTATGGACCGAAATTCCCTTCAACAAAACACCAAGATATCAACATATTTTGTTTAAATTAACCTAAAAAATGGTCTCTAGGCACCAAAAACTATTAGAAAATACCTAAAAATCAATTTAAAACAATTAAATTCTCAAACTTTACCTTGACATCTTCACTTTTCACCCTTGATTTTCCTTGCTTCCTTTGCTTTAATCAAATATTAGAGGTCATATCCATGAACTAGAGGGATGAAATTCTATTTCTTATGTTGGATTAACATGTGAATTTTAAGTGAAGTTGAAGAAAATAGGGAGAGAAGGAGAGGAAGAGTATCTCGGCCACAAGGTGAAGAGGAAGTGGACTGGAAAAATTTGGGAGTTTCTCAGATTTTTCTTGGCTTTTATACTTCTCCAAATGGGCCCAAAGTTGGGCTAATTGAATGGGCTTAACCCATTTTAATTAAAGACCCATTTAGATCCATTTTAAGGCCCAATCCAATTTCTCTCTCTTTTTCACTTCAAATTACTCCAAAAATAATTTCATAATTTTTGTCACATCAAAAATAACTAGTATGCAAATTTTTGACTCAATCGAAGTCCGTTATCGATCCAATTCTAACTTATTGGACCGATTTGATAACTGCCAATATCATCGAAAAATGTAATTCTCATCACCAAAATATTCTACATAAAAATTCATGAAAATCTGCAAAATCTGGTAATTTTTGGAAGTTGTTTGCTATTTTTAATAATTTATGCAAAATTAAGTCTCCTTCCCCATCAGAAAAATTGACTTGCTACCTTTTTCGTATTTTTGACTTTTAGAGGTCTATTTGACTTCAGTTTCACTTCAAATTTCAACTCCAGACTCACCATGACCAATACTTTTCGATGGTCTAATAAAATATTTTTAACTTTCGGATGTTCTTTCGGCCTTGAAAAATATAATTCACTGTTGGAAAGTACTATTCACGGCTAACCTGATGTTGAGACCATTACATGACATATTGTCCTTTTGCATTCTGGAATAAAGTCTGCATACCTTACGGTTAGTAGGTAGTTGTTGCTGACCATGAGTTCTTCGCTTCTTGGTTCTAGACTAAGAATTGGCTAAGTCACGGTAAGCACCCAAAACCTTATGATCTTGACATATTCTAAACGGTGCATTTTGATATAAAGCACGAGGTGACGGTCAGTACTAAAACCTGCTGACTGTGAGGTACCTGCAGAATCTGCAATTAAGCATAGAAACCCATCAAAAGTCCTTCAAAACACATAAAAGATAAGGTTTGCTGAATTTGGACAAAAATTATTGAATTAAAGTAAAACGAAGAAAAAGACACTAAAAAGACACTTAAAACTAATTGAAATTGACTAAAAACTAGATACTGAATTGAAGTTATCAACATACATCACATTCAATCCCAAGATCAATATCCACAATAATACATATTTAATGTATCACAATAACAACTTCTTTATATATATTCAATAAGCATAAACAACCTTATAGAATACAAACCAAATTTTCTTTACATGTATAAAATATACATGCCAAAAACTACATTCACTACTTAATACAACTTGATCCATAAATGTCTTCCATGTATATATGCCATAAAAAGTCTTGTTTTTCTTCTCTTGCATTCATCTCCAAGCTACCTATCCCTTACGCGCAACCAAATGTTGTGCACTAAACTATATTGCGTAATGGTGGACATTAATTATACTAAAGTATTTCACCAAACATGCAAGCATACATCATTAATTTTTAATGACAAATTACACATGTTGTTAGTTATGCTATTACCCATTTACTCTCATTAGTTTCATATTACTACACACCTCAATTTAACTTCTAGTCACATCTATATTACTTTATTTATCATTTTTAACCATTTATTCCATTTAATCTTAATTAGCTTAAACTTTACGATTTTAACCCTATTACTCATTTTTACTCTAATATTTTTTTAATTTTTACCATTACAAGTCTTTATTACTGTCAAAATTATGCTCTTACTCCAAAATTTACAAATTTCTCCAAAATTACTATTTAGTCCCCAATTTTGCATTTTACAACCAATTTTTACCCTTTCATAACCAAAATGCTATTTTAATTCCTTATGTACAATTATGCCACTAGTTCTTCCATTTTACTACCAAATTACCATTTTGCCTTTTATTTCATTACTTCATCTTTTAATTACCACTTTGCCATGATTTTCTCACTTTTAATACATTATCACAATTTTACCCCTATATGGTCACTTTATTCACAAATTTTCTATTTCAATCCTTATGCTTTATCTTTATTACATATTTACCATAGTCACCATTTTTATTATTTTGCCACTTATTATATCTATTTCATCTTCCCTTTACGATTTTGACACTTATATTTTATTTGAACTTAATTCTTAAATTCACTTTTAAGGTCAAAATTACAATTTAGTCCTTGTTTTTACAACTTCTTCACTTAATTACAATTTATACTCTTTTCTTACCAATTTTAACCATCAATTACGTTTTGGTCCTAAATTTTATATTTTATTACAATTTAGTTACTATTGCTTACATTTGGCATCAAGTTACATTTTGTCCTCATTTCTAACATGTTTAGCATGTACTCACAATTTTTCCTTCTACATTTAAATTATAAAGTAGAATTACTTAATTGTCCTTATACAAACAAATCCACTACTACAACTTTTCCTTTAACAATTATTTACCATTTCACCATTAATTCTTTTTTATATATATTTACAATTGTATGTTTTTTAATTTGTATCCATTACATTTTTACAATTTTAATCATCAATTTGTCATCATTTTGCACTTAGTACTTCTAGTGGAAACCACACAAGCTAATCGAATGTGCAAGATTGTGGACCCCAAAGGTCCATAATAGTCATTTAACTTTTTTTCTATTCCTTTTTCTTTTTTTGATGTGAAAGCTCATTTGGTCTACTATGCAAGTCGCCATGACTTGCTATCGTGGTATATTTTACGGTGTCCTTATAGCTAGCCAATTTCATCATATACTTCTAGTTTATTTACTAGTTACTAAGGGCAAAATACATTAAGCATGGATATTTCACATTTTATGCCAAAATACTCATACTTTTCATCTTATTCAATATACAATGGTACATTTCTCATATATATCATTTAATACTCATCATATATCATCATTCCATCATAATTCATCAATTTTATATCAAGTATTCATATGATTACACTTTAATACCACTTGGCTATTGCATGCAATTGGATAAGATTTTCATTTTTTTAATCACACTTATCTCAATCATGCTCAAATATATGTACCATGCATTTTTATCATTGTCCCATCAAAATTTCCTTAAGTATACCATTGGTATCTCATTTTTCATAGTTTATACATCCACACATTAATCCTTTTTCTTCTTACTTTTTATTTTGCACACATTCTTAAGGTCATTTAAGCTTTTTTTCCACAATTTTATCAATTTAATTTTATTAGCATATAATCTTCCTTAACTTAACTAATGTAAGCCAAATTTATATTTATACATTAATAATCAAGCTTGATTTCTTCATTTTAATCACATTTATTTTACTTATTTAGCATTTAATCATATTCTGTAGGCATCAATTTAAATTTTACACATCAATCATATATCCTACCTAAGTTACATAACTTAAATTCATGAAATAAATTAGTACAAGTATCCGCTAACCTTAAATAGTTTGCTTCTAACTTAATATCCGTTTATTTTCCTTTCTCCTTCTTTCTTCTTCCTTCTTTATTCAAAATCCCACTTGATGTAAGTTTTCTCTTCCAAAAATCTTTTAATTTTTAAGCTTCTTTCATCACCTATTACTTGCTTTAGGTAGAAAGGATGGCAAATATTTGATTTTTAATGGAATTGGCATAGAAATCAAATGGTTTTGGGAGGAGAGAAAGAACATCCATGCTGGAATCCGTGGATGCTCAATTCGGCCAACATGAAAAAGAGAGAAGGATGATGAATTTTCTACTTGAAAATTTTGATCTTTTGCCCTTTTATACCTTAAAAGAATGGCCATGATCAATGTGTGCATTATCTGATCAAACAGTCACTAATATGCCACATGTCACTATTTATTTGGTTCTTATCTTTTCTTTGTCAAATTTTCATAAAAATTAGTCCAAAAATATGAAAAAATATTCCTTATGGTGTGTCTAAATTTTTGGATCAAAATGAAGTAATTTTGGTAAATATTTTGATCTGGCTGTGCATTTATCAGTTCGTTAATTAATTTTTATATCTCAACTTAATTTTAATTTAACACTTCAAAAAATTTATTTAATTTATTTCTAATGAATTTACATAATATGAATAATTTTTTGATGTTTGGAATAATTTTTTATTGTCGGTCAAAGTGTGTCAACTTTTGAGACCTTGTTTAACATTAATTTCACCTCAAATTATATTTTTGAACTCTTCATGAATTGTACTTTCCAGTGATGAAAAAGTATTGGTGGGGCCAGGGACCATTATTCAACTCGATGACACTACTTACAGCCCGAAAAGTACTTTTCACATAGTAAAAATATTTGGGGCTTTACGTCTCTCCCCTACTAATTAAAAATTTTGTCCTTAAAATTTATTTTAGTTGTACAACTATGAACACTATTGTCTCAACGTATCTTCTAGCTCTTATGTGGTCTCTTTGATATTATAGCGAGTCTAAGGCACTTTAACCAATAGTATCTGTTTGTTCCTCATTTGTCTGATCTCTTAGGCAAGTATTGTCACTGATTCCTTGCCATATGCTAGGTCAGTCCTTAGTTTTACTTCCTCTGGTGTGTTAACCTATATTGTTTCAAATTTGTATCTTCATAACATCATCATTTTAAACAAACCATAAATTTTCACTAACTCATACGGCAAATTGAGTTTGTAAATCTACATCAAATTCTATGTCCTTTTTTTTTGGGCTGGCATATTACATAACACTTTGGTCAGTTGTCAGTTTGACAACTTCCTCTCTATCACTAATTACATATAAGGCCCCAAAACATATCCTGACAGGAATTAGAATATGTTTAAAAGTGTGTAGGCATGAGGTTTGATGCATATTAGTCTTTATTGATTTTTAGGGACATAGTTGGTATTTATGTATTTGTTTTGGATATGTGGTGTATTATATAAATTAGGGACTATATGTGTGCAAATCATGAATTTGGGGCTTATATTAAAGTAAGAAATGATATTACATGCTATTGGTAATTAAAATATCACTACAAAAAACCACAATTTAGCGACGAAATAATTGAAGAAATTTTGTTGCTATTTTCCTATAGCGACTAAATGACCATCTGTCGCAATTTGGCTATCGCTGACATTTTTAGTGACTATAAGTAAAAACAGGCGCTATTCATAGTGATAAAAAATTTGTTGCTACAGGAAAAAAATACATCGCTAATTAACTCCTAAAATCTGTCACCCTTAGAATAAAAAATATTAGCAACCAAATATTTTCGTTAAATTTCATCACAAAAAAAAATTGTAAATTGAAAATAAAAATGAAAATTAGTGACGCAATATACCGTTGTTAATAGTGCAAAGATCGTCGCAATTTATTTGTCATTTTTTTATTGTTGTTATTATTATTATTGTAACATCCAAAATTTAATTTATGTAAATAAAAACTCTCCAATAATATTACTTCAAAAATATTATACCATAAAAGTACATTAAATTGTATAGTTCAACAAAAAAACCTAAGTCAGCTGAAACTAGCGTACATTCTAAACTCTAAAAGAAGTGAAGGACAAAAGTTCAATAAAAATCCTTCAAGGCAGAATAAAGAAAAGAAAAAAATATATGCAGCTTAGCCAAGTAAAAGAAACCAAGCACTTTGCCACCAACATTCTTTCTTCTAACCTCTTCTATCCATAACACCAGCAGAAGTTGTCAACTCAATGTAACCAAACTGCAATTAAAAGTCAATCCAAAAGTTATGGCTCTGTAGAAGGAATAAAAAAGAAAAACCAAACAATAAAAAACAGCACAATAAGATAGGCAGAACATAGTAATGGAGTCAAATATTATCCTTTAAAAAATAAATAAGGTTAACCATAACAAATAAAATAAGCAAGTCTAGTTACAATAAGCATACAACAACAGTGCACAAACAATAAATAGAAAATTAATTGACAGCAAAATATACATACCTTAAACCAACTCTAAAGTCAATTATGAGAATATGACAAAATCATATAATAGTTCCTATGATTAAATGTTTGGTGGAATAACAAATTTTCCTATTACCTGTATAATTAAATCAAAAAGTTTCAAGTGTTCATAGGAATGCCACAATAATCAAGATATGAGGGAAAACTTAAACTGAATTTTCAATTTTCCTTTCATCCCTGTTCCTTTTATGTGTGGATGAGGTTCTAATAACAAATATTTAGATAGCCTATTGTTTTATAGCATCCACCTTTTTTCTTAAATATCTAATCTATCATTTATATGCATGATCAAAATTATATCCAAATGGAAAAACAAAATCATTGATAGTAAAGCCTAAGTACAAAGAAAATAGGCTCACTACTTTGCAACTTCAAGTTTAATTTCCAGACTACTCAAGCTCTTCAAATGCAAATGGAAGTGCAAAGATCTTTTTCTAAAATTATCGATCATCATGGTGGTAATACTAAATAGACTTTCCCATGACCTTCCACATATCAAGTCATAACACTATATGTATATATTATGATAGAAATTATTAAAAGTTTGTTGTCAAGAATACAAACGTTAAAGTGAATTAACCAACTATTAATCCCTGTACCAGACCCCTTGTCAAAATTATAGGTTGGAGGACTTCCATCCAAGCAAACTGCAAAAAGAAATTCAAATCAAAAAATAAAGTAAAATAAGAACTCAACAAATTTTATTTTTATCAGATTAGTATAAGTTGACCTCCTCCTTTAGCTACTGCATTCGTCAAAATAGTAGTATCTGTAAAAAGGCATTTTGTTTGGACCAATAATAACACATAAGCTATTCAACAATGCCATTATCTTTTCATTCATGCCATTAACCACATCATCTAAAGAGGTATATAAGTGAAGAAGCTAAAAATAAACTGTAACAAAGAAAATGGTGTTGAACAGAACAACAGAAACCATAGATTAAAATCTGATAAATAAACACCAAACATGTTTAGAATAAGGAAAGAGCTAATAAGGAAATATTGCTAAATTTGGAAATTCATGAAAATAGGTAAGAACTTATCTGCCTAATTATTCTCTCAATATTGTATCACTATCATTAGAAACTACTACTATTAGAAATAAAGAAAAAGAAAATTGAAACTTTCAGATTTACTTATATTTATATTATTAAACATTTTACTCGAGACATTAAAATAATATCTCTAATAAAATAATTTCTCTTGGATTAAATAGATATGGATATGCACATTCCAACATCCAAATGCGTATGCATATTGGATTACTATTCCATTTGAGAAGTAAAAATAAATCATTAACTAAAATAAACACAATTAAAACTTAAAATTCACAAAATAAATGCCATAAGTTTAGGAACTTCGTAATGGAACTTTCCTAAAAAAATAACGTTGTTCCTGATTGCCAGTGCAATCATAAGAAATTGTAAGAAAAACAAGTTGATACAGGTAGTGAATTTCATTAAGGAATTAATTGAATCGCGTTCTTTAAAGTTGATTGCTAAACTTCTATTACACATGAGCTATTCCCAAAAACAACTTCAGGCCAAAACTTGCATCCAAGTACAGGTCCTTGTTAGCTGTGCCATTAGTGTTGTTTCGTAATCTTTTTCATTTTCAGTAATTCTTTTTTTAATCGTAATAGGTCAAAAAAATTATATTATTTTTGAAGCAAAAGATGATAGCAAAACTTGATAGAAAAATGCAGTGGCATGAAAGACATTTGACCATATCCAAGTAAAGATATTAGAGGATATACATGTCAAAAAACGAAAATATTTTCTAATTTTCCTTCATTTATATTTAACAATCAACATCACTATGGATTTCTACAGCTCTCTCTCTCTCTTTCTCTATGTCTGTGTGTGTGTAATAATCAAAATACAGAAAAAGATTGCATTTTTTTAAATCCAAAAAAATCACCACAAAAGTGCCAGTCTTTGTTTCTCCGCAGTCCAATTTGAGGCCTCTGCTTAGGCTTGGGTCTCCGTCAATGGCACAACAGATAGCTTTTGATTTTGATGCTATGCCCAAAAATCCAATACTATGCAAAATAATTATTAATTGAACTTGTCAAATCGAAAATAGAATTGCAATCAAGCTCACAAATCGTGGAACCTTCTTTAAATTTCTTCTAAATTGTAGTTAAATTAAGAGGTAAAAATAACAATAGAGGTCCTAAAACTGCAAAAAATTTAATGGGTTTTGTAGTTTAATACAGAATTCAATTCGATTTAAAGAAGAAAAGATCGAATTCAGAATAAGGATGAATCTTTATAGTTTGCTCCTAAGGTAACAAACTAGATTGTAAAAGTGGGGTCCCCATGAAGCTAAAGCAGACCTTCCCAATTCAAAAAAAAATAAAAATCAATCAGCTCAATGACATTAATTCGAATCAAACTAAATCAAATTCACTCACAGAAAAATCCGATCATCAATTTAAAAAATAAAATGCGAAACTAAATAACCCAAAAAAAAGGAAAATATAGAATGTAGGTGAAGGCGGAAATTGAGTTTACTTCTTCAACGGAAACAGAGATCTCGTTGGCTTTCTCTTCAGCTTCCTGGCGGATGAATCTGACCATCTGCCGGATCTGCTTAGACACATCTGGTCGTTCATTTTGGATGATTGATGAGAAAGAAGGATGCTAAAGTAAGATTTAGACAGATCAGAAATCTAAATTGTTTTGCAACTGATGAAAGCAAATGGAGAAAAAACAAATAGCAGAGCATCAACACTGGAGCCAAAACGAAAAAATCTCCGAAGATTGACAAACACTGTTCACCAAAAAAATAAGCGGTTCATGGCGAGGAGAGGGAGTTTTCCGGTGGAAGGAAGATAGAGAAAAACAGAGTTAGCGCTCTCGGCATCGAGGCTGTTCTGATAGAGGAGGAAGAGAGTAGAGAAAGAAATGCGAGAAGGAAATGGCGGAGAGAAGTGAGTAAGGGAGAGAAAAAGTTGCTTTTATACGTAGGGTTAACATTCCAGCCAATTTTCATCATTTTATCTTTAATTCAATGATAATTTGGTAAATATATATAATTAAAATTTTTAATACTTTAATATTTGATCAAAATTTTAATAAAATTAAAATAAATTATAAAATTTTTCATAATTATTTTAAATAAAATAATAAATTTTATATTATTATTTTATAAATATCTATTTTTATTAATCTTCATAATGTAATTATATAATAATTGTAACAATTAGTTTATTATTATTATTATTATTAAAAATGTAAGCTTTTTTAAATAAATAAGTTTAGATTTTGGAATAATTGTCAAAAAAGAATATTATCTTTTCAAAATAATTATAATATATAATAACTATGGGTTCATATAATACATTACTATTAATAATAAATAAAAATTCTAACAATAAAACTTATAAACTTTTTTAATATAAACTAAAAATCACAAATTATTTGAATTAAATTTCATGTGTAAAGTAAAATTATTAAAAATAATTAGTAAGTATAAATATGTATGTATATTTTTTATTAATATTATAATGCTTAGTGAAATCAATAATCAAAATTAGAAATTTTTAAAAAAATAAAATTGAAAACATACAACTGATATAAAATAGTTTTAGCGATGAAAATATTGGTCACATTTCCGTCACTATTGTTTAGAAAATTAATTTCCTCAATAAAAAATTGAAAAGCTTTTAGCGACCTTTTCCGTTGCTAATTTCATCGCAAAAATGGAGCCAATTGTTGCTGTCAATATTTAGCTACTGTTTTCATATTTCTGTCGCTAAACTTATCTCCAATTTGAACAATTACATTTTAACAACTGAAATTTAAAATCGTCGATAATCAGCTAAATAGTGACGATAATATGTTGTTGCTAAATCGTCGCTAATCTGATGCTCAATAAGAGTATTTTCTATTTAGTACCCATTACGCAAAATTACAAGAATTGATAGGCTATCTATTATTTGTTCTGTGTTCTGTAACTATTCAATCCTGACTGTTCTGAATTAGCTGGAATTATATACCAAAGATCAAGTAAGATTTTCTGAATTAATTTATTATGTCTATGTTTACTCACTTATTTAATCATTTAGTTATTTGTTATGCATATGTTACTTCCTAGTGATTATGAGCATTCATTTGCATGTGAAATGATGCAGTGAAGCAAGTTTTGGAGTTGGGACAACCACAGATGGCCTAAGATGTCATTGAGTCTTGTAGATAACTATAGTATTAAGAGTTTTATTTTGACATTGCAAATAGTAGGAAGTGAAGTGAAATTTTGTATTATCTTATAATTAAACTTGCTATAAGTATACATGTATGTCGACATACGTGATTTTGTAAATAGTTGAAATGCTTTATTCGTATTTACATGGTTTTTTATATTTAATGTACAATTTTGAAAATAATAATAATAATAATAATAATAATAATAATAATAATAATAATAATAATAATAATAATAATAATAATAATAATAATAATAATAATAATAATAATAATAATAATTCTTAATGGATCCCAACTTTCTATAAAAGTACTACCAAACCTGTATGCACCGTTATATCTCTTAAATTAAATTAGACTCTGTCAGCTTTGTTTGATGAAGCTTTATCCAAAATAAAGGACTTCTATACTTCCTTCCATACAAAACTTCATAAATACTATTTATATGCTTGCCTATTAATTATTATTGTATAACATCATATATTGATCTACAACCTTTGAACATCATATCACCTATACAGTGTCATGTTTCTCTTTTTAATCTGAGGCAACATTCATAGGATTTTGTTACAATTCGATTTCATTTCCACTCAAGTGCTACTTATATTGTTTAAAATAAACTTGATGGAACTTGATGTCCACTTTTACTTATTAACATATAAGACACTTTGTAACTTAATCTGTAATGCCTCTCTTCGTTCTTGGTTGCCAGCCATTGGCATTCAAGTCTTGGTTTCTTCAAGTATTATTTGAGTGAATAACACATGAACTATTATGGGCTTCCTTTAATATTTTCTTCTGTGACTTATTATTTATTTGAAACACAAATTCGATCTTTATATCACAAATAGTCATTCTCTTGATTATGTATTCAATATACTTCCCTCTTTAAACCTTTTTAGGGATTATAACTTTTCATCATGCTTTTGTGTTTTATTAACTGATGGTAATAAATTTTGGTTAAGCCTTCACTTAAACACATTAGCTCTAACATTGCTACAAACAATCTAACACTCATGATTCTTTAAGTTATGCCAGAAAATTTTAAATTATTGGTTATATATAATCTTATTACTTGCTAAAAACATTAACTACTACAATTGTTTTGCCAAGATAATAGTTGATGATGCAACCATGATCTGTGTTCATTTACTTATCTTCTTGCCTTAATTTGACTCATCTCGTGCAGTCTAATGTTTAATTTTATGTTCTATGCCAATACATAATTTTTTTTTCTAAATAAATGAAATATTCAAATCTTCAAAACTGAAAAGCATGAATACTAACCCCAAATTATAGGTCAAGTAGTTTCTTCCATGTGTTTTAAGTTGTCAAAATGCATAGGCAACCATCTTTCCTTCTTGTAGGAATACATAGCTCAAGCCATTTCTGGTGGCATCATTACAGATCATAAGATCCTCCCTTGGTTCTGGTTATGCCCTAACCAATGCCTCTATCTATATGCTTTTAAGCTTTTCAAAACTCTTCTGGCATTTATTAGACTTTATAACCTTAGCATTCTTTACAGCTATTTAAGAAGTGGGGTGGCAGTTAAAGAGAATGCCTCTATAACTCTCCTGTGATAATTAACTAACCCAATGAACCTTCTAATTTCTATAATGTTCCCGGGTATCTTTCATTGAAGGATAGCTTAAAGCTTCTTTAAATCTACCTTTATGCCTTCTACTGTTACCATATAGCCAAAATAAGAAACTTTATTAAGTCAAAACTCACATTTGATAAACTAGCTTACAGTTGCTTGTTCTTCAACGTTTACTAACCTATCTCAAGGTGCATGCCATGCTCTTCAAGACCTTTAATGTATACCAAAGTAATCTAAGAAAAACTACCACATACTAATCTAGATATGGGCGAAAGGTTCGATTCATCAAGTTCACATAAGGCACTAGTACATTGGTAAACTTAATTGACTTAGCTGAAAACTCATAGTGCACAAATTCGTAAGATAAATTCTATTGAACAGTTTGTGTTGGTTTTTCAATATGAAAATGAATTTTTTAGGCATGGATGTCCCTTGACACTTGCTCTCCTATATCTTATGTTTCCAAAGAATAAAAAATCCACCCAAATTGTAAGTATATTAAGAGATATATCTAAAAAAATACAGATTGTTCTTCGAGACTTTTTAGAGAAAGATTCGTTACTCCATCTTTGAGAAATTGCTGGGTAATTGAAGCAAAGTTTGGTTATACATTTTCATGAAAGTTCCTCTATTACATGTCTACTTTCTGGGAAATTTTGATTCATATCAATTAAAGTTTTATAGTAAGAGTTATACGTAAAATAATGAAGACTGCTCCAATTCGAGGGATAGATTCAATTTCTTGACTTCAAGCCTTAATTTCAGTACTTAAAGGGAAGGCAAGGTTTTAGTCTTTCATAACTTTTGTATGTTTTTATCTTATGATTCTAATGCCACTGGAATCACTCAATTTAGTGGTCAATATGCCAAGTTACGCTAAAATACCAAAATTGGTTATGGCAAAATTTTACCAATGCATCAATTACAAACAAATTCCAATCTCTACCATACTATTTAACTCCAATTCTGAATTTCTTCAACATTATCATATTCAAATTTAACCTCATACTGATACATCCACATTTTTTTATAATAACCATGTTCGTTCATATCTGAAAAAACCAACTCCATGTTCCAGAATTATACTTAATGTTTAACCTATCAAGCTCCTCTAATATGGGGTATTTTCTTTTTAACAAACATTTTATGAATGCATATGTATAATTGATGAAATATATGAATGATAGTTCATGTATGCAACTTATGCAAATATGCATGCATCACGTGCGCAAATATGCATAATACCCATCCCAATTTTCATACTTTTTGAAATAAAAATATTGCCCATATCATGAGGGTCGTTTGATAGATATACAAAGCATATTATTTTTACGTGCAATCCTTCTATACCAGTGGAAGCTTTATTTTCTACTTCTTTTTCGCACGATTTTTCTGAACAAAATGCTATTCATTTAACTCTATAACGGTAGGAACAGCTACACAATAATTTTCCAAATCACCTTATTCACCAATGTCCTTTATGGCATGTATATACACCCACTTTATCCATATCTATATGACATCCGATCTAAAAACTATCTAAATCCAGCTCTAATACCACAAAATGTAACACCATGTACCCAAACATTGATTCGAGTGTCAGATTATACATTTTTCAGTAGTATTAGTTACATCACCCTTTATTTATTCACATAAATTAAATATTAAATTATTAACTCCTCATATTAACTTTGCATGCATAATTATTTATTCATACATATTTAATCAATTCATTTTTTGAACAAATTCATTATTCATTTGGTAATAATTTTGACAGCACAACGGCTGCACCCCTAACCCATCCTTCTACAAACGTTTAAAATAACACTCTCAAATATGAATTCAACTATTTTCAACCACCATAATTACTCAAACTCAACAACTCAACCATATAAAAATTTGGCAACACCTATGTCTTTGTTTTCATATTTCCTATACATATACATCGCATTCCATCCCAAGATCAATATCCACAATAACCATACATAATGATTTATCATAATAACAACTTCTTTATACATATTCAATAAGCATAAACAAACTTATAAAACACAAACCGATTTTTCATTACATATATAAAATATACATGCCAAAAACTATATTATCTGCTCTATACATCTTGATCCATAAATGTCTTCCATGTACATACCATATAAAGTCTTGTGTTTCTCCTCTTGCATTCATCTCCAAGCTACTTGTCCCCTCTACCTAGCCAAAAGCTACGTGCAAAACAATTATATTGCGTAGCAATGGATATTCTACTAAAATATTTCACAAGACGTACAAGCAAACATCATTAATTTTTAATAACAAATTACACATGTTATTCATTATCTATTTAGGGACTTGTTTATGTATGTTGTGTTGTGTTGCTAGTTGTTGGATAATTATAAAAGTGCCATGTATGTAATTGAAGTAATGGAGGTGGAGATGGATTATTGGGAGTGTGAAATTTCAATTTAACACATTTGGGTAGCACGGTTTTTAAGCTGTTATGCTAGAGATACCAACCATAATTTGGCACTTAAACATAAAACTTAAAATGTAAATCTCCGAAGTGAATAGCCATTGCAATAATAGCCTACAATATTATTCCGATTTATATATACCATGTACAGAAAGCCAGTATGTTTGTAAGGTATTATAGTTTTAGATGTTTATATATAAATAAACTTATCCAAATAAATAATATAACTATTCAATACACATTTAGGTAGAATGGAACTGCCAGTTACCAAGATGAAATTGCTTATCTATGCAATCAGATTTTATGCTCCAATTATCAAGGTTGTAAGGCTTTTTGCAAAGTTAGTTAGGCCTACTAGGCATAAATATGCCTTGAGACTTATACAAAGAAACCAGAGAAACCGCTGCGACTATATTGATTCAAACAAATTCACAGAAGCATAATAAACACGGTATTATTGTTTCTTCATGAGGTTAGAATAGTCATACCAGCAATGTAGGCAAAATGTATGCAACTCATTTGGGCCAGTGTTGCCTTCTCTAGATAAGGCAGTGAAGCTTCAATGTTTTGCACACGAACTGACAATTTATGACTTCTAGAAGCTGTAAACATTACTTGCTCCTGTAACCCATGACAATTTTCCAAAATGGCTTTATTAGCTATTGCCCATGACTTCTAGAAGAATACTGTGATTTACTTCAGATACAAAAAAATGTTATGACCCAGAAACAAAACCTCAGGGATAGAGCAATAGAGAGAGAGAGCAACCAATTGGAAGAAACAATAGCAGAACCAGTCCCTCCAAAAGCTAAAGAAAAAAGAAAAAAAAAGCCTTTCCATTGGATGAAACTAAATGAAAAAAAAAAATTGCTGCTTATGTATTTTTTTTTTATAAGCCAAGGGAATTCATTAATGTAAGAGAAAGTACAGAGGAGGCAAGGCAAGATAAATAGCCCAGGAAAAACAAAACCAAGTAAAAATCAAAGGTTTAACTAATTAAAAAATGAAATAACTTTTTTTTTTTACTTCAGTTTATTTTATTAATCAAAGATCAAATAGAAAAAGTAAAAATCAAGGTTTAACTAATTAAAGAATTAGAATTGTGAGAATAAAAAAAAATAGCAAAATCAAAGTTTGAATCGAGGAATCAAAAGGCTGAGAATGAATAATCAATAAAAATCCAATGTCAAAACCAACCAAAATTGAAACTAAGAGAAAAAAAAATAAAAAATGAAGAACCAGAAATATTACTAAGTTGGCAAAGCATTATAAGTCGCCCACATCATACAAGTATAGTGTTCTTCATTCATGGTTCATCTGTCTATAAAAGTTTTTAGTTGAAAAACCACTGACCTAATTCATGGTTCATCTGTCTATTAAAATTGCAAAGACTAAACCAAGATTCACCATATTAATTTCTTGAGACTGAAGGTGAACTCACATATGATTCTTTCTCTATTTCATAGTCTATTTCCAACAAGACATAGCAATTAGGAAGAGGAACGAATTCACTACTATTGGACCAATGCTTCTTTATTTTTCAAAAGAAATTAGCTTTAAATTCCCGAATTACACTTTCCCTTGATGTAAAAGGGCCTTGCAAATTGTCTTGACCTTTAATTCCAACTCCACCCCATCGGGCGTACACGATGAACTTCACACCATCATCAGATTCTGCAATTATTACCATTATAGAACAAAACATATAAGCAGGCGCGTCAAATGTAATAAAATTAATTGTTGAGCCTTAAAAGGAAAGAGGCATTTAAAAGGTTAGCAAGAAAATACTACTCTCGTTAACCTTTTGGCGAGGCAAATTGTATTGCTAATTGGCCCGGTAACTTTTGAGAGTTTATATTTTAATTTAACAAATGGATGGAATTTTTTTTAAGAATTTTAATGTTTATTTTTTTAAAAAAAGTTAGCTAAATTGGCGATGACTATGTTTCTTGCTAAATTAGTAAGGATTACATCCTTGCTAATTATTTAAACCTCACATCCAATATGAATTAAGCATTGGCGAGGAAATAATCGTCACTAAATTTAGAGAGAATTTTTTCCTCGCTAATCAATTAATAAATCAAATACCACATGGCTAAGCATTAGTGAGGGAAATGTCCTCACTACATTAGTATGGACTTATTTCTAGCAAAATTGGCGAGGATTACGTCCTCACTAATTAGTTCATAAATCAAATACACTATGAATTAAGTATTAGCAAGGGAATTGTCTTCGCTACATTAGTAGACTTGTTTCTAGCAAAATTAGCGAGGATTAAGTCCTCACTAATTAGTTCATAAATCAAAATACCTCATGACTTAAGGTTTAGTAAGGGAATTGTCCTCGCGATATTTGCAAGGACTTATTTCTAGCAACATTAGCGAGGATTTGGTCCTCGCTAATTAGTTCATAAAACAAATACCACATGACTTAAGCGTTAGTGAGGGAATTGTCATCGCTACATTAGCAAGGAGTTTTTTCTAGCAAAATTAGTGAGGATTTTGTCCTCGCTACATTAGCATTGACTTATTTCTAGAAAAATTAACGAGAATTACATCATTGCTAATTTGTTCATAAATCAAATCCTGCATGACTTAAGAGTTAGCAAGGATTATGTCCTGGCTACATTAGCAAGGACTTATTTCTAGCAAAATTAGCGAGGATTATGTCCTCGTTAAATTGTTTATTAATCAAATGCCTTTTAACTTAACCATTAGCTAGGAATTTTTTTCTCACTAATTTAGCAAGGTTTTGTTTCTAGCAAAAGTTGCAACGATTATGTCCTTTCTATATGGTTCGTAAATCAAATGTCACCTAACTTAATAGTTATTCCTCACTAAATTAGCAAGGATTTGTTTCTCGTAAAATTAGCGAGGATTATGTCCTCGTTGTATAGTTGATAAATCATTCACGCCATGAATTAAGCATTAGCGAGGGTTATGTGCTCGCAAAGTCATCACTATTTTTAGCGCCAAAATTTTGGTGCCTAAGATTAGCAACAAAAAAATTTATTTATTGCTAAATTGTCATAATATTTATTTTCTCACAAGCCCCTAACAATATTTGCGACAGAAATCATTTTTGGCGGCTAAATGGTGCATTTAGCAACAAATTTCATTGTCCTCACTAATTTTACTTGTTATTCTGCTTTTTTTTGTAGTGATGCAAATTTTCAGATCAAAATTAAGTCGTTTTGACAATTTTTTCTGTCCAAAGGTGCATTTACCAATTTGGTAATTCTCTTTTCTTTCTCAACTTTATTTTCATTTTTAATTTTCAAAAATTTTATTCTACTTTTATAATCATTTCCAATGGTCAAATATATTTTTAGAAGTCTCGGATAATTTTTATTTACTTTTGGTCAAACTTGAGTCAATATGTGCACTTTTCATGCCGAACTCGCTATTTATTTTTATTTTTGACTTTTGAGACCCTATTTAACTTCAATTTCATCTCAAATTACATCTTAGGACTCTCCATGAATTGTACTTTCTAGTGCTAAAAAAATGTATAGTGGTCCTTGGTGTTACTATTTACATCGGATGATATTATTCACAGCTCGAAAAATATTATTCACATAATAGAGATTTTTAGGGCATTACAAGAAAGGCATTTATCAAAGAGATGTATGAATTACATGATAATTAGATTCAATTAGAAATTGGAAATTCAAGAAATTTTATAACTCATGTTCTTAATCAAATATATTTTTCAAGACACAATCAAGCCATCTCAAAGTATAGCTTCACAATTATGTAAGATGGTGATATAAGAAGTAGAAAAGCTGTAGAATTTTGGTTGGATAATGAAGATACTTGTTTGATATATGATTATAAATTAGGTGTTTCTAATGAGATCTCGGTGCGCAACTGATGACCATTGTAGATTCTCAAATTTGACAACTTTGGACTAAAGTAATTCCCATGGTTAAGGTGTTGTGGAATAACCATATAGTAAAAGAATGTACATTGAAATTTGAACCAAAGAAGTGTGCTCGATATCTTTATCTTTGTCAAGTGTAAGAATCTTAATATGAAAATTCGAGTGTGAATTTTTTTAAGGGGATTGTAATACTTCTTAATTCCAACAACCATTATCGGAGAAAATCACAAAGTGAGAATTCACTCTCCTTAAACTTCAATTTGACACCTCATGTATTGAAAATAAATCTTATTAAAAAAATTTTCGGCAATTGGTGACAGAATATTCTAGCCAGCCTAGGAATATTTTGGCAAGTCATAAGGGATATAATTCTAACCTAACTTTGGAGTTTAGTGGTGCATTTGAATTTTTATTTGGAGGCTCAATGAAATAATTGTGAATTTTTGGATAAATTGGATTATACACACACCCACATGTAAGATGTACGAGTATAAATAAAAATGCAATAAAATGCAAACACAAAAAAATGAACAAAAGAAAAAAAAATCACATTTAAGAAATTAAATTATATATATATATATATATGAAATTTGAAAATAAATAAATGCTTATCACATGAATGATATTTACAAATTTTGAAAATAACTGCCAAAGTTTTGAAAATTTAGAGATAATTGCACTCAACATAAGATTATAGGATTTGCTCAACGCATGAGCTTCTTTATAAACTAGTTTAAATGTTTTGAGATTGGAAATTTCTCTTTTAAGAAATTCTTTGCCTTCAAATGAAGAAGAGAGGTCTTTTTATAGAAAAATTTCTCCGTCAACTACGGGAGTTACACCCATGAAGTGACTACTCCAGCTGTAAAGATGAGGTTTTTTCTACCAGAGAGTTGTGTCCTCGCATGGTTTTAGAAAGATTGCTGGAAAAGATGGCCGACAGGATAAAAAGCTTGTACTGGAATCTTTTTCTTTTTGACTTTTTTTTTAAACATAGGTTGTGCCAAATACAACAAATAGGCTAAGCCCTATTTTGAGAATTACAAAGTATAGACTAACTATTAGTGGTTATTCCCTAGGCCAAACATTTGGATTTTTATGTAATCTCACATTTCATTCTATATACTTGAGTTTTCTTTACATTAATATATTATTGGTATGTTACATTATAATAATATTTGTAAATAACAATCTAATGTTATTCTAACTATCCCTAGTCATTTATCATTAAAGGATAAAGATAAATTAAGATCAATATGTATTTGATTGATAATCATGAGATAATTATATATGATAATATAAATCAAACTTGTAGGCACTTATTAGAGAACAAGGTACTGGATAGACCCACTATGAGATCACTACATAAGTTGGTGTTATAAGTGATCTCATACTAGTTATATTATCAAATCCTTAGATCTAAGATTATCATAGTTTCTTACATGAGAAACATTATGTTTTGACATAATCAAACATTATCTTTAATTGGATAATCATCAAGGTTATGATTGGATATAATGAGAATCATGCAGAGAATAATGAATAATCAAGATGGAATTTTTCCTTTCTTATGAGAGAAACATCTATTGGGCCTCTCGATAAGTAGGATTGAAAAATGTATGGCCACGCTCAAATGAATTGGTAGAGTGATCAATATCATTTGATATTATCAGTCTACTTAGTGATAAAAAATTATATGTTTTGACAAAAATAAGTTTGACATGGATCATGATTTATGTTCAAACAAGATATCGTGTGATAAAAGGATTATAACATGTTCTATTGGTTAGGTTAAAATCGAATTATCAGTATTAATATTATTTGGATAGTAATAATGTCTTGCTAGAGGCCATTTAAGACTTATAGGGCATATGATGGGATTAGGCCTATTGCTAACATAATATGAACCTATTGGGTCACACACATAGAATGTGACCCAATATAATTCAAATTTTAATATGTTAGAAATATAATTCAAAATAAAATTTAAAGATAAAATTATAATTTTTATTATTTGAATAAGAAATAAAATATTTCCTATTATCAAATAAGAAATAACGTATATATTTTCTTGAGATTTTCTCTCTCTACATCTTAGGGTTAAGTTACCATATGTGTGTGTGTGTGTTAAAAACCTAAAGAAAATCTGAATTAAGTGTGAGCCGTCATTTTAGAGAGGAGAAATTTTCATTTTTGTCCCTTTTGAGAAAAGGAACAAAAACTTAAATACGACATGCGTGTCATTGTTTTGCATGGTGCATATCATGGCCAATTAAGACCCTTGTGATGGTATTTATTTTATAGGTTTGTAATTTTAAATACAACCTGCATGTTGTTATTTTGTTGTAATTTTATTTGACTAATAGTTTTAGTAGAATAGTTTATTTCATTATTATAATGAAGACAAAGGAGCTTTACGAAGACAATAAAGGGGCCATGATGATGGAGGTGTAAAGTGGAAGCTATTGATCAAGAAAAGTCCATGTAATTTCACCTAGGATTGACCTTTGATCTTCATATTAGCTTATGAAGATCATATAGTTTTTGGCCATGCTATGACACATTTTATATATTGTGCATATTATATCAGTATGTGATGTGATGAAGGATTATATATGTGTATAAGATGCCATGTATGGAATGATGCATGATATATAAGTAAATAGACATCATAACTTAATTAAAATCAAAATTCCCTCACCATAATTTTAAGTATTATGCCACCTATAATTATAACAACTATCAAGACTAAGATCACCAAAATGTGGGTTCTGCCAAAGCGAAGTACATTAGGTTATCATGGTAAGACAAGATGGGTAATGGTGTTACCCTTATGTTTAAAAATGGTTAGACTTAATTAAGCTATCAAAATGATTTTAGGCTTAGGGGCATTAGATGGGATTACAACATGCTCGGACATATGATGTCAAAATTTCATAAAGAACCTAAGAGTTACAGGAGATGTAATTAATAAGGAGTCATCTAACTAAATAACTTAATTTTAAGCATCATATCAAAGCTGACATAGAATTAAGTGAAATACCGATTTTAGCCCACTAAATCATTGCAATTGTTGTAATTAATATTGAGGGTTAATATTATAGTGGGAATTTTAAAAAATACCCTAAAATGAAATTGATACCAATATTAATATTTATTTTGCATATTTATAGATCAATGACATCAAATAACAATTCCACACTATCACTACGATTAGTCATTGAGAAGGACAAACTAAAAGAAGATGGCACTAACTTCCTCGACTAGTTTAAGAACTTATGAATTGTTCTCTAGTAAGAAATGAAGATATATGTGTTAGATGACCATATTTCAATGTCTTACCTGCTGATGCCTTAAGGGAAATCAAGGATAAATAAAAGAAATATGTTGATGATTATGTTAATGTGGGATGTCTTATATTAGCCACGATGTGCCCAAAACTTCAGAAGGATTTGGAGCATATAGAGGCTTACGAGTTAAGTGCTCATCTCAAATAGACATTCCAACAACAAACAAAGCAAGATGGGGATGACATTACCAAAGCATTACATTCTTATAAAATTGTTAAAGGTGCATCAGTAAGCTCCCATGTTTAGAAAATGAAAGGCTATATTGATCACTTTGAAAGGCTTGGATTTCCCCTCAATTTAGAACTAGTTATGGATTTGATCCTTAATTCATTACTTGATAGTTATGACCAGTTTGTAATGAACTATAATATGAATAATATGGAGAAATCCCTCCATGAGTTGTATGCAATACTTAAATAATTGAGCAAAGTATTAAGAAAAAGCCTAGTCATATTCTTATGGTTAATAAAAGAAAGGGGATAAAAAATAAAAGCAAGGGTAAGGCTAAGGAAAAAGTTGTTGGCAAGCCTAAGGCACGAGCTAGACCTAAACCCAAGGTAAAAGCTCCAAATGAGGGAGTTTGCTTCAATTAAAATTAACCTGGTCATTGGAAAAGGAATTGCAAGCTCTATTTGGAAGAAATAAAAAAGAAGAATAATGAGACTACATCTTCAGGTATTTATGTTATAGAAATTAATTTATCTACTTCTACTTCATGGGTATTAGATACTAGATGTAAATCTCACATTTGTACAAATGTACAGAGACTCAAAATTAGTAGGCAACTAAAAAAGGGTAAAGTGGACTTACAAGTTTGAAATAGAGCAAGAGTTACTGCTTTAGCTGTAAGATCTTATGAGTTAACTTTTCCCAATAAGTTTTTGTTAGTTTTGGACAATTGCTATTATATTCCTACTTTGAGTAGGAATATTATTTCGGTTTTTTGTTTGGATGATGAAGTTTTTTATTTTCTTATTAAGAATAAGAAATGTTTTATTTATTATGATGATATGCTTTATGGTATTATTGATTCATATAATGGCCTTTACATCCTAAATCTAGAAAGATCCAACAATCAAGATATATATAACATAACTACTAAGAAATCCAAATAGTGAACATATTTTTAGCATTATCGCCTTTGTCATATAAATGAGAAATGCATATCTAAACTCCAACAGATGGACTTTTGGAATCATTTAATTTTGAATCATTTGAAAATTATGAATTTTGTTTATTAGGCAAGATGACAAAAGATCCTTTCACTGGACATACTAAAAGGTCTACTGATTTATTAGGAATTATACATACTGATGTAGATGGCCCATTATGTTCCCATTAAACATAAATGCTAAGGGAGGATTTCAATACTTCATTACTTTCACTGATGATCTCAGTAGATACAATTATGTATATCTAATGAAACATAAACATGAATCATTTGAAATGTTCAAAATGAAGTTTAAAATCAACTTGGTAAAACTATTAAGGCACTTTGATCCGATTGGGATGGTGAATACTTGAGGCAAGAGTTTGATGATCATTTTAGAAATTGTGGAATTATTTCATAACTAACTCCACCAAGGATAGCATAATGAAATGGTGTTTTTGAGAGGAGGAATTGAACTTTATTAGACATGGTTTGATCGATGATGAGTCACAAATCTTCCTTTGTCTTTCTGGGGCTATGCATTAGAAACAGTTGCATTCACATTGAATCAAGTTCCATCTAAAGGGGTTAAAAAGATGCCATATGAGATATGGATTGGGATAACTCCCAGTTTGTCTTTTCTAAAGATTTGGGGCTATGAGGCTTATGTCAAACAACAAGTCTCGGATAAATTAACACTAAATCTGATAATTGCCTTTTTGTGGGATATCTTAACTAAACTAAAGGCTATTACTTTTATAGTCCCTTCGAGAACATAGTATTTGTTGCTCGAAATGGTGTCTTTCTAGAAAAGAAAATTATTTCTAAAAGAACCAGTGGGACTAAAGTACAACTTAAAGAACTTTAAGAACCATAACCATCGATGAAAGCTTAACAAGTTTCACAAACAGTTGTGAAAAATATACAAGTTACAGAAGTACTGTGCAAATTTGCTAGGATATGACACCAACCAGAGAGATATGGATTTCTTGTAAAGAATAGTCATGAGGTAATGCTTATGGATCAAGATGAGCTTACTACCTATCAAAATGCTATGTTAAGTCCAAATTCTAAGAAATGGTTAAAAGCCATGAAATCTAAAATGCAATCCATGTATAATAATCAAGTTTGGAACTTGATTGATCCACCT
The DNA here is from genome assembly GCA_037975025.1 of Excoecaria agallocha. Lineage (NCBI taxonomy): Eukaryota > Viridiplantae > Streptophyta > Magnoliopsida > Malpighiales > Euphorbiaceae > Excoecaria > Excoecaria agallocha. The sequence goes on from CM075816.1 coordinate 33,319,569, forward strand.
AAAGGAATTAAAATCATTGGGTGCAAATGGCTTTTCAAAAAGAAAACTGACATGGATGGGAAAGTGCATACCTTTAAAGCAAAACTTGTTGCAAAAGGTTTCAAACAAACTTAAGGTATTGACTACGAAGAGACCTTTTCACCAGTTACAATGTTTAAATCAATAAGGATTCTTATTGCCATTACTACATATTATGAATATGAGATATGGAAAATGGATGTCAAAACAATGTTTCTTAATGGAAACATACTTAAAGATATGTATATAACAAAACTTGAAGGTTTTGTCCATCCTAAGAATTCTAGAAAGGTATGTAATCTATAAAGATCCATTTATGGATTAAAGAAAACTTTATGGAGCTGAAATCTTTATTTTGATGAAATTGTTAAAGAGTTTGGATTCATAAAAAATGAAGATGAACATTGTGTGTACAAGAGGTTAGTAGGATCTTGTGTGTAAAAAAAGGTTAGTGGGAGTGCAGTAATATTTCTCGTTTTGTATGTCGATGGCATATTACTCATTGGAAATGATATCCCTATATTGTAAAAGACCAAAGATTGGCTAAGGACATCTTTCTCAATAAAAGATCTAGGCGAAGGTGAGATCTAAAGGGATAGATCTACAAGATTAATTGGTTTGAGTCAAAGTATTTATATAGATAAGGTGTTGAATAAGTTCAGCATGCAAAATTCTAAAAGAGGATTTTTGCCAATGTCTCATGGCATTACTCTTAGTAAGAGTCAATATCCCATGGCATCTAATGAGCGAGACCGCACGAGTATGATTTCTTATATTTTGACTATAGGATTTATCATGCATGCCATGTTATGTGCTAGACCGGATGTTTTATATGCATTAATCATGATAAGCAAATACCAATCAAATCTTGGTGAAAGTCACTGGACAGCCGTTAAGAATATTCTTACGTACTTGAGAAAAACTAAAGATTCATTCTTAGTGTATGAAGGATTGGAAGATGAGCTAGTTGTAAATGGTTAGGATATGTGTTTATATAAATAGAGGTGTTATTAGTTGAAAAAGTTCTAAACAAAGCACGGTCGCTGATTCTACAATAAAAGCTGATATATAACAGCATTAGATACAACTAAGGAAAAGTATAAATCAAGAAATTCACTATTAAACTTGGAGTAGTTCCTTGTATCAAAAATCTTATAGACCTTTATTGTGACAATAATGGTACTATAACATAGGCTAAAGAGCTCAGATCCCATCAGAGATCTAAATATATACTAGGGCGTTTTCATCTCATTTGTTAAATCATTGAAAGAAGAGATATCAAGATATGCAGAGTACCAACAGATGACAACATTGCTGACCACTTGTAAAGGCTCTCCTGCAAGCCAAACATGATGGTCATACTAAGTCAATGGGTATTAGATACATATATGATTAGGCCTATTGCAAGTAGAAGATTATTAGTGGTTATGTCCTAGGCTAAACATTTAAATCTTTATGTAATGTCACATTTCATTCTATAAAATTAAGTTTTATTCACATTAATATATTATTGGCATATTATATTATAATAATGTTTGTGAATAACAATCTAATATTATTCTAACTATCTTTAGTTATTTATCATTAAAGGAATAACGACAAATTAAGACTATTATCGGTTTGATTGATAATCATGAGATGATTATATATGGTGATATAAATCAAACATATAAGTACTTATTAGATAATAAGTTTTTGGATAGACCCATTATGAGATCACTGCATAGGTTAGTGTCATAAGTGATCTCATAATAGTTATGTTATCAAATCCTTAGACTTGAGATTATTATAGTTTCCTACATGAGGAACACTATGTTTTGACATAACCAAATATTATCTTTAATTGGATAATTATAATCAAACATTATCTTTAATCGAATAATCATAAAGGTTATGATTGCACATGATAAGAATCATGCAGAGGATAGTGAATAATCAAGATGGAATTTGTTCCTCTCTTGTGAAAGAGACATCTATTAGACCTCTCGATAAGTAGGATTGAGAAATGCATGGTCATGCTCAAATGAATTGATGAAGCAATCAATATCATTTGATATTATCAGTCTACTTAGTGATTGATAAATTATATGTTTGGACAATATAGCTTGACATGAACCATGAATTATGTTCGAACAAGATATCATATGACAAAAGGATTATAATATGTTTTATTAGTTAGGTTAAAATCGAATTATCCATATTTAAATTATATGGTTAGTCATAATATCTTGCTAGAGGTCACTTATAACTTGTGGGCATATGATGGAATTGGAGCCACTGCCAACATAATATGAATCTATTGGTTGCACGCATAAAAATGTGATGAACGAACTAGGGTTTATTTAGAAATTTCGAATTTTAGCATGTTAGAAATAAAATTTGAAATAAATTTAAAGATAAAATTATGATTCTTATTATTTGAATAAGAAACAATATATGTGTGTGCACGCGCGCGTATGCTTAAAATTTTCTCTCTCTACATATTAGGGTTAAGTTAACACATGTGCATGTGTGTGTGTGTGTGTTTTAAAAACCTTAAGAAAATCTAAATTGAGTGTGAGACATCTTTTTAAAAAGGAGAAAATTTTGTTTCTATCATTTTTTAGTAAAGGAATAGAAACTTAAACCCTAACCATCAAAGGAAGGGAGCTAACACCCTTGGCAATATTGATCATCACGTTCAAGTGTAGATAGTGGTAAAGGGTGTTCGTTTCCATTGAGTAAGACATGATAATTCATATTTATATGCTTCAATAGGTTGGTAGTTGTTTATCTACTCCCTTTTAAATCAATTGGATTGCATGGATCCTGTTGAGTTTTGTGTTTTTTACCGAATTTTTTTATTTTTATTGCACCAAAACCCAACACTAAGTCCATGGTTTTGACAAGATGGGCTGAGCCCATGTTTAAAATAAGGCTTGTTATGGTGGTGGAAAAATATGCTAAAAATTATCCTTATTATTGTCTCCCAAGTCAACGAGGGGCTTAAAGTTTAAAGATGAGTTTGCCTTTGATGGAACTGAAGAAGCCTTTGATGATAAGGCCTTACTTTGTAGAAGTTGGGCCTTGATCAAAAAATATTATTCTTTTTTTTTGCTATAAATTGGGTTCGACTAAAAGAGTTTTATGCTATGAATTCGGTTATTTTAGTAAGGGCTTGTAACCATTGCTTAACTACAGGTTTTTTATTACTAGCAGACATTGAGAACTTTGCCCACTAATGGACTTTAAACCTACTAACAAGGATAGTTTAGGCTTTTTTTTACTGATACTCCAAATCCTAGGCCATTATCCATGGAAAGTAGAAATTGGTGGAGAAAAGCATCAAAGAATAAAACCTTCTTACCTTATCTATGGGTTTGTAAATGGTTTTGAAAAGGGTACATCGTTTATGAACCTCAAGTTTTAGGACATTAGGAACAACACCATATTTTTTGGGTCCATTTTGAGATTGAAAAAGAATAGCTAAGTATGACTAAAATTTAGGTTTTGAAGTAGGAAGGCATGATACAAGGCTTATTGATAATCTCAGTATATATATGTGACGTGTGTCGGAGCCATCTCTCGATTCTGGGTTCACTTTCAGCAGCCTACTTTTAGGGTCTGAGACTGAAGGAGGCTCATTTTAACTCATAAATTGGCTACTTTGCAATAAAAAGGGATTAAGCCCAAATTATTGTTGGTAGTCAACACATGAAGGCATCTGCTAATGGGGCCAAAAGAGGTAGGTATTATGCAATCACCACCAAACAAAATGCTGGAAAATGATTCTGGACCTTTTGATGCCCAAACAGAGATTGGTGTTCGGGACATCACTCTTAATAAGCATCTTGGTTAGGTGTTGTTATATAATTGACTTTTATATTTAATCCCCTCTCCTCTCTCACATAATGTAAAAGCATGAGAATTAAATAAACATCCCAAGCAGATATGAAAAGCAAGAAATGAATAAATTGACTACTTAAATTATTATTAAAGCAAACCATCCAACAACGAAAGTAAATTAATAAACACACATTAATCGTGGTATTTGTTTGGATTGACTAATTAAATTATTATTAAAGCAAACCATCCAACAACGAAAGTAAATTAATAAACACACATTAATCGTGGTATTTGTTTGGATTAGGAATGTTGTTTCTTTTATGCATATTTTACAAAAATCTTCATTTTATTCTTTTGTTTGGCTTTGGATGAAAAATTAGACATTGATCTAAGTTTTGAAAAAAAATCTGAATTGATTAATAGGAAACATTTTCAACTGTCTTTTCCTTTTAATATGCAAAAAAAACCCTTTTTTACTAGCTATTATATCCTCGAAAGAAAATAAATTAAAAAATACCAAACAAATAAATGAACACAAAATCAATAATAACTAAGTAAAACTAAGATGATAAATAAATAAAATAATAAAAGAGTGGTTAAACGAGATAACTAGATAGGCTGAGGCTAGTCATCTAATTGGGAGCACAATTTTCAATTCAAAAAAACCCATATAATCCTCCAAAGGTGAAAAGATTTACATACCCAATAAAACCACACAAAAAGGCAAACAAATTAGTATTATAAAAAAATTCAATTCAAATACATCAAAGAAAATCATAAATTTAATTATACAAAACAGAATAAAATTACATGTAGAATTGAATCATGCTGAATAATGCATAAATATCATAGAAATCAAATAAATGACATAAAATACATGAAATATATAGTAAAAAGTGCTTAAAAATGAGCCACGTATGCCCTAAACAGGCGAGGGACACCCACAACTTCATGAGGGATAGGATGAGAGGAAGTCCTTATGACGTCCTATCTATCGCTTTGACAAACAGGCATCCGTTGAGGCTTTTTCCCATCCATCACTCATTTGACATAATAGAATGCTGGAAAATGATGCCAAACACATACAAAAATCATACAAAGACCACACATAATCCAAAACAAACAATTATTAGGTCTTAAATCATGCCAAGACAGTATTATAACATTAAATCATGCATAAAACACACTAAAATCACCAATTTACAAAATCATAGAATAAAACAAAACTTTAAAATATTACAACAATAGAGGAATCTCTTATCTAATTATGCCATTAATACGCATACCAATCCAAATTTATATCTCATTACTCTTTAGGCAAGTTGTAACACCCTGAAATTTTATCTGTCATGCATAGTATGTTGTAGAGCATGCACGGTAACCCTAGGATAGTTATCAGAGTGATTGCACTAGTATAGTATAGAGAAATTTTCAGAAGCTTAAAAGTTAAATATGCTCACCCCTGAACAATCAAAGGATGGGTGACCTATCTAGGAAGTGTAGTTAAGCATTAGGTGAGATAAAATGAGTTAAATGGAGTCCAGTAATACAACTTGAGAAGAATTTGAGCTTAAATAGGTCCCCGAATCAAGTAAAGAAGTATTTTTTCGGTTACTATAAAAAGGTTGACCGGGCTCTAAAAACTTCTACAGAGATCCGAAAATTATTTCAATCATATATACTAATTAGAAATAGCATAAATAAGCTATTGGAAGTGAAAATAAATTTTTTGACAGTTTCAAAATTTTGAATTTTGGCCCGGATGAATTTACCTCCAAAGCCGGTAGTATACCAAAATAATGTCAAAATGACCTGAAATTTTAAACACATTCTTCTAAATATGCTAGTGCACGCAAGAAAAATTTTTAAAGTATTATGACAAGCAAAACATCAATTTTAAAAAAATGGTCAAATACTGAGATTAAATTAATTAATAGGCTTAATTATCATATTTTAAATATCTAAGGACATAAAAGTCATTAAAAATAATCCATAATCACCTACATACAGCAGCATAGCCAAAGGATGTGTAGAAAGCAATAAAATTGTGACAAGTGGCTTAAAAATAAGCCATTAGATCAAATAGTAAATGGAAAAATTTGGGCCTTAAATTTGGTGAACATAAAGACAACATAGAGGGGTCTAGAATCATCTATAATCCTCCCCTCTTTTCTTTGAGAAATTCGAACCTTTCCATTTCTTGCCATTTCCATAATTTTTCTTCATTTCTTCTTTCTTCGACCAAATATTAACCTCTAATTTCAATCACATACTCTGGAAATCATAATTTAAATCCTAGAAGTTGAATTGAATCAAGAAGAAGCTTGGATTTAGAGTATTTTGGAGACAAAAATTTAGCCTAATTAGGAAATTATTTGGGTTTTCGTTAGAATTAGTTCGGGATTTTATTATAGGCTTATAGAGCATGATTGGTAGAGTTATTTAGTAGCTTTTATTTTCTTAAATTCATGTCTTAAACTCACTAATTTCTCCCTTCAAATTTTTGCATAAAGAGGAAAATCAAGGGAAAGACAAAGCCAAGGAGAAAGAAGAAGAGGAAAAGGAAGATTAGGTCACTTTCAAGCCAAAATAAGGTTATTGGATATAATTTACACCTAATTTCATTTACTCTGTTGAAATTTACTCAAATTTTACATTATGTAACTAGGTAAACCTATGTAGAAATGAGAAATAATTTAATCTAACATTATAAAATGGTGAATTAAAATGATTTAAGTATGAATTGATGAAGAAAATAAAGTGGAACTAAGAGATCTAAAGTAGGCCAAATTAGGTACTAAGAGAGAATGTATGCTAATTTGATAATAAATGGTATATTTGAGGTGAAATATACAATATTATAGGTGGAGAATATAGTAGAATTGATTAGAATTAAAAATGATAAGTTTACATGATAATACATAATGGAACATAATGATGGACTTAAAGGAAACTTAGGTATTATAAGGTGAATTGAATTTGTATTGTTATATAATTGTTTAAAATGACATTAGAGATATATTTGGCATTTTAATAGAGGAAGAATTAAATGGTATGTGGGAAATCCTAATGAGACCGAATGGTATGTGTATGGATATTAGTATGTTTTCATTACTTTCATATGATATTTTATGTATTTGTGATGAATGTATAATGATTAAGCATGATTGGACACCATATGAGCATGTAGTATATATAACATAATGTAATTAGTAAAAAAACGTATAAAAATATGATATAAGTAATAAAATATAGTTTCCCTTAGTGTACAGTAGTCAAATCGGGATCCTAGGATATAATAGCTAGCCATAGGGATACATACCGCGGTAGAGTCATGAGGTTAGTCGGATAGTACACATATTAGATTTGCCGACACAAACGAATACAGTAGAGTAGCAAGATTACGGCAAGTGGTCCCTCTACCATACTGGAGTAGCTGGATCACGGTAAGTGGTCCCTCCAGTCCATCAGTAGCATTGGAGTCCTTGTTCAATATATCAGTTCGAGGGTTTTCATTTGTCACATTAGGGGAAAAATTGTAATTTGATAAAAAAATTAAGGACTAAGTGGCAAATTATGCCCAACTTATATTAAAGGTGAAATAATATAACGAATAAGGTGAAAAATGGAGTTAAATAGGTTAAAATGGGCAAATATGAAATTACGCAAGAAAATAGGGGTAAAATGATAATTTGGCATTAAAAAAGTGATTAAAAGAGTTAAATTAGTTAAATAAGTGAAAAGGGCAAATTTGTGAATAAGGAAAAGCTCAAAAACTAAAATGTAATTTGGCATCTTATAAATTAACATAAAGATTTAACTGATAATTTACCATCTAGAATGAAATACAAGTACATGGAGACAAAAATAACCAAAATTAGAGTTAAATTAAGTAAAATATAAAGAAAAATTAGTTCAGAGACTAAACAGTAACTTTTCATTAAGTTGAGAAATTTTTTAAATTAAATAAAGAAATTAAGTATAAATAAAATTAAATGGCGATTTAGAGAAATATAGCAATAAAATTTAAACTAAGTAAATAGATGCTAGTGGTATAATCGTGATTCTACTAAAAGTAGTTTTGTAAATGAAATTTTGTGTAGATGTATCCACCACTAGGCAACAAAGTTGCTTAGCATGTGGTTTGTTTTGACTATGCATAGGGACAGGTAAAATGAAGGCGTTTAAGGAGGATCTCGTGGCATGTACATTGTGACGACTTTTGATGAATGTGTTTTGGATATATGTAATTTAGATTAATGGTAATCGTTTGATGTATTTTGGACTTGAGATGTAAATTATGGTATGAAATTAAACCTTAGTGAACTGATGAATCATATATGATGAAACTTGTGTACTGTGTGATGTGTTGTGGGTTGATAATTGAAGTGCAATGTATGTATTGGAGTATTAGAGGTGGAGTTTGCCATTTGGGAGTGTAAATTTGACTATTTGCAGGTTTGGGTAGCATGAATCCTAAGCCATCATGCTGCCAAAATTTATACCAAATGAATAGTAACTTAGCAATGGTAACTTGAATATAACAAATCGTAATGTTAACTTGAATTATTGACTTGGCATTTAAACCAGGAAACGAAACTTAATTGTCATGCAGTATCATGAGTAGTACCATTTCATATATGGAACATAAATGATCGTAGGGTGTCACACAAGCGAATCAAACAAACACAACATTTAAACATGTATATTTGCAATAAATGATCACATAATCGTGCATGGCAATTCTAGAGAGAAAAAGTAGAAAAAGAGCCTAGAATATTACTTTCAGGAGATATTCTGACTCTGAAAATCTTATAGTACATATATCTACTCCGATTTATGCTTTTTATTTTTTCAAAAAATCCAATGAGTTTCGTTGTGTATGTGTGTTTAGACCATAGGATTGTTAGAACAAAATAGCCTTTTAGAGAGAGAGAAATTTATTTTCTTCTTCTCTAAAGTTTACTCTATATTCAAAAGTGATTCCCTCCTTGGAAACTCTAGAATTTTACTTTTTATACCTAGAGTAGAGTTGGAGTTAAATCCAACTCTATCTCTTCTAATATGGAAATATCTCGCCTTGAAATCTGGATATATCCTTTAAAAGTTATCTTCCTATTTTTGAATTCCCAGAAATGTGGAAAATCTAGAAAAAAAAAACCCACAGACGGGTGTCTCTCATTGAGAGGCGGTTGTCCCATAATCTAAAATCCCATAACTACTAAAATACCCCTAATTTGACCTGGACAGGAGAGAGAAAGCCAGGAACGATTGTCCCTCATGTGACAGATGACTGTCTGTCACCTTTGAAGCCCCAAATTAGGATTTTTCTTGCACTTTTGTTAAAACACTTGAAAGCACTTGGAAAATCATAAAAATCTTTGAGAAAAATAAAAAAAATTCACAATTAGAGCCTCGAGATCTAAACTTGTTGTCAGTAATATACTATTTTTTCATCATCGAATAGCCTTAATCTAGGCTGCCTCAGGTCGTGGTATGTACAGTATAGGTTTTAAAGAGGTTAATGTGGGTTTTTAAATCAATAGAGAAGTGTTTTGGATTATAGAGGGCTTGAAAGAGGATTTTTGTGATTTTTACAATTGAGTAATTTATGACTGGACATGTTTTTGGGTTATTTTGGATGGTAATAGATCCCATCAATTCCAAAGTTACTTTGTAAAAAGGTTGGAAATTTGGTAAATTACAAGGTTTCAAAAACCAGCCTTTTGGAAATATTTTTGTAAAGGCCAATTGAGGATTAGATTGGTAAAATCCATCCTCCATGGTCCAAATGTTTTGAAAATTTGTTTTAACAAAATATTTCAATTTTAATTTGGATTGTGATAACATAATTTATGAATTATTTTGTGATAAAACAATTTAAGAAAAATCCTCACTTAAAGATTTTGAAATCCTTTTGTTATAGGAATCCTCCTACATGGTTTTATAAGCAACAATTTTTATGCAGGATTTCATTGGCGAAGGTTTTGAAGACTTTTGAGAAGGAATTTTGGAAGAAAAATATTCTTTCTACCCTGGTTTTGGAACAAAAGGAAGATCCTTACTAATCCAAGCCTTTTTGGCATCAAGAATGGTTGATGGATCTATGCAAGTTTTTGAAGGGTTAATTCCTCATTGCCTAGAGATTTTTCAAGTTTCTCTATTTCTGTAGCTCTTTAAAGAATGAGCTCCAATTTAGTTATTGCCTAATGGCTTCGATCCATTCCTAGATTCGAAGGTTTTTTCTTTGTAATTCTTCTTCTTCCTTGATAGCTTTTGCCCAATATTTGATTTATACAGCTAATGAAACAGGTGTAGGTTTTGTAATCTCTTTTTCTTGATTCTTTTGGACCACTTTCTCTTTCCTTTTGGGTTTTTTGGGCATATCTCAAGTTCACTCAAAACCTATTTTGGAGGAACTCTCTGATTAGAAAATCTGGGATTGAGTTTTTACCTCCTTTAATAAATTCAATTTCAAAATTGAAAATACTAAGGATTGCTTGCCACCTGGCAAAAATTTATTTAAAGCAATATTTTGAACATTTTTTTCTGTAGAACTTCTTTTGTTGATTTACATTCAATGCAAAGTAAAAAATTTTGATTGAGTATATCACTTTGAAATTTATTAATGTACATGACAATTGAAAGAATTTCATTTTTTATTGTTGAATAATTCTTTTGGCAATCATTCAATTGTGTAAACGTGAACTAGATAATGCATTCTTTGTCATTCACTGTTTGTTTTAAAATGTCTCTACAACCTATATCATTCAACAATCAAAAAGAAAATTTTTCAATTGTCATGTGCATTACAAAATTTCAAATTGTGATTTACTCAATCAAAAGTTTTTACTTGGCATTGATTGTAAATCAGCAAAAGAAGTTTTATAAAAAGATTCAAAACATTGATTTAAAATAAATTTTTGCCAGGTGGCAAGAAATTCTTAGTATTTTTAATTTTGAAATTGAATTTATTAAAGGAGATAAAAACTCAATCCCAAATTTTCTAAACAGAGAGTTCCTCCAAAACAAATTTTGAGTGAACTTGAGAGATGCCTAGAAAACCCAAAAGGAATAAGAAAGTGATCCAAAAGGACCAAGAAAAAGAGATTGCAAAACCTACACCTATTTCATCAGCTGTAGAAATCAAATCTTGGGCAATGCTGTCATAGAAGAAGAAGAATTACAAAAACAAAATCTTCGAGTCCAAGAATGGATCGAAGCCATTAGGCAACAACCAAAACTAGAGCTCATTCTTAAAAAAGCTACAAAAATGGAGACACTTAAAAAAGCTCTAGGTAATAAGGATCTATGGCTCCAAAAGCTTACAGATGCCAAAAAGGCATGCATTGGAAATACACTTCATTTTGTTCCAAAACCAAAGAAGGGAGAATCTTCTTCTATAAAAATCCTTTCTCAAAAGTCTTCAAAACCTTTGCAGGCGAAATCGTACATAAAAATTATTATTGCTAAAACTCCGTAGGATGATTCTTGTGATAAAATTATTTCAAAATCCTCAATTGAGGAATTTCTCAAATCATTTTATCACAAAATGATACCCAAATTGTGTTATTACAATCCAAATTAAAATTGAAATATTTTCTTAAAATAGATTTTCAAAATATTTGGACCATGGAGGATGGATTTTACCAATCTAATCCTTAATTGGCCCTTGCAAAAATATTTCTAAAAGGTTGGTTTTTCAAACCTTAGGATTTATCAAAACCCTAACCTTTCTACAGGGCAATTTTGGAATTGATGGGATTTGTTACCATCCAAAATAACCCAAAAGTTGGTTTAATTATAAATTACTCAACCATCTAAATCCATAAAATCCTCTCTCCTACAGAATGAGAAAAGCCCTCTACAATCCAAAACACTTCCCAATTGATTCCAAAACCTACATCAACCATTGTAAAACCTATACATACTTGGATTATCAACAAGCCTAGTATATGTCTTCCTACTTCAAAACCCAAATTTAGTTCATACTTGGCTATTCTTTTTCAATCTCAAAATGGACCCAACAAAATCCCCTTTTGGTTTGCCTATTAGTGGAAACTACACGGTTCCATTCCTAAAATCCTAAAACTTGAGGTTTAGGAAAGTTGTACCCTTTTCAAAACCGCTTACAAACCCACAGACAAAGGAGAAAATGTTTCATTCTTTGATGCTTTTTTCTACTAAATTCTACTTGCCATAGATAATGACTTGGTATTTGGAGTATCAGCAAAAAGAAGCCTAAATTGTTCTTCTTAAGAGGTTCAAAGTCCACTGGTGGACGAAGTTATCAATGCCTGATAGCATTAAAAACCCTACAATCGAGCAATAGTTACAAGCCCAATGACTTCTCCAATAGGACCCTAGAACAACCTAATTCCTAGCCTAGAAATCTTTTGCTCAAACCTAACTCGCAATAGCAAAAACGAAAGTAGAATAATTTTTTATCAAGGCCTAACTTTTACAAAGCAAGGCCTTATCATCAAAGGCTTCTTCAATTCCATCAAAGGCCGATTCATCTTCAGGCTCCAAGCCCATCATCGACTTGGGAGACGATAATGAGGGTGATGTTACGGTATTTTTCCACCCCCATAACAAGCTTTATTTTAAACATGGGATCAGCCCATCTTTTCAAAACCATAAACTTAGTCCATACTTTGTAATTCTCAAAATAGGGCTTAGTCTATTCATTGTATTTGGCCCAAGCTATATATTTTTTTTAAATAAAAAGTCAAAAAGAAAAAATTTCTACATAGGTTTGTTATCCTGTCAGCCATCTTTTCCAATAAGATTTCCAAAACCATGTGAGGACTCAACTCTCTGCCAGAAGGAACCTCATCTTTATAGGTAAAGTAGTCACTTCACGGATCCAAGCTTCCATAATTGATGGATAAATTTTTTCTATAAGACCCCTCTTCTTCATTCGAAGGCAGAGACTTTCTTAGAGTAAATTTTCCAATCTCAAAACATTCAGCCTAGTTATTTGGAAGTTCATGTATTGAGCATACCTTATAATCTTGTGTTGAGTGCAATTATCTCTAAATTTTCAAAACTTTTGTAGTTATTTTGAAAATTTGTAAGTATTGCTCATGTGTGGAGCCTTTTATGTATTTTCAAATATATATATATATATATATATATATATATATATATATATAATTACATGTGATTTCTTCTTGTGTTCAAGTGTTGATTTTCTTTTATTATCATATATTTAAGTACATTTCACTTACGACATAAGCTGATTTAGTGCATCAAAAATTTTGTTCATTTGTTTGTGTTTCCATTTTATTGCATTTTTATTTGTATGTATGTATGTGTATGTGCCTATATATATATAATTGATAATATTGTGATTATATTATGCTAAATATATAAATTAAGTATATTATGAAATTTATGAAGTATTTTAAGTACACTATTGATGAAAAATCATTGATGGCTGTTTAATGGAATACTTTTGGTAAATTCCATATTTAATTTTTTAAAGATGAAATTTATAGTGGTGACATCCACTGTAAAAGTCATTTGTTATAGACTGAGAATATATGGATATATAAATGTATATATTTTTTTATAAAATATGATTTTGTTATTATTATAAAAGAAATGTTTGTATATATTTTTGTAATTCATCCAGCCGAATGAGAATTCAAGTAAATGTGATCTTGAACTGGCCGGTATATATATGTCGTATAGTTATTGGGAGACCAGTCAGTGTTGCTTGTTGAGATTTATAAGTGCTTCTTAAATAGGTTTGGCTCTATGTGAAAATAGAGAGATATCCATTTTATATATGAAACTCTGCTAGAGTTTCGGTAGGATTCTCATAAAATGTGCAAATTTCAATATCTTATAATTAGTATTTAATTCTAAATATTTTTTTCTGATTGTAGATCCTTCCTCTTGGATCTAAGGAGACATACACCAACAGTAAACAATCATATATGTTGCTTCAAATCTATGAGTTAATATTAGATTGTATTTTAATTCTTATAAATATATAAGTATATACATGCATCATAATTATGAATGTCGGCATATTTAAATTTGTATATATTATGCGCAACATTTTATTGTTTTTTATTTTGCGCATTTTCTACGCGTGAAGTTAATGGACATATTAGAATATGCCTTCTGGTAGGCGACACCAGTACCATACGCCTGGGTGATATTTTATATTATTTGTGTGCTTGATGCTCAATTGAGTGATGCTCTCAGGCAATGATTATGGATATGTTTATTGGATGTAAGTGGGGTTGGCAGTTGTATTTGGTTTAAAATGCTCTCAGTTCTGTTGAGCGATGCTTTCGATTCCCTAGTTATTGGATTCAAGAGAGCCACTTGGCTTAGATATGATGATGATTTGAGGATTAGTATAAGCTTCTGACATGATCACTTCTGTTATTATTTGATTATATGTTACATGGCATGCACATGCATATATCTGTATATTATTTATATATTGTGTATGTAATTAAAATGCTTTTTAATATTAATTCACTCAGTGAGATCAAACTCCTTTGATATCTTTTTCAGGTCCTAGTCAGCCTTAATTCATTTATTCAAAGGTTCGTAATTCTTCCTCTCGGACTTAATAAGTGCAAAGTTAGATTCATGTATTTTTGTATTAATTTAGCACTCTAGATATTTGCAGTACTAAAAATAATGTTTGATACTAACAATTTCTATAGTCATTTGGAATAAATATAAATGGTTAGGCTTGTTACGGATTAATTCCAGTGGCCTTAAGCCTTTTTGTATTCTTGTCCCAGTCATATGACCTTAGGTGGGTCATGAGAAAAGTGTTAATTATAATTATAGATTAATTAAATTTATGTCTAAGCATGGAATGCTTCCTAATGTTAATAAACAAGATGGAAAATTTGAGATATGCATTCAAGCTAGGATGACTAAGAAACCTTTTTATAGTAATGAAAGATCAACCAATTTGCTTGAACTTGTGCACTTCAAAATATCTGTAAATTAAATGGTCATTTAACTAAAGGTGGTAATAGATACTTTATTACATTATAAATGATCATTCTAGAGTCACATATGTTATTTTTTAGTGAGAACTAAAGATCAAGCTTTTGATATGTTTAAGAGTTACAAAACATTAGTTGAAAATCAATTGCAAAAGAAAATAAAAATTATAAGGATTGATCGAGGAGTTGAATGTCTTTCCAATGAATTTTCTGTATTTTATAAAGAACATGGATTAATTCACCAAACAAGTGTGCCTTACAATGCACAACAAAATGGCATAGCCGAAAGGAAACACATAACATTGGTAGACATGATTAATACTAGACTTATGCTTGTTAAATTACCAATATATTTATAGGGTACAACCTTGTTTTATACATAATGGAATACCTTCAAAGAAATTTAAGATTTCACCATATGAATTATGGAAAAGAAGAAAACCCAACTTAAATTTCTTAACGGCATGGGGCTATTTAGCCTATCACAGAATTCCAAATCCTAAATGAACAGAATTGAGACCTAGAGGAATTGAAAGTATATTTGTGGGACATGCCGAGAACTCAAAAGCATAAAGATTATTAGACATTGAGTCTAATGTCATTGTTAAATCAAATGATGTTGAGTTTTTGAAAACAAAGTTTACGAATAATTTAAGTAACAATTCACAAGATAATACAAAAATTACAAATCGCATTGTAACTGTAAATAATCCTACAATGACAAATGACAACCCTATAGTGACTCCATATTATTTAAGGCATATAAAAGGAATTTTGGTTGAAGGAAGTAGAAATTTGGTAGTAAATAAAATACCTATTGTTTTGAATATAGAAAATGATCCTAAGACATATAAAAGGAATAGCTTCTAGAGATTTTGCATTTAGGAAAAAAGCTATAATTGATGAAATGGATTCTCTTATATCAAATGGTACTTGGTTATTGATTGATTTACCTCCTAATTTTAAATCTATTGGTTGCAAATGGGTACTTATAAGAAAATATAATACTGATGGTTCTCTACAAACCTTCAAAACTAGATTAGTTGCTAAAGGTTTTAGGCAAATAGGAAAGGATCATTTTGATACTTATGCTCTTGTTGCAAGAATAATTGATGATTTGTATGTCCATTAAATGGATGTTAAAACAATATTCTTATATGGTGATCTTGTTGAGGAAGTATATACGAAACAACCTGAAGGGTTTTTACTTCCTAGAAATGAGAAGAAAGTTTACAAATTGGTTAAGTCACTCTATGGATTAAAGCAAGTTCCTAAACAATGGCATGAGAAATTTGATAGTGTGATTTGATCAAATGGTTTTAAGCATAATGGAGCAAATAAATGTATTTATTCCAAGTTCACCAAGGATTATGAGTAATAGTATGCCTTTCTATTGATGACGTGCTAATTATAGGAATAGACATGCAAGGTGTTAAACATACTAAGAAGTATTATTTTCTCAATTTAAAATGAAGGATTTAGGAGAAGTTGATACTATCTTAGGGATTAAAGTTAAAACATATAGTAGGGGTTTTGATTTATTTCAATTTCACTATGTTGATAAGGTTCTTTCAAAATTTAATAATTTGGGTATTAAAAGTTTAATACTCCATTTGATATTTCCAATAAATTGCTTAAAAATTTTGGAAGAGCTGTGAGTCAATTAGACCATGCTAATGCAATTGGTAGCTTAATGTATGCAATACATTGCATTAGGCCTGATATTGCCCTTGTTGTGTGTAAGCTTTTAAGATATACACGTAATCCCAGCGGTAATCATTAGAGAGTAATAAAAAAAATAATCCTCGGTTATCTTAAAAGAACAAAATCTTATGCATTATTTTATAACAAATATCTTTTGATATTGGACGGATATTATGATGCTAGTCAGACAGTTAATGCTAATGGTAACAAGTCAATGTTTGGATGGATATTCACTTTAAATGGATGAGCCTATTAGGGAAACACTCCTTCTCTGTTTCGGACTCTTGTGTATATTTGTTATACTTATCTCTTAGTTACCTGCATTCATGTAACTCTTTAATATTTCTCTTGTACAACTAAACTCCATATATATTCGTGTATCTTAAAATAGTGAAACACATGAAAATACAAACTCAATTGCTGAGATAACTCTAAGCCTTCCTCTAAATTTTACATGGTATCAGAGCCTTCTCCTCTCTTCTCTCCAAAAATGGTGTCTTCTCCTATCCCTGCTACTTCATCTATCAGCTCTCACACTACTGTTTCTTCTAATCATTCCTTTTCTGTAAAATTAAACTCCAAAAATTACCTAGCCTGGAAAACTCAATTCCTTCCCATCCTCAACTATCAAGACCTTCATGGTATTATTGATCCATCCTTACCTATTCCACCCAAAACTATATCATCTGTTGACGATTATCACAAACAAATTCCAAATCCTGACTTTACAACCTGGTTTAAAAAGGACCAGATGCTTCTCTCTTGGATCTTCTCCTCTATTACTGAAGAAATTTTCCCTTATGTTATTGGCCTCACAACCTCTCGTGATGTATGGCAGGCACTTGAAAATGCTTTTGGATCAATCTTTCAGAATCGACAACTTCAACTTCATATTGAGCTTCAAGAACTAAGAAAAAATGATCTTACTGTTTCTCAGTTTTTACAAAAAGCCAAGGCTCTTGCTGATGAACTTCAAGCGGCTGGTAAACCACCTTCCCTTGCTGAGTTTAATGCCATTATCTATCGAAATATTGGATCTGATTTTCACAGCATTATCACTGCTCTAAACTTGCGCCCTGACCCTGTCTCCTTTTATGAACTGCAAGGCCAACTGGTTGCCCATGAAATTCTCATTCAAAGTACCATTCTTCCCCAAGCCAATATGACCTTGAAACACTCCAACCCTAGCCTTCCCACACCACCTGCTTCCACCTTCCGTCCACGAGGTTATACTGGCTCTCATTCACGTCCTTCAAATGGCCACAACCAACGACGTGGTGGGCCATGTCAAATATGTGGCTATCGAAATCATAGTGGTCTGACATGTCGCCAACGTTATGCCCCAAGAAATCAGACCTCTTTTGGCAACCAGTCCTTCTATCCTCACCAACAATCCACTTCATGCCCCTTCACCCCCATGTCAAACTACACCACACTAGATTCCCATCAACACCGTCCTTCCACTCCAGCTGTGCAATGGTTCCCTGATACAGCCGCAAACTACCATATTACTCTTGATATCCAATCCCTTACTGGCACCTCTGACTACACTGGCCATGATCTCCTTCACATAGGTAATGGTCATGGTTTAAGTATCACTCACACAAGTAACACTTCCATTCCTTCATCCCAAGGACCTTTACATCTCAAAAATGTTTTATGTGTTCCTTCTATTGTGCAAAATCTTCTTTCTGTTCAAAAGTTCTCCTGTGATAACTCTTGTTTTTTTTGAATTTTGGCCTGATTTTTTCTTGGTTAAGGATCAACAAACAAGGAAGGTTCTGATGCACGGTCCCAGTAAATCAGGAATGTATGTCTTGCAGCCTCCAAAGCAAGCTTTGACAGCACAACTGCCGACGCTTGATGACTGGCATGTGGCCCTTGGTCATCCTCACCTCAAAACACTATAGCTCTTGACTAAAAATAATTTACTTTCCAGCTCTACCAATCATCTTTCTCCTTGTTCTAGTTGTCTATTAGGAAAATTAGCTAGACTACCTCTTGCTTCTGTTGAGCATAAGAGTAGTGCCCCCTTTGATGTTATTCACTCTGATGTTTGGGGTCCAGCCCCTGTGCTTTCCTTCTATGGTCATCATTATTTTGTTGTTTTCATTGATGATTTTACTTGTTTTACTTGGGTTTATCTATTGAAAAATAAAAGTGATGTTTATTCCACTTTCATGCAATTTGAAAAGCTCATTGAGCGCCAATTTAATAAGAAAATTCGGACTTTTCATTCTGATTGGGGTGGTGAGTATCAAAAATTAAATAAGTATTTCCAATCTATTGGTGTTCTACATCGTATTGCCTGTCTCTATACTCATGAACAAAATGGTATTGCCAAACGCAAACTTCGCCATCTCGTTGATACCACCTTAACCTTACTCGCTCATGCTAAACTTCATTTCAAATATTGGACCTTTGCGCTCGAACAAAGTACTCATTTAATTAATACTTTACTGAGTCCCGTCCTTCATAACAAATCCCCATTTCAAATTCTCTTCCATAAAGACCCAAATTTTTTAGATATCAAACCTTTTGGTTGTGCCATTTTTCCTCTCCTTAGGCCTTACAACACTCACAAATTCTCCTTTCGCACCACCCCGTGTATTAATCTTGGCCTTAGTCCTACTCATGCCGCCTATAGGTGTCTTGACAAAACAACTAGTAAAATCTATCTCGCTCGGCATGTTCGTTTTTTTCCTAATATTTTCCCTTACACTGGGTTCCCTGCCACATCATCAAGTGTCGGTGATTCTGCTCCATGGCTGCAATATGTCACTCACTCCCACTTCCCTGCGGACTCTGCATCAGTTCCCCATCCAGGTTTGTCTTCTACTCCTATTACGACTCTGTCCTCTCCTCACTCTTCTCCTTTATCTTCTCAACACTCCTTATCTTCCTCTTCCCAAAATTCACATTTATCTTCTCGTCCCTCCTTATCTTTATCTCCTACTATCACTCCTATTTCCCTTCACACTCCTACGTCTACTCCATCTACACCTCCTTCATCCTCATCTATACACACTCCCTCTTCCAAATCCTCATCTTCCCCAGATACAAATCAAACTGATCACCCTCCCCTTAATCTGGTCGTTGATCTTACCTCCTATTTACCTCCCTCCACAATTAACTCTCCCCCCTCCCCTCCACGTCTTCATCCTTTGGCCCTTCGTCCCTCTACCCTGTCCAAACGACAAGCTCATCTTGCTCACACCAAACCTGATTACCTTTGCATAGAACCCAAAACAATTACCCAAGCCAAATCCTACCCTGAATGGCGCACAGCTATGTCCGATGAACTCAATGCATTGCTCAAAAATGGTACTTGGTCTCTTGTTCCTCATCCGGCACACAAGAATATCATTGGAAACAAGTGAATTTTCAGAATTAAACGTCGCCCTGATGGTAGCATTGACCGCTACAAGGCCCATTTGGTGGCTAAGGGTTACACTTAGCAGTCTGGAATTGATTATCAGGAGACCTTTTCTCCTGTTATTAAGTTCACCACGGTTCGCACGGTTTTATCCATTGCCACGGTTCACAGTTGGCCAATTCGACAAATCGACATCTCAAATGCATTCTTACATGGCCATCTTGATGATGAAATTTATATGGAGTAGCCTACAGGTTATGTGCACTCTAACTATCCTTATCATGTTTGTCGTCTTCACAAGTCACTTTACGATCTCAAACAGGCTCCTCGCCAGTGGTTCACTCGCCTGTCTAATTTTTTACTTAAGTTGGGTTTTACATCTTCTAAGGCAGACAATTCTCTCTTCATTCTCTGCCAAGGTTCCTTAAAATTTTATATTATGGTTTATGTTGATGACATTTTACTGACCTGCTCAAATTCAACCAAGCTTGACTGGTTTCTTGACAGCATCAAGTCAGTTTTCCCAGTTAAGTATCTCGGTTCACTTCATTATTTTCTGGGTGTTCAAGCTATCCATCATGCCTCAGGGATCTTTCTTACTCAACAGAAATATCTTAAAGACTTACTCACAGAAACACACATGATTCATTCCAAACCTTGTTCCACACCGATGTCCACCACACCAACTTTAAGCAAGTCAATGGGTCACTCATTTTCTCATCCTGAACAGTATCGTCAGGTACTTGGTGCACTAAAATACCTAACGTTGACTCGCCCAGATATTTCCTTCCCAGTTAATAAACTTGCTCAGTTTATGCATTGCCCCACTGATGTCCATTGGCAAGCTGTCAAGCGTTTACTTCGCTATCTTCATGGCTCTTCTGCTCTTGGCCTCCATATCTCCAATAAATCTGACTTCCATCTCCATTGTTTCTCGGACAGTGATTGGGCTGGTTGTCCAGATGATCGACGATCCACTGGTGGCTACCTAGTCTATCTCGGTAGAAATTTAATTTCCTGGTCTTCCAAGAAACAGCCTACTATTGCGAGATCATCCACTGAGAATGAGTACAAGGCATTAGCAAGTATTTGTTATACTTATCTCTTAGTTACCTGCATTCATGTAACTCTTTAATATTTCTCTTGTACAACTAAACTCCATATATATTCGTGTATCTTAAAATAGTGAAACACATGAAAATACAAACTCAATTGCTGAGATAACTCTAAGCCTTCCTCTAAATTTTACAGAGCCATCTTATGGGATTTGAGGAAACAAACATGTATAACTCACTTTACAATAGAGTCTGAGTTCAAAGTGAACATGTTAGAATTTGGCTTTGTTTATTCGATTTATGTGTACAACTTTTCCGTCTTGTCAATTAAGAAATTGTGGCTTAATAAAGCTCAATATAACCATCAATTTCAACATGGCTTGAAATGCTTCTACAACTAGTATGTTCAAGTCGAAAGACACCTACTACGTGTATAAATACCTAAATCAAGTATATTAATCCCTAACTAAGCAAGGGATGGTTAGTATTAGTTAGTGATTAAATATAAATGAAGAAGAAAAGTTACTAACATGTGTCTTGTCATGAAATGATCATATGTCTGTTCAAAAGCCATTTATTCATGAGAAGACATGCCTCTGCAAGACATCCATTTATCATAAGAAGATATGTCCCATCAAGACATCTATTTATGAAAAGGTATACATTTTTAAGAGGTTAAATACATCAATTGACACCCTAATTTGATAGTATTTTTCATTTAGACACCTGAATTACGAGAATAATTGAATAAACACTTAAATTTTCTAATTACGATAATTTTAAACACAAAATTCAAATAAAATGGAACGGTCCTAATGCATGAATGTGACCCTCCTAAAATAATCGACCCTTGCCAGTTTATACACTAATAATTGATACGTATCGGTTAAAGCAATTTTTCTTCCACTCTTACTTCTTATTCTTATTCCTTACTGTGTGAATACCCTCTTCATCATCCTCTTCCATTGCACAATCACCGTTATCCTCTCTTCTTCTCCTTCTACTACCCTTTCCCCTCCCTTTCCTCCTCCTCCAGTGAAATCACCAGTTCCTACACCACCACTAATGTCTTCTCCTATGCCTATGAGGACTCCCCTACTTATGAGGATGCCGACGCCTGTTTATGCTTGGAGAGTCAAACCGCCTGCCTTTGCTCCATCTTTGAGATTTAGACCTTCAGCTTGTGCTCCTCCAATGAATGTTGCACAAGTAAATGCACCATTTTTTTATTCTTTTAACTCTCCTCTAGCTTCTCCTCCTCCTCCTCTTTCTCCTTCTCCTTCTTCTTCTTTCCTACCTTCTGTTACATCTTGCTCTCCGTCTGATGTTCTAGCTTCACTTGAGAATATTATGATATTGGATAGATTTGATTTTGCTAGATCCCTTGCCACTGGTGCATTCATCACCATTTTGGTTTTATAGAGTGAATTCTCGTAGAGGGGACAGTATTATACGTACATTGATTAGTTGCTGAATTAGTAGGATTTCAGTTTTATTTTGTTGAGTACGAGTATGTTAGTTGAATTAATAGAAGTTCATTAATTCACTAAAGTATTTATTTTTCTTGCATACAATTTTTGTGTGAGATTTGTCTTTATTTGCTCAGTCTTTCTTGATTTTGCAGTCAATTAGAGAAGTTTGGTTGGATTGTTTGATAGGGCCATCTTGGTCTCTGCTTTTGGTTGTTCCTAATGTTCAATTTTAATCGTTTACATTCTAAAACATACACTAAATATTAATTCCACTCTATATTTTTTTTATCTTTATCCTTCTATTTTTTAATATTCTTGTTTTTCTTTAGTGGGAATTTACATTGTTGTGTAAAGAAGGAGAATGATCAGATGACAAAAATGAAATATTACTTGTGATAAGAAGAACTGGAAAATAGCGAGATTTGGGTGAGGGAGAGAGGAAAATTGTTATCGTTGATAACAGAGATTCATCAACCTACGCACACTTCAATTTGTGTAAATTATAGTTGTTGCTATGTCATCAGTTTGTGTTTAAAATTATTTATTAGGTCATTCTCATTGTTCGGATGTCTAAATGAAAAATATTCCTTTTCAAGATATCCAATCATGAAAAAATGTATTTACTATACATTTAAATATTCCAGCATTGTTTGGTGTAGGTAACTTGTGCTCTAAAAATTCTAATGTGTTCTTGGAAAAAAATTGTATTTTTACTATCTTGAATTTATTTTATTGGCTTTGTAAATCTTGGAGTAATACTACCGTTAAATACCAACAGCAATAATAATGGGGGCATTAATTCATTAAGGACAGTTATTACACTATCAAAGCCTAATTTTAATATTTTGTTTCTACAATAATTTTTTCTAACAATATGTATACACATATATGCATATACATGCATACTAGGGGTAAGCATAGATCGATTAACCGGTTCATGAGAAAAAAAAATTAACCAATTTGTTACATTCGGTTAATCAGTGTATAGGTTTTAAGTTTTTTGGTTATGTTAACTAATATTTTTTGGTTAACCATTAAAATTTATAACATAAAATTATAAAAAAATTAGATAAAATTCAACTCAATTTCAAATGTACAAAATAATTTAAAAAAATAATAAAACAAAGAAAATTTACTAGCTAAAATTTATATTCAACAAATTAATAGCTAATATTATAAAATAGATTTGGTATTTTTTAAAAATTAACATGCTTGATTTTAATTCATATAAAATTTTAGATAATAGTAAATATTAAAACATAAAATATAAAAAAAATATAATTAAATGCAATTAAGTAAAATATAAATACCAATATATAATAAAAAATAATACATAAAAATTAATCGTTATTATATATAAATATTACTATATAATTAAAAAAATAACATAATAGAAATTTACTTTAAAGTATTATATAAATTTTATATAAAAATATAAAAAATTAAGATATAAAAATAAAAATATAATTTAAATCTATTTTAAAGTATTATTTTATACAAGTTTTAGAGAGAAATAGAAAAAAAAAATTAAGGTATAAAAATAAAAATAAAAAATATATATATGAATTGGTTAATACTGGATTAACAATTAACTAATACTTAAAAATCAAAACCGTGACCAAAAATCAAAAGTATAAAGATTAAAAATCGTAATTGAGTCTATTGAATTGGTTAATCAAAAATTTAATTCAATTTTAGACCAATTTTGTGGTTAACTATTTTTTTTTCTCGTCCTTAATACATACATATGTACATATGATACATATGATAATAGATAACATGAAAAATAATAATAAAAAAATGAAATTAAGTAATAAATCATAAAGTTTAAACAGTATAGAAAATTTGGGCCGTGTGAGATGCACGCCTAACACCTTCCCCATTTATAACTGACTCCAAATCATAGAATTTCTATGTAACGAAGAGGTGTCCAATTGCACAATGTAATGTTTATTTCATATTGACTTAATTTCATTCATTATATTTTATTGAGATCAAAATTAAGACAATTGAAGAAACCACTATAAATCGTATAAAATTAATTTAATTATATAATTACACATTGTGTTTAACTTTAGCAATTGATTCTAATAACAATTGGATTGCATAATTTAATTAAGCCAATTGAATTAAATGTTATAAAATATTCATTGAGTTTAATTTGATACATTTGTGTTACTTTTCAATATATCATGGTGCAATAGAATTAAAATTTTCAAATTATTTGATTTTTTTTATAAAATTAGAAATCTTAAATTAAGGATTGAGTTTAATGTAGTCAATTGTTATTTGCTAAAGATATTAGGAAAATTTACATTGAATTCAAAAATAATATCAAATTATATGAATTCCATGATGAAATTACAATTATAAGTTAATATTAAATTAGCATATTTAAAATATAGTTACTAAAGTTAAAATAAATTTCAAGTTGAAGGACTCAATTGAATAAATTCAAAATAATCAAGATCAAAAGTGTATTTTTTTCATTTATGTCCTCGTTATCAAGCCAAGAATGAATTTTTTACATATTAGATAATTATAAATTTATAATGACTTCTTTTAACAAAAAATAATTTTTAATTTTTTAGGTAAAGTCATAAATAGGTCAAACAGGTTAAATGGTTGCTCAATCCATATAGTTAAATTTTGGGTTAAAAAGTTAAAAATTTATAATAATTTTAAGTTTATAGTGACTTTTAGAAAAAAAAATTAATAAAATTTAATTTTATGAAAGACAATAAACAGGACAAATGGGTTAAATGGGCCAAATGGAACAACCGGGCTAAACGAGTATCTACTCTACGTACATGGGTAATTTTAAGCTAATCTAGGAATTGATCCAAATTTAGTTAAAAATTTGCGAGTTAAATGAATTAAATTATAAATAGATTATAGTCTTAAATAAAATTATTTCAGAGATAAGGTTGGGTCAAATTTTACAACCTGTATGTGGTTGAGAATGTAAAATGAATTTTTATTTTGTTAAACTTTTAACTATTAAATTAAGTTATTGGAGCCTTATAATTGAACAAAGTGATTACATATCATTTTATTTTATTATATGCTCAAAAATTTCCAAATAATATTTAATTTATATAGGACCAAAAAAATTAAATTATAAAATTTAAGGATCAAATATAAAATCTTTTTCATCTATTGCAATGCTTGCTAGGTCACCATTCATTCATACACGATCTCTTTTTTTTCCCCCTGTTAAGATTAACTTGCATTTTTAATGGAATCAAATTGGAAAAGTAAAAAACTTTTAAAGAGCTAATTGACTGTTTTTGTTAAATTTTGCGGGCCAATTTAAAATTTCGAGATAGTCATTTTGAAATGAATAAAAATTAATTCAATGAAAAATATAAGTTGTATTAATAAATTCAAGAGATTTAGTGCCACGTGTTCACATCCAATGAGTGTATTCTTGCAAAGTCAAAACTGAAGTTGAAAACAACCCATGCATTTATGGGAATCAATAGAGGGAGCCCCATAAATGTTTTAATAAAATGATAACGCTTCACTGAATTTTGCAGTAAGGGCAGCATGGAAATTTTATTTTTTTTACATAGCCAAAAGAAATGGCTACAAAGCCATCTTGTTGGTTTGTTTTTTTTTTTTTTTTTTGAGAAAGTATATATAGCAAGAATTTTAAAGCTGAAAAAGTTTATATATCTTATTTATAATGTTTACATATTTATAGTAAAATTTCTAATATAATTAAGAATATGAAAATAAAATAAAAAAACAATAAAGATTATAAAATCAAATTAAAAAAATTCTTATGTTTCCTAATTTATTATTTGAAATGATATTCCATAATTTTAGCAATTGTTCAACTCTAAAAAAAGATTGACTAGAACAAGTAATAAAAAAGATTGACGAGAACAAGTAATGTAAAATTCAATTATTATTCCATATAATTAATAAAATAATCAAATTTCAAAATTATGTCCTTTTTTTCCTTAACAATGAGCATTAAGTTTTATTTCCCGGCTCAAAATAATTGAAGTTTTAATTAATTTTTTATTGTTTCAAAATATCTGTTACTTTAAAAAGTCTAAGAGTGCATTAAATTTTTTTTCATATTTACTCTCATTAATTATCTTTCCAATATTTTAAATTCTCTTAAATTCCACTCATTGTCTCTTCTCCTAATTAATTAGTTAATATTAAATTAAATAAATGTATTTTTGATAAAACATTGTAAAATTATCTAAAATTTAAATTATTACTTAGTTCGGATGAAAAAATAATACAATTCTTCATGTGAATCAAGTAGTGATGCAAATTGATGGAATTGACATAATCTCTCCCTCACGGTTAATACAATGGGTCCAGGTCCAACCGTAGCTCTTTTTGGTCCAACCAAAGGTACACCATCACAAAACCTGTTGCTTATTTTGTGTATTCTTAAAAATTTTACGTTTTTCCAGTGATATTTTTATTATATATGCAATTACCGTCCAATTCGAGTTAGGTCTAGCTCGATCCACTATATTTATTTTTGCCAACGACAAATTTTTTTTTTAAAAAAATAAGTGTCAAATTGTGTAAACCCACCAATATTAATTATTTTCGAATGCTTTAAAATGAGAAGAAATAACAAAATTGTCCATGGCGAAGAATATATTAATATATATAACATTAAGACCAAAAATTGATGCCTAAAAAGAGTAGATGTAATATTTAACAGATACTATATAAATAATCTAGGGTTTTCTTTGCTTATCCTGGACAATTCCTTCATTGCCTGCTAGCATCAAGTACTTATCTTTCCTGGTAAGGTTTGTGCATTCAAATCCCAAAGCATCAGCTAGTTGTCTTTGAACATAATTAGCCACTTCAAAACTTGATCTTCCTCCAGCAACAGTCAGCTCCCTTGGCAACTTTTCAAGAATATGCAGATGGTAGCTAGGCTTAGGGTTCATTAGAAAGAAAATGGGGTCCAAGCATTTTAATCCACTTGCAGTTGTCCCATAGAACATATTTACTCTTGTATTCACAGCCACAGGAACTATCTGATCAGCTAATTCAGCAAACAGTGAACTAAATCGCAATAAATATGGCTCTCTGCAAGTTGTCCCTTCGGGACAGACAACCAAGTCACCTTCACTTAGTAACCTTTGCATTGTTTCTCCATCTTTCTCTCTCTCTCTACTTAACCTAACCGTTCTAATGGGTGCTATTATTTCAGACATTTTGCTTAGGCTATATGTCACAGCAGTCAATGGTTTACCTAAGCAAGTACTGAGGAAAACTGGGTCTAATAGAGTCCTATGACTGCAAACATAAAGGACACCCTTTTTGTGGGTTGAATTTGATGAAGGAATGCTGCCTTTGAATGTAATCTCCACACCACTTTTAGTGCCCAAAAGAATGGCTAATTTGTATGGAAGCAAAATTCCAACTAAGAGTCTAAAGATGGCAAGAATTAGTCCAAATGGTAGCCACATAAACATTGAGAGAGTTGCCAATGGGGTGGGTAAAAAAGCTAGCCTTCCGTCATGAAATATAATTGGCTTTGGATATTTGTCCCTACTCATTGCTGTACTTGCAATATTTCCCTTGCGGTCTTCCTTGTTCACCACGTATGCTTCCTGTCACATTCACATCTATATAAGAACCATATCATAAGTAGTTATCTACACATTACACTGAAATTCAAACTCATGTCACTAAGAGGATATTCCAGCTGTAAATCTGGTATTAATGCATTGGAAAATCTCATATTCGAGCAAGCAACCATTCCCATTTCCCTTTAAAAAAAAAGTCGAACTTATAAATATGTGGAATCTATTAATTAAGTTTAAAATATTATTACAGTAGATTACCTTGCAAAGAGAGATGAAGAGATGGTCACTGAGACTTGAAGTTCCAAGGCCTATCTTAGGAGTTGTGTCCCCAAAATGATCCTTAAGAGCTCTATGCTTTACCAGCAAACCAGAATTGGACAAAAAACCAGTGAAATATTTCCCAACAGTGTCCAATTCAGTACTCAGAACTTTATTTGCACTTAAATATTCTTTAAGAAATCCTTCAACCATAACTCTAGGGATGCTTGTGATAACAACCTTAGACGCTGCTGAAGC
This sequence comes from Excoecaria agallocha, assembly GCA_037975025.1. NCBI lineage: Eukaryota > Viridiplantae > Streptophyta > Magnoliopsida > Malpighiales > Euphorbiaceae > Excoecaria > Excoecaria agallocha. Next base: position 33,348,102 of record CM075816.1, read on the forward strand.
AAATGCCTCATAAGCCTGAAGATGAAGATTTTCCAAATAAAACTTAGGCAAAACTGCCCTACTAACACTTTCAACATCCCTTAATTTAAGCCCACAAAAGGTGACAAATATCATTACCCTTAATTGGAACTCATAGTTCAAAACCCACAAAACGGGACATGATAATAACAACAGAAAAGCCCTGAAAATGCTACCACCTTCAAAAGCAACAAGCATGAAATAAGGGAAGAAAGATTGTGTTCTTAACAATCCCCCATGAATGTCACACACTAATGTATCGGTCGCTCTATTCTTTATAGGACACTTGCTAACATTTGGAAAGAACATATGTGATTTTAGAGATGGGTTTTTCAATAAGAAGCCATAAGTGTTCCTCATTCTCCTTGCTGCTCTGTAACATGAGTTGGCCAAGATCCAATCTACAAGCTTGAGAATCACCATGTGGAGGACCATGGCTTTGCTTTTTGTGGGTGAAAGTGAAAGAAATGACCCCAAGTGATTGATTAAAGCAGAGAGAAAGAGAAAGAAGGTTATTGTGAAGAAAAGAGAAGAATGCAGAGAATATTTATAAGTCATTAAAGGGTAGTAGCGTTAGGCTGTAAGGCAGTAAATTAAGTAATTAGGGAGAGAAGTTGACCACAGCATATGGGTTCGGTTAGGCACACCGCTAGCATTAAATATTACAGCACAAACTTTTAGCCATTTTAGGATTTTTCTTATGCCATTTCAATATATGCAATTTTAAAAACCATTTTCATATTTAGTTATATGATAAATGGAGATAATCCATATACATAACTTGTTTTTTTTATGAACTTTCAGTATTCAATTTAATTTTATTAAACTTACAGTACTGATTAATTTAAAGTCGCACTATCGAATTATAATTAAAAATAAATTGTCTAATGACATATACTCTATATTCGAAAAAATAATTAAAATTAAAATTTCATTTAAGAATATTCAAATTTCATAACACTCATATCAACTATTACTGATTAATAACTATATTGTTATTAATATATGCCTCTACATATTATTTTAAGAATTATATTTTGATCAATTCACATCAAACCATTATATAGAATTTATAATTATAATTATATTTCTATCACGTTAAAATTTTTGTTGAAAGGTTATGTACATAAAATGAAATGCATTCAACATGCTCATTAAATTGATTTTCATTTTAGGGTTAGAATTAACAAGAAGTAGGTAAGCTTGTTGGTGACCGTCTTTGTAAATTATTTGAACTTTTTGTTGTATGTGGGTGTGAAATAATTGTCATTTCTTTTTTCTTATTTTTTGATATCGGATTTTGTGCAATTTAAAAGGCAATATTTTAGGTCAAAGGGTCATTGGTTTTATTCAACGGCATCTATATATGTGAAAAGATAAGAGCTTTCGGAACCTTCATCAACATGCCTTGCCTTCTTTCCAATCCACACGGTCCAATCTCAAGTTAGATAACCCATTTTATCTCATTAATTTGACTTTTTATATTTTTAATTCAGAAAAAAAAATAATAATAATAATAGCAAATTCTAAAAAAAAAATGTGATACTGTAAATTTACATATGTAGTACGTATACATTTGCACTATCTAATAAATGATGTGTATAAAATTGGACAATTCAAATTAATTATGGTGTGATACAACACATATATACACGTACTATCTATATATCTAAACTATCAAATCGATAACGCGCTTAAAATTAAATGATTTAAGCACGGACGCTTACAATATAACGGCTCATTTTTCAACTTTTGTCAAATTTGAAAAGCAAAAATTGTAAATTGTCAAAAACATTTTAGCCTTTTGACTTTTTGGTAATAAATATAATATCAGATTGTTGATGCAAATTTGCATGGTGGGACCCTTTTGTTTCCTTGAATTGAAAGAGTTCCCCGCATATCTCTCTGTGCTAAAATTTCAGTATTACGCTTAAAGGGTTGTTGAGTGCTCAACGGCATTTTACCAAAAAACTTGTTTTTAATCCTTTATTTGGTTATTATGACCATTTCCAAGAGGCTTCTTGAAACTTGCGTGATTTAATTTGTTAGAGATCTATGAAAAATTATAGCTTGTGTGTTTACATACCTTTCATGCCAGTTTTGTTAGTAGACTTATTAATTTTTCTTATGAATAGCAGAATCTCGAACTTAATATGTTTCAATATATATATTGAGACCAACATCTACTGCCGAAATGTTCCTTTAAATACATTTGACTATTAATTATTGATTGCTTGATTTGGATATTTGAAGCCATGCATATGATTTGCAATAACCCTTATAAACTTGTCTCGAAAATAGAGTGCACTCTATCAATTCCCTTTTGCCTACAACATTGGAAAGGTAGGATGTGGTAGCTAAGATAAACTTAAAATTAATTAGATTTCAATATGCATGATTCAGGTTAGAATCTAAGAGAACTTAAACATGGAATTTTCCTGCTTTTTGTTCTTTTGGTAGTTAGGCTCATGCACTTCTCCTTAGTCTTTTTGGTAGACTCTTCATCATTTGATTTTGGATGGGTCGGCCTTCATTCATTTCATATCCACTGAGCCAGAAAAAATAAAAAAAAAAATAAAAAACAGCAAATATTTCGTACCTAATGTTGGAAAATTCGTTGCTAAAGATAAGTATATCATGCATGAGAATATTTTCAAGTTACGGTACTAGTCATTAGAATGTAGTCCAATCAATTTGTTGGCTTCAAATATGCCGCATACTAATATACAAACATATTGAAAATTCTAAAATTCAGAAAGATATTACAAAAATATAAAAACACATTTGTGTATATCATAAAAGCATGAAATTTCATCTATATAATATTTTCACTAATTATTTAAACTATGCTACTCTCTTTATAGTTTAATAAGAAATCTCTATTTTTATATAGCGGTGTAAAAGAATCCTTTGACAATATGTATAAGCTTTTTGGTATTCAAGTTGTTTCTTACACGTGTTTTTAAATGTAGACACTTTTACTAATTAATTGTATCCCCATGCAACCTTTAGATAGTTCCATGTCAAATCCATTGGTTATCAAGTCGTTCATATTGGCATAGTTGAGTTCAATCATTTTAATGGCAAAGAATTAGTTGAATTGTATACCTCCGCAGGCAGTCCAGACATTTAGTATAAAATTAAATAATTCTTTCCATTCATATGTTTAAATATCTAATGCAATAAATAATTCTGTTTTATTCCCGAATTACAAGTCTCTTGGTTATTGATTATGCCGCTCCTTGTAAATAAAAATAAATATGAGTATATATGCTGATGAAAAGTTATATAATAAAATATCTTACATTTTATTACTTAAAAACTCAATTTTTTTGCGGGAGGCTGTTTGTTGTTAAAATAGCCTTTTAATAACATATGATGATCTAATAATAAGAGCATATGAATTTAAACTTTTTAAAATAAAAATTCAATTATATCAATTCTGTGAGGTTTTCAATATGGGAAGTCGTGATTGCACTTTGATATTAATTTAATGTTTTAAATAGTAAAAATTTTGAGTCAAACACACTATACAAGAAGAATGAAACTTGGTGTCTGTAGGTGTGTCTACCCCCTTGAATCAATATTCTCATTGGAGAATTTTTGGCAAATATGCATGTGTAGAGAGTCCTAATAGGATATGTTCATAGGCTTACTTAATATGTGTAGGTCTATCTTGGAATGTTGGGTTTCGAAATAATAAGTTTAAAAAAACCGCATCGGAAAAAGAAATCCATTAGGATCCATGCGATCCAATTAATTCAATAGAAGAGAAGTGTAACGATTATCAACTTCTCGAAGTGTAGATAAATCGAATTTGCAAGTTTAGCCTCACACGAAATGACACCTTCTACCGGTATCCACACGCGAATGCGATGTACATAATTGTTTGGGGTGCTAGCTCCTTTTCTTGGCGTCTGGAGTTTATTTTCTCTTTCTCAAAGTTACAGAAGAAAAACGAATTTTTTTCTTCTCTAAGTGACAGCTGCCACTCTCTTTTTTATACTTAATTAGGGTTTTAAAATATATATATCACTATATATATATAGTTGACCTAATTACCTTAATTTAGAGAGAGAAAATTTCGGACCCACTTTTCTTATTAAAATAAGAAATACTTTATTTCTTATTTAAAATAAGAATAATAATATTAATCTTAAATATTATTTTTTTATTTTTTCAAATTTTAATTTATCACAAAATAAAATTCAAAATACTCAAATTAATCCTTAGTCCATTCATCATATTCTATATGTGCGACCCAATATGTTCATATTATATTGGCAGTGGGCTCCAATCCATTACAGGCCTATAAGTTATAAGCAGCCTTTAGAAAGACATTATAATTACCCAAATAATATGAATATCGATAATTCGATTTTAACCTAATAAAACATGTTATAATCTATTTGTTACATGATATCTTATTTGAATATAAATCATGGTCCATATCAAATTTATATAGTCCAAACATATGATTTCTCGATCACTAAGTAAACTAATAATATCAAATGAGATATTGATTGCTCCATCAATTCATTTGAGTATGGCCATGCATTTCTCAATCCTACTTAGAGAGGGGCCCAATAGATATCTCTTTCATAAGAGAGAGACAAATTCTTTCTTGATTATTTATTATTCTCTGCATGATTCTGATCATATCCAATCATAACCTTTATGATTATCCGATTAAGGATAATATTTGATTATCTTAAAATATAATGTTTATCATGTAGGATACTGTGATAATCTCAAATCTAAGAATTGATAACATAGCTATTATGAGATCACTAATAACATTAACCCATATAGTATTTCATAGCGGGTCTATCCAGTACTTTGTTCTCTAACAAGTACCTATAAGTTTAATTTATATCAGCATATATAATCATCCCATGATTATCAATAAAACTCATACTAGTATTTATTTATCATTATTGCTTTAATGATAAATGACTAGGGATAGTCTAAATAATATTAAATTGTTATTTATAAATATTATTATAATGTAACATGTCAACAATATAATAATATGAAAAAAACCAAATTTTATTAAATGAAATGTGACATTACATAAAAAATCCAAATGTTTGACCTAGGCCATAATCACTAACATGAAAACACTACATCATAATTCTTTCCCTCATCATTGGAAGTTAAACAACCTTCTGGACTATATTTAAATATCTAATGCAATAAATAATTTTATTTTATTCCCAAATTACAAGTCTCTTGGTTATTGATTAGGCCGATCCTTATAAATAAGAATAAATATGAGCATATATGTTGATGAAAAGTTATATAATAAAATATCTTACATTTTCTTACTTAAAAACTCATTTTTTTTGCGAAAGGTTGTTTATTATTAAAATAGCCTTTTAATAACATATGATGTTCTAATAATAAGAGCATATGAATTTAGATTAAGTTGTCTACATTCAATTAGTCCTAAATTAATTTACATCACATGAAGAACGAGAATGTAGCAAATAAACAAAACTTAATATGTTAAATATCTTTATTTACACATACATCTAGATCTAGCAATCAAGTCAGGTAAGAGAGGTTTGGGTTTGGCTCACTTTGAGTCAGTTTTTTTTATTTGGATTTTTTGGGTCATCATTTTTCTGATGGGGTCACTTATTTTTCGAGTGAGGTTGGATCTCGAATCACTGTTAGAACTGAAAATCGAATAGAAATTGAAATTTGAACTGTAAGCAATTCGATATATTTGATTCAGTTTTTTGATCTAATCGGTTTGATTTTAAAATAAAAAATTAATTATATCAATTCAGTCAACTTTTCAATATCTAAAAATCATTAAAATCAAACCAACCAAATTATTAATAAAATTACATCAATTTTATATCTTTTTTTTCCAGAATGTGCACCACCTCTTCATTTCAATTCGGAAATAAATTAAATTAAATTTTGAAATGATAACTAAAATAAAAAGTTTTATCAGAGAAATGAATGAGATACTTTTCTGTAATATCTTTTATTATGATAGTTGAGACTCGAATAAAAATTGCTACATTTTATGCTATTGAGCACCAAAAGCAAAACTACAAGATTTCATTCTAATTAGAATGGATGGTTAGGATGCACCCTTGCACTATTTCATCCAAATGTTTATTAATTTTCTCTTTTCTTTTCCATTTTCTTTCATTCACATCTCTTAATTTAGATGGCCAATATCTATCTAAACATTGTTACATCCATTAATAGTTAAAATTAAATCTTTCACAAAAATCTTTATGTAAACCTAAATCAAGGGTTAAGATTAATTTGGTTACTATTACATCTTCACATAGAAAATCTCCTCGTTTAATATTTATTAATTTAAGTACTAGGATTTTCCTTGACACTATTTAATTCAATAGCTCTTAATTTTTATTCTTTCATCTATTTATTTTGGATGGTTAGTAACTTTTGATATCTATTTAATCCAATGGCTCATAATACAAAAATATTTTCCACTTACCTAAACCAATGGCCATGATTGGATGTGGTACTATTTGATCTAAGGGTCATTTTCCTTTCTCATCATAATTTAAATTTATTTTTAAATAAATTATGACATCATTAATAAATTTTCTTCCTACTTAAAATATATAATTAATATCATATATAACTCATTATATTAACTGATTTCACTATTTCGGTGTCTTCGATCAACTCTTGCCACCGATCAAATATGGCCAGATATGTCATTATTTACTACAAAATCATGATCCATATTAGTTTATTTTAACACCTAAAATGTACTTGTTTTCACCTCAAACTTAATCCTCAGATTTGTCTTAAAAAACAGTATTCATATCCCAAAAAAATGTTACTCATGTCTCGGGTGGCATTATTTATCTTGAAAAGTATTATTCATGGTTTGAAATATATTATTTACAAATCCAAAATTTTTGAGGTGTTACACTTTTTCCTAGATTTGAAATACTATGATTTGATGAAAGAAAAAAAAAAGCACAATTGAGCAATAGGGAATTAGCCATGAGCAAAAGAATAGCGATAAATTAGGGTATGAACAAGAAAGATTGAAAAAAAAATGCAAAAAATAGAAATAATGAAATACATTATACATATTTTTTAGCTTAAAACTTAATCAATTAGACATTTTTATTTTTTTCAATTCAATTTAATTTTAATATAAAATTAGGATGGAGATATTAATAAAATGGGGTCGTGTTATATGTACATACACACACACATACATACATATACACAGAGAGAGAGAGTATAATTTATAAATAAATATGACATAAAATAAAATTTAATTAAAAAAATTGGATCATGAATTTGGGTCGAATTGAGTTTCAGATTCTTATAGGTCTGGATTGGGTTCAATCTTAAAATTTTGTTTGACCATTCGAGTTTTTTTTGGGTTTGAATTCGAATCACTATTTTCAAAGGGGTTAAAATCAAATTTCTGAGTTGAGTCAAAAATTATCCGGTATCACACGTATTGTTTAAATAGAAAATTATGGATAAATTATTAATTATATCACATATAATTAACATAAAATAAAATTTATACCTATCTATCTATACTATTTATAAGTGAAAACGTTTTAGAACTAAAATAATTTTACGTTATTACACGATTAAAAAATATACATAATTCTGATTTCCAAGTCGACATGTTTTTTTTTTAATACGCCAATTGAGTTTGGATTTGGATTTGGTGGAAATTCAAGTTATTAATTGTGTTTATATATTTATAAAGTTATTGATAGAGTTTGAATGTGCCCATGACTCTACCAATATTTATGCTAATTAGTTTAGGATAATTAATTTCTAATTCAAATAGAAATAAGAGTTATACTACGGTTTTAACTCTTAATAACCTCTATAAATAGGGGTTTAGAACACTAAAGTAAGGTTATTCTCTCTACTCAAAAATTTCTTTTCCATTCCTCTTTCTCGCTTTACTCTAAGGGGCATTTAGATTGTACATTAATTACTTTCTTTTCGGCGTGCGTGCTTGTGGTTGAAAGCCTGTGCCAATAACATTAAAAGAAAGATCCCTTTCTTCTGCTTATATCAAAGGAATATGCACTTCAAGTTTACCCTTCTTTATTGGATTTATGTTTTTTGGATGCATAAATGCTTTCAGTTATTAATTGAGTGGATGACATTAAATTTGACTTGGGATGAAAGTTTTGGACTAATGCGTATCTTTTTTAAAAATTAATATTTAAACTATCAATTATTCAATATTTTTAAAATACTATAGTAACTAACTAAATAATTTATTTAATATTTAAACAAATAATTTATTTTTCATTTACGATTTAGTTGAAAATTTTCTTTTATTAATTAAGTTAAGCTTCATCCATTTTAAAGTTGCATAAACAGTATTTTTAGAATGTTGAAATTTTCCATTTTGTTTTGTTTTTTAACTGAATTTTTATTATTTATTTTATTAAGTGTTTATAATTTTAAATTTAACTGACATTATGAATTTTACGAGTTAGTTAATTTCATTTATAGTTATCAAACTTTTTATTTAATAACGGGCTAGCAATAAAAAAAATATAACCGACAAATTAAATTTGAAGAATTTAGCCTAAAAAGTTATGTAACGGTGCCCCTATGAATGTCAAAGCTATAATGATTTTTGATAGGGTTAGGTGTTAAATCTAGCCATCATGACTTTTTAAATTTAGTTATTTTTCGATATTAGGGTAAAAATTTGAAATTCGATAATTGTAAATAAAATTAAACATTTGAATATATATATATATATATATATATATATATGGCCTAATAGGCAATTTTGCCCTTAAAGTTTGCCAAAAAGTGTAATGTTACCCCTAATGTTTACTTGCGTACAATGTTGTCCACAAGTTTGAAAAAATATGCAATGTTCCCTCTGAACTAACGGTGCCGTCTCTTTGACCGAAATTCGTGAGTTGACCGTCCACATGTGCACACGTAGGATGACACGTGGATAGGATACTATGCCTCAGCTACCACCTGTACATCATGTGCTACTCACGTGATCAGTGAAAATTTCCTAATCGTTTTACCTAAAAACCATTGTCTTCAGCTTGGCCCTAACCTTCGTCACCTTCATCTCCTTTCTCTCTCACTTCTATCCTTCTCTGAAAAACCTAGAAGCCTAAATAAAACATAGCAAGAGCAAGATCCAAAGAAGCTGCCATGCCTTCATCCAACTCTTTCGCTTCTTCTTCGGGAGGGCAATCTCGGAGGCTAGTTTTTGTAGATGATTACACGAATGATGAGGCAGCGCTAAGGTGCTATTGTGGTCAAAAGGCGATTAGGTTAATATCTTAGAGCATATCGAATCCTGGAAGGCATTATTATAAATGTTGTAAATTTGGTGTAAGAAATGCAAGTATCTTTCCTTGTTTTTTTATTATGTTATTTGGTTTTTTTTGTAGTATTTGAGGTCAGATGGTAAATGATTTATTTGATTTCCTCAATAGGAGATGGAATACCAATTTTTTGCCTAGCATGATACGGTAGAAGGTATGAAGGAGAGATCCAAGGTACTACTGTATGACATGCACAGACAGATAATGAAAATGGAGAAAGAAATATGGAGTCTGAACAAGAGGATTGAAAGTGAGTTGAAAAATAAAGCTGAGTCAATTATGGAAATGGACCAATTGGAAAGGCATTCAAAAGTGATAAGGAGAATGACTAGTGAGATGGAGAATTTATTGAATTCAAGAAATGTTAATGGGGGTTGGTCAGGTTGGTTGATGCAAATTATATGTGCATTTATGGTTGGGTTCTTGTGTTTTGCAATTTTAAATTAGGATGTTGTTTTGATAATTTTGTGCAATGTAATTTATTGTTGTAATGTTTCTATGGAATGAGTATTTGTTGTGAATATTTGGTCTTTTTGCCTTATTTATATATGTTATGGAGACATTTGTGATACCTGTATTGAGACGTAGACATCTTGCATCAAAGGCAGCTAAACAAAACAAATACATGTTATTGAGACATTTAAAGATAGATATTTGACAAAGGCAACTAACAAACAAAAATTATAGAAAGAGATGTACACTTCAGTAACAAAGGTTACAATGTTCGATTGCATATGCAATTGTTGGTGCTTGTTTTAGCCTATCAAAAGTTAAGCAAAAGTAAAACAGGCACATGGACAAGTAGCCTGTTTCAAAAAGGAAAAGGGGTAGTAAACATAACATCCAGCAAAAGTGATAGTTAATATAACATCCAACAAAAGACAAATCTATTTTTTTCCTAACTTGAATTTCCTCCGATTCATCTGCTTCTCAAGATCACTTAACCACAGTTTATTCTTTCTCAGAGGTTTGAATGGCAATGTACTAGGATGTTGCACCTCAAATCCATTTCCTTTTGATTTTATCAACCTTGAACTAATATGAACATGAGAGTTCTTTCGTGTATTGATTTTAATTTCCTTCTCACTTGGCATACGGAATTTTTTCTTGGGATCGTAATCGTGGTCTGGCATGATTGGTTCTGGGTCTTCATCTTTAGAGTTGTCATTTCCATCTAAAAATGAACCAACCACATAGCTTGTCTCTTGTCCAGGCTGTATCCAAGGACAAATAATTCAACAAACAAAATAAATTTTAATTTGATTTCCATATGAAAATGAACCAACCATAGCATCTTCCTATGTATACTAGCTGTGATCCTTCAACAGACAATAAATGAATTTAATTTTATATAACTTACATTGTAAATTATGTTACCACCATCCTTATAGAAAATTCCAAAACCGTGTTCTTTATCGGTGTTAATTGATTCGCTTCTATTTTGACCTACTCTAGTCCTCAATATGCCATTGGGTCTTCTAATTCCATGTGCTAAAGCTGCTATTGTGTCAGGTGCTGAAGCTATTTGATTAGATGGTTCGGCTGTTACTGTGTTAGGTGCATTTGGTGTTCGTTTTTCAGGTTGTGTTGTTGTTGTGTCAAGTACCTGTGTAAGAAAAGAAACATATATTAATATCACACCATCTAAAAAAATATACATATATTATAAAGAAACAACCTTTTTACAGCTTCTTTTGTTGTGTCCCATTTCTCCACATCTCCCACAGGTCTGCATTTTCCCCTTCTTCGAAAGCTTCTCAATCTCTGGACCTTTTCTCTTATTTGTTGAAGTTTGTGTTCCACCATTGTCTTCATTTGTTTCCTTATATTTCTTGCACTCTTTCTTGTCTTTTTTTTCTTAATTTCCTTGGCCTTCCTGGCATTTTGGGAATTGGAGGTGGTTTAATGGGCTAGAACTTACTGATATTCCAGAATCTCCTTCCTCTTACTAGTTGCATTTTGGTCATGTAAGTTGCTGAATAAGAGTCCATGTGATAGTATACTGATATGTGGTTAACGGGATCCTCACCATCATGATAAAAAGCAGCAATGGCATGAGGACATGGGATGCCTATTAAATCCCATGCCCTACAAGTAAATTCTATCTTCGCCAAATTGATAGTATGTCTATCATCACCTTCTAATACTTCATAACTTGCACAACCATTCCAATCAACTCTACATCTAGAGGCTATATCGGCCCAGCCTTCATAAAGCTCCATATATGTTGGGCTATATGCATTGATCCACTTCTCCAACTCTTTCTCATTCTCTTTCAAAAGATTCATTATTTTTATCCTAATTTCATCAATCATCCTTACAATAGGTTTGAATATAGCAGAGACAATCTATGAATTGAATGTTTCTGAAATGTTGTTATCCACCATGGCACTTTTACATCTATTACTAAAAAATGCTCTATACCAAGTTTCAGGATCATATGAGATAACATCACTAGCAGCCTTCTTACTTATCTCACCCAGAATTATTTTCTCAATATTTATCCTCTCCAAGTTTTACTCCAATTAGCATAAATATGCCTATCACACTATCTGTGCTTAGCCAATGGCAAAATATACAAAACTGCTGGTATCAAACCCTGCAACAATTTAACATTTATAAGCAACACACATTGTTGTTAAAAGAAACTAACATAGCATTTATAAGTAATACACATTGTTGTTAAAAGAAACAAACATAGCATTTATAAGCAACTAACATAGCATTTATAATCAACATAACATAGCATTAATAAACAGCTAACATGCCAGTTAAAAGCAATTAACAGTATATAAAAAAACTAGAACAATTTGAACAATATATCAAAAAGTAAAACAATACATGCAACATATTGTCACAAGTAATAGACGTCAACAAAAAGGGAACAAGTAATAATTAAATAATCACCAATAAGTTAGAAAATTACCTTCTGCATATCACTCATTATGGTGTATTTCAATCCATCTTGTAAATCCAACTCTTTCTATAGCATTTGAAGAAACCAAGTCCAATTTTGTTTATTCTCTTTGCTGACAACAACAAATGCAATAGAAAACATATGATTCATGGCATCCACCCCTATTGTTGTAAGCATCATCCCTTTAACCTTTGTTTTCAAGAAGCAGCCATTCAGACCTATTATAGGTCAGCAACCAGCCTGCTAGCCTCTTCTGCATGCTTCAAAGTAGACAAACATCCGCTTAAAACTCTCCTCCCTTCTTCCATTTTGTCCTTCGATAACTCAATAGTAATGTTGCTTCCCGAATTTGTTTCCCTTAACTCATTGGCATAGGCTTCAAGAATGCTAAAATCATCCTTGTAATTACCCTGCATTTCATTGAGTATCATTCTCCTTGCTCTCTTGCATTTGTCAAAATAAACATGAACTCTTAATTATTTCTCAATATCAGAAACCATTTGCCTAACCCTAATCTCTGGATTGTCTTGGATTCTTTCTCTTCATTGCTCTGCAATCATCTTGTAGTAACTTTGGTATTCTTGAAAATCCTATAACATTTGTGTTGCATGCATAATGTCTTTATTTTCAAACCAGGTTTCCCTTTCTCACCAAATGCAAAGAAAATAAATGGATATTTATCCTTGACACATTTCACTCTAACCTTTGATGGTTCACTCCTTATGATCCTAAAATCCTTACCACTAGTGACTGCATATGCAGTAATAGCATTTCTAATAGCTTTGGCATCTTTAAATGTTATCCCTTTGGTGAAATACACTTTTCCCTCTTTTGGATCATACCTCACTTTCTTCTTAGAGGTTTTCCACTTTAGCTCCCTCTCATTAACAACATCACCTAGATCTTTACTTTCACTTCCATAGGATGATGAGTCACTGTCAGTATCCCCATTTATACTCTCAACACTTGTATCATACTCTTGCCCACTATCCCTTTCGATTGGTGCCTCAGCCCTAGGTGTTTCAAAATTATCTCTTGCCTGGCTAGGTAATTTTACTGCCTCATTCCTAAGTGTTTGAAAATTTTTCCCTGCCTCATTATTGGGCTCTGACCCATCTACATGCCCTAGCCCATCCACATTACACAAATCCCTCTTTATCCCAATTTTATCCAAAATGTTTTAAGGAAACTATATTAAATCATAGTATGTTATAAGGAAAAAACTTACATCCCTATTCACAGGCCCCAAACAACTTAATAACCTATGCACATTGCCATCACAATCGAAAATAAATAATCCATCATCTAACTCTTTTCCTGGCTTAACACACACCAAATAAACAAGATCTTTAACTGTAAATCTATTAGCGAATTCAGCTAATATATCCCTATAGCTAATTAAATCTAGGTTAAAACCATAATAAGTCTCCCTTTTTTCATCCATGTACTCAATCTTTTTACTAAAATTCTATCTACCATTCCAATTGAAAGATAAATTAACAGTACCCCTGTACATATCCTTACACGGAATCAAGAGTATAATAATAATAAATTAACAACACAAATATAATTTTACAATAAAGATACAAATCACAGAGGCTTTTTCCTTGTTACAAACCCACTGTCCATTACAACCACCACATATATCAACATCACTGGGACGACAAAAAAGACATATGCAAAGTGAAAACAGGGACCACATGCATAGAAAATATGTAATCTAATAATATAATACAATTAATATATTCATCTGCTACCCACTAACTCATTCAATACTTATTTTTCTCCTTACTCAAATTTTACTCAACGCAATATATAAAGCCCCACCCATTAAACCAAAAAATCATACATCTAGTAAAGCCCCACTCAACTCAAACTTTACTCAACACAATATATAAAGCCCCACCCAGTAAACGAAGGAAAACAAAAAAAATACTTACCTTGGGATATCCTCCCCCTCGCCTGAATTCTCACTCGCCATATCCTCTATCTTTTGCCTCAACTGTCATTTTTATGCAATTGAATTTTCGCACTTCGATTTCTCTTTGTTTGTGTTTCTAATATGCACCATATATATGCCAGATCCCAGCGAGAAATAGCAAATACTGTGTCAAAGATGATGAAATCGAAAGTTACGACATTTTTCGTTGATGTGTGGTCGGAACTTCAGATCGGTGTAAAGGCAAGATTGCTTCGAGGCTGTTGAGGAAAAACGGTAGGGTGAATATTGACGAGATTTAGGAAATAGGGTTAAAAAATTTTAACCCTTTATTTGATGTCACGTGACCCGCATATGACATAAATGTGCCACTTGTCTACCTCTTATACCAGTTATCAACTACAGGTGGCAGTTGAGGTATAGTATCCTGTCTACGTGTCATCCTATATGTGCACACGTGGATGGTCAACTCGTGAATTTTGGTCAAAGAAACGACACCGTTAGCTCAAGGGGAATATTGCACATTTTTCCAAACTTGTGGGGCAACATTACACGCAAGTAAATAATAGGGGTAACTATAACGTCCCCGGTATCTGCCGCTGGTAGAAATTGTTCGGTTTGGGCCACGTGCAAGGGGGGTGGATTGTATACCCAATCCCACATCGATTTGAGTGGTGAACGAAGCAGTCCTTATAAGGTTATGGATACCATTCCCTGGTAGACGCATTTTAAAACCGTGAGGGCGACACGTTGCCAAAAGCGCACATGGCCCAAAGCGGACAATTTCTACAAGCGGTATATACCAGGGACGTTACAGTTGGTATCAGAGTCGGTGCCGGACTGGTGCATCAGCAAGGACGCTGGGCCGGGCCCTAAGGGGGGTGGATTGTATACCCAATCCCACATCGGTTGGAGTGGTGAACGAAACAGTCCTTATAAGGCTGTGGATATCATTCCCTGGTAGACGCACTTTGGGCTGAGGCCCAAGGACAAAACCTTGAGCTCCGCCTAGATGGACCTATACCCAAAAGCGGATAGGCATTAGGCCTTGGGGGCAAAGAGGACAATATCGAGTAAGGCCCATTGCATGCTGCTGTGCAGCTCTGATACCTGAAAGACGTGTTTTAAAACCATGAGGGCGATACGTTGCCAAAAGCGCACGTGGCCCAAAGCGGACAATTTCTACCAGCTGCAGATACCGAGGACGTTACAGTAACATTGCACTTTTTGGCAAATTTTAGAGGCAAAATTGCCTATTAGGCCTATATATATATATATATATATATATATATATATATATATATATATACATACTAGAACAACCATATATAACATTGTAAACTCTCTGCAAATGCTAAAACTACCATTATATTATAGGAATAAAAGTAATTTTCACCTCTCAATTATATGAAATAAGACAATTTTTTTATTTTTTTATTTAATTTTGCCTTTAAGTTTTCGAAATAGGGCTATTTTGTCCGTATCTAGTATATCAATTAATTATATAATGACAAGTATTATCCACGTTAAGTGCAACATGTATCTATTTCGATAAGTTTATGAATAAAAGTTATTCATTTTGAATGTTATAGAGACGAAATCTCTTAATTTTAAGTGATTCAAGAATAAAAATGGATAAAATTCCAAAAGTTTAGTGAATGTAAGGTCTACTACAATCTATTAAATTTGAGTTAAAAAAAATCTATTAAATACATTTGTTTGTATATTTTTTAAACAATATATTTAATCCATCAATAAATATAAATAATCACTATTCATATATCCATTAACATTTGATAAGAAAAAATTTTTGAAAAAATAATAAACCATAAATATAATATAATATAATATAATATAATATAATATAATATAATATAATATAATATAATATAATATAATATAATATTGGTACTACTACTAGATGTTTGGATTAAAATAAAAAAATTACTCTAACAATATTTTCAATTGATGTAAAAAAATATTAATTAAATATAGAAATGGAATTAGTTTGGTTACAAAATTTCAAATATTTGTATTTAACTTTATTTTATATGTTCCAATCTCTATATTTTCAAATATAAAAAATATTTAATTACAATTACACTTTGGTCTAATTGTTAATTTTTTTAGTTTGACATTTCCAGAACCATGAATGAAAATATGCAGTTATAATATTTATTAAAAATAACTTATGATGTGCAAAGTACGTGAACATTGCACATTATTTTACTTAAATGACATTTTATTAATTTAGAGATGAGTATGGATCGGTAAGCAACAAAAATTAATCAATATATTAATATCGATTTTTCAAAATCATTAACTATTAATTAGTCTATTATATTCGATTAATTAGTCCATCGATTTCGGTTTTTCAATTTGGTTAAACATTAAAATTTATAACATACAATTATAAATAAAAAAAGATAAATTTCAATTTAATTTCAAATATATAAAGTAATTCAAAATAAAAAATCACAAAAGAAACATAATATATTAGCCAAAATTCATGTTCAACAAATTAATAAGCTATTGCTAATCATGGATTGGTTAACCACTGCATGAGCCAAAAAATTAACCAGGCTATATAAATCGATTTTTTCAAAATACTAACTATTAACCAGTCTGTTATGATCAATTAATTAGTCCATCGATTTTTGTTAGTCTGGTTAACTAACATCTTTCGGTTAACCACTGCAATTATAAGATGAAATATAAAAACAAATAAAATTTTCAAAATACTTAACAATAAAAAATTAAATATCATACATAATTCAACATATTATTCAAACTACAAACATAAACTTAAAATGTTCAAAATACTTGAATATTAAAATTACAAACTAAAAACATAATGTTCGAATTAATTCAACAAGTAAATTCCAAATAAAAATACAATTCAGTATAAGTTTTTCCATAGTCAACTCCCTAGTCATCGACTTGAATCACATTATGGTCACTTATATCACAAGTTGATTCTTCAATTAAAAAAACAAAAGAATGTTACAACTTAATAGTTGTTGAAACCAATAATAAAAATATAAGGAGAAAAATCAAAATAAGAAAGAATAATATCTATAATTTATTTACTATTTTTTACCCTTAGTCGCATTTCTTACTGTATGTAGTAATTATAATATGAGATTTACTAGAAACTAAATGGGAAAGAAGTTGAACATTGGCCAAAACCATGCACCCATGCCATACATGCAATTTTAAATTGGAGAAAATGGGTCAAAAAAGAAGTTACTATATCCATCTCAAAGGAAGTTGCTCTTTAAATTGTAGCTCTATATGCATGGAGCCATTCTCGAAACTACAAAGGTCAAAGGCAAGTGCATTCAAATTGAGCAAGTCAAACATCTCTTACATCAGTTGAAGCCTATTTTTTACAATGCTGGTAACACATCCCACAATAGAGTAATAGATACCAATATCACTCCCTATGAAAAATTGTCTTCCTTTTTTGTTTTTTTTTCTAATATTAGTAAAATGATACAAACAAATGCTAATTTAGAGGTTATCAAAACTTGGATAATTCCAACTTTAGTGGTCTAATTCTGGCACTAAGTTCCTTTAATTCTAGATTAATATAACATAGTAACCAATTATAGAGCTGTTTGTCTAAATCTGCAATTAAAAAACCAAACAACCAAAGTACCAATAATTAGCACTTAATTTCACTAATGGTCACTGAACTTATGCCTAAATAATGCTAAAGTAACTAAATAATTTTTCGAGATAGAATTATTACTAAACTTAGCAGTATTTTACACAAAAGTCATCATATACTGGTTTTCGGTAAAGACCAACACTAAAATGCTTACGTGGCATACCAAGTCAGCTACTTGTATACACATGGATCTATGTTTTTGGTCACATTATCAACTGACGTGTCGATATTGACACGTCAATGGAGCCGTCCATGTTAGCAAGCCACATTAGCGTGTCCCACTTATTAACTAAGCATACAAATAAACCAATACACAAGGTACATATGTGAAATGGCAGAAACCCATTTGAAACCCACTTCAACGTGTCCTACTACTTTACATCAACAACCCATTTAAAACCTTAAATCATGGCTGTTGTTTTATCTGATAAACACAAAACCCTAACTCATACTCTTTATTCAAAATTGTGGTGCAAAATAAGTGTGAATGTCCCTATGTCCATAAAATAGAAGATCTGGAGAGAAAATCAAAGTGCAGGTAGTAGACGGCATCTTATTTCTTTAGATTTAGAGAAAAAACCAAAGTAAATGTCTCTATCTCTATAAAATAGAAGGTTTAGAGTGAAAACCGAAGTGGAGGCAGTAGACGGCATCTTATTTCTTTAGATCTGGAGAGAAAAAACAAAGCGAATGTCTCTATCTCCATAAAATAAAAAAATTTGGAGAGAAAGTGAAGTTGTTGTTTTCCTGGAAAAAGTGAAAGGTGAAAATAGACCACGTTGTTTTGAGATGGGGTTTCGAGAGTGCTCCAGGTTATGGTAAGTACATGGATTACATATGGGTTCCATTTTTAGGGCAGATATGTTATAAGAATTGTCATTTTTCTCTCTTTCGTTGTCTGTTGTTGTTGAAAGCATGTGTGAAAAATATCTATAAATGGAGCATTCATATGGATCTAAAACCCACATGTCTCTATTATAGAAACATCCTTTATTTTTTAATATTTGTTTAAAGGGAGCAATCATGTGGGTCATGCGGGTCATTGAACTAAAATATTCCCTTGTTAGGGTTTAGGTTTATTTTTTACGTTTATACATTTGACCCTTTTTTAGTAGATCTAGAGCATCTATTTACTTAAAAAGAACAATTTTCGTTTTTCTATGAGGAGCATTTAATTTTTTTCCTGCTCTGTATACCTTATTTGATGATTTTAGTACTTTGTAATTTCTTATTAATATCATCTTATTTTGTAATTTCTTATTAATATCATCTTATTTCATTATCTTTCGAAATTCTAATTTCTTGTTAGTTATATCCTAGATTAATTTTTTTAATAAAAGAAATCATTGAATACTATTGGTATGAAATGAGATCCATGACAGTGGTCTGGGTTCTACCCTATATCTATACTCTGTTTTTTCTGTCTAATTAGTGTTTATTGATGAAAAATAACAAGGCACCATAAAATAATTATTTTTTATCAGTGTTTATTCAATCTCCTGATGGTATTAATAGCCAATTAGTTTGTGATTCAATCATACGTGAGATGTTATTAGAAGGAAGTAAACCTTAAGTTTATATCCTCTAGTATTTACTTTTTTTGCCTATTTGTTTAGCATAGTTATATGTGTGCACTGATTAGCATTTTTTACTGACTTTATATAAGGAAAAGAAGAAAATACTTCACAGTAAACCTTCATCATATGGGTTTATATCTATAAATGGTTATGGAGGTAGAGATGCAGCCATTTTTGACTGGTGCAGTGCAGAAGTAATGAATCTCAAGATGCTTGAAAAGATGTGTCAGAGGCTAAAGGTGAAGCACTATAAGAAAAATATGAAATAGCAACGAAAAATTAGCAACGAAATTTATTTCCGTTGCTAATTAGCAACAAAAATCTAATTTCGTTGCTAAAATCGGTGGAAGTTTTTAGTTTTAGCAATGAAAATAAAAAATGGTTGCCTTCTGTTGCTAAAAATGGAGGAAAGTTTTAGTGCCAAAATTTTATGATGAAATTTAGCAATGGAATTATATTTTCGTTGCTAATTTACCAACTGAAATGCAATTTTGTTGCTAATTACCAACGGAATATGTTTATGGTTGCTAAAATAGCAACGATAAATAATCCCGTTGCTATTTTCATTTATCCTAAGGTATAAATAATTTTGCCTTTAGAATTCGGTCACTCGTTATGAAGCTACGCGCGGGAATGTATCTCGCTTTTTCTTTTGCCTTTAGAACCTTTCTCGTACAAACACTTAAAATAATTTGCTTAAAAGAAACCCTAACTCTTTCTCCACCAGCAAAAAATGCAATTCCCTCTGCTCTCCGATGAATCTCTGCATCCTCCTCCATCCTCTATCGATCGGTTTCTATGATTAGTGTTGTAAGTTTCCTCCTTCTCTCTCGATCAGTTTCTTCTCTATATTGTATTGACAAAGAAATATTGTTTTTTTTTTCTTATTTTTTTTACTCTTTACCTGTGTTTGATGTTTGATTTTCTTCTCCTAATTTTTTTTATCTGTTCAATTTGAAGTTGTTGTCTGTAAAGTGATTTTGATTGCATTTATTTTCCTTCTCCCGTTCTTGATGAGTTTGTTCTTCTCCATTTTTTATTTTTTCAAATCTGCTCTCCGATGAAGCTCTGCATCCTCCTCCATCTTGCCTCAATTGGTTTGTTTTGTTTTTTTTTTAATTTCTCCTTTTTCAGTTCTCTCTCTCTCTCTTTTTTTTTTGTTTAATGACAATTTCAACTTCTTTTGTACCCATTAACTCTCTTAATCGAATATGCTCTTGTTATTCTGCTTATTCTTCTTTGATTCCTATCAAACTTATCACCGTTGCTTGATGAGGAGTTTAAGTAGCTAAAATGGATTCTGAGATGGGTTCTGCCTCGGACCCAATGACTGTCAGGTATGATCCATGGGTTTTATGTGTTGATGCTTGACAGGATTTTTGATTGTTCTTTTGTGTTGTAAGTGTTTGTGAAAATGTTTGCATTGAATAATTATGCTGTGGTTTTAGTTTTATGGTTGAGGTTAACTACAATGTTTCTTAGCTTTGATATAACTTACACTGTTGTATGTGTAGTACTCTTTTTTCCTGACTCTTGAATGAATATTGTCATGGTAATTGATGTGAATTTTTACGAAGAAAATGTTTTTTATTTGACAAATAATGGGTGTGCTACCATATTTGGTGCAAACTAGTGGCAAGTAGATTTTTCCTTAATTAAGCTGTTTGTTTTCTGCAGTTTGCTTTAACCATTGTTTATATAGCAGCGGGTGTTTTTGTAGCTGGTTTGATTGGTAAAGTCTAGATATTTATCACAACTATTTCTTTTGCATATCTGTAGTTTTCTCTTGCATAGATATTGTTGGTACTAATTTGCTCTATATAATAGAGGTATCCTACTGGATTTTAACTAGAGAGTGTCGGATGGTTGTCATCACTTTCTTGATTGTTTCCTCTTTTTTGTGCATAACATTTCTCATCCATTCACTTCTCGTCAATATAATTGAAGTTTTAGTGTGAATCATCATGTAAGTATCTGGAGTTAAGATTTCTTTTTGGATTCTAAAGTCCAGTTATATGACTTGAAACCAAATGTCATACTGCAAGTTTAATAGTAAAAAGAACAGAAATAACCGAAAAATGTTTAAAATTGAAAACCACAATATGCAAAATCATTAGGAATATACTTAGTTTGGAGTTATGCGAATGGACTTCAGCCTATCTCATTTTGAAGTCAATGGCATTATCAGTGTCAAGTTTAAGATTTCATTGAATTGAACCAACAACTTGTGAATTGTGTTCAGCCTGACAAACAATGGGATTTTAAAATGGTCTTGCTTATCTCTTTCTTTCTTTCTTTCTTTACTTTTTCTCCTTTGCCTTGTAACGCATGCTATGTCACTTTGATCTGTTATGGGTGAAATCACCATTGTGAAAGCAGTTGTTCCAAATTATTCAGAAATCTGGACTTTTGGAATCACAACTTTTATGGTAATTGAAAAAAATTTGACAACAACATTAGCAGAGCATATTCAAAGATGCCAACAGTGTCATCAGAGGGAAAAGAAGAAGGAAAGATTCAGGAGGTCATCAGCATCTGATTGTTGATGATGATCTCAGAGAAATGGGTAAGAATGCTGTTTGGAGTGTTAGTTCTTGCAAACCTGGGAATGGTGTCTCTTCTCTCTGAGATGATGATCTTGATAGCTTTTGGCAGTAACTCTACCACGCCCTTTTCTTTCTTTCTCTCCAATGTCTGGCTCTAAAACTATGAAATCAACTAACCAATTCTTTGTTTTTATGTGCATCTGTAAGATCGGATGGTGTACAATCTCATTTGGTGAACATTCAATCCCAAAAGAAAGTGAAGCTACAAGTATTAATCTTTGGTGCTTTACCTTTTGCAATTTAGAAACTTCTTTATTTTTATTGATTTTTGTAGATCATTAGTACTATATGTAATTGCTTTCTTTTCTTATTTTCCAGTGGGTTGTGCTCTATGTGTATTTTAAATATTATGATTTAAATTGATTGTGTTTGATGTCTTCCACTTCCTTCTGGCGGTACTCAAATTTAATATTAGTCAATACAAGAGCTTTATATGGTTTTACTTGCTGGATCTGATATATGGACTTCTAAACCAGTTTAGGGAAAAGAAAACCTGAACAGATGATTATTTTCAGGTTCTATATTGTTATATATATAATTTTCTCTTTTTTTTTTTATATATTGATAGTTGATGTGCAAATATATATGCATTATTTAGCATGATTCTACCAAAAGTAGTGTTTAATTGATAATTCAATTAAGAAACAAGATAATTCTCTATTAGAGATGAATGGGGTGTATTTTAACGAAACATTTGGTAGGAAGTCTTCAATATTATATTCTGTTGATTGTGATGTTTCTGTTTCTTTTGAATGATGTGCTTCTAGTCTTTTCACTCTTGGTAAATGTTCTTTTCTATAGGGATGGTGTTAGTGAATCTTAGTTTAACCAAGTGCTGAATATTGAACTGGATCAGATTATTGAGGTTTGATTGACCTTGAATTATGCATGACAAGCTGTAATTTTTTTTCTTTACTGATTTAGCTGGGAGAAACTTCACAACAATCTTTCCAGCCATGCAAGTTCCTTGATGAGAAGTGGTCACCGAAATTTGTTGTGATTGTTGCACAAAAGAACCACCACACAAAATTCTTCCAGCAAGGAGCTCTTGAGAATGTTGCACCTGGTTAACCTTTTATTGCTCTCATGTATACTTAAATAATTTCATTGATGGCAACATGTAATATTTTTTGAATTACTTTTGCTTTTGTAGGTACTGTAATTAATAATAAAATTTGTCATCCACGGAACAATGATTTATATCTCTGTGCACATGCCGGAATGATTGTGAGTGCCAACAAAAGTGCTTTAGTATTTTATTTGAACTTAGTTGCTTTTATCTTTCCAAACTAGACCATTGCACAATTCAATTAAAAGAATAACCATGGTTGAAAATTACATACAGCTGCAAAATTGCTGGAAAAACTATTTATTAATTGAATGCTTTAAACATTACAAATTCATGGCATTTACAGGACTACACTCATGTGAGAACTTTTTAGTTATGCTGCAATTTATTTAATTCTATGCCTTATCGGGAAATTATTACTAAGGCAGGACATACTAGTGTTGTGGACTGGTGGGCTCTTGGTAAATTAATCTGTGTCTCTACTATTATATTGAACATACTGAAAAAATTTCATTTCATAATTCAATAAGTCACAAGCTGTACAGGAATGTCGAAAACAATTGAGCTAGTCAAAACATAATAATAAAGAATCCAAAAAGTCAATCTTCTAAACTCAATTGAGCAGTTAGAATTTAGATGAAATTAGAAAAGACAAATTTCTGTTATAACTTCACATGCATTGATTAACTCTTTGAGAAATATAACCTTTTTTTTTTTGTTTTGAGTGATGGGGTAAGGCTTGCTAGGCAAGAAGTAGATAGATGTATTCCCTGATGTGATATGATTGATTTAAAATGATGTTTGATCTAGTTACTTTCTGTTTATTCTAAAGCTAAGACATTTATAAATAAGGCATCAATTAATAAACTTGATTTTACAGAATTAGATCTATATATATATATACATATATATATTTTGACAAAGATCTTGCATATGTAAATTCATGTAGTTTGGGTCACAAAATCCTACCAAATTGTCTACTAATAACTCAATTTCACCAGTATAGATAAATTGCTAGCTAATAAGTATTTTTTTTCAAAAGGATGGTGGTGTGAGCATAGTAAAATTGACTGCTCATCTAATTAATTAAGTCCATTTTCTTCAACAACTAGAATTAGTCATCTAATTATAAAGCTAATAATAGTTCATCAAGTATAAATTATATTTGTTCAATTATGTGTGTATATAGCTTGCATATTTTGCTATGTAGCCAATCATATGCATAATTGTATGATTTTTCTAATATTGTCAATCTAGTCTAAGTAAATTCCACTATTGTGCTTCTATATGGATGTGAAGTCCTGATGTTATTTCACAACTTTAGTAGAATTATATATATATAGACATCTGCTAGCAACAATGAAAAGAAGACAATGAAAATTAATCAAAAATTTAATCTAAATCCATTACACAACTTGATGCTCATTAATTTCTGACACAGACATTTCAATCGACACTTTCTGCTCATCCATGAACTAACAATTATTAATATAATTAGGGGGCAATTACAAATGTTAATTACTGTAAGGTAGACGTGTGTGTGTGTGTGTGTGTATATATATATATATATATAATTAGGTGGTAATTACAAATGTTAATTACTGTAAGGTAGACCGTGTATATATATATATTTTAAATATTTTATTTCTCAAGTTAAAAATAGAGAGGAACCTGCTGAACTGTGAGAAGAAAGAAAGATAGTGTTGTATTTTGGCGTTCTGGGTGTGAAAGTCTCTCTTTGCTTGCAGAATGGAGATGTGCACGAGTGTGGTGGCCCTTGTAAAGCTAGAATTTGCACGTGCAATTATATATATATATATATATATATATATATATATATATATATATATATATATATATATATATATATATATATATATATATATATATATATATATATATATATATATATATATATATATATATATAATAAAAACCACGAGTAGCCTACAGATATTAAAAAGAAGAAACAAGCGGCCAATTAGAACACAAAGAAAAACCAACTTTGTAAATTTTTCTGCTATTTGTGATGTAACTATGTGTTACATCTTGTTTGCTTGCAAGATTAAGATAAACAGTCTTTTTATATTAATAATTATCATTATTATTATAATCAAAACTAACATCAATTCACCAATAATCTTTACTTTTTAAATATATATTTTTTAATCCAGATGTCATCTAAAATGCTTAACTGCACTCAAAGACCAAAACAGATAGGCAACCCTCGAGCATCTCATTATACATACTTTCATGGCCCCTAATTTTGTAGAATTGTCTATTACAAAATCCAGCTTGGATGCCTTGTTATATTTCATGTTCTTAAATCCATAGAACACCTTCCCTTTTTTGTTTGTTTGTCAGGGAAGTTAGGCGGATGTAATGGATGAAATTATTAGCAATGTCAAGTACCTGCAATTGCAGATGGAGGTAATTTCTCTCTTATTTTGTGAATTCATCGCATCCATACATTGAAAACAAATTCTTTGCATTTTGCTAGAAGGCATAATTCAAATATATTTAGATTGAGATTGGTATAATAGAAGACAATCTAGAATTTTTTAATTTCATTATTTCAATAATGCTTGTTGAGCTTTTGTTAATTTTCTTGAATTTTATTGTCAACTTCGGTATATGGGGTCTTTTTTATCGAAAAAAGACAATGTGGAATAGCTCTTTAACCAATTTTTTGAAGAAACAAAAAAAATAAAAGAAAGACAAGGATAGTTTTATTATTAATGATTAAAGTTTGATAATTAAGTGGGTAATTGTGTATCAGATATATAAGTGTGGATGAAACAGAGGATGTGTAGTTCCAAGAAAGATCCTTTGTCGCTTTGGTTTCCTGGACGGCCTAGCTGCTCTGCCTTTTAAAGTAGTGGAATATAATGGGAGCTTACCTACATTAATCCTTAAATCTATATGCATGGACACAGGTCTACACTAGATTTTTCTTTCTTTCTTTATTTAACTAATTAAATAAAAATAAATAAATAAACTGACATGGATAATTAATTTTTAGATTGCTAGTATAATATTGATAGATATTCCAGTAGGAACTGGATTTTCCTATGTAAGAACATCACTCGCTTATCATTCAAAAATATATGCTCATGTTCATCAGCTGAAGGATAGCAGCTCTAGGTAATCATATATAAATATATATATGGTTTTGTCATATTGTTGGTTGATAGTTACAGCTATACATCCACACCTTTAAATGATTTACCTTGCTATTTGGTGATTGGTGAATATAGATGGATAGCAAATATGGAGAGAATCATGAGAGCTCAAGCATTGAGGGACAAAAGTATAGCCGTATACATATCGAGCAAGAAGACGATGGAGATCAACCCAAAGAATCCCATAATGGAGGAACTAAGGAAGAGAGCTGATGCTAACAAGAACAACAAGTCATAGAGCATTTGATGAGTATGAAGGGATTGAAGTTGCTTGGAACCATGTCAAGCTCTATGATTTCCTCCAAAGCCCCGAAGACTCTACTGTGAGATTCATCTCCTTAAGCTCTATTGAGATCATTTTTATTTAATGGTTCTTCATCACTGTTGTTGTGTTCTCTATGTATTTACTGGCCTAAGCTCTATTGAGATCATTATGTAGCAAAAAATTGGGATTAATTCAGGGAGACATGCTATTTTACATGTAACATTATACACACACACACAATGTATAATTCACTTTGAGATAATTACAATAGGCAGTCTCATTTTTAACTGCTACTCTAATCAATAATCTTTTTTAGTTGTTATAATAACTTGTGCTTGGTTAGCATTAATCCACAACATTATCATGGTTTATTTATTCAACATAGTAATATTATTAAATGATTGTATTAAGCTAAATTAAACAATCACATTTACATGGAAGCCATTTTTAAAGATGAACAATTTTATCAGCTTTACAATTTTATCAAAGCTTGAAACATATTAGCGCATTATGTGTCTCCTGAATCATTGTGTATGAAAAGCAATTGTTGACAAAGAAAATAATAATTAAAAAATTGTAATAATTTATAGTAATGGAATAGTGACAAACGGTACCATCGTAAATTTTTTATTGATGGGTGAATTTAGCAACGAAAAATTGTAATTTCCATTGCTAAAATTAGCAACAAAAATCCTATTCCGTTGCTAAATTTAACAATGAAAATCGATTTCCGTTGCTAATTTTGGCTTATTCACTGAGTCATATATTTGATGGATTTAGCAACGGAATTAAAAAATTCATTGCTAAATTTAGCAACGGAAATCAATCCGTTGCTAAAAAATAGCAACTGTCAAATTTGCAACTGCTTTTTTGGTTGCTAATTTTGATTAGCAATGGAAAATCAACATTTTTCATTGCTAATTTCCGTTGCTATTTGATGATTTTCTTGTAGTGAAGACTTTGTCAAGTTTTTCTACAAGATATTGTTAGAGGATGCTGTGATACCCTTAGACACTGAATCTGATGTGTTTGAAATGTGTGTAAGAGTTGATAAAGACAAGAAGGTTGACATTTTTGTTAACCATTTTGATGACGATGACGATCCCAATGCAGTGATTCATTAGCCTTGTAGAGATTACTTTGTAGCCGGAACAAAAGACAAAAAAGAAGATTATTTTAAAGAAATGCAAGGTATTTTGAAAGAGTACCTATAGAATTTTTGTTGGCTAAATCTCTAGAAGAGGCAAGGTTAGCTGGAATTAAAGAGCCAAGCAAGAAAATGGAAGATGATATTTTTGAATTGGTTAGGAGTTGACATAAAAGTACATAGAGCTGGGTCAACCAAGTGTGGCCTCTAATGGTATTATTGAAAGTGGTCATACAGTAAATGATGAAGTAATTTATGATAACGAGGGTGGAATGCAGGCATATGAAGATACTGATAATAATGAGCAAGAAGAAGCTAAAGAAGTTGATGAAAATGCTAAAAATGACAAAGAAGAAGATAACAAAGACAATGGTCCTAATGATAGCAATCAAGATAGACATGATAACAATGGTCCGGATGATGATGGAGAGGACAATGTTGGTATTGATGATGATAATGCTAGTCATGAAATGGATGCTGTTAATTATGCCTTGAAGGTAAAACTTTTCCTTTTTTTATTTTTCGTTATGTTTGTTAAGATACTATATATGTATATATAAATATACAAATATTTAATTTTACTAACATCTATTTCTTTCTGCTCATTAAGTTCCATCATTGCAGCTTGAACAATATAATCAAATGTCTCATCACCCATATTGTTAATGAATGAACTAGACATTTGTCTCTTTACGAATGAATCCTGTTATAAAATAATGGAATTTAATTACATTCCAATATCAAATTTTATTTATAAAATTGTATGATCTTTACTAAAAAAATATACAATGTATGATCTATTTAAAATAAAAAATACAATGTATGATCTTTTTTACAAAAACAATATACAGTGTATGATCTTTAAAATAAAAAACAAGTTGTATGATCTTTTTTAAAATAAAAAATAGGTTGTATGATCTTTTGTAAACAAAAAACTACATTGTATGATCTTTTCAACATTAAAAGATACATTGTATGATCTTTTCTAAAAAAAAATATACAATATATGTTCTTTTATATACAAAAAGAATATAGTGTATGATCTTTTTAAAGTAAAAAATAATGTGTATGATCTTTCTAAAAATAAAATAATACATTATATGATCTTTTGAAAATAAGAAAATACAATGTATGATCTTTTTTGTAAAAAAATATACAGTTTATGATATTTTTAAAAATTAAAAAAACACTGTATGATCTTTTCAAAATAAAAAAAATACAATGTATGATCTATTGAAAATAAAAAAAATTACATTGTATCATTTTTTGTAAAAAATATACAGTGTATTATCTTTTGCAAAATAATAAAAAAACATATAAGTAGTGTATGATCTTTTTCAAATTAAAAAACACACTGTATAATCTTTTCAAAACAAAAAAAAAATACACTATATGATATTTTTGTAAAAGAATATACACTTCAATAAATGTACTATAATCTATTTTCTCAAAATAAACATTGTATTTTGTTTTATATAGTGTTTATTTGCTTTTCATAAAACTAAATAAACATTCAAATTCTATTAATAAAACATGAAAAACAGTAAAACTTACTTCATTTACTTCTTCATTATATGTTTTATTCTTTTCAATGTCTTTCCCAACAGGTATATCCTTCTTTATAACCATATCTGCATCCTCTTCAGCATTGATATCATGAAAAGAATATACATAATTTTCATTTTGCTCATTTTTTTGCCGACCTTCAAAAATAGAACTAGCAAAACCCTGACGAAAATTGATAATTTATTACTTACACATAATTTAATAATCAATACTGTAAAATCCATATATAATGTATGCAATACAAAAATATAACCTGAGTGCTAACACCACAATCTATTTTCTGACACATTGCAGAAACAACTTTATAAATCTTGGCCAGTTTTGCATTCATTTCTGGATACAACACATTTTTAAAATAACGTATATCTTCTTTCATGATCCTAATATCTTTTCCAATTTCAAGCTACTTAGAGCATATTGATTCAATCTTTTCCTTCATGTCATAAGGAGGTACATCTTTTTCAACATCACAACTTTCCCGCTGAGACATACAGACGAGTGATGATGGATCACAAGCAGTACATTGTACAAATTCAAGAGAATGCTTTGCACTACCACCCGGTGAAGGTTTTGGGATACTGCTTAAACCCCTTTCACCCTCCGAATCACCATCCCCATCCTCATCAATATTATTAATAACAAATACTTCATTCCTATATCCAACCAAATTTCTCAAGTCATACAACTCAATCTCTTCATTTGTTGGTCGAATATTTTATATCCTTAGCTAAAGAAACAAAAAAAAACACAAAAATTAATTCACCTCTGAACATAAAAATAAATAATTTATTTTCTTTTTGTTAATATAATGAACAAATATTTCGTACAATATTAAATAACCCAAAACTCTTTGAAAAAAATAATTACCTCCTCGTTAAAAAGGTGACTCTCAACAAACTTCCAATGAGAAAAGTGGTCAATCTTCCACCTTAATAAGCGAGGAAAACTGTTGTTAAATGACACCCCAAAACGTTGATCAATCGTATCACAACACTCATAGAACCACAACAAAAAGGCCAATGGGTATCCTTTTAGCCTGTACATCTTTGAGCAATGCCTTTTTTCAAATTGTCTCCTAAGGCTTTTTAATGTCATATCAAAAACTTTTTCCCCCATGGATAATCGTTGTACTTACCACTATCAACAGCAACAATTTCCTCTTTACATACAATTTTAACCCCTATGTCTGATAACAAATACGCATGAACCAAATACAATATAGCCATTTTCACTTTATCCTCATCTGATTCAAACTTCGCCCTAAAAAAAGCTCGCTTATCAAATCTTTTGAAATTTTCCTATTTTTCGGAAAATACTTATCATTATAATCAGCATCGTCACTGGATAAGCTTAACCAGTCAAAATCTTCACTGCACTTTAATTCAGTAACCATAGCAAACTGAGCTACATCAAATGTCAAAATATTACCATTTATATTTACAGATAATTCTTCATCATTAACTGTGCATATCTCCCTCAATTGTAGCGAATGTACCACTTGCCCTTGAATCATAATCCTTGGCATCTCCAAAATATATCCAAAACATGAATTTCTAAAAATTTTCTTCTGCCCCTCATTTAATGCTCCAGCAATCAAACCAGGTACATCATTCACCAAAGCAAAATTAATATTACCTTTATAATAGTCATTTGGATCAACGAATGAATCACTGGGCTTCCTTGGATCTGCTGGCTTCTTCATTTTTCTCAATATTTCTGAAGCACCTATTGTCTTATGAGATCTAAAAGACTTTCGAGATCGACAATATGATAAAGATGACATATTTATCTGAAAAAAATCATACATATATAACATGAAAACACACACACAAAAACACATAAAAATGCAAATAAACTTTAAAACACATAAGAATATAAAAGCATATTAAACTCATATGCAGAGTACACAAAAACCAAAAACTTATTACATTAAAAAAAGTCTTCATATGTAAAAAAACATACACTGTATTTTCTTTTACGAATTCTGAAAAGATCAGACATTATAAATCTTTTTTACAAAGATCATACACTATATATTTTTTTGAAAGATAATACACTGCATTTTTTTATTTTCAAAAGGATCACAACTGTCATTTTTTATTTTTAAAAACATCATATATTGTATATTTTTTAGAAAAGATTATACACTGTATATTTTTTTTACAAAACATCATACATAGTATTTTCTTTATTTTCAACATATGATATTTTTTAAAATAAAAAAAAGTTGTATGATCTTTTGTAAACAAAAAACTACATTATATGATATTTTCAACATTAAAAAATAGATTGTATGATCTTTTCTAAAAAATATACAATGTATGATCTTTTGTATACAAAAAGAATATAGTATATGATCTTTTCAAAGTAAAAAATACTGTGTATACAAAAAGAATATAGTGTATGATCTTTTCAAAGTAAAAAATAGTGTATTGTCTTTTTTCAAAACAAAAAAGAAAACATGTAAGCAGTGTATGATCTTTTCCAAATTAAAAAACACATTGTATAATCATACATATATAACATGAAAACACACACACAAAAACACATAAAATACAAATGAACTTTAAAACACATAACAATATAAAGTATATTAAACTCATATGCAGATTACACAAAAAGCTAAAAACCATTACATTAAAACAAAAAAAAAGTCTTCATATGTAAAAGAACATACACTGTATTTTCTTTTATGAATTCTGAAAAGATCATACACGGTAAATCTTTTTTACAAATATCATACACTATATATCTTTTTTTTTCAAAGATCATACATTGCATTTTTTTTTTAATTTTCAAAAGGATCATGACTGTCATTTTTTTATCTTTAAAAACATGATACACTGTATATTTTTTTTACAAAAGATTATACACTACATATTTTTTTTACAAAACATCATACAATGTATTATTTTTGTTTTGAACACATCATACACCGGATTTTCTTTATTTTCAATATATCATACACTATAAAATTTTATTTTTAAAAAGATCATACACTGTATATTTTTTATAAAAACATCATACACTATATATTTTTTTAATAAAAAGATCATACAATGTATATTTTTTACAAAAATATCATATACTGTATATTTTTTTATATAAAATCATACATTGTATTTTTTTTTCAAGATCATATACTGTATTTTTTTATTTTCAACATATCATATACTGTATTTTTTTCAAAAAATCATACATTGTATATTTTTTTACAAAAGCTTATACATTGTATATTTTTTTTTTAATTTCAAAACATCATACGCTGTATTTTTTTCATTAAAATAACAACTAACGTGTACACATTACAAAACAAAAGAAAAAATATAGAGCAAATTACGCGAAATACATCTCACTCCAGATAACAGAAAAAGACCTATCGGATGACAGAATAAAACTATCGACTACTCACACAATGTCGAAAACAACAATGTGAAAAAATAAAAATAAACAAAAATCAACACAACCATCATTAACAACAAATCAATACAATCTAAAAAAAAGCAAAAGAAAATGAAGAAACAATAATCGACATAAAAATAAATAAATATCGATTTACTTACCAACGATTAAACACAGCTTGAGAAACTTCTAGAAACAAATACACGACAAACGACGACTTTTTCACAGATTGCTGCTATCAACCAGATAACTTAAAGTAAGTAATAATAAGAAATTTCTGAATATACTAACAAAACCCTCAAGAGGATATAAACCATCGTTAGAGCTTGCAATAAGAAACCGCCTTTAAATGTTAACAGGAAAAATAAGTCGCTGATATAGAAATTAGGGGGTATTTTTGATTTACTCAATATTTTTAAACTAAAAAAGGGCATATTTGGAAGCAAAAATGTAAATAGGAAAAACGCGAAAAAAACTCTATGGCATTCTTGAAAACAAACTTAAAAGGGGGGTATTTCATGTAATTTCCTCAAAAATTTTCAATAATGAAAATAACAACCAAAACCTATTCCGTTGCTAAAATAGCAATGGAAAATAGATTCGGTTGCTATTTTAACAACGGATTATATTTGGTTGCTATTTTAAGAAACTTTAAAATTTTTAACATTCTCCTAAATAGCAACCGAATATTTTTTTCGTTGCTATTTTAGCAACCAAATTAATTTTCGTTGCTAAAATAGCAATGAAAAAAATATTTCGTTGGTATTTAGGGGACCTTAAGAATTTTTAATAGTAAAAATAGCAACCGAAATCTATTCTGTTGCTAAAATAGCAACGGCAAATAGATTCGGTTGCTATTTTAGCAACGGAATAATATTCAGTTGCTATTTTTCGTGCTGAAAATGTTTAAGGTCCCATAAATAGCAACCAAATATTTTTTACGGTTGCATTTAGAAGAACCCTAAACATTTTCAGTAGGAAAAATAGCAATTGAAACCAATTCCGTTGCTAAAATAGCAATGAAAATTAATTCGGTTGCTATTTTAGCAACGAAATAATATTCAATTGCTATTTTTGCTACTAAAAATTTTTAAGGTTCTTCTAGGTAGCAATCGAATATTTTTTTCGTCACTATTTTAGCAACCGAATTGATTTTCGTTGCTATTTTAGTAACGGAAAAAAATATTCAGTTTCTATTTAGGGGACCTTAAAAATTTTTAGTAGGGAAAATAGCAACCGAAACCTATTTCGTTGCTAAAATAGCAGCGAAAAATGGATTCGGTTGCTATTTTAGCAACAAAATAGTATTCGGTTTCTATTTTCGCAATTGAAAATTTTTAAAGTTCTCCTAAATAGCAACCGAATATTTTTTCCGTTACTATTTTCATAAGTGAAAATTTTTAAGATCCCCTATATTATATTATTTCATAATGGGAGTAAATCCTACATCTTCTTTGTTTTTAAAAGAAAGACAATATAATCTATTTTTAAAAGCAGCGATTTAAAATGAATTTTTTTTTAATGAACATAAAATTAAATATCAAATGTCAAATCTGTTTTGCAAATTGAAAAACAGAGCTAGTTAGTTGTACACACTACATAGTAATTACATAAAGCATCCGATCCATTTTGACATAAAAGCGGTATCGTATAAAGTAATCAAACGACAACTGTTGCGGTTACATGCATGTGATCTACCAAGCGTAGCAAATACGGTAGATAAAAACTATTTCACACGATGGGGTCAGCAAAATCACACTCGCACACAAAAATGTATAATGCTTGATTTACAACATGTATTCTATTATGTAATAATACTTTTGCGTTCATTTTTAGACAAAAATAATGAAAAAGATTTTTGTTTCCTTTTTTTCCTGCCTGTTTGTAAAGATATTGAATTGGGCTACCGATTTAAAAGAGGCACAAACAATTATAAATGGGCTTGGACATTGGTTCACAATAACTAAGCCATTTAGCTGAAAAAGCCCTTTCATTTTCCATTTTAAACGAAAGAATGATCGGGTTTTTCTAAATATGTCGGGTTATTACCTAAACCGACCATTTCCCCTCTCTTTCTTCTCTCTGTCGTGCCCTAGACCATCTCTCCTTTCTTGTCGCGTTCTGTTTGATAGTTCCCTTCCTCTTACTCTCTGTTTTCTTTTCTCAACCAAACCACCATCACCGGAGCTTCCATGCATGGCCACAGCGTAGAGCTTCCGTTGCGGACCCCCTGAAGTACTATTTTCTTGTATGTATGATTCTAAGCTTTCTTTTTCTTTTCTGTTTTCTCTCTCTAATTTCAATTAATCAATTGGTTCCCTTAGGTCTGATAAGTTAATTGGTTCTCTAATTTCAATTGATCCGCACATTTAGTTGATCTTAGGTTAAATTTGGAATGCACTGATCTTAAAAGATATAATATTATGCACAAAAGGCACTTGTTTGCCCTTGGTGAAGATCTGAACCATGATGAATGGCCACAAGCAATTTAAGAAATGGTTTAAAGTTGACAGTGATGACATACTGGCTGCAAATGAATGGGAGAGTAAAACTATGGGGCCTCTATTTGTAGATCTCTTCTTAGGATGATAAGAGTGCGAGCTCCTTAGGCATAGAACTGTGGTAGCAGATGATGGGTTTGACCAAAATCTTAGTTTCGTAAGAGTGAATAGTATCTTTTATCTTGAAATTCTTGAAGTGGTAAGAAATCAGAGCCTTTGGTATTCAAGGAAAGCGCATCATTAGGAGTATGATCTCTGTTATAATTTAAAAATAGAGAATTACCTGTTAGCAAATGGAAATATTACTTGTTAAGAAGACTTATTCTACTATAATTTTTATATATTGAGAAAATTTGTTATAGTGATATGAATGCATTATTGGTGAAGTTAAGTTACTAAAATTTGTGTAATCTTGCAAGTTGTTAATTATATGGTTAATTATTGTCCAAGCTTGTCTTTTGTAGGTGAAACTTCAAGTCTAACAAGATTATTCTTGCCAAGAGTTGAGACGTAGCAAGGCATTGTTGAATCAAAGGTAATCCTAGATACAAGCATATGCAGACGGATGAGTGAACATTTTTAACAATATTGATGGCTTGACTATGGTAGCTAAACTAGGATTCTAGTTCATCTATAGCCCTCTCTTTATTAATACAGAGTATGTGGGTATGGTAGCAATATCAATTAAAATAAATAAAAATTTATTTATTGTTGACTCTTAGCGAATCGATGGTAACTTAAAAAGCAAATTTATACATGATTCTTAGGATTAGGTATGCCCACTTAGCAAATTGGGAAAAAAATTATTAGGATTAGATTTTTAGTGAATCAATGGCATTATACAACCTCATAAAATATAACACACCTGTTATGTTCTGCATGTTCAAATCAATTACTGTGTTATGAAGTTTTGTTATTGAAAATGACTTACATTTGTGATAGACTATTGCTATCTGATAAAATGCAGCATTTAGATGTTTTGAAGCCTTCAACAAGCTTAAGGATATATACCAGATTCTAAAGCACAATATCAACGTTATTGCAGAGGTAATTTTTCACAGTATTAGTTCTTTAAAGTTTGAGGAAAGTGACATTTTCTAAAATTAAAATATTTGAATTATTTCAAACTATAATAAGCTTTAAATTAAAATATTTATTCATTTTTATTTTTTATTCAAATAAAACAACTTATATATTTATTTTAGGAACAACCTAATTTTCATTTATCTCTATTGTTTTTTTCCTAATTTATTCAAAATGTAAATAGAGAGTGTCTATTCAATATACATGATTTAGGATTAAAAAACTTCTAAAAGAAATTGAAGCCTCAAGTAACTTTAACTATCTGGTTGTTAGAGATCTTTTTTACTTTTTCTTTTTCTGCTTACATATTATTTATTGTTATTGTTTCACTAGATATAAAGATTCTTGGCATTCATTCCTATTGAATGGGTTAACAGGCTAGAGTTCTGCTCTACTGAATTGTTCTTTTGATTTTTGTGCTATATATATTCCATTATATCTTGTTGTAATTTACCCAAAAATTAATCTTTACTGAAAAAGGTATGGTTATTAATTTAACGTGGAAGTGTTCTAGTTCGGTGGTACTATTTTTCAATAATATAACTAACTAATTTTTGTGCTGATTGTTATGAAGAAAGAACTACAAAATTATGTACATCATTGTAACTACAGTAATTACAAATACAAATATTAGAAACATACTGAGTCAAGATCCTGGGTTAAGAGGGGTCCAATGACAGACCTGTATCTCTTCAATTGCAGTTCATGCATTATTTCAGTTATTTCCTATCATTAAGCGTTATGGTCCAATTTGAAATTGTTAGGTTATGCGATTATTTAATTGTTTCGTTGAAAAATAGGCACATTAAGGGAGATTATTGTGTGCAATTATTCTAAATAGTGCTTTTTTATGCAGTTGGGACTTGTAAGCATGAACGAGATTTGGAATCTTGGTAAGCATGAACGAGATTTGGAATTGACCAATCACTGGAAAGGTGCTTTAAAGCAAACTTTGAACATTGTTGGTCACCAATCTTATATCTGCTGAATTTGCTTTAACAGCAAAAAGATGTGCCCAGACCTGGCCCATGGTTTTTTTAATATAATCCAGATTTATAAGTACAGTTCTTTCTTTCTTTTCATATAATCCAGATTTTCTGCTCTGTATTTTGTTGTTAAAATTGATAATTCATGCTCTTCATCCTTATGATGGATGTAATGCTCTGTATTCTTGGTATTGCATGGGCTTTTGGTGGCATGATCTTCATTTTTGTTTACTGCATTGCTAGAATCTCTGGCATGTTTTTTTTAATTATTTCTTTTATTTTTAGATTTTTATTTAGAACCTTTGCTGTCTCTACTTGATATGCAAGATTACTGATTTTTCATAACAACTCATTTGCTGTTGTGCTCTTTTTTTGTTCTTTTTTCTTCATTTAATTTGTCCTTGTTTTTGCTTCTATAAAACTGTGTTTTAATGTTTATGGACAGCAAGTGTTGATATCAAATGATTAACTTGGTGGATTTGGGAATGGAAAAACCATCTTGGAATGATTAACTTGTTGGAGTAATCTATTGTCGATTTTGTTTTGTAATTGTGTTCCTTTATCTATTATAATGGCATGATGTTTGTATTCTAGTGTTTCCTAACTCTTCATTGGTTTTTCAGTCATATTATTAGTTTTTAATCATCACATGTAACATTTTTTTGCCACATTAGCTCAAGCCACGAACTATTGTGTAACAAGTCTGCTTATCATTAGATAGTTACATGCACGCACAGACATGTATTTCTGCGTATATATGTATTCAAGGACACGATTTTCAGTACTCATGCTCCTTATTGAGGTGGTGTTGCACTGCCGTCAGATGTATGCCTCAATGACAGCATTTTGCATGTGTAATTTTGTATTTCATTGTAGTTCCTAGATATATGATAAAACATATGTTTTTGGGCAAGTCCCTTTTGGA
Organism: Excoecaria agallocha; assembly: GCA_037975025.1. Classification (NCBI taxonomy): domain Eukaryota; kingdom Viridiplantae; phylum Streptophyta; class Magnoliopsida; order Malpighiales; family Euphorbiaceae; genus Excoecaria; species Excoecaria agallocha. The sequence continues at coordinate 33,386,311 of CM075816.1, forward strand.
ATTTTGGTTTCCTAAAGTTATTTTGTTTCAAGGTAGTTCTCACTGATACTAGATGATTTCATTTGACTATATATGCATGCATGCATGCATGCACGCAATCCCCTGAATTTGGGAACATAATTTATGTGTATGCTTGACAAAAGGAATTAATATGTGTTGATCGAAATGTTTAAAACCAGAATAACTGACAGGGAAAAGACAACAAACTTAGAGATGAGGAACTAGAGTCGGATATTACATTCCACATTGCTAAATCAGGTGTTTTGAGGTTTTTGATTAAAGGCTTAAGTTTCTAGCCTAAGTAGGATTCAAGCTCTGAGATGATTTAAAGGCAAAATGGTAGATTTCACTGGTTGCTACCATCCTATGCAATTTATAGCTTACACTTTTACCCTTAGCTTAGCTTTTATACTTCACTTTTATTTATTTTTTTTTAGTTATGGAATTTTTTTTTAATTGCTCTTGTTAAAACTTACTGAACTGAGTGTCCATCATGATGAGTAATAACTTACTTTGAAGCAGTTGTTATATAGCTTAGCTGTAGCAATCATCAATTCTTGCAGATTTTGTGTTCACCTGTAGTTTGATAGTTTCGTTTTTTGTGTCTTTTACCAATACTAGAAATCTCTGTCTTTACTGAAGAACCAAAGATGCAAAAAGATTTAAAATTTTCCATGCCTTTTTTTTCAAATGTAGTTAAAATGAGTTGGGAGAATGACTTGTATGGAACTGTACTCATGTTCTTATAGTTAACTTGCATGCTTGTATGTTGCATGGCTAGTAGAATATATAAGCTTTAACATGAAGAGGACAATTTAGGAAATACATACATATGATTATGATAATGTGTCATGGAGCACATACATATGATTCTTTTTTTTGTGCAGGCAGGAAATCCGAACATCAACAAGCTCAATGACCTCAGTTCCTAAGCCATTGAAATTTCTTTGGCCACATTATGGAACACTAAAAGTATATTATGAAATAATGGTGGACTCAAATCTGAAGGTATGAATTCTGTGGGTGAACTTTGCCTTTTTCATTTATTTCATGCAATTTATTTTTAGCAAAACTTAGTTATTCTTTCTTAATTGCAGAAATACTTGGCGGATATACTGTCTGTTCTGGCACTGGCCTTGTCTGCTGAAGGAGAAAGGGTATGCTTAATTGTTTAGGAGTTTGAATTGATATTGTTTTCCTCTGAATGGCTGAGTATAGCAATCCTCTTAATGTTGTGTGCAGTTTAGTGTTATGTGTGGATATAAAAAGAAACTATTAAATCTTCTACGTACTCTTTGTATATCATTCTGCCAGTCTGCCAGTTATTAACCACTTTGACTGATGAAATTTTCAGGAGAGCTTAAAATACCGATTACTGGGTTCAGAAGGTGATATTGGTTCTTGGGGCCACGAATATGTTAGGTAAGCAATGATTCTCTAAGAGGATTGAGTTTATTGGTCTGTAAATCCTTGATCTGAAGTATTTTTTTGCTAAGATCATGATAACGGTTTGATTTATGAGCTTCTTAGATAGATTGGTTAAAAACTTGGTCCTGCATTAAATCTGGACTCGTATTTTTATGTCTATTACACGTGTACTCTTGTATTATCTAAAGACTCTTTTACCTGAACTCTGCCATTTGTCATGCGATTTCTTTTTCTTCTGAATTTACAGTTATATAATTTTCTTAACACTTTTGAAAGCTTATTATAGTAGCCAATTCAATTTTCTCATATAGTAATTCAATTTTCTCATATAGTAATTTAATTTGATTGATCATGTAGACAACAAATTTCAAGAGGACCTGCCTGTATCTCACTAGTGCAGCAAGGTAATTGAAATTGTGTCACTATGTTGTGAATAGCTACAAAATATTTATTTATTTAAAGTATGGAGCTATTTTATTTTAATATTTCAAATTTGTAGGATGGCCAAATTTGAAGTGGATGGTTGCTGAAATGAAGTGCTTTTTTTGTCTTTCTAAATTTTTTCCAGGAAAAATAACAAGGCTGCTTTCAGCTCTTAACCTTAATTAATTCCAGTAGTTAATGCTTGACAAAAAAAATTAGAAGTTTTTCCTTATTTTTTGGTTGGGGGAATCTTCACTTCTTCTGCACCTAACTTTGAAATAAGGCAGTAAACAGACATGTTTTTATTTTTATTTGACGATTCAAAAACAAACTCATTGGCGTTAGCTCAGTTGTTACATGTTGCTATACATAGGGTGTGATAGATGCCTATAACAAACACAAAGCAGAGCACATGCCATCCCATCATCACCACCACTAAAATTGTAGAATGGAAGGAAGAGAGAGCAGAGTTCTTGTTATGCAGGATGAAATTCTATTTGGTAAATGAGTATTTTTCTTAAAAGAACTGTCATTTTTTCAAAGGTCAACGGATATCTGTTGTTTCTATGGACTTCTGTATTTCTCATTTTGACATTTCATGTGGTGATTGAATGTAGATACCTTCCTGGCCTAGATGATATGCTGGTTCTTGATATTGCTTACATGATATATCTCAAATACGAAGAATATTCAAATGCACTTTAGATTGCACTTTTCCTTGACAACATGCAGGTTGGTCATTGGTTTGAACCCTTTCACCTGGCATCTAAATTTCAATGCCAGATTCATGGTTTATTGTTGAATGTTGATTTGAAATTTATAGCTTTCTGCTCTTTGGACTTTTGGCATGCACATAGTACTATCCTAAAAATTTGGTTGTTTATTAGTTATAACGATTTAAAACATATGTTACTAGTATGTGAGGCAGGTGTTTACAGTTTGTGATGATTTGCTCCCAAAGAAGCAATTCTGTTACATTGTTGCTCGACATGCAAGTTAAATTTTTGAAGTGGCATATGGCATGAATTTGCACTCCCCATTCAAATATCTATGCATCATCTATAGCTGCTCATAGTAAGTGGTGTGAATTTTCTTAGAAAGTCATTCAGTTTGAGATCGCACTCACCATGTTGATGGATATTGTAACCCAACTAAAGAATTAGGTTGAAGATTTGAAAGCCAGGGGTGCTCAGCAGCCGGATCGTCCTCCTTTACCTTCACCACCTACTTAACTTAGATTTGTAATTTTTAATTATTGATACATGACTTTATGTTGTTTTTGTTATCGTTTTTATGAATTATTATTTTACAATAATATATTTTCAGGATTTTAATTTTCGTGTATTACAATTTTTATATTATATTATCAATAAGAATATTTTCTTAACTTGATTGAAACTAAAATATTATATCAAGATATCATAATTTTTGATTTAAAAAATAGTAACGGAAAGAGTTATTCCGTTGCTATTTTAGCAACGGAATCGTAATTCTGTTGCAAAAATTTTCAACCGAATATTAAAGTGAAATAGCAACGGAATAGTAATTCGGTTGCAAAAATTTTCAATCGAATATTAAAGTTGCTATAAATAGCAACGAATTAAACATTTTGTTGCTATTTTTAGCAACTGAAAATGATTCGGTTGCTAAAAATAGCAATGGAATGTTTATTAGGTTGCTAAAAATAACAACGAAAATTATATTTGCTAACTAATTTTGGCCAAAATTACCTTGTTTAAATTTAGCAACGAAATTTGTTTTTTGTTGCTATTTTTAGCAGCGAAAAATTATTTGGTTGCTAAAAGTAGCAAAGGAAATTATATTTCGTTGCTAATTTTAACCAATTTATCGAAATTACCTTGGTTACATTTAGCAATGGAGATTGTATACCGTTGCTAAATTTAGCAACGAAATAGCAACCGTCAAAATAAAAACCGAATTTTCATTTGCTATTTTACATTGCTAATTTTTATTAGCAACGGAAATTCAATAAATTCGGTTGTTAGTTTTCGTTGCTATTTTATAATTTTCTTATAGTGAATTAAAGTTTAAAACAATTCCAATAGAAACAACTGGAGAACAAACTAGACTAAAATGCTTAAAGAAAACCAACTCAGCAAAAGACAAAAACAACAAGCTCAAAACAAAATAAAAGCAAACAAAAAGAAATTAAAACAAAAACTACTAAAACGAACTACTAAAATTAAAATAAGAAAATAAAGCAATAAAGAAAATTAAAACTGAAGAAGCAACTGAAATTAAGAATCAAACTAAAATAGTTAAATAACAATAAAAACTAAAGTTAAAAACTAGTGACAAATGATTTTTGGTTTAAAAGTCAAACAAGTTTAGAGCAAATATACTCAATCTATTTCTTCGAAAACAAGCTTTGAAACACTTCATCTTCATCAAATAAAAAATTTCTTTTCGTTGCTCCCCTACACTGCACTTCAAACGTCGTTGCCCTCAGCAAGTTGACAAAATTAAACAAAAAAAATGATCAAAGACTCCCTGTAAACTTAGAGCGATGGCAGTGGTGGGAAGTGAGCATCAAAACAGGAAGAAAGGGCATCAAAACGGGAAGAAAGGGAGGTAATGCCTATCTTCATCTGCTCCATCTGAGATTGAAGCACCTCCTAGCTTTCTGCTATAACATTTACTTCTATCACCAGTGAAGAAAACTACAGAGATGACAAAGTAACAGCAATGCTCCTAAACTTTTCTCAACCTTCTCTAAATATTCGTCCTAAGTCGTCAAACGATAACCACAATCAATTATAGAATCATCTATCACAACCTTCATATTCTTGAGCAACTTCTTGTCTATGAAAGAGATAGGGTCTAATGCTCAACCCATATGCGGATGATTAATTCCCTTCTTAACACTGTGACTATCCAGCTAAAAGAAATTTTCTTGGTCTTTTTAGGGTTCTACTGTAGCTCTTCCAACTTGTGCCACTAGTGCACAACTCCATTAATCTTGAATCACTTAATCATGCATCTCAAAAATAAACCCTTTGGCAAATTAATTTGCCTTAGTGAATCCAAGTGACTCATTGGAGACATGGAGAAAAATCTGTGCATGATGTGACCTGTGTGATCACACAAATGATGCGCCTTTGCTTGACTCACCACATACTTAGTGTCTGAAACGGGATCTTTAATCACATCCTAAATAGCTTCCTTCCTCTAACCTTCAAAACTATCAGGGGCATCTCTAAAAACTCAATGAAAGTGATATCATAAGTTCCATCCAAGTGAAAAGACACCATTCTTGAATCGGTCTGACTATTTTTCCCAATTCTACACCGTACTGTAGCCAAAAAGTCCTTAGTGAGATCAGGGTACACTTTCTTCCGATGTGTAAAAAATCGCTCCCAACCAATATTTGAAATGAGGCGCTCAATATCCTCTTTGATTTCTAACTCTTCTAGCTGCTCTATATCTAAGTAAGATATGGGTACATATTTGCATTTTATGAAGTGTGCGTAGTTAGTTTTCATATTCGTAGGCACCCATTTTGGTACTTTGGTAGTGGAGATAGCCGGCTTGTTCAATAAAGTAGATGCACCATCATATCATGCATGCTTAGGAGCCATTGCAAGAAAGAAAAACTAACATTTTAAACATTGGAAACGACAATGGTAGCATCAACATAAAATAAATGCATAAATCCAAAAAAAATTGACTTATCCCACCACCAATCTATACAATTAAAGTAATGATGCCCAAAATAGACGAACACAAGTAGCCAAATAGAAGCATAAAAGGCAAGGAAATAAGCATGATAAATGGTAAAGTAAGCACAAGGGTCAATGGTAAAAACAAGATATGGAGATCATGGAAAATACTTTTGACATAATCAAACTAAGCTAAGTGAATTGATCGATGTCTAGCAAGTGTACTAGATTCGCTAGTAATATAGGAAATATAAATTAAGACCTCAAATATCGTACCCAAGGGAATATGGATTGTTAAGAATAATATCTATGTATGAATTAAATTAATCTAAGATTGTTTCCCAAATTTTTGATTTAAAGGCAAGAACTAAACTAAATAGACAATGAAAAAACAAAAAACTAAAATTAAACTAACATGAATTAAACACAAAATACTAACTGAAATTCTCTTGCTAAAGGAACTATCCACCTTAACTTATATTATAATGACTTGATCAAAAAGAGAACACAAGTGATTATTAAGAAATCAGATGAATAAAACAAAATAACTTAAATCAAGATTATCATTCTAAGTATTAAACCTTTTCTGTTCAGAATTATTCAACACTTAGCATAAAAATCTGATTTTAACCTCCTAGATGTTTATTAAACTTTTTTGTAAGTAAATTTAACTCTCATATATTCTTGATTTCAACTTTTCTTAGTCTTAATCTATTATTACCAATGCACAACTACACCTTAAATCAGGATATAATCATGCATTAATACCAATAAATTAACCTAAGAACATGCAAAGCAATAATCATGCATAAATCAATCATTAACTATTAACTCAAATAACTCAACAATCAAATTATAAATAACCAAAGGTAATAATTTGCGCAAAACCAAGAAATAATTAACTTGTATCACATTAAGCGCAAACTAAGTTATTACAATATAAAATTAAGGATTCAAGTATCCCTTAGCAAAAGAAAGGAAAACTACTTATCGAACATGATTAAAATGAAAGAAAAACAAAAATAAAGAGATATAATACTCATGAAGCTTCAAACTTATTCTCGATGACTTAACCGCACATTAGTAGAAAGCTTGAGTCTTTATAAGGATTGTAAACTAAGAAAAATAGAAAAACTAAGCTAAACTACTGTACAAAATTAACTAAAGAAAACTAGGTTAAAAACTAAGTAAATTCATAATTCTCATCCCTTGGTCTCTTCGTCTCTACCAGTTCTGGTGCTTTGCCTTGCTTTTATAGCTGAATTATGCCTCCAAAAGAAGAATTTTTGATGTCTTCAAACTTTTTATTTCAGCAAAACAGAAGATTTTGATTGTGATTCTAATTCTCTGGCTCGGTAGAATGATTTTTGGCCTTTTGTCTTTTCCTACTCCGTAGAGTGAAAAACTCACTCAATCGAGTGGCTTTCTTCTCTTTTCCTCTTTAGGTGACTCAGTAGAGTGAGAATCTCACTCCACCGAATGGCTAGGCTCTAGACTACACGATGAAGTTTATCTTCATAAAATTCCTTCAATTGCTAAAATTATAATTTTGTCCTTGTGATTTCTCCTTTTCTTTAATTACACACCTAAAAATACCAAATTAACCAATTAAGCTAAACAAGTACTAATTAAGAAATTTAAACACTAAATTAACCAAATTACCATTAAATTAACATAATAAATGCATTAAAAACACACTAATAATATAGTATAATTCATACTTATCATGAATGCACAAAGACCAAAACAAGCTGACAAAAATTGTGTGAGAAACAGTTAAGTATGGCTTAAAAGTGCTTATTGAGGCATTTCATTACACATCTTTGTTGGTCCTAAAGACACACGAGAGGGGGATGAATTGGGTGTCACTCAATTTTTCAAATAAGTTATAGTAGAATAGAATGAGGTATATTTTGGTAGAGTAAATTTGGTTAATATGTAAAATGAATATGCAGAATGTAATAAAGAACAAAAATTAATTTTTCAAAACCTTTTTCAAAGTAAACTCAACTTGCAGAATTCAAAATATGCCTAAAATAATTTTTAACAGAAAGCTTTTTAGAAAACTATTTTTCTCAGCAGAACATATATGTTAAAAACAGTTTAAGAAACATAACAAAGAAGAAGGGAGAAATGAAAATAGAACAACACCAAGATTTATCATGGTTTGGCCTCTATGCCTACATCTACTCCTCAAGACACCATCTTGAGATTTTCTCTCCACTAACAACTCTTTTAATGGGCAAGAGTCAAAGCTAATATACAATCCTAGTATATTCTACCCATAATCATTTTTTCCCAGGAAAAGATGTAAAAACTTACTAGAATTCCTAAGGTTCTAGCAAACCCTTCTTATAATCTTTTTCAAAGATTCCCCACAATAGCATTACAACAAAAGCTATAATTTAGTTGTGGAGGATGATAATGAATGAAGTACAAAATGTGGAAATATGATTAGAAAATATATAAGCTTTGTATCTCAGGAGATAAAATGATTTTCCAACTTCTCTAAACTCTTAAGACTTAAAAACATCTTGTATTTATAGCCAAAAATAAATTATAATCGTTAGAAATAAAAAAACTAGCTGTTAAAACAAAGAAAAACTGAAGAAAATAGAAATTAGTCGTTATTTTGTCTTTTTGTGAAAAACAGAATTGGCAGTTCTGGTGACCTGTTCTAGTGTACTATAGTAGAACATATTTTCTAGTGATGCAATATAACATATTTTCTAGTGATGCATTAGAACATATTTTCTAGTGATGCAATATAACATATTTTCTAGTGATGCATTAGAACATATTTTCTAGTGAACTTGTTCTAGTGAGCTAGAACAGAAAAACATTTTCTAGTGAACTCGTTTTGGTGACCTAGAAAAGAAAAACATTTTCTAGTGCTTTTTTTGGAACATTGTTTGGTGACTATCTAACAAGTTTTTAAAGAGAATTTTTTACTTAATCAAATTAATACTAGTTTTAATGTATGTAAATTAGAGGTGTACATGGTACGGTACAATTCAAATATTTTAAAAATCAAGTATTGGTATTGTCTTGAAAAATTCGAGATAATTCGGTACAGTTCTATAAAAATTCGGAACAATTTAGTACAATTCTTCGGTTCTTTCGATACCAAACAATACAGTTAGATACAATCCAATACTTCGGATAATTCAATACTTTTAAAACATTACAAAATAAATTCACACAATAATAACTACAAATACAATTAATATATCTCAAAAAATATAATTAAAATCTAAGTCAAAATTGTTAGAGAGTATGCCCTAGAGCCCATGTAATAGGGATGTTTTTCATATGTATGAAATTTATATTCTTAATAAAAGGCATCATTCATTTATTAATGCTGTGTTTGAATACATGAGTTTGTAAATCTTAAATTAATAAATGAAGTCCTAGACATTATAAACACAGTGCAAAGGCAATCATGAAAGTGTTCATGATGTGAGATGTCTATCGCATGCAAATGTGTTAATATCTAAATATCCCTAGTCATAGAATTAACAAGATAGGACATTGTTAATTCGGACAGACTAGCACATGTTATGCTTCTTGAATGGTTCAAGCAATGGTTCTCATAATTGTGATTATGGATGATAATCAAAGCTAACATGTGGATGCTTGTTAGAGGAACAAGTTCATTGGAGACCTGCAAAGAGAATCCTCATATGGATATTAAATCTATGTCAGTGAGGAATCTCTTCATAGCGGTTGTGCAAGTATCCTTAGACTTGAGATCACCAAAGTTATCTTAAGTAGCAAGTGGTATACTTTGACTCCATAACTGATTACTTCCAACTGGGAGTGAACATAGTTAGGAGATTGGGTATATCATGACCTACTTGAAGATAGTTGAGTGATTGACAAAGGATTCACCATCCCAGATTTAACAAGGGAAGTTATCTCACATGATTCTATAATTACCTTGTTCAGTGAATCTCTGGCCAGAGTAATATGCCGAGATGGATGGAGATCCATGAAGGGCATTTTAGGAACAATGGTTAAATTAATAGAACATACATAATTAGATTTATATGAGTTGACAGAAATCCATACTCAGAATCTGATTGAGATAAGAGTGGTGAAAGGAGTAATTGCACGGTAACTGTTTCTATGGAAGGGTACAGTCAAACCACATGACTTTCCTGACATTTGGGTAGTCATGATGCCTAGCTAGAGGCCAATCATGACTTGTATAATGATGTATCAAAATATCAATAGAGATTGATAAATTGATTTAAAGGAGTTTAAATCATGTGAGTTTTGAATAGAACTCACAATTACATATTATACTGCCAACATGGACAGGAACCCAATAGGTCACACACATATAGAGAAAAGGGTAAAATGGTAAAATGACAAGGATAATAATATTTGATATTATTATAAAGGTAGAGAGGAGAATATGATAATAATTAATTAAAGAGTTTAATTAATTATGATCAAATAAAATTGTCCGCGGAACTTTTGAGAAATGTTCTGTAAATTGGACCTAAATGAAATAATGTATTTCATGATTAATTATTATTGTCTTATAAGTGTTATAAGACTACTATAAGTGTTATAGGACTGATATAATAATTAATAGGACCATTGGAGAAATTATAGAGGGCCAAAGGAATGAAGAAGTTGGAGGAAGCCCTCCAGAAGAGGGCTACACGCCAACTTCATACAGAAGGGCTTAGAGGGCTTTTTCTTGGACCAAATTAATTTATATATGTTACATAAGTGTTATGGAACTCACATATTTAATTTGGTTGGATTTGGAATCCATTTGGGTATTTAAATCCAATTAGATGCACAAAGGGCCTAGTTTGTGGATTTTGTGCATGGTCTTTTATGAAAAGATTTAATTTGGATTTAATTAAGCCCAAATGATTATAATTAATTCCAGAAGCCCAATTAATAATTCTCCAGCAATTTTAAAGAGCCCAATCTCATTAAGGAGTTGGAATTTTAACCTAACTATAAAAGGCCAACTAATGAGAATTAGGGTTAAGTGATTAAAACAAAAGGAAAGTCTTTTTCTCTTAATCCTCTCTCCCTTTTGCGCCACTTCCCAAGCTAGCTCTTGGGAATTTCGGCCAGCCCTAGTTGAACACCAAGTTGTTGGTTCAATTTACCCCTCTCTAGTGTGGATTACTCATTGGAGGTGTTCGATTTTGGACACTGTGGTTTGCGACAACCCGGTGCGAAGTAAAATCAACTGTTCAACAAAAATCAAAGGTGATTTTTCTTATTCTCATATAGTTATATTGTGTATTCATGGCAAGATCAGATCTTATGGTTAAAAAAAATTTAAAATTCCGCTCATGTATGTGATGCATGTAACCATAATATTCCAACATGGTATCAGAGCCAGGTTTTGCCATGGATACACAATTCTATATTTTCTGTGGAATAAGTTTTGTTTTGTTTTGAGTTATTTATTTCATGAACTTTAAAATATTAGATTTGATTGTTCATGAATGAGAAATATTGATTTCTGGTTGTATGTGTGATCAAATAAATTTGACGGAAACAAAAACGGAACTTTTGAAGAAAAGTGACTAGGGTTTTGCGTGAAACCCATTAGGGTTTGGCGTGAAACCCTAGGTAATGTAGGGGCTGTTCTAATTTAATTTCTTATGGATCCATTTAAAAATCATTTAAATGATATTTTATGTGTTTAATATGTGATATTAAGCCGTAGGATCGAACGGAATTAAAATCGAACAAGTTTTGCATGAAAACTAGTTTTGTCGAAAAGTTCGATAAATTGGTGTTCTTGATGTGTTCTTGGTTAGAACGACTTTTGATCTTCTAAATATGATATATATGATATATTAAAGTGTTTTTAATTAATTGGATTAATTAAAATGGGCCTTAAATTAATTTGATTAATTTTAATTCATTAAAACCACTTAATGGGCTTAATTATGTTTACGGACTTGGTTTAAATTAGTAAATGACTTGGTAGGCCCAAGGAGCTGATTTAAATTAACTATTATAAACATTAATTAAGTTTATTAATGGGTTTTAAGGGCTGGAGTGGGCTTGGCTCATTCCAAAAGGCCCAAATGGTCCAAATGACACAAAACTAGTTTGTGTGTGAACACACTTAGGGTTTTTCTTCTGTGGGTTTCGGCCTACACTTATTTTAAGCCCAAAATTGATTCTTTTAATTATTTAATATGATTAATTAATTAAATAATTAATTTATAATTAATTAATAATCAATTTGATTGATTATTAAGGCAAGAACACATTCATGCAAAAGGGTTTCCTAAAATGAAAGTTTCCAAAATGGAAAAAGTTTCCTAATTTGATCACATCATTAAAATAACTCAAAATATAGTTTCAAAGGTTGAAACAAAGTTAGTAATCCATTTCTTTATGCATTAGAAAGGCATATAAGGGTGAATGATTGGCATGATGGTTAGTTATGGACAAAGCCCAATGTGATTGAGCATAATGCATGTTTTGGCCCAATGAGGACTTTCATGTCCCGGCCACTTGTTTTTGGTTTGTATTTCATTTCAAATTGTAATATGTAATTAGATTACTTAGATTAGAATTAGAAATAGAGATGGAGACCAATATCAAGGAGCAAGATGGGCCGGATGGAGATCCAACAAGCTTGAAGATAATGTAATTATTTTCTTGTTTGAATCATGCATACTACCTAGGTGTGACCTTTTGATTTCCCTCTTGGCTCGGGGAAATCAATGTAGTGAAGTCCATAACTATACCATATTTGTATGCTTATATTTATGTGATAGATATAGGATGCATACCAATGTATGCCAACCATGTATGATGAGACTTAATTAACTAAAACCCTCAAACAAATACTAAGGTTTATAAGCCTTCCATTAATTTGAGGAGAACCAGAGTTCTTTATAGTGTGGGTTGTTGACCACAGTCAAGCTCACATTATATCGAATATGTTCAAATCGAATTAAATGGGTCATCTTAGCTAGCCCATTAGTTTGTTGACCACAGTCAAGGCTAATGGTTCTAGAGGCAAGATTAGGGAATGCATATATGATATGCATGCATCAAGAGTTGATAACCTAATGATCCAATAGTTGTGTAGAGACACAATTGGTATAAAGATACCTACCTTTCAAGGGTATGGAATTTGGCTTGTTGACCACAGTCAAGGTCAAATTACATATCAAGGATTGGATGTTGGCCCACTAAGAAAACCATCGGGTTTTCTCGGATTATATAGTGAGGGCTATTAATTCGCAATAAAATAGTGGGAGTAAATGGATTAATTAAAGACCTTATTAATGCATACATATATATGAACATACTCTCATATCTTTTCTTTTTCACATCTAGGTCATCATCATGAGCACATCAAACATTAATATACGATCAATCTTGGATAACAAGCTGGTTGGCAACAACTATTCTGACTGGATCAGGCAAGTGAGAATTGTTCTCAGGGCTGAAAAGATCCATTATGTCTTGGATAAAGATCCACCACCACATCCATCAGATGATGCCATTGATGAGATCAAAGGCATTTATCGGAAATACATGGAGGATAGTGAAGCAGCAGCATGTCTGATGCTGGGTGCTATGTCCTCGGAGCTTCAGAAGCAACATGAAATGATGGATGCTAGAACCATCGTTTTGCATCTAGAGGAGCTTTATTCTTCTCAGGCTAGAACTGAGCAATATGAGATTGCTCGAGCTCTATTTAGTTGCAAAATGGTGGAAGGCACTTCAGCTGCTGCTCATGCATTGAAGATGTATGGGTATATTGAGCATTTGAGTAGACTTGGCTATGTTATGGATAATGATCTATACATAGATTTAATCTTGTACTCGTTGGCTCCAAGTTATGCACCTTTTGTGCTTAACTTCAACATGAACAAGATCCAAGTATCCATTCCTGAGTTAATCAACATGCTCAAGACAGCTGATGGATCATTTAAGAAAGATCCAAAAAGTGTCATGGTTGTCACTTCTGCTAAAGGCAAGAAGCAGAAGAAGAAGATAACCAAGGTGCAGCCAAAGAATGGTGGGATCTCCAAGAAGAAGGTTGCCAAGAAAGAGAATCCCAAAGGGACTTGCTTCCATTGTGGAAAGGATGGTCATTGGAAGCGTAACTGCAAGGCCTATCTAGATTCTCTTAAGGAGAAGAAGCAAGTTGTTGCATCTACTTCAGGTATTCATATGATTGAAATTAATACTTATTCTATTGCTTCAAAACAATCTTGGGTATTAGATACCGGATGTGGATCTCATTTATGTAATGATCTACAGGGGCTTAGAAGCTTTAGAAGAGTTGGAAAGGCAGAGATTTGTTTGCAGTCAGCTACTGGACAAAACATCTCTACAACTGTTGTGGGGACTTATCATTTGCCTCTTCCGAGTGGATTAGTACTGGAATTAAATAATTGTTATTATGTTCCAGCTTTGTCCAAGAGTATTATTTCTTTCAGTTGTTTGATGAACGATTATGATATTTCTTTAAAGGACAAATGTTGTTACATTTTTAAGAACAATATATTTTATGCAAAAGCTATCATTGAGAATGGTATATTTGTTCTTGATTTAATTAAAGAAGTACATAATGTGGATACCAAGAGAATGAAACATGATAATCTAAATACCTCATACTTATGGCATTGTCGTTTAGGCCACATAAATGAAAAACGCATGACCAAATTGCACAAGTCAGGTGATTTGGGATCATTTGATTATGAATCATTTGATACATGCGAATCTTGTTTATTGGGAAAAATGACAAAAGCTCCCTTTATTGGTAAAGGAGAACGAGCTAAAATGGTTTTGGACTTAATACATTCGGATGTATGTGGTCCAATGACTACACATGCTAGAGGAGGTTACTCCTACTTCATTACTTTCATAGATGATTATTCCAGGTTTGGATACATCTATCTAATGAAATATAAGTCTGAAGCATTTGAAAAGTTCAAAGAATTCAGAAATGAAGTAGAGAAACAACTTGGCAAAAGTATTAAAACACTTAGATCAGATCGAGGTGGAGAATACTTAAGTCAAGAGTTTCAGGATTATCTTAGAGATAATGGGATTTTATCTCAATGGACTCCTCCATATACACCACAACACAATGGTGTATCCGAAAGGAGGAATCGAACACTATTAGATATGGTTCGATCAATGATGAGCCGAGCGGACTTGCCTAAGTCCTTTTGGGGATATGCACTAGAAACTGCTGTTTATGTGTTAAATAGAGTTCCTAGTAAATCGGTTGATGTTACTCCATATGAGATGTGGAATAACAAGAAACCCACGCTTTCTCATATGAAAGTATGGGGTTGTCCTACTTATGTGAAGAGGACAATGTCAGACAAACTGGATGTTAAGTCTGACAAATGTTTATTTGTGGGATATCCAAAAGAAACATTTGGATATTATTTCTATCATCCCTTAGAACAAAAGGTGTTTGTTTCAAGGCATGCTGTCTTCTTGGAAAGAGAATTTCTCCTACGAGAAGACAGTGGGAGTAAAATTGAGCTTGGTGAAGTTCAAGACCCACAAATAGAAGATGATCAATCGATTGAACCCGAAACTGAATTTCATAATGATGAAATCACAGTTGAACCTGATTATACACAAAATCCTAGAAGATCTACTAGGATGCGTTCTATCCCTGTGAGATATGGATTTCACATTGATTCGGATAGAGGCATAACTATAGTAGAGGACAATGAGCCTACAAGCTATCAAGAAGTTTTGAACAGTTCAGAACGTGATTTATGGCTTAAGGCTATGCAGTCCGAAATGGACTCCATGTATGAGAATAAAGTATGGACTTTAACTCAACCACCTGAAGGGATAAAACCCATAGGGTGCAAATGGGTCTTCAAAAAGAAGACTGACATGGATGGTAATATAGTTACCTATAAAGCTCGCTTAGTAGCAAAAGGTTATCGTCAAAAAGAAGGTATTGACTATGATGAAACTTTTTCTCCTGTAGCGATGCTTAAGTCTATAAGAATACTTTTAGCCATTGCAGCTCATTATGATTATGAGATTTGGCAGATGGATGTGAAGACAGCTTTCCTTAATGGAAATCTTACCGAGGATGTGTATATGACACAACCAGAAGGATTCACATCTGGAAATGGCGAAAAGGTATGCAAGCTTCAAAGATCCATTTATGGATTGAAGCAAGCCTCTAGGAGCTGGAACATACGATTCAATGAGACAATCAAAGAGTTTGGTTTCTCACAGAATGAAGATGAACCTTGTGTGTATAAAAGGGTCAGTGGGAGTGCAATTGTCTTCCTAGTTCTATATGTAGATGACATATTGATCATGGGAAATGACATTTCTCTTCTCCAATCTGTTAAAATATGGTTATCCAAGCAATTCTCCATGAAAGACCTTGGAGAAGCATCCTATATTCTGGGAATAAGGATCTATAGAGATAGATCCAATAGGTTGCTAGGTCTTTCTCAAAGTACATATATAGATAAAGTATTGAAGAGGTTCAATATGGATCTCTCTAAGAAAGGGTTTATACCCATGGTACATGGGAAACACCTTTCTAAGTCTATGTGTCCACAGACACTGGAGGATAGAGAGAGCATGAATAGAATACCATATGCATCTGCAATTGGTTCTATCATGTATGCTATGTTATGTACACGTCCAGATGTAGCATTTGCTTTGAGTGTCACAAGCAGATTCCAATCTAATTTTGGAGAGGAACATTGGGCAGCTGTCAAGAATATTCTTAAGTACTTGAGAAGGACTAAGGATATATTCTTGGCATATGGAGAGGGCAGTTTGGAAGTAAACGGGTATACAGATGCCAGCTTCCAATCTGACAAAGATGATTGTAAATCACAATCTGGTTATGTGTTCATAATGGGAGGAGGAGCAGTTAGTTGGAAAAGTTCCAAACAAGAAACAACTGCTGATTCCACGACAGAAGCTGAGTACATTGCTGCTTCAGAAGCAGCCAAAGAAGCAGTCTGGATCAAAAAGTTCATAACCGAACTAGGAGTGGTGCCTAGCATTGTTGATCCGATTCCTTTATATTGTGACAACAATGGAGCCATTGCGCAAGCGAAGGAACCACGGTCTCATCAGCGATCCAAGCATGTTCTCAGACGCTACCATCTCATAAGGGAAATAGTAGCTAGAAATGATGTGAAAATAGAAAGGGTTCCCACAGATGACAATGTGGCGGATCCCCTCACTAAAGCACTTTCCCAGATAAAGCATGATCACCATATAAATAGCATGGGTCTGAGACATATGAGTGATTGGCTCTAGTGCAAGTGGGAGATTGTTAGAGAGTATGCCCTAGAGCCCATGTAATAGGGATGTTTTTCATATGTATGAAATTTATATTCTTAATAAAAGGCATCATTCATTTATTAATGCTGTGTTTGAATACATGAGTTTGTAAATCTTAAATTAATAAATGAAGTCCTAGACATTATAAACACAGTGCAAAGGCAATCATGAAAGTGTTCATGATGTGAGATGTCTATCGCATGCAAATGTGTTAATATCTAAATATCCCTAGTCATAGAATTAACAAGATAGGACATTGTTAATTCGGACAGACTAGCACATGTTATGCTTCTTGAATGGTTCAAGCAATGGTTCTCATAATTGTGATTATGGATGATAATCAAAGCTAACATGTGGATGCTTGTTAGAGGAACAAGTTCATTGGAGACCTGCAAAGAGAATCCTCATATGGATATTAAATCTATGTCAGTGAGGAATCTCTTCATAGCGGTTGTGCAAGTATCCTTAGACTTGAGATCACCAAAGTTATCTTAAGTAGCAAGTGGTATACTTTGACTCCATAACTGATTACTTCCAACTGGGAGTGAACATAGTTAGGAGATTGGGTATATCATGACCTACTTGAAGATAGTTGAGTGATTGACAAAGGATTCACCATCCCAGATTTAACAAGGGAAGTTATCTCACATGATTCTATAATTACCTTGTTCAGTGAATCTCTGGCCAGAGTAATATGCCGAGATGGATGGAGATCCATGAAGGGCATTTTAGGAACAATGGTTAAATTAATAGAACATACATAATTAGATTTATATGAGTTGACAGAAATCCATACTCAGAATCTGATTGAGATAAGAGTGGTGAAAGGAGTAATTGCACGGTAACTGTTTCTATGGAAGGGTACAGTCAAACCACATGACTTTCCTGACATTTGGGTAGTCATGATGCCTAGCTAGAGGCCAATCATGACTTGTATAATGATGTATCAAAATATCAATAGAGATTGATAAATTGATTTAAAGGAGTTTAAATCATGTGAGTTTTGAATAGAACTCACAATTACATATTATACTGCCAACATGGACAGGAACCCAATAGGTCACACACATATAGAGAAAAGGGTAAAATGGTAAAATGACAAGGATAATAATATTTGATATTATTATAAAGGTAGAGAGGAGAATATGATAATAATTAATTAAAGAGTTTAATTAATTATGATCAAATAAAATTGTCCGCGGAACTTTTGAGAAATGTTCTGTAAATTGGACCTAAATGAAATAATGTATTTCATGATTAATTATTATTGTCTTATAAGTGTTATAAGACTACTATAAGTGTTATAGGACTGATATAATAATTAATAGGACCATTGGAGAAATTATAGAGGGCCAAAGGAATGAAGAAGTTGGAGGAAGCCCTCCAGAAGAGGGCTACACGCCAACTTCATACAGAAGGGCTTAGAGGGCTTTTTCTTGGACCAAATTAATTTATATATGTTACATAAGTGTTATGGAACTCACATATTTAATTTGGTTGGATTTGGAATCCATTTGGGTATTTAAATCCAATTAGATGCACAAAGGGCCTAGTTTGTGGATTTTGTGCATGGTCTTTTATGAAAAGATTTAATTTGGATTTAATTAAGCCCAAATGATTATAATTAATTCCAGAAGCCCAATTAATAATTCTCCAGCAATTTTAAAGAGCCCAATCTCATTAAGGAGTTGGAATTTTAACCTAACTATAAAAGGCCAACTAATGAGAATTAGGGTTAAGTGATTAAAACAAAAGGAAAGTCTTTTTCTCTTAATCCTCTCTCCCTTTTGCGCCACTTCCCAAGCTAGCTCTTGGGAATTTCGGCCAGCCCTAGTTGAACACCAAGTTGTTGGTTCAATTTACCCCTCTCTAGTGTGGATTACTCATTGGAGGTGTTCGATTTTGGACACTGTGGTTTGCGACAACCCGGTGCGAAGTAAAATCAACTGTTCAACAAAAATCAAAGGTGATTTTTCTTATTCTCATATAGTTATATTGTGTATTCATGGCAAGATCAGATCTTATGGTTAAAAAAAATTTAAAATTCCGCTCATGTATGTGATGCATGTAACCATAATATTCCAACAAAAATACATTACTTAAAAATTAACATTTGACAGTCTTCCTTTGCATTATGATGACACTGATTTCAGAATCTTGAGCAATATCTAAAAAAATAACACAGATTTTAAATAATTAGATCACCAGAAAATATAAACATTAAATAGAAAATTTTAAAAAAATTGCGCGAAAATAATAATTACCCAATTCAAAATTTTCAAATTCTTCAGTTGATGCCTCTGATGCCAAAAGTGTAGCCGATCTCAACCAATTTTGATAACAAATGAGAATCTTGGATGTAATTGGAGTTAAAGAACTTCTAAATTCGTCTAAAGTCCTTCCTTCAGTGCTAAAAACTTATTCAGAAGCTACAGTTGAGCACTGAATAGCCAATACATCTCTAACAACCTTAGCCAAAATTGGATAATTTGGCTCATTTATCTTCCACCAACTCAAAATGTCAAAATCCGGAGAATTTTTTACCAATTTATCAGTCAAATAAGCATCCAAATCTCCTTGAGATACAACTTGCTCTTTATCCTTATTTTCCAAAAACCATGCATCAACATCATCATCAATTTCATCAGAACTAGGTGGTGGGGCTACAATTTGACTAACATTAACCTCTTCCAATTTTTTTTGTTCTTCTATCAATTCATTTAAAGCAGCCATAACTTTAGAAACTAATTTCTCTATCTTATGCTCACCATAAAAAGCTGTGTATTTAGAAACTAGAAATTTAATTTTAAATTTAGGATCCAAGACCACAACTATGAAAGGAATAAGATTCATCTTGTTAATCGAACCCCAATACTTATCAAATTTCGACTGCATTTGTTTCCCCTTTTTCATTAAAAAATCATTACCACTAGTTTGAGAAGAATGCAATAAATTCAGAATACGCCCAATTTCTGGAAAATACAAGTTGGAAGTTGAATATAATGATCCGGACAATTTACAAGTCACATCATAAAATCTTTTCAAAAATTTTGTGAGAGTTGTGAGTTGTTTCCAATTATTCTCAGTCAAATAAACAGGTCCAAACTCAATGAAATATTTGCTATCTGTATCCTCCATCTTATCAAAAATTTTTTGGTACTCCAAAGTAATATCTAACATCAAGTACATTGAATTCCACCTAGTAGGGCAATCTATGATGAAACTCTTTGTGTACATGATATTTACTGTCTCACAAGATTTTTTAAAAGAATCCAACCTTTGAGAACTACTTCTAACGTACTTGATAACATTTCTAACCTTTTGAACATATTCTTCAATACCAGCACATTTAAGCCCATCTTTCACCTTAGATTTAAGATGTAACCACAACATCTCATGTGAAAAGTTTCACCACCCAAAACAAATGCATCTTTTTTGCTTAATTTATTTTTCAACTGTTGAATTGCAGTATCATTGGATGTTGCATTATCAGCAGTTATGCACATCACTTTAGTCAAACCCCAATCTTCTATACAATTATCAACAACAACACCAATATTACTTCCTTTGTGACTTTTAATAACACAAAAATTCAAAATTATTTTTTGAATTTTCCAATTTGAATCAATAAAATGTGCAGTTAAGCACAAATATGATACATTTTGGATGCTATTCAAAGTATTAGTTGTCATGAAAACTTTTTTGCATTCAACTTTAAGAAAATCTTTCAATTTCTCTCTCTCATTCATAAAAAGAGTGCAACATCTTCTAGCAATAGTCACTGTAGATGGAATTTTAAATTTAGGACAAATTGTTTTAATGAATTCCCTAAAGCCCTCATGTTCAACAAAATTAAATGGTAATTCATCCTTGATGATCATCTTAATTAAAGCTTCTGTACGAGCCTCTTGATCAAATTTCTAACTAACTAATGATGTATTATTATCGGACCCCACAAAACTCAAAGTTGTCTGTGACTTATCCTTATTTTTAAATGCAGGCACTAACTCTTGTTTATTGGGAAACATTTTGCAACTTTCCCTTAAATGTTTTCACAATCCTGAAGTGCCTCACTCACTCTTTCCTTGATAATCTTTACCACACCACTTACATGCAGCACTCCCTATTTCATTGCCATTAGCATTTAACAATCTATCAAAATGCTTCCAAACTTCATACCTACTTTTTTTTACTTGCAGGCACATTATGAGAAGTAGCATTACTTACTGAATTTGGAGTTGCAAAAGACTCGGTTGGTGGGACAGCAGGTGGAGGACCCATAATCTCATCAGTCGATGCCACTCTCTCATTTGAATGTTTTCTTTTGTTCAATGAAGAAGAGTTGGTGAAGTTAGAAGTTTTTTTCATTTTTTATAAGCCAATTCTGCATGCAACAAAAGCAATCATCATTTTTTATGATAAAAAAGATACACAAATAAAACACACTGATATTATTATTATTATTGCAAAGTGATATACATATATATAAATAAGCATCAATCATGGCAGCAAATTAACTCCTAGATAGAACATCATAGTAGCAAATCAATAAGCATTAAAAGACTCAACGTATTGCAATTTAAAAATGAAAGAAATTCTGAAACTTGTGAAAACCCATCATATAAAATCAAGAAACAAATAACAATAATAATAAAAAAACATTTCAACAAATAACAATAATATGTCAGATGCAAATCTAGGAGTTTAGACTTTATTTTAAAGATAAAATGTTTCAATGGCTATTGGGAAATTGTTGAATCAGTATATTAGAGATAGAATAGTCTAATGCTAGTTGACAATATTGAAATGGGCACAGCTTAACTCTCAAGACCTCTCAAATGTGACTTCCAGTGTTGAAAAATTAGTAGACCTATTTTCTCTCTTCCTTCTTTTCAAAAAGTTGATTAGATTGGTCAATATATATAAGAAAATATATTAAATTGGTGACAAATTAAGTATGGGGAAATTTCAAAGTAAAAGAGGACAACATAATTTAGGTTAGTTAGAGTTTAGGTAGATTCGCCCAAATTTATCCAAATGTTTGACATATATATATATATATATATATATATATATATATATATAAAGGTAGGCAAGCATTCCCAATTTCAAGGCTATAGAATAATATAGTGGTAGACAAAGATTTACAACTTTAATAATAGGCTTCTTGCTTGGCAATGGATAATTTCAAAAATAAGTTAGAAGGGGATACTAAATTCATATATATATATATATATATTTATTTATTTATATTATATATAAATGTTAACTCCATAACTAATTCCAACCATATTTACCTCAAAAATCATGTCAATATATATAAGAAAATATACAAATTATGGAACTTATCAATTAGATTGGTCATATAAATAAGATATGGCTTCCCAATTTAGATTTTCATATATGATATGTAGTTTCCTACTACTAGATAGCTCAATTTGAGCTATGTCAAATACCTTTTTAATTATTTATATTTGATAGCATAACAACTGTGTCCACAATCATAATTAAAATGGCTTGCAATTCAACTTGCCAATTTGGCTTTGAACATGTTAATCAATCTTATACAATAGATGCTTTAAAATCTCTTCTAAAAAGAAACATATTCACAACACAGAAGTGAAAATTATTTTCAATATCCAAGAAAATTATTTTCCATCACATATATTCTAAAAAAAATGTACAGATCATAGTTTTGCTAATATAATACAAATAACAAAAGTCAATCAAAGCTGGTTTAACTTATAAATACATATTTTATTTTCCAATTATTTACTAAATTAAACAAAGCTAAGACACTACCCCAGGAACGGACCTTGGAGCATTTAAGGTTGGAAATCCCCTCCATAGGGGAAATACTTGAAAAACAAGAATATATATGAGGATCTCAACCTTGGGTAATGCAAAAACAAAATATATTAAAATATAATATCTATTTCAACATTATTTTATTCTTAATTTATTGTTGAACATAAGCTTGTAATCATGAAATAAGAAATTAACACCAACCCTTGATTTTATGCTTTGAAATTTCGAATAAGAAATAATTACGGAGAATAATAAGTTTCGAAGGATTGACCTTTTTCCTTAGCCTACTTTTCCTCGTTGCCTCTTTATTCTGAGCAAGCCTCCTCAGTGTCTACATACAAAATATCTAATCAATTCAAAACAATAATAAATTAAGAATATCACAAAAATGTAAGGAATAAAGAATATTTGTTACCTTAGGGTCTGGTTTTGGCCCTTTTTGCTTTGAACTTGAAGTCGTCAGCCCTTGATGGATTTAGCAGGTAATGCAAAAATTCTTAGAATTCAATAAAAAGGGAAGTAAATAATTGCAGAAGAGAATAGAATGACTAGAGTAGCTATCGGTGCTTTTTTTTGATAAGCCAAACGTTGTATTGCTCATTGTCAAAATAATTACAAAAATAGAGGAGGATAGTAATCCAACTCAGTCATACCCAAGCTTGCATAATGTCCTCGCAAAATACAACAAACAACAAAACAGAGGAAAAAACACCACATATAAAGAATGAAAAAACACTAAATACAATGACTCAATAATTATAAAAACTAAACCTTGTGCCTCATCTTCAGCCCTAAGAAATAGTAGAGCACCAGCCGTATAAGCAAAAATTGAAAACCAAATCTCGCACATCATCTGCAGTCCCTAACAAAAAATAGAGCACAATTATCCCAACCAAAACCACCATCTTTGATTTCCTACTGACTTCATGCTCTTTTGAAAAAAAATGAAAAATAGGGTACAGTGAACAAATGCAAAATTATAGCCAAGCAATTTAATCCTGGTTTCTAAACATATGGTTGAAATGAAAACCACAACATCATTCTCTTTCATTATTTTATCAAGCAAACCCTCCATTTAATTATTCGATAAAAATAGTAAAGAGATGAAGGGAATATCAAGATGAAAGCTTTAATTATTCTAGTGTTGTATTAAGACGAAAGCTTTAATAGAACAAAGAGAAGAAGAGAATACAAACCAAATGAAAACAAATTAGATGGAAAGATAAAAGTGAAGGGAAGAATAGAAAGAACCAAAGAATTAAAGGATCAACGCTTGAACAATCAAATGAGAATTAATTCAAAGGAAGAGCAAGCATGTTCATTTACCTCGTGGTGAAGAGAGGAGGAGGCGATCGTGGTGAAGAAAGGAGGCAGCGTTCATGGTTGAGAATGGAGGCGGCGATCGGCAAAAAGGGGAAGAGGCGGAGACCTGCAATCGACAGAAAAGGGAAGAGGCTAAAAGAGTGAAAGTGGGGCAAGAGGTAGAAAGGGAGGCAGGGTAAGGGGTAAACCTAATTTCTTTTTAATATTTTTAAAATTATTAACCACTTAAGTCAATTTTTTACTCCCTCCAAAAATCCAAAATAAAAAAATTTTTCACCTTAAAAATTTTTCAATTTAATTTTTAATCCTAAATTCATTTTTTTACTATTAAAAAATAATTTATATTTACCATTATTTATAAAGATGAGAGTAAATATAAAATATTTTTTAAATGACTATTAATAAACGAATTTATAAAATAAAGTATTTTATAAGCCAATGTTAATTTTTTTTTTGTGTTTAAAGGAAGGTAGATATTTCAAAAAATGTTAGAGAATAAAATAAAAATATAAATCTCATTGTAATTTAAGAAATCATTATATCTCTTTTTTTATGTATTTCTTAATATTCAAGTTGTTTATCAAACATTTTAAATAGCTACTCTAGTCATTTTATTTGCATAATTGAATACTTGAATTCAATCGTTAATTTGTTATAATGAAAAATAATTAATTGAATTTCATGTCTGTAAAAAATCACGCATTTAGTATAATACTAAATCACTTTATACATGCATATAATACAATAAGTATATTTTATTTCTAAACTATATAATTAAATTATTAATTTGTATATTTATTTACGCTCTGAGCTAAAAATATATGAATATCATTTGAGTGATATTAAAAATAAATGAAATTAATTGATAAGATTATTATGTACTCATATAAGTATATTCAATCATTCATGATATAAAAGTAAATAAAGTTAATTGATAAGATAATTACATACTTATATAATTATATTAATTGATAAAATTTTATTATATATAATAACTATATATAATCACATTATTGATTTACACATTACAACTCTATTACTAATATAGGAATTGTGCAAAAATATATAAATACTAGTTGAATGATACTAAAAATAAATGAAATTAATTGGTAAAATGATTATACACTCATATAATACATTAATTTGGTAATATTTCATTATATATAATAAATATATTTAATTACATTATTAATTTAGATATTCATATAGGTATTTTCCTAAAAATATATGAGTATTGGTTAATTGATATTCAGAGTAAATGAAATTAATTGATAAAATACTTATGTGATAAATTGCTTAGCTTACATAAATAGTA
This sequence comes from Excoecaria agallocha, assembly GCA_037975025.1. Lineage (NCBI taxonomy): Eukaryota > Viridiplantae > Streptophyta > Magnoliopsida > Malpighiales > Euphorbiaceae > Excoecaria > Excoecaria agallocha. The sequence continues at coordinate 33,411,598 of CM075816.1, forward strand.
GTTGAGTGATATTAAAGATAGATTAAATTAAATACATATTTTTTTAGTTATATATTCATATTCACGTAGATAGAATAATTATTATAATAATTAAATTTCTATATATATAATGTAAATAGTTATGAAGTTAAATTATTATTATCTTAATTTTGTGTATTAAAAAATATAATGTAAAATAAATTTATGCAGTACATATAGAATAAAATTTATAACTAATATTTATATATAAATTATTAGTATTATATATAATAATTAATAAATGTTGGTTATTTCGGTATAATTCGGTACAAGATAATTCAGTACAGTTCCATATGATTCTCGGTTCGGTTCTAGATAAAATATCAAAATCCATTCCAAATACAATTAACGATATAATTAGGTTCGATTCTAGTCAAAAAGTCAACGGTACAGTTTGGTTTTAGATTTTTTTCTTCGGTACTTCGGTTCGGTACAGGAATATTCAGAACCGTATACACCCCTAATGTAAATCAATTTTAATGTATCAAAAGAATTTTATGATGCATGAACATTAATTAAAAACTCCTCAAAATATTGTATATAAATAATACTCTAATTTTTTGAAGCTTTCTTAGAATGTAAAACTTGAAGTCCTTCTCATGCATAAGGATAGATACTTTGGCTTGGTCTTGCTCACTTAGTGGAGATAATTTGAAACAAAAACAAATTAAATAGAATTTTTACAAACTTTATTTAAGATTTGATTATCATCAAAACTGAGATATAGCCTTGAACCAACAATCTCTCCCTTTCTGATGATGACAAAACCTTGATAAACTTAGCTAAGAGTCTATCTAGGTTAGTATACACCTGCTCCCCTTTACCATATGTCTAAGGGATGTATATAAGTATAATCCCTTTAAAAATTATCCACAAATATAACATTATATCAAAGAAAATTAAAATAGAATTGTTCTAAAGTAATTTTGCTACTTATTAGATCATCATTAAAATTTCTATCAAGAACACACATAATTATCAATCCAGTAATTTTAAACAACTTACGATTCACAAATACGTCAAAAAAATGCACTTACAATAATATTCTTAAGAACAAAATTCAACACAATTAGAACACAAGTATTTAGACTAAAAATCCATCATAGTAGAATTCAACAAATTCAAACACAACACATAGTTCAATATAACATTAAGGACAAAATAATCTAATTTCTTTCAATACAACATTAAAGACAAAATAAGCTAATTTCTTTCTCCCTTTTTTTGTCATCAGTAAGAAAATGGAGAAAACTTCCTGTGAGCAGTACTTGACAACCAACAAATGTTCAATAGAAAACAACCAACCATAATTGGATAACAAAACACTAAAGATAAAGATGTATAGAAATCAAGGCTTAAAAGAAGGTGGGACAAAAGTAGATGCTACATGCTTACAAAGAAGAGCAGCAATCTGGAGATGAGTATTAGCCAATTCTTCATTAAATTTAGCCAAAGCCAAATAGAGATTAAATTTTGCTGTTTGCTTAGGATCAATAGGTTGCACTTCAAAATTTAGATAAGTTGGGGTAACAAGATTAGTATGATGATCTTCATCCTCATCAAAATGCATGGAAGCAATCTTATCTTCAGAAATAGGTAGATCATCAACTGGTGTCACTGATGGAGGAATCAGTTTTGGACCTGATAGAGCTAATTTGGCTACATTTTTAGAGGATGGGACAATAATGTTTGTAGGCACCACAGAAACAGAATCCAATGTTGCTGGTTTTGCAATATTAGTAACAAAATGATCTGTAGGTTCCTATAAATTAGTGGAACTACCTGTTTTTTCTTTATCAGAATGTGTTGCTTTTTTTCTCAGTAGACTGGTCTTCATCATTTATGGGCATATCATTTTTGTCTTCAAATTCTACTAATTACTCACTGCCCTAGGCAGAATCTTCACTACCAGCTGTAGAATGTTCATTACTAGAAGGTTCATTACTAGACTTGTGGACAAAAGATGTATAACCCAATTCCTCAGAACTATCCATGTCTTCTTCTTTTAAGTTAGCTTCAACAAGCTTCTTGCCTTCAGAGATCAATTGAACTGATACAACGTCTTTAATAAGCACAAACATATTCTTGATCAAATTTGAAGCAATTTCTAGAGACAGCATGTTTAACACCTATTTCATTTTATCAGTAAGAACTTCAATAGAGACAGGGGCAAAAGGTGTAGATGATTCAACTGAAGTATGAGATTTCTTTGAGGATGGATGTAGAACAGGAGTTTTTAGCTTTCTCTTTCCACTATATTTGCTTTTGGCTACAGAATCCTTCAAAAAAATTTTAGAAATGCAGTGGGATTTAGGTAATTGTTCCTCAATTTCATTTTCCAAATTGAGGTTGCAATACTCAAATAGTTTATTTAACAAAAGAGCATAGGACATTTTAGATGTAGATTTTTCTTCAGACATGGTCTTAAAAATCAAATATTGCAAATTGATAGGCTTGTTGTGCAAAAAGTGCCAAATAATATAATCATCAACAAAAGAAAGAAATGTAACACTCTCTGTTCTCAGGATAAAGTAATAAAAAATAAACTTATGCAAGGCCCTATATTTTATCAACATGTAAGTGGAGGGCATATCATTGGATACTTCTATGAGTTTTGTGGTGTCTCTGAGAACTTTCTTCCTATTAAATTTCTTAATGACCAAAGTTCTAGCCTTCTTATCAACTTTAGTTCCAAGACAATGAATAAAAAATACCTCAGAGAGAAGAGGGATAAACACTTCCAACTTGATACTATTAAGCACAACGGTGAAGGATTCTCCAGTAATGTTATCCATAGAAGCATAGAAATCGTGTACCAATTTTAGGTAAAAATTTATGGCTGAGTAGGTAACAAATTCTTGCCATCCCTGCATCTTTATCAATGTGGCTAATTCTGGAATAAAAGTAACAACAACATCCCAATTGATAGTTTTAGGCAAAATAATAACGAGATCCATTTTTCTAGATTTGTTGGTTTTTTGTCTTTTGGACCTTGATGCTACGATTTTCACAATGGGCTTTTTGAACCAATTTTAGCGATGGAGGCTATGGGTTTTTCTTTTTCTAAAAAAGGTGAGACTTCATTTTTTAGATGGCATTTTGTAGTGGTTTTTACCCGTGCCATTTTGGTGATTTCGTTCAAAGGGATTTCACACATAGGGTTTCAAGAAAAGATCAAAGAGGAAAGAAAAATTAGGGAAAAAGATGAAGATAAAGTAGGCATTGGTTTCTAAGAGAGAGAGAGAGAAATAACAATTTAAATGAAAGCTTTCTATTGAATTAAATGAAAAAGGTGTTGTGATAAGACAACCTTTTGAAAAAAAAAATCCCTTCCTAAGGAAATAACTGACACTCTCTTTGAAATTGAACCATATTCAATTTCCACTAAACTAAGGAATTGTACTCTGTGTAAAGGGAAGAAGCCAATTTTTAGGTAGGAAGAGAGAAATAAATGACATACCAACTTTGACCTTGTCTAATTTTAAAAGTAACGAAAAACCTTAGGATAATTTTGAATTTTCAAACAAGAACATTATTCAGTCAAACAAGCAAAATATCAATTGATAGGTAATTAAATAAATTCAGAACACTCATTAGAACTCAAGTATAACTTATCTATTCCAATACATAATAGAATATGCTGTTTTTCTAGTGAACACTAGAAAATATTAGAACATATAATAGAGATACACAAATATTCTAGTGAACATTAGAAAATAGTAGAACATATAACAAAAATACACATATGTTCTAGTGAATATTAGAAAATGTATTAGAAAAGCACATATATTCTAGTTAAGTAAAACAAATGTTACCTCACCAGATGACTCATTAATCAACAGTTCCCATGCCTAATTTTCTTTTAATTTGACAGAATTGATCTTCTTTTAGAGGTTTAGTAAAAATATTAGCTAGTTGTTGTTCTGTTGGAATAAATTCTAGCACAATATCCCACGTTAAACATGATCTCTTATGAAGTGGTGTCTGATCTCTATGTGTTTGGTTTTGGAATGCAGAATAGGATTTTTGGTCAAATTAATTGCATTTGTGTTGTCACAAAAAATTGGAACTTTATCAAACTCAATTCCATAATCCTTGAGTTATTGTCTTATCCATAGAACTTGTGTAACACTTCCTCCAACTGCAATATATTATGCTTTTGCTATAGATAGAGCCACTGAGTTTTGTTTTCTGCTAGACAAAGTAATTAGAGAATGTCGAAGAAAATGACAGGCACCAAAAGTGTTATTTTTTGTCAATTCTACACCCAGCATAGTCTGCATCAGAATAGCTTATTAGATCAAGAGAATTACTTTTTGGATACCATAGCCCCAGTTCTAGAGTTACCGCTAGATATCTTAATATTTTTTTTACAGTAGATAGATGTGAATCTTTTGGAGCAAATTAGAACCTTGCACACAGACACACTAAAATGTATATCTAGTCTGCTTGTTGTTAAGTAAAGCAAAGACCCGATCATGCCTCTATAACTCTTCTCGTCCACATTCTTGCCTTTTTTTTATCTTTTCCAGCTTGATTAAGGGGCTCATAGGAGTATTTGCTGATTTTGCATCTATCATCTTTTTAATTTATTCATCAACTCCTTTGTATATTTAGCTTGACTAATGAAAATTCCACTTTTACACTGTTTAATTTGTAGATCAAGAAGAATTTGAGTTCACCTATTAAACTTATTTCAAATTCCTACTTCATAATAGATTCAAACTCTTTGCATATAGAAATATTAGTTGAACAAAAAACAATGTCATCAATATAATTTTACATAATTATGAGATGAATGATGTTTTGTAAAAACAGTATTATCAACTTTTCCTCTATTAAAACCATGTGCAAGAAAAAATAACTCAATATTTTATACCAAGCTCATGGAGCTTGTTTCAATCTATATAAGCCCTTTTTGAGTTTGTAAGCATAATTTGGATGATCTTGACTTTCAAAACTAGGAGGCTGTTCCTCATTTAAAATCCCATTTAGAAAATCACTTTTTACATCTATTTGAAAAAGTTTAAAATTTCTAAAACATACATAGGCACATAAAATTCTAATTGCTTCTAATCTAGCTATTGGTGCGAAGGTTTCATCGAAATCAATACCTTCCTCTTGAATGTAGCCTTGAGCAACTAATCTTGCTTTGTTACTTACCACATTCCCTAGCTCATCACGTTTATTTCTAAACACCCATTTAGTACTAATAATAGAATAATTTAAAGTTGTAGGAACTAGATTTCAAACTTTATTTCTCTCATAGCAAGAATCCAATTTTCATCATTTTGATCATCTAGAAAATTTTTGGGTTCTAGTTGAGAAACAAAAGCTACATTACCACAATATTGTTGCATTGCTCTTCTGGTCATCATTCTTTCTTATAGTCCTACTAATAAATTCTCTTTTAGGTGATATCTATGAAATTTCCAATCCCTTGGCAGTTCTGCTAGTTGTTCTGTAATTTGTTATTCTGTTGGATTTTTTATAGACAATTTTGTTTGCTTTTCTGGAGATTGATCTGCTTGCCTTTCTACTGGATGATCTACTTCTAGTTGACTAGATGAATTTCTAGATCTATTATCCTGATCTGCTTACTGATCTAGTGACTTTTCTGCCTGATTATTTTCTTCATTCTTTTTGCTTAATTCATTCCTCTCTATATTTGTATCATCATCAAAATAACTTCATTCTCCAGAATTCATGTTAGTAGAATCAAATTTAACATTTATAGATTCTTCCGCTACTAAAATTCTTCTATTAAAAACTCTATAAGCTTTACTATTTAGTGAATAACTAAGAAAAATACCTTCATCAAACTTTGCATCAAATTTACCTAAATTATTTTTATCATTGAAAATGAAACACTTATAGTTAAAAGGTTAAAAGTAGCTGATGTTGGGTTTTTTGTCCTTTCAGAGCTTATATGGCAGTTTGTTTAGAATTGATCTCTCCAGAGTTCTATTCAGAATATAACAAGCACTATTTACTACTTCTGCCTAGAAATACTTTGGCAGATTATTTTCATTGATCATTTTTTTGGCTATCTCTTGAAGTGTTCCGTTCTTCCTCTTTACTACACCATTCTGTTAAGGTGTTTTGGGAGCTAAAAAACTATGATGAATTTCATAACTACTGTAATACTCCTTAAAACACTTATTTTCAAATTCTCCTCCATGATCACTCTTTATGCTTGCAATCATATACCCTTTCTCATTTTTTATTTTCTTCCTCAATTTTTCAAATGCCTTGAATGCTTCACTTTTATGAGCAAGACATAAAGTCCAAGTAAATCTTGTATAATCATCCACTATTACAAATACATAAGCCTTTCCACCAATACTTGTAAGACTTATAGGTCCAAAAAAATCTAAGTGTAAAAGCACCATTGCCTTTTTGGATGAGATTTCACCTTCTAATTTGTGTGATATTTTGGTCCGTTTTCCAAGTTGACAAGCCTTACAGGTATAATCTCTTTCAAAATTCATTTTTGGCAATGTTTTAACAAGATTTTTCCTAGCAAGCTTCTCCATTGTATGAATGCTTTCATGTCCAAGCTTCTTGTGCCAAAGTATGCTTAAATTTTCTTATGTTATCAAGCATTTTAAATCACCTTTCTATAGCTCTTCTATATTGAATTGATAAATATTTCCTGATCTATGTCTAGTTAGAATTGTCTGTTCTGTTATGAATTTCTCTACTTTACAGTGATCTATTTCAAAAATCACTCTTCTATTTCTGTCCTAGGTTTGGCTATTTCTTAACAAGTTAAACTTCAATCCATCAAGAAGTGAAACATCTTCTATTTTTGGATCTGAACCAATTATCCCAATTTCAGTTATTTTTTCCTTTTCTGTTATCGCCAAAACTGACTTTTCCACCATCTCTCATGGCTAATATTTTGGAATTTGATTTATTCCCTATCATTTACCTAAAGTATCCACTGTCAAAATACCATTTATCTAATCTGGAGCTCCTAAGGTAGATCTGTAAGCTAATTATATGAATTTAGATACCTAATTTTTCTTGGGTCCTTAGGGGTCAGTTACAACATGCACACTATTTTATACAACCCATTTTTATTTTCTAAAACTAGCATTTCTATTATAAAAATAGAATTCGGACACATATCCTTTTCTACTATAATAGAAGCAAGTTATAAAATTGTTAGAATAAGAATTCACATAATAAGCATTGTTATAATTCTTTTTCTGGTTGTAATTCTTTTTATATTTGACATGAATTTTTGATGTGCTTGCATGCAATTCTTTATTTTCTATTCCGTTGCATTCACAAATTTTCTTGTCTTTATCATTACATTTTTCTTGTAATGTAACAAATTTCTTTTCCAGATGTGAATATTCATTTTTTGCATCAATTTCTTTTTGTTTTACTTGCTCAAAATTTTCCCTTAAAATATCATGCTCTTTTCTTAATGCAATATGGTTTATCTTAAGCATACGATATTTATGATACACCTTCTCAAAACAAATAAGCATATTTTCAATTTAATTTCCCTTTGCATCAGAATCATATTTAGAATTAGAATATGTTACCTCATCTGGTTCTTCTTCATTTTCCATTTGACCTCTGGTTTGCTTTGCAGAATAGTGATTTTTTGATCTATTTTAGTAAAAGCTTTTTGTTCTTTATGATAAAAAATTGCCATGAGACTTGTTTCTTCTGAATGTCTTTTTGATTTATCAGTAATAATGTTAGAGTGTTCACTATTGCTCCACGTTGCATTTATGGCTTTCTTCTTGTATATTTGCTCCTTTTTCTTTGGATTTGGACATTTTGATTTAATATGTCCAAGCTTTTTACATTCATAACACACTATATCTCCAAAATATTTGGAGAAACTCTCTATTTTTTGTTGTGTGTAATTTTACTACTATAGCTTATTGAATTTTTTACCTTTCCTGTATAGCTTCTTGAATTTCTTTGTAATGAGTGTTATCTTATTATCTCGATTGAATAGTCACTCCTATATTCAGCTTTGAGAGCAAGTGCCTTTAATTTTCTTTCTTTTTCTTTCTCAGCATCCTGTGACTTAATATATAACTCATGAGAAATAAGAGAACGACAAATAATATCAAAATTAAAAGATTCAAGATCTTTATTTAATAAAATTGAAACTTTAGCTTCTCATTTAGGAGTGAGACCTGTAACTAACTTTTCAATTTTATCTTCTTCATCTAATCTCTTACCTAAAGCCTTAATCTTATTAGTTAATTTAATGTACCTATTGATTACCTTAGAGATTGTCTCTTTTGGTTTCATTTTGAGAGATTCGTAGTCCACCATGAGTAAATGCAAGCTGGATCCTTTGACTTGATAAGTTCCCTTATATGTTGCAGTTAGCTTGTCCCATAGTTCTTTTGTTTTTTCACAACTAGAAACTTTGTCAAATTCATTGGTGTGCAATGAGTAGAACAGAATGCTCATAGCCTTTGAATTTAATTACACACTTCTCTTCTCTTCTTTTATTAGTTCTTTTCTGGTTTTTAGAACTATAACATTTGGATTTCCAGTTTGTATAATCATCTTTATCAGAGGTTGATATCCATCTTCTATGATTTACCAATAGTCTATGTCTTGTGACTGTATGAAGTGCTTCATAACGACTTTCCAAAATGGATAATTGTCACCACTGAACATAGGTGGTCTATCAACAGAATGACCTTTCTTGAATGGAGTAGCCATAGCAGGATTTCTAGAACTTAAAGCCATATTGCAGATCAATCAAGACTATCAAACCTTAGGAGAATGAGCACTACTCTGATACCAATTGTTGGTCCCAAAAACACACAAGAGGGGGTTGAATTGGGTGTCACTCAAATTTTCAAACAAGTTATGGTAGAATAGAATGATGTGTATTCTAGGGGAGCAGATTTAGTTAATATGTAGAATGAATATATAGAATGTAATAAACAACAGAAATTAATTTTTTAAAAACTTTTCAAAGTAAACTCAACTTGCAGAAGTCAAAATATGCCTAAAGCAATTTATAACATAAAGCTTTTAGAAAACTATTTTTCTCAACAGAACAAATCGGTTAAAAATAGTTTAAGAAATAGAACAGAGAAGAAGGGAGAAATATAAATAGAACAACACCAAGATTTATCATGGTTTGACCTCTATGCCTACATACACTCCCCAAGACACCATTTTGAGATTTTCTCTCCATTAACAACTCTTTTAATGGGCAAGAGTCAAAGCTAATATACAATCCTAGTATATTCTGCCCATAATCTTTTTTTTTTAAGAAAAAGATGTAAAACTTACTAGAATTCCTAAGGTTTTAGCCAACCCTTCTCACAATCCTTTTCAAAGATTCCTTACAATAGAATTATAACAAAAAGCTATAATCTAGTTGAGAAGGATGATAATGAATGAAGTGCAAGATGTGGAAATATGATTAGAAAATATATGAGCTTTGTATCTCAGGAGATAAAATGATTTTTCAACTTCTTTAAACTCTTAGTACTAAAAAATATATTGTATTTATAGCCAAAAATAAGTTATAGCCGTTAGAAATAAAAAAGTAGCCATTAGAATAGAGTCAGACTGAAGAAAATAGAAATTAATCATTTTTTGTCTTTTTATGAAAAATAGAACTATCAGTTCTAGTGACCTGTTCTTGTGTACTAGAGTAGAACATATTTTCTAGTGATGCATTAGAAAATATTTTCAAGTGAACTTGTTCTGGTGAGTCAGCACAAAAAAACGTTTTCTAGTGAACTCGTTCTGGTGACCTAGAATAGAATAACATTTTCTAGTGCATTTCCTAGAACAATTTTTGATGACAATATCTAACAAATTATCAAAGAGAATTTTTTACTTAATCAAATTAATACCGATTTTATTGTATGTAAATCAATTTTAATGTATCAAAAGAATTTTATGATGTATGAACATTAATTAAAAACTCCTCAAAAGATTGTACTTGAATAATATCCTAATTTCTTAAAGCTTCCTTAGAATGTAAAAGTTGAAGTCCTTTTGATCCATAAGGCTTGATACTTTAGCTTGGTCTTGCACACTTAGTGGAGATAATTTGAAACATAAATAAATTAAATAGAATTTTTACAAAATTTATTCAAGGTTTGATTATCATCAAAATTGAGATATAGCATTGAGCAAACAATCTTATATGTAGGAATTGTTGCTTAAAAAGTTAGACATTCAAGCTCCAAAAAAATCTCTAATTGGAGAGGCAATTACAAAATTAAAGAATAAATTCATAAAGTGGGCACAACTACATCTCACATTTTATGTGAAACAAACAAACAAAACGGTACCTCAATTTATAAAATTTACCAAATGAGGTGTGTGTCCTAAACAAAAGAACTGTTTAAACTTCCATTCAATATAGCAAAACGAAATAAATTTAATCAAAATGAAAAAACTATAAAGCATCAGTGACACTACACACAAACCTAGAAAAAAACCACACTCATATGAACAAACAAATCTAGAATAGAGGGAAGTAGGTAGAGAAGAAAATGATGCATAAATATGAAAAACAATTTCAAACATGAAGAAAAAAAGAGATTAATTGAAGAAATTGAAGATTAAGGAAAGCACGTACTTGTTGAAGGCAAGAATATATGTAGCCGAGAGTTTAAGTCTAAATATAGAGAGAAATGCAGTGAAATAAGAAAAGAAGATGAACAGGCAACAAGATAAGCATTATCTAAAGACATATTATGACGGGCTCATGGTCAGCACAAAAGACCGGCCACCATGACAAACTAACTTTTAAGTTACAGAATCAAATTTTAAAAGTGGTCACTGTGGGCACAAATCTCTTGCCACCGTGACATACCAAATTTTAAATCTAGAAGCAAATGTTTTCATAGGTCACGGTGGGAACAAAATACTTGCCACCGTGACATGAAAAATTCATGTTATAGATTTAAATTGTAAAAATGGTCACGGTAGGCACAAATCAATTGCCATTATGAGCCCTGGAGTTTTGCCAAAATTTTTAACATTGAACAACAACTTCAGAATACATAAATGATTTGTAAAGCTAGTTTAATAAGAAAATTGCCAAACTAGAGATCGTAAACCACATACTATTGAACCAAAATCATGCAAAACTAAAAACAACATAAAATCTATGAAAATGCTTAACTAAAGATAAAAGTTTAAGAAAAGTACTGCATTTAACAAGTTCGCAATTGGACTTTCATACTTATTTAAGTCTCCGAGAAGGTTAAGATCACTAAAGCTACTTCAAATCTCGATTCGAAGTATGGCTTTAAATGATGTCCATTCACTTTGAACTCTTTCCTATCCTGCAGATGCTTCTAAGTAACCACTCCAAACTCATTAGCCTCCAGTACTTCAAACGGCCCTTTCTATCTCGATTTGAACTTTTTGAGGAATAACAAGAAACGACTATCATAAAGAAACACCTTCATTCAAGAATATAATCTTTCCACACCAACTTTTGATCTTGCCAATGCTCGATTTTTTCTTTGTATCCCTTGGCATTATTATAGGCGCACATGAGAAATTCATCAAATTCATTCGCCTGCAAAAGATGTTTCTCCCTAGCACTATTTCGATCAAAATTAAGAAATTTAGTTCCCTAAAAAGCTTTATACTCTAATTCGACAGGTAAATGACATGACTTGCCATATAATAGCCTAAACGGAAACATTCTAATTACAATCTTAAAAGTAGTTCTATAAGCCCATAATGCTTTATTTAACTATAATGACCAATCTTTCTTACATGCATTGATAGTTTTCTCCAAAATTGCTTTTACTTCCTTATTGGAAACTTCTACTTGCCTATTTGCTTAAAGATGGTATGGTTTTGTGATTTTGTGTCTAATGCCAAAATGCTTCAACAATGTCTTAAACTGGTGATTCACGAAATGTTTACCATCATCACTAATAATGGCTTTAGGCATCCCAAATCGAGAAAAAATATTCCTCTGTAGGAATTCTAATACAACCTTCGAATCACAAGTCCTAATAGCTATAGTCTCTACCCACTTACTCATATATTTAACAATACAAGAATATACTCAAAACCAAAGGAAGTTAGAAATGGGCCCATAAAATTTATCCCCCAAACATCAAATAATTCAACTTCAATGATATTATTAATGGGCATCTCATCTCTCTTAAAAATATTTTCTACTCGCTGGCATTTATCACAACTTAAAATGAAAAATCTTGCATCTTTAAACATGTTTGGCCAATAAAAACGTGATTGAAGAATCTTGGCAACAGTTCTATTGGTACCATTATGTCCTTCAGCTTCTTCTCTATGGCATGCTTGAATGATTAATTTTTGTTCTTTTTTCAAGACAAACCTCTATAGAACTTAATCCTTGCATAGTCTGAACAGGTGTTGATTGTCCCAAATGTAAAACCGTGTGTCTGCCTTTAATTTCTTGTGTTGGTGCCATGTCATCTCTTTTAGAATAAAGCCCTCTCCAAGATAGTTAGCTGTATCAGTAAACCAAGAACTAGAAACAACACAGGAGTAAATTATATAAATAAATTCATCCGAAAGAAATCAGTAATCTCCCCTTTCTTAATATGCTCGTGCTCCAATTGAGACAAGTGGTTTATAACGAAGTTCTTAGCACCCTTTTTGTCTTTAATCTCCAAGTCAAATTATTGCAAAAGCAACACCTATCGAATTAACCTCGACTTTGATTCCTTCTTGGCGAATAAATGCCTCAAAGTTGCATGATGTGAGCAAACAACTATTATAAAACCAAGGAGATAAGAGCAAAATTTCTTAAAAGTAAATACTATTGCAAGCAGCTCGTTCTTAGTTGTGATGTAATTGACTTAAGCTCCTATCGACGTATGACTTGTATAGTAGATTACATGAAAGACCTTGTCTCGCCTCTACCCTAACATAGCTCCTACTTTAAAATTATTGGCATCACACATTATCTCAAATGGCATACTCCAATCTGGAGAAATAGTTACCGAAGCTGAAATGAATCTCTGCACCAATGTGTTAAAAGCCTACAAACACTTACTAGAAAAGTTAAATGCAGCATCTTTTACAAACAAATTTGACAAAAGATTGGCAATTTTAGAAAATTCTTTAATGAATCGCTTATAAAATCCCGTGTGTCCTAAAAATCTCCTAATCCTTTTCACAGTAGTTGGAGGAGAAGTTTTTCAATTACATTTACTTTTACCTGATCCACCTCAATCCCTTTTTTTCAAAATCTTATATCCCAACATAATTCCCTCTCTAACCATAAAGTGACACTTTCCTAATTTAGGACAAGTTTGGTCTCCTCACATCTACCTAATACCAATTTTAGGTTAGCCAAACAATTCTTAAAATCCTTCCTATAAATAGTGAAATCATCCATGAAGTCTTTTATAAAATTCTCAATGAAATCATGGAAGATGGCCATCATTCACCATTGAAACATAGTCAGTACATTACAGAGGCCAAAAGGCATACATCTGTACATGAATGTACCATATAGACAAGTAAAGGTAGTCTTTTCTTAGTCTTCTGGTGTGATTGGTATTTATAAGTATCCTAAATACACTTCTAAGAAATAATAAAATTTATTACCAGCTAATTGCTCTAACATCTGGTCAATGAAAGGTAAGGAAAAATGTCTTTGTGAGTAGCAGTATTAAGCCTCCTAAAGTCTATACATACCCTCTAATCCGTAATTATACGAGTTGGAATAAGCTTATTTTACTCATTCTTTACTACCTTAATTGGCCCTTTGTTTGGAAGAAACTAAATAGGGCTTACCCAACTACTATCGGAGATAAGATATATAATACCTGAGTTAAAAAGTTTAAGTACCTCCTTCTTCACCACCTCTTGCATCGTCGAATTTAACTATCTACCAATTTGAAATTATCCTCCATTGGTATCTGTTGCATACAATAACTCAAAATAATTCCCTTAAGATTGGAGGTTTTCCACCCAATTACTTTCTTGTGTTTCTTTAAAACAACAATTAATAGTTCTTCCTCCAAACCTGTCAAGAAAGAAGAAATAATGGCCAGTTTATCATTATCTTTTATAAATACGTAATTTAAAAGAGAAGGAAGGATTTTGAGTTGAGCCTGTGTCTCATCCATTGGAATTTCAATAATTTCCTTCTTCTTCTTTTCCACTTCACTTTCCTACTCTATAGTAGCCACTACCTCTCTCTTAACTCCCTTTAGCAAATCATCCTCTATAGGATGCATTAGACACAAATTTAATGGATTATCCAACAGAATTTTTTCTTGAATCTCCTCCACACAGTTTTGGATCTCATCCACAAAATAAATTGACTCTTCTAGCTCACACGATGGATGTCTCATGGCTTGGTTCATGTCTACCACCATTTCTTTATTATTAAATCTTAAGGTAACCTTTTGTCCATAAACATCTATTAATGCCTTCACCGTGTTCAAAAATGGCCACACTACAATCAATGGCACTTTTTACCTTCCTCTATCTCTATAACCACCAAATCCATAGGAAAAATAAACTTCCCTAACTTCACCAACAAATCCTCTATCACTCCTTTAGGCTCCTCACTAACCTATTAGCTAATTAAAGCTTCATACCCGTCTCCTTAAGATTGCCTAAGTTTAATTTCCTGCATATAGAATAGGGCATTAAATTAATGCTAGGTCCTAAGTCACATAAAACATTTCCTACAAAATGCTTACCCATTTCATAAGGTAAGGTAAAGCTATCGGGGTTTTCTAATTTCTTGGGCATTTTGTTCATAATGATGGCACTACAGTTTTTAGTAAGTTGCACTGTCCCACACCCCTCTAATTTTTTCTTTTTAGAACAAAGTTCCTTCATGAACTTGGCATAATTAGGCATGTGAGCTAAAGCCTTAGAAAATGGCAAATTAATGTGTAATTTCTTAAACATCTCTAAAAATCTAACCAATTGCTCAACTTTGTTTTCTTTCCTAGCTATAGTAGGAAATGACAACTTATTAACATCAAAATCCTCCAAATTGGAATTAACAATATTCTTACCTTTATCAATAGAACTCAAAGCATCAATATTTACCTCTAACCTTAAGTAAGAATCACTTACCTTTGGTGTAGGCTCCTTCACATTTGAAGATAAAGATGACTTACCTTGTTCCTCTCCATGCGCTACCTCCTTACCACTCTTCAACCTGATCACCTTGGCCTCTTCCTTAGGATTTCTATCTACATTAGAAGGAAAATTTCTCAGTTGCCTATTTGAAATTGAGTTAGCAAGTTAGCCCAATTGCATCTCCAAATTCCTCATGAAAGTGTCTTAGTTACAGTTCCACTGTTCATGTGACTTCCACCTCATTTCTTAACTTGCCATAAATTGTTGTTGACTATTCATAAAACTAGCAAACATGTCTTTAAGGTTTGACTTCTTCTCTTGAAAAGGTGGTCGTGGCTGAAATCCCAGTGGATAAAAAGTTTGATTTTGACTAAAATTTTGAGTTTGTTGTTGTGGTGATGGGTACAGTGTTTGGAAATGTTTATTTGCTTATTGATGGTTAGCTTGATTATAGCTATGAGTGACATTTTGGTTGAGGGTTAGAAGATAATGAAACTTGATTTCCATCCCTCCAAGAAAAATTCAGGTGATTCCTCCACCCTGGATTATAACTGTTTTTATAAGGATAATTTCTTCTAAAATCTCTAACTGCATTCACATCCCCTACTGCTATACTCCCCTTTTGAACACTTTGTCCACCCTTATACACTTCACAACTTTAAGAGACAGATGCCACATTCTAAACTTTAATTCCACTTAACTCTCTCCTCATCAACTCCATTTGAGCCTTCAGCATCACAACCTCATCCACATCATCGAAACCTTACCTTTTTTGTATTACTTTTGTGGTTGCCCATTGTGAATCATTAGCTACCATTTCATCCAACAAATTGAAGGCATCCTTCAATAGTTTATTCATAACGCTTTCATCGGATGCAACATCTAGAAGTGGCCTTATTGGTACTGTAACTCTGGCATAGAAAATGATCATTAATTAATAAACAGGTATCTCATGGTCTAGACAACTCCTCAGTAATCTCCTGAATCTCTTCCATGCTTTATGGAATGGTTTTTTATTTCTTTGATGAAAGCTCATAATGTTGTTATGAATGCTCATTATCTTTGTTAGAGGAAAGAATCTCATCAGAAATTTTTGTTGCAATTGCTCCCATGTCTAAATTGATTAGATTGGTAATATTTGAGGCCACTCTTTTGCTTTACCAATAAGTGTGAATGTAAATAATTTCAATCGAATCGCTTTCGTTGACATACCTTGAATTTGAATTGTGTCTCTAACCACTAAGAAAATATCAAAGTACTGAGCAAGATCTTCTAACTCTAGATCATAAAGTTGATTCCTGTGAACCATTGTAATTATGGCAGGTTTCAGCTCAAATTGCATCGTCTTAGGTAACACTATAGTCCTACATTCCTCATTCTAATGAGGTATGGCATAATCCCTTATGCTTTTCGGCCTAGGCATCTCTTATCTTTGCCTAATCAGAACTTCATCGTATGCCCTTGGCACTTGTTGATTCTCGCAAGGAATCTTATCAATAAGAGGTAAGTTTGGATTCATATTAACTTTTTAATTTGCTCTCCTTATTTGATATAGGGTCATCTAGATTTCAAGGTCGTAAGGTGCTAATTGTTCTCTCCTTAATCCACTTATGCATTATGAGTACCCAAAAAGAATACAAAAATCAAAAATAAGAAAAAGAAAACACATAAAAATAACAATCAAACCTCATAAACAAGCCAATCACCGATAACAGTGCCAAAAACTTGACTGATGTCTAGCAAGTGTATTAGACTAGTAAAGCAATCTAGGGTTTTATAATTAAAACCCATGAATATTGTACCCAAGGGATTGTGGTTGTGAGAAATAGAATGCCAATTATATGTTAAAGAATTCCTAATGCTTTGGTTGATAAGTTGTCTAAACTAATGAAAATGCAGCAAAAACAAGAATAAATGTGAAACTTGATTGAAAGCAATTAATAGCGTAAATCAAAAATAAAATAGAGGTTGGTTAAAGATTAATATAATTAAACCATTACCTATGTTCACTCATCCTCCCTATACCTGATGTGATTGAATCTTATCTTAAGTTATATGGATTAAATCTGGATAACCCCACTATACCCAAGTGTCCCATTCTAGAGCAAGCTATTCTAACAATGAAACATCCTATTCCAGAGCAAGTCTCGTGATTAGCTTAAGCACGGGTCTAAAATCCTAGGTTTGAATTGCTTTCCCATTCCAAAGCCAAACAATTCAAAAACCCATTCATATTACATCAAATTTAATCTTAATATCGCATTAACCATAACTCATCAAGTCCCATTCTAGAGCAATCTCAAAGTCAGAGAAAAATTAATAGAAAAATAGAGTAATTAAAGATCTATGGCATTCAAGCATTTAAATTAGTTACCCAATCTAGATAACATGATTAAATAATCTAAAACCATAAAATAACATTTAGTATCATGTATACTGAATCATCAATCCATAAATAAAAATCAAACCATCTCAGTATTCACATGGGCATTGGAATTCAAAGATCCCCTTAGCAACTAATTAATCTATTACTCCTAATCCATTATAGATATAAAGTAAGAGAAGAAAGAAAAAGCTTAGAAGTTCATGGTTGAGATGAAACCCGGCTGAATCCAATCTCTTCTTGCTTCAAAATTCCAAAGGAAAGATGAACTCAAGTAAAGAAATCTAAAAATAAACTTTATTGATTGTAAATCTAATCTTAAACAAGGTGTTTAATCTATGAAAATATTAAAACTCTGAAGATTGAAAAACATATGAAAAAAGAGAAAATAGATCCGAAATTTGTCTCCTCTCTCTCCTCCATTTTGCTAAACAAAAATTTTTCTTTTTATAATCCCGAAAAGTTAATGGTGGTGATTGTTTTGTGCCCACCATGAGGTGATAGCAACGAAAAATTTTTTTCGTTGCTAATTTGCAGCTGAATTACACTAAGGCTGGTTATTTAGCAACAAAAACTAATTTCTGTTGCTATTTTAGCAATGAAAAAATTTTCCGTTGGTAATTTGCAATTGAATTGCATTAAGGTTGGTTATTTAGCAACGAAATATATTTTTCGTTGCTAAAATAGAAACTAAATATAATTTTCATTGCTATTTTAGGAATGAAAAAATTTTCCGTTAGTAATTCGCAACTGAATTGCATTAAGGTTGGTTATTTAGCAACAAAATTTTTTTCATTGCTAAAATACCAATGAAATTCTTATTCTATTGCTAATTTAGCAATAGAAAGGAAATTCCATTTCTAAATAACCAACCTTAATGCAATTCACTTTCGAATTAGCAACGAAAATTTTATTTTGTTGCTATTTTAGCATTGAAATTTGGTTTTTATTGGTGATTTTCTTTCCAAAAACATATATCAATCTTTAATATTAATTATTAATGATTAACCAATAAGTTAATGGGTGGTTTATAAAAGAAGACCTCAATGGATGCATATAAAATCAAATATGATAATTGAGTGAATACTAAATTGTTATTAAGGTAGATTATAACTTGGAATACATGTGCACAATGAGATAAGTAAGTTTGTTAAGTTGTGATTATACCATTTTTGAGTTTCAAGTTGTTATAGGTTTTGGAACTAGAATGTAAATTAGTGCTAAGGGATAAGGTTTGTGTATGTAAGTGCAGTGCATTCATTGGAATGTGAGTGGTATAAATGGAAAAAAAAATATTATGTAAGCTTTGAGTACTTGATGTGGTATATATGTATATGTATAAAAGTGTATGTTAGATCAAACAAGTGAAAGAGTCAAAAGGGTAAGATAATACAAAAAGAATTCAAGGAAACTAGTAACTTATAATAAGGGAATTGATTATAATTATAGTTTCACAAGCATTATGAATATGAGACTGAGAATAAGAAACAAACAAATGCAGTGATTGTTATAAGTGGAGATTTGATTTATATGTCATACCTATGTGAAAATTGAGTAAAATATGCGAGCAATAAGAATTTATTGCCTATAATAGACAGTAAGAATCATGGGTAAGATAGAATTGGCTAACCATAATTGTAACACCCTTAACGGAAAAATTCTTTCCGATATGAACTTAAACGATTTATTTGAATTTTTTTACCGATACCCAACTTATACAAACACAAGTCATAGAGAAATCGAGCAGCATAATGGCTACCCATTTAATGACCTCCTGAAAAATCAAACAATAACACAGCCTCCAAGAGGCACAATAAAAGAACACCAACAATCAATACCAATCATTCAATCATTCGCATTCACTGTTATATCATTAATTACTATTACAAAATAACAGTTAAACGAACACAATCAATTCTCACTACTATAATTGAGTATATACATGCCAAAATACAACTATAATTCAATCTTTTCTTTGAATCTGTACAATTTATCGGTCATTCTTTTCAAAACTTTGACTATTCAAATCATTGACTTTCAGTCACTTTATCTTTGTTTCTTTTTAATCACCTTTTTATGAATTATTTTACAATAATTCACCATAATCATTTTTCACTAAAACTTTCCAGAAATTTTTAGCTTTCATAATTCCTTTTTCAAATTAGTAAATTTTGTCATTCAATTTTTTTTAATTCTTTTTTTTCAGTACTTTTATACAATTAGTGAATTATGTCTTCATAATTTACAACGATTATTATGCATTAACTTTTCAGAGTCTTTTAAATTCATTAATTAATCAAATATTCTTCTAGCACCTTTTTACATACTTTGTGAATTGTATCATTATAATTCACATTTACTTGGCACTTATTGAATTATTTCTCAATAATTCAATATTTTATCCTTTTATATCCACTTTATTTCTTTCTTTTTTTAAATTAATTTCTTACTTTTTCGGTCTGAATTTGCAATTATTCAGATTTCGAAATACTTTTAATACGGTATGTGAATTGTTTATAATAATTCACCATTTTATTCGATTTATGAATTATTTGGTAATAATTCAATACGATTATTTACTCATTGTACTTTTTATTTTCCAAAAATTCATCTTTAACCCTTTCCATTTTCTTTATATGAAATGTAAATTAATTTACATTAATTTACTCACTTTTACTTGTTTATTGAATTATTTTTCAATAATTCAATATTTTCACTTAAGCATGTTCAATATTTCTTTTTAAAATATACTCATAAATCACATAAATTCTATAAAAATTTATGTGAACATTATTTTTCAATTATTATCATTTTTATTCATTTTATGAATTATTTCATCATAATTCATCATTTATATTATATACTTATATTTGTCCTTAGCATCAAAATTTTTGAATAAATTTAATAAATTTTCTAAAAAAAATATGGATTTTGGCCCTTAAGAAATTTCTCCTTAAAAATTTATTTCAATTTAATTAAGCTTACATTTAAGCTTAATTAAGGTTCAATTGCATTATATTAAGGGAAATTTCAATATACATACATTTTTCCGATTTTTCCTTAATTACATATTCAATCAATATTCTAAAAATATTCACATAATTTCAATAAATTTAACAAAAATTTGTACATGTATTATTACATATATACTATTAAATTAAGTCTTAAAATCACTAAAATACTTAACATGCAATTTTTTTCTTCCTCAAACAATTTGGCCACTTCAATAAAATTCCCTATAAATTTTTTTCATTCAAATTAAACCTTATAACAAACTTAATTAAGGTCAAATTACACCATTATGCAATTAATTTAAAATTTAATCAATTATATAAATTTTTCTTTAATAAACCCTAAGGAAATCATTAAATTAAATGGAAAATATTAAGATTTAGTAGTCACTAACCTTTTTTCATGCATAATCTTCCCTTGAACTTCCTTTTATTCACTTGAAATCATGAAAAACATCCTCCATTAAATATTTCCTTCCTTGGCCGTAATTCCCTCTCACAAAATCATCAAGATAAACATCATTTTAGCTCAAAATAACCATAAAAACATACTCTAGGCACCTAAATCTATCTATTGGTGCCTTAAATTAAATTAAAAATCAAGAAATCACTTACCTATTTTTGACTTCCATGCCTTTAATCCTTGATTTTCTTAGCTTTTCTCCCTTCAATCTCTAGTTTGAGCTTATATCTAACAAATAGAGAGGCTAAAAAACATTTATTATGCTTGGATCAAGGCAAGAAATTTAAGAAATAAGGAAGAAAATGGTGAAGAATGAAGAACTAAAGAAGTTAGCAACCAAAGAAGGGAGAGTTGCTGGAACCAACGCAGGACTTCTGGAAAAAATGGAGATATTTCATCCCTTATATATGCTCCATTACCTGGACTTGGGCTTTGTTATGTTTAATGGGCCTTAATTAATTAATCAAGCCCATTAACTACCCAATAACCAAATTTAATTCATTTCTTCAATTTTTCAACTTCAAATCACTTCAAAAATGATTCCATAATTTTTATCACCCCAAAAATAGGTTGGACGCAAAATTGTAGCTCAATCGGAGTTCGTTTTCGATCCGATTTAATTAAATCGGTTCGATCCAAAAATATCGATATTATAGAAAAATTTATTTTTTGCAGCAAAAATAATCTACATATTATTTTAGGCTTAACTGAAATTTTTGATAATTTTCGGAGTCCATTTTCTATTTTTAAATATTTATCCAAAGTTAAGTCAATTCTCTAATAATAAAAATTGTCTCGCTACATTTTTCATATTTTTGACTTTTGGAAGCCCATTTGATCTCAATTTTACTTTAAATTTCAACCACGGACTCACCATGACCAATATTTTCCGACGGTCCAAGAAAATATTTTTCACTTTCGGGTGTACTTTTTAGCCCGGGAAATACTATTCATTGTCGAAAAATACTGTTCACGGCTAACCCGGTATTGAGACCATTACATTTCTCCCCTACTAAAAGAAAATTCGTCCTCGAAATTTACTTATAACCAAAAGTAGAGGATACGGTATTATTATCTTATCAAAATTCTCACACATTTGATGGTTCTATAACATACCTATTTATGAAACCTGTGCACTCTCAAGCTTAATGTTCTTTAAATCGAAAATCTTTGCCAATCTTATATCACAGGTCGTATCAACTTGTGCACAGATCTCACTTATACCACTAATTAAATCAACCTTTATTGACTTCTTTATACTTAAATATATCCAATATTAAGGACTTCTACATTTCCTTTCAGATAATACCCCAACCAAATCTATCTTTGGTTGGACTGATAGCTATCAACATAAGTAAACTCTGCTAAAAACGAGTACTTTCCACAATCATTACCAAATTCATATACACTTTATTGAAACAATTCTTCTAATATCTGAAGTATCCACTCTGATTGTTTATCAGTCTGAAGTGAAATACTATGCTAAAGTGAAGATTACCAAAAATCTCACACAAACAACACATTCTTTTTGCAATACAGATAGGCAAATGGCAACATCCATAGCCCCTTTGTCTTAATTTAACTCTAATATCATATACATCAAAGCGATCCCGAAGGAACTGAATTTTTCATCCTTTATTTACACTTCAGCTGACTATGCTCATTTCGGAGCCAAACTTTATTAACACTTACAGCTCAAATAGCTGCAAATACTATCATTACCTGTTTGCACTTATGCATCGCATAAATACATTCTCTTGAAATCATTTCATCACCGGATCTTCTTTCTAAAGATGAACACATTAGCCAATGCATTACCTTTCTGATAGTACCTGTTAAAAACTAAGAATTCCTTATTTAGCCAGATATTTCATTAACTAATCTCAACAAATGGTTACTTTTTCTTCAATACTAACAAAACAAGCTCAAATACTTATCACATTCTTTTAATGTCTTAGAACCCATCAGGATAATACCAATAAATATAATCATAAACAAGTCCAAATAGGGGTAGAAAACCCTATTTATCAAGTCTATATAGGCAGTCAGTACATTTGCAAATTTGAATGACATGATCAATAACTCATAATGACCACATCAAAATCGAAAAATAATATTGGATACTCTATTTCTTTTTACTCATCATAGTACAATAGTAATCCTTTCTTGCTGTTAGGTCATCTCTACGCTCATTATATCTCCTATCAGTTTTTTCATATCAGGTGGGGTCTGTACAAATGATATGATGCAAATCATATGCTATCACACAATGTGAAATGCTATGCAATGAATGAATGATTTCATGTATGCAATAGAATACGGTCACGTATTCTCATATAATGCAGATATCATAGCCCATCCCAGAACTATGAAATATCGAATCAAGCACCATACCTGTAAGGAATCACTGACAGATATATATAAAACATCTTAAATGACCTTAATTGATCATCGGAACCATTTCAACTATCAGAACCCTTCTATGACTGTATCACTTTTAATTTGATAACAATTTAAACCATGACACGGAGTCAGGATTTCTCTATATCCCTTACAGTCTGTCTGAACTTAATATACAATTTCTTTCCAAATTTCTAACATGCCCTTTTTATTGCATTCATCAACGGACTGATTTTCATTCACAATGACACATGGGCACTCAGGTCACACTCAAATTCAATCAATAATTCGTCGTTTTGCTTTAGCCTCCACAAGACCTGAAGTAATAACACTTTCATTATGACTCTCTTCTGTCTTTACTATGCAGAATCAATCACTTTACACCTGACAATCTCGGTCAGATGTCAACTTTTCACTTTCAAACATAATGGGGAGTAAGTACACATCAGATTCTTTATTACTTATCCACTGACTTTTGGCATGTATATGCAGATAAATTTAACACTTAGTCTTATTCCATTCCGATCTTAGAACTGCCTAAACCATCGCTCTGATACCACTAAATGTAACCCCCTTAACGAAACATTTCTTTCCAATATGAACTTAAACGATTTGCCTGAAATTTTTTTTTACCGATACCCAGCTTATACAAACACAAGTCATTGAGAAATCGGACAGCATAACGGCTACCCATTTAATGACCTCCTGAAAAATCAAACAATAACACAGCCTCCAAGAGGCACAATAAAAGAACACCAATAACAAATACCAATCATTCAATCATTTGCATTCACTGTTATATCATTAATTACTATTACAAAATAACAGTTAAACGAACACAATCAATTATCACTACTATAATTGAGTATATAGATGCCAAAATACCTAGGAGTACAGGCAATCCTTTTCTTCAAACTTCACTCCACTGTGTATCATGCTCTGGCTTCTCTTCAGAACCTGCACGCAGTAAAAACTACGTGCTGAGCACTAGATATGCTCAGTGGTGACTACCAATCCTAAAATTTCCAATAAACCATAAATATCATATTTATGGCATATCATGTTATCTTATCAAAGGTTACTTTTTAATCATTTTCACAGTCTTTTCAAATTATTACCGATATTTTGCTAAACTTTCCACTTTGATTTAAACTTTTCACTTCATTCAGAATATTCTCTTTTTGCCGTTCAAATGTAAAATTGACACTTTTGTTTTCTTATTTTTTATTTTACTTAGCTTTTATGTATAACTTGATTTTTCAAGCAAAATTCTCTATTTAATTAATTCAGTACAATCTTATTTTAATGAAACGATTTACATAATGAATTGCCACGGTAATGACAATTTTTCAATGCCGTGCTTTATATCTTCATTAATTGCAATATTATTATTTTAATAGCAAAAATTTCAATTTCGCTATTTACTTTTTTATTCTACTCGAACTTTTTGAGCTACTTATCAGATTCCAATTATCAAAGTTTTTTACATTTAATGCAGAGTGATTTACTTAATTAGAAACACTTTGCAAATAAGTCTTTAATTCCTTCATTTTTCTATACAAATGTTATTTTACCTACTTATAACAAACTTGGCACTTTTTATTTTTAATTATAGAATTATTGTCTATTTACTTATTTTTATCTTTAGTTAACTTTTGGCTTACAAAAGTTCAGACCAGATTTTATTTGAATCTTTCATATAAAATATTATTATTTTAATCCATAATTTCCAATTATGAGCGGACCATTTTTCTTTTACAAAAGCATATTTTTAGGCTATTTAATAATTAAATTACTATTTTATCTTGTAAAATAATCTCTTTTTACCTTTGCTTATTAATTTCAATTTTTGGGGAACTTACATTTTTACCCTAGAACTTTTTAATTCATTCAAGTAAGCTCTTTTACTTAAAACTTTTACATTCAATTTACTTTTTCAAATTCTGATTTATTATTTCCAATATGCCCCTAATGCAATAAAACAGGACTCTCAGATAGGATACGTGGGATGTGGACCCCACAGGGCCACAACAGAGAGAGAAATGACCCCCAAGGAATCATTTCACATAGAGCAGAGAACAGAGATAGAGAGTGCCATGGTAATTAGAGATCCAGTCCATAGTATAGCAAGTTGCCATGACTTGCACCACAGTATAAGGTGTCCCTATGGCTAGCCATTTATATCCTGTATAAGAATGTTACTACCTGATTATTGCTAAGGGCAAAAACAATCAATTATTTCAGAATACTTTTCAGACTTTCAGAGCATTTTAATTTCTTTCTTTTTTTTAAACAATATATTTTTGTCAATCGCACTTATTTTAGTGCTTTTGACTATTCAGTCCCTTTTTAATCTTTTAACAGAACTTTTAAAATACTTTTCAAGTATAGACATTTGCAAATTCTTATCTTTAAATCTGTACAATTTATCGGTCATTCTTTTCAAAACTTTGACAATTCAAATCATTGACTTTCAGTCACTTTATCTTTGTTTCTTTTTAATCACATTTTTATGAATTATTTTACAATAATTCACTATAAGTATTTTTCACTGAAACTTTGCAAAAATTTTTAGCTTTCTTAATTCCTTTTTCAAATTAGTAAATTTTGTCATTCAATTTTTTCAATTCTTTTTTTTTTCAGTACTTTTATACGGTTAGTGAATTATGTCTTCATAATTCACAACGATTATCATGCATTAACTTTTCAGTCTTTTAAATTCATTAATTAATCAAATATTCTTTTAGCACCTTTTTACATACTTTGTGAATTATATCATTATAATTCACATTTACTTGGCACTTATTGAATTATTTCTCAATAATTCAATATTTTATCCTTTTATATCCACTTTATTTCTTTCTTTTTTTTAATTAATTTCTTACTTTTTCGGTCTGAATTTGCAATTATTCAGAATTCGAAATACTTTTAATACGGTATGTGAATTATTTATAATAATTCACCGTTTTATTCGATTTATGAATTATTTGGTAATAATTCAATACGATTATTTACTCATTATAGTTTTTATTTTCCAAAAATTCATCTTTAACCCTTTCCATTTTCTTTATATGAAATGTAAATTAATTTACATTAATTTACTCACTTTTACTTGTTTATTGAATTATTTTCCAATAATTCAATATTTTCACTTAAGCATGTTCAATATTTATTTTTAAAATATACTTATAAATTCTATAAAAATTTATGTGAACATTATTTTTCAATTATTATTATTTTTATTCATTTTATGAATTATTTCATCATAATTCATCATTTATATTATATACATATATTTGTCCTTAGCTTCAAAATTTTTGAATAAATTTCATAAATTTTCTAAAAAAAATTCATGGACATTATATTTTATGTTGTACCTTAATTTATGGCTTAATTTCATCAAATTGCTTATTGTACATATTCTTTTTCTTTAACAATGGATTTTAGTCCTTAAGGAATTTCTCCTTAAAAATTTATTTCAATTTAATTAAGCTTACATTTAAGCTTAATTAAGGTTCAATTGCATTATATTAAGGGAAATTTCAATATACATACATTTTTTTGATTTTTCCTTAATTACATATTTAATAAATATTCTAAAAATATTCACATAATTTTAATAAATTCCACAAAAATTTATACATTCATTATTACATATATACTATTAAATTAAGCCTTAAAATCACTAAAATACTTAACATACAATTTTTTTTCTTCCTCAAACAATCCGGCCACTTCAATAAAATTTCCTACAAATTTTTTTCATTCAAATTAAACCTTCTTACAAACTTAATTAAGGTCAAATTACACCATTATGAAATCAATTTAAAATTTAATCAATTATATAAATTTTACCTTAATAAACCCTAAGGAAAATCATTAAATTAAATGGAAAATACTAAGATTTAGTAGTCACTAACCTTTCTCTATGCATAACCTTCCTTTGAACTTCCTTTTATATACTTGAAATCATGAAAAACATCCTCCATTAAATATTTCCTTCCTTGGCCGAAATTCCCTCTCACAAAATCACCAAGATAAACATCATTTTAGATAAAAATAACCACAAAAATATACTCTAGGCACCTAAATCTATCTATAGGTGCCTTGAAATTAAATTAAAAACCAAGAAATCACTTACCTATTTTTGAATTCCGTGCCTTTAATCCTTGATTTCCTTAGCTTTTCTCCCTTCATTCTCTAGTTTGAGCTTAGATCTAACAAATAGAGAGGCTAAAAACATTTCTTATGCTTGGATCAAGGCAAGAAATTTAAGAAATAAGAATAAAAATGGTGAAAAATGAAGTACTAAAGAATTTAGCCACCAAAGAAGGGAGAGTTGCTGGAACCAACATGGTAATTCTGGAAAAATGGAGATATTTCATCCCTTATATATGCTCCATTACCTGGACTTGGGCTTTGTTATGTTTAATGGGCCTTGATTAATTAATAAAGCAATTAACTACCCAATAACTAATTTTACAATTTTCCAACTTCAAATCACTTCGAAAATGATTCCATAATTTTTATCACCTCGAAAATAGGTTGCACGCAAATTTTTAGCTCAATCGGAGTTCATTTTTGGTTCGATTCAATTAAATCGGTCCGATCCAAAAATATCGGTATTACAGAAAAATTTATTTTTTTTGCCAAAATAATCTACATATTATTTTAGGCTTAACTACATTATTTGATAATTTTTGGAGTCTGTTTGCAATTTTTAAATATTTATCCAAAGTTAATTCAATTCCCCAATAATAAAAATTGTCCCCCTATATTTTTCGTATTTTTGACTTTTGGAAGCCCATTTGATGTCAATTTTACTTCAAATTTCATCCACGGACTCACTATGACCAATATTTTCTGACGATCTAAGAAAATATTTTTCACTTCTAGGTGTACTTTTCAGCCCGGGAAATACTATTCATTATCGAAAAATACTATTCACGGCTAATTCGGTGTTGAGACCATTACAATGATGATGGAAATCCAATTGAGTATGTAACATTTCCATATCCCAAAAAGTATACGAAAGTGTAACATTCTCTGAACAAGGTTATCTCATTATATATTATTCCCAAATCAAGTCAAATTTAATTAAACAACATTCATAAATTCTTTATATAAATTTTGTTTATGCATTTTATATCACTAGGATTATTTTTCTCAACAATAAATGCAACTTTCATATAATGTGCATACACACATGATATCAAAATTTATACCCAAAAGTAGGGACCTATACACTTACACAATGTTTAACAGTTGTACGTTACAAAAGTTTATACCCAAAAGTAAACTTAAGCTTTCCCTTAGTGGCTTGTAGATTTTGACTTCAAGCATCCTGCACTTCTACACCTGTATACCTACATAAGAAAAGCACCCATGCTGAGCAATGGCTCACTAGGGAACAAAATAATGCCTATTGACTTCATGACAAAGTCACAAATACAAAAGATACAACATTGCATATTTAAATACATTCATCACACAATAATAAATACATTCAGTAACATTTATTTCACTTTATTTTTACATATGTATTGGCTAAACATAAGTATCACAATATCAATAATGTGCCCCAACAATGCCAATGATTCACTAATTCAAAATTATTTTCACTAACAATTTCTTATCACTTTAATTCAATTAAAAGCCCTTTTGTTGCTTGAATCCTCATTAAAAGTGGAGAATAGAACACTAGATGCTGACTAAGCAGTATTAATATTACAGATACAAGAGTCTTAAATCACTAGATATCAAGTGATATTAGAGCAATAAACACTAATATTGTGCCAACATTAGCTATTGTAACAATTATCTCTTATAGTCATGCCTATTTATATGCGACTATGTACAATTCAGGCACCCAAGAAAAGCTTCAATCACTTATTAGCTTTACATTCAATACACTCATGTTTCTAACCAAGTCAACAGAGACTCATAACTTGATCATGTATTAATATACACATTCTTGAACTCATGTTCACATTTATAATGGATGAAAATGCATAAACATCATTTACATGCATACAATCCTTGCATACATTTTATTCCCACTATAAACTAAGTATGTTTTTGTACAATTCATGTTCACTTGGTCATTATTTATTTTAAGACATGTAACAATATCAATATGTCCACTTATGCTCAATTGTACTCAACTACTTAAGGTTTGTAACTAGCAAAAGTGTGTGAAAAATCATTTATTCACTTGAAATTCATTTGCATGCATTTTATTAAATTTTATATTTTAATGTATAATCACTTATTTCATATTTATTAAATCACATTCTACCTTTATATATATATGTGCAAAGTTTCATTAACATTCGAGAAAGTTTGGATGAGATTGGGTAATAGTCGGGAATAAAAAATTCACATTTGGCTAAAATAAGGTATCACATGGCTGTCAAGATCCATGTGATAGCTGTGTAGGTCAATTTTTGGTGAAATTTAATTTACAAAATGTAACACCCATAAATATCCCGACTATGTGAATAGTATTTTTGACTTGTGAATAGTGCCATCGAGGTAAATAGTATCACCCAAGGCCCACAGATACTTTTTTTAACCACTAAATAGTACAATTTATGGGGAATCCTGATATTTTGATTTAATAGGAAATTGAGTTTAAATAGGGTCTCAAAAGTTAAAAATGAAAATAAGAAGTGGTTTGATGTGAATAATAACTAGGGTTGACCAAACTTTGACCGCCTATAAAAAATTATTTTAAACTTCAGAAAATTTTTATAAGTATGAGAATCCATTAGAAATATTTTAAATAAATTTTTGGAAGTGAAAAATTAAAATTCAGTTGAAGTAAAAAAAATAATTTTCGGACCGATTAGGACACCTCTAGGCTAAAAACATTACTGAAACAAGCTCATTTTGACCCACAAATTTAGACACACACTATACTTTTGGACTAGTTTTGATGAAAAGTTGATAAAGAAATATTAGAACCAGTTGAATTGTGACATATGGATTAATATAAGCCATTAAATTAAATAGTATATTATCAAATCATGGCTACCCATTTGAAAAATATAAATGCCACCTAAAAATTAGATTTTATCTAGAGAGATATGGCTGATCTCATATTCCTTCTCCCCTCTTTCAAGTGCCAAATTTTTGCTTTCTTTCTCTATTTTTCTTTTTTTAAACTTAAAATTCCTTTAATTTCTACCCTCAATTCTACTCTTAAGTAAATATTTGACCTCCTCTCCATCACATTCAAGTGATTAGAGAATAATAAGGCTTGGAATTTTGAGAATTTGTGAAGTGAAATCTTGGTCAAGTAAGTATAAATACATATTTTTTTTACATTTAAATGGGAAAAGGGTAGAATCCATTGTTTAGTGTGGAATTAAATGAAAAATTTAGAAATAAAATGGTGAATTCCTATCTTATGGTTTTGGTTAGGTGGGGATAAAAAGCAAGAAAAGAAGAGGAAGGAAGACAAAGGGAAAGAAAAGGTGATTTGAAGTGAAAAAAAAGAAAAAGAAATAAGATTAGTGGATATGCATACTAATTTATTTCATGAATTTGGATTATGTAACTTAGAAAAAATGCATGATTAATGTGTAAAATCTAAATGCATGTTTTAATTATGTAACTAGATGATGATTGAGTAAACTAGTATGATTAAAATGAAGAAAACAAGCTTGAATAACCATATTTAAATTTGGTCCACATTATGTAAGCTAGGAAAAATTTTGTGCTAATGAAATTACATTGATTAAGTGATGAAAATAAGCTTAAATAATCTTAAGAATAAGTATGGAATAAAAGAGTAAGAAGAAAAGAATATGTATGTTGTAGAACACAATTTGGCCTAATGGTATATCTTGAGTAATGTGTGTGAATTTATGTTAATAAAGGAAATGCATGAAGTATAATAGCAGGTATGATTGTTACAAGTTATATTGATGAAAATAAATTATTGAATGTGAACAAGATATGGACGAATGCTATACTATTGGTATATGTGTAAAATTATGATGGACTAATAATGGGAAGGTATGAAACATAATATTTAACATGATTTATGTAAATTATAACGACTAAGATGGAATTCTTGACTATGCATATATTATGGCTGATGGCATTTTAGTGAAGATAAAAGTATATTTGATGTAAAATTTATGATTTATGATTAAATAATGATATAAGACAAATATTTGATTGGATATATGAAAAATGCACCAATACATAATGAAAAATGTGAAAAGGATGACTAATTTGGCATAATGTGTAAAATGTGTGTGAATAATTTATTTTGCCTTTAGTACCTAGTAGAGAAACCAAAAGTACGTGATGTAACTGGCTAGCCATAGGAACACTGTAAAGTATACCATAGTAGCAAGTCATGACAACTTACAAAGTGGACCAAAGGATATTCCACACCGATGAAGAAAAGAAAAAAGTTAGAAAAGTGGAAAAGACTATTTGGACCTTTGGGATCCACAGTCTCGCACATTCAATTCATTTGTGGGGTTTCCACTGGAATTATTATGGGCAAAATAGTAGAAAAGTAAAGAATATAGTAAATATGTAATAAAAACAAAGTATAAGGACTAAAATCATAATTATGTATGAGAAATGAGAAAAGAATTGTAAATTAGTAATTTAATGATGAAATAGTAAATTTAAAGGTAAGATTGTAATTATAAAGTTAAAAGGGTTAAATTAGTAGTGAAAAATTAGTAAAAAGGAAAAAATGATAATTTGATTGTATTATGGAAAAAATAGTGGCATAATTGTAAATAAGTGATAAAAATGGCATTATTGAAATGCTATTTATGGACTAAATGGAAAATTTTGTGAAAATTGCGATTTTAGGGGTAAAAGTGTAAATATGGCAAATGTAATGGTCCTCAAAAGTAAATTTGAAAAATTTGCACTAAGGAAGATTATAAAGGGGAAAAATTATAATTTGAGTAATTTTTTTGGTAATTAGGCAAAAGTATGATTAAATAGATTATAATAATGAAAATATGAATAAATTAATATAATAATTTTTTTTTGTAATATTTAAAGGATATTTGAAGACATTAGAGTGTAATTAAGAACGAAGTTAATATAGGAATAAAATAAAGGTAAAAAGAAAATAAATTAGGGATTTAATAACTAATATGATTATTAAGTAAATAAAGTAATATTGCATGCATATATGTTTAGTGAAATATTTTAGTAGAGTATCCACCACAAAGCACATAGTTACTTAGCACATAGTTTTTCTTTTACTGTGAGTAGGAGATAGGTAGCTTGGAGTTCGATCTAAGAAGAAGAATCCTAAGGTTTTCAAATGGAATGTACATGAAGAACAATTTGAGAGCTAGTAGTGCTAAAAGGTTAGATCATATATATTTTTGGCACATATATATATATATATAAATGGTTATAAAGCATGGAAAATTATAATCTTGTTGAAGTTGTGTATGTATATTGGTTATGTTTATATTGTAAATGTTTAAGAAATCTATTTATAGTGATGTAGCATATGTGAATGAATTCTGACTATGAATGTTAAATATAAAGACAAAAAAATATTGGGTTGCCGATTTGAGTTGTGGTTGTGGTGGTTGAGAAAAGTTAAAATTGTATTTAGGAGTGTTATTTGGAATTTTGTAGAATGGTAGGTTAGATTTATAGTTATTATGACACCCAAATTTTATAAGTGAATAGTGAAATTATGCTAATAATGGATAATTTAATTGCAAATGGGGCATAATTAAGCAAGTAATTTAATTGGAGGAGAAAATAATTTTATAACCAGTTTATGAGATTAAATAAAATATACCGAAACTAATACCGCCAATAAAAGTAACACTTCGATACCCAAATCAATGTTTAGATACATGGTGTTACATTTTGTGGTATCAGAGTAAGGTTGAGGCAGTTCTAAGATTGAAAGTCATAAAGGTTGAATGAATTGATATATATATGTACATTCCATAAATGAATTTTTATGAAAAAATTGAATTTGGGAATTAATCTATATTTGTCCCTTTTTTTATTTTATAGTTTAAAACATGGCATCCAGTTTTAGAATAGGTATGGAGATAGATGAGGTAGTAAAGAGTAGTGCCTTCATAAGCAGGGGTGATACAAATACCGTAGATCAGTACAGACAGCTTACACCACCTTTTGACACACCTACACCTCCTCTAGTTACACAGGCATCACCACCTATAACACCAGTTCTTCACTAAATTTTATGCAAATGATGGCTGACCTGGTATATCTGAGGATGCAGGCCCCACTGGTTCCACAGCCCTAACAGTAGCCGCATCTACCACCACCTAGGAAACCTATACTAGAGCAGTTGAAAAAGCTTGGGGCAGAAGATTTTTATGGTAGCTAGCATATATCAACCACAAAAGCAGAATAATTGTTGCATAAGATTAAGAGATTGTTTGAGTTCACCCATATCCCATTTGAAGAGATGCTTAAGGGTGCAGTGGCTTTATTTCAAGGGCCAGCGTACACCTGTTAAAAGACAATAAGAAGATATACTCTTATTGATCAGTTGACATGGGATTGCTTTTTGAGATAGTTTGGTGATAAGTACATTGGTAAAGAATATGAAAGAGCTATGAAGAGTGCATTTTAGAGGCTTAGACATAGGAACCGGTCAGTGTTGTAGTATAAGCACCTTCGTGCATACATGAGAGATTATCATCTAACATAGGAAAAGTTATACCAATTATTTAAGCAGGGCCTCCATAATAAATTAGATATGCCATTGTAGGTTAGGAATATACAGATATGAGATCTCTGGTTCGAGTAACCGCTAGAATGGAGACAGTTCAGTTAGATAAGGCTAGTAAAAAGGCTAGATTCTAGCAAAAGGGGAGACCACTGTAGACAGGTGCACTTAGTTGTTTGACTAAAAGATCTAGAGGTCCTATTACACAACATAGTGTCTTTCAACACCGGCTCAGAGCTAAAAGTCCACAGCTTGAGCTAGTACACCAATAGCTTTTATAGCCAACACCCTTAAAGATGCAGGCAGAGCAAGTATCTGAGTATATGAGCACTATGGGAAAAAGCATTCTCATGAGTGTTTAAAGATCATTTGTAGAAGGATTGTCCTAGGATGTGGGCAGCTGTACCAATACATTAGACAAATAAATCTGGTACAGTAGCTTAAAGAGGTAGTGGCAGGATTACTACCACAAGAGCACCAACACCTAAGGGATCAGCCCAAACATAGCAGGGGACAGAAGGGCAGCCTCCAACCTGCACGTATGCCATGAGAGCTCTTAAGGACCAGGATGTGCCCAATAACTTTGTTTGTGCTTTAATTGATCCTGGTTCCGCATGCTCTTACATTAGCACTACAGTAGCACAAGGGAAGGGTTTAAATATAACATAGTTAGATCAAGATAACTAGTGAGTAATCCTTTAAGGCATAGTGTGGTAGTGAACAAAGTTTATAGAGGTTGCCCTATTAAAATTCAATAGTTTACCTTCCCTACAAATCTAATTAAACTTCTTTTTCATGAGTTTGATATTATCTTGGGTATGGACTAGCTACATAAGCATCAGGTTATAGTTTATTATTGATTGAAATGAATCACCTTAAAAACCCTAGATGGTCAAGATATCACAATTGTAGGGAAACGATCAGATTTTTTTGTCAAATGTTATCTTTGCCACTGTAGCAGAAAGGGTAATTAGAAAGATTTGTGAAGCTTACCTAGCTTGTGTAACTGAAGCTAGGAAGGAAGAGCCTAAAGTCAGCAATATTCCCACTATTTGTGACTTCCTCGATGTTTTTCTTGATGAGTTGCCTGGGTTACCACCTGACAGGGAGGTTGAATTTCCTATAGATATTTTGCCTAGTACAACACCTATTTCCCTTGCTCCCTATAAAATGGCACTGACATAATTGAAAGAACTTAAATACAGTTACAAAAGTTACTAGATAATGATTTATCCATCTTAGTGTGTCACCATAGGAAGTATCAGTGCTATTTGTGAAAATGAAAGATGGGTGCCTTTAGTTTTGCATTAATTACAGGTAGTTAAATAAAGTAACCATAAAGAATAAGTATCCGCTGCCCAAAATTGATGAATTGTTTGATCCATTGAGAGAAGCACACATGTTTTCCAAGATAGATTTGAGATCAGGGTACAATCATCTCAAGGTAAAAGAAGTTGATGTACAAAAGATAGCTTTCTATACTAGATATGGACATTATGAGTTCTTAGTTATTCTATTTGGACTCACAAAAAATACACTGGTGGCATTTATAAACTTAATGAATATAATTTTCCATCCATATCTAGACCAATTTATGGTGGTATTCATTGATGACATCTTGGTTTATTCTAAGACTCTATAGGAACATTATAAGAATCTTTGGATTGTACTTCAAACTTTGAGAGATAAGCAGTTATATGCTAAATTTAGCAAATGTGAATTTTGGCTGAAAAAAGTTACTTTTCTTGGCCATATGGTTTTAGTAAAAGGCATTAAGGTTGATCCTAAAAAGATTGAAGTTATCCTTGAATGGAAGACTCCTAGAAATGTTACAGAAATCAGGAGTTTCCTTAGGCTAGCTGGTTACTATATAAGAGATGTAAAGGGATTTTCTTTTATTGTAGCTCTACTTACAAGGCTACTACAGAAAAATGTCAAATTTGAATGGAATGAAAAATGCCAAAAAAGCTTTGATAAGTTTAAGAATACGTTACATCGAGAAAAGACTTTGTGATTTATAGTGATGCCTCTATGAATGGATTGGGTTATATACTTATGTAATAAGGTAAGGTAGTTGCCTCTGCCTCTCGGCAACTTAAAATTCATGAGAGAAACTACCCCACTTATGATATAGAGTTAGTAGCCATTATGTTTATGCTAAAAATATAGAGACATTACTTATATTATGAGAAATGTTACATCTACACTAACCATAAGAGTTTAAAATACCTATCTACACAAAAGAAGCTTAACTTGAGATAGGGACGATGCCTTAAACTTATCAAATACTATGATTGGGTTGTGTACTTATGGCATTTGGACCTATAAATTAAAAGTTATACACAAAACAATGCAGGCTCCTCCAAAATAAGGGTAACACCAGGTCATTAACTTCAATCAAAATTTAAAGGCGTTAAGGGTAGAATTAGGTCTTAGTTCTTCTTTAAAGTCTTATCTCTTTATCTTATCTTTCATCTCTAACTAAAATTAGTCTATTTAAAGATCTGTAGGCTGCGATATAGCCAAAATACCAAAATTGGTCTTACTGCACCTATGATAAAATTTCACCAAACTTAACTTTCTTGTCATATTCTCTGGATTCTATGCAAAATAATACCAAATCAACACTCTAGAAACCATTCCATATCAAAAAGTAATTTTTTTTATTGATAACTCCAATTTAGTGTTTATTTTCAGTATATTTTTATCTATATTTATGTCTCGTTTTGCATGTTTTTCGTATTTTGTGTGTTAAATACCACTTTTTAAGCCAAAATGGATTATTTTGAGAAATATTAAGTTTTAGTGTGCTAAATGGTGAATGTTTTACTTTTCATAGAAAGTTGTCCTTGCACATGGTAGAGACTAATTAGTCTCCACCATGTGTCATGCAAATTTGCCAAAGCACACCATTTCTTTTATGAACACGACAAAGACTAACAAGTTTCCATCATGTGCAAGGTAGCTTTTGAAGTGATTCAGTCCAAAAGGGTACCTATTAGTCTTTATTGTGTGTCATGCTATAGTACTATTTTAACTGACTGGATATAATAAAGAGTAAATTATAGTCTCTACCATGTGTCACCTCAAATGCTATAAAAGTAGAAAAATTTGTTTGGCTCAAATAGGAGAAAAAGAGAGGAAAAACGTAGTTTTTAACTTTTTCTATATTTCTATTTAATAGTTTAGGGTTTTTGAGCTATCTTTCTTTTGTAAAAACTTTATTTTTATTAGGGTTTAATAGATTCAATAGTAAAAACTTCAAATTTACATTAGTTTATTATAGTTTTAGCCTTAGTTTTAATCAAAGCTTACTTGGATTGGAGAAAAGAGGCTCATTTAGATTCCAGATCTAGATTAAACAAATGGGTTCAAGTGTTTTGTTCTTCTTTATCTTTTCATTTAATATAATAAGTAGTGAGTAGTTATTTTGCTATTTGGGGATCCTTAAATCCCTATACCTATGTAAGACAATGAAGTTTATTTGATTCAATATATGTTCAAATGTTTCTTTTCCCTTGTGATGATCTTGATATTGATTTCATACAAGTATTTAATAGTTATCTTATTCAAGTTTAATGGGTTTATGCTTGTTTGGATTGGATATAATGTATGCTTTATGTTTACATGCTTTGACTTTATGTTTGATGGTAATTTCATAATGGGGGCTATTAGATCTCGAGTTAGTGCATTATAGATCCAAAAATAGGTGAAAAATGAATGGTTATTGGGTTAATTGGCTCTAAAATGGGAAGTTGATCCATATCTAGGATTTATTAAAACCATGCTTAAGCTAACTATCGGACTTCGGAATGGGAACTCAAGTAGTTAGAATAGTTGGCTCCGAAATGAGAAACTTAGGTTTAGTTGGGTCATCCACATCTGAATCATATAAATTTTATGTTGATAATGTGTTTTTCATTGGGTATAGGGAGGATTTGATCCTTAAACAACATTTTTAGTCATTTTTCTATTCCAA
This sequence comes from Excoecaria agallocha, assembly GCA_037975025.1. Taxonomy (NCBI): domain Eukaryota; kingdom Viridiplantae; phylum Streptophyta; class Magnoliopsida; order Malpighiales; family Euphorbiaceae; genus Excoecaria; species Excoecaria agallocha. The sequence goes on from CM075816.1 coordinate 33,449,644, forward strand.
TCTTTATACTATGTTTTTATTGCTATTGATTGTTTTGCATTTTTAATTAAATTTGCTTTAATTTTGTTTGCTTAAGTCTAGTAGTTGTAGCTCACTTTAACAAAATGTGTTTTTCATTGGGTATAGGGAGGATTTGATCCTTAAACAACATTTTTAGTCATTTTTCTATTCCAATCTTTGTACTATGTTTTTATTGCTATTGATTGTTTTGCATTTTTAATTAAATTTGCTTTAATTTTGTTTGCTTAAGTCTAGTAGTTGTAGCTCACTTTAACAAAATGTGTTTTTCATTAGGTATAGGGAGGATTTGATCCTTAAACAACATTTTTAGTAATTTTTCTATTCCAATCTTTATACTATGTTTTTATTGCTATTGATTGTTTTGCATTTTTAATTAAATTTGCTTTAATTTTGTTTGCTTAAGTCTAGTAGTTGTAGCTCACTTTAACAAATCAATTGGGAAATTCTTTACACATATTCATAATTAATCGATTATATTTGCATAAACCAATCTTTAGGGTTTGATAAGTTTTTTGGGATCTTAAAAATACTCTTATATATTACTTACAGATTCAATATACTTGCTGAGGTTCAGTCAAGTTCTTAGCGCCATTGTCGGGGATTGGCGTATTTGTCTGAATATATGATTGATTAGTTGTATGTGTTTTTTCATTTATTGATTTTTATTTTTGTTTACCTATTCTTTTCAAGTGATATTGGTGTATAAATAGATTGCATTTGCAACAACAATTAGCATCGTTTGACCCAGAAATCAAGAGGACCATATATTGAAGAAGAAGAGAAAATCAGGCTAGAAACATGAATAATCCACTGCCTTCTGATGTACCTCTTGGGAATGATCAAAGAGAAAGGAAAAATCAAGATAGAAACCAAGATGGTCATAGACCAAGGACTATTCGGGATTATGTCACTCCAAGGTGGAATAAGGAGCATAGGATGATTTTGTTGCCTCATCAACAATATTTTGAGCTTAAATTGGCGATGATCACCATGGTTCAAAGGAACCAATTTTTAGGATTGGAGATAAAAGATCTAGTATAACACTTAAACATATTCGTAGAGATTAGTGATATAGTGCAAATTCAAGGAGTATCAATAGATGCAATTCAACTGAAGCTTTTTCCCTTCATAGTTTATAAGGAAAGTGAGAGATTGGTTATCCATGCTTCTTTATCAATCCATTCGACCATGGGAGTAAATGCAAGAAAAATTCTTGGTTAGATTCTTTCTACCAACGAAGACAACAAGCATATGGAATAATATTTATAATTTCTAGCAATTGAGTGAAGAGTCCTTCCATGAAGCATGGGAGAGGTTTAGAAGATTATTGAAAAGCTATCCTCATCCCAAAATTGCAATGCACCAATTGATGTCAACCTTCTATACAGCGTGCAACCCCAGCACAAGATTTTTATTTGATGTAGTATTCGGGGAAAGTTTTATGAATAAAATTCCTGAAGATGTATTTTTGCTACTTGATGAGATGGCAATGAATGAAGCATAATGGGCCAATATAAGAGCAATGAATAAGATAGGGAGTTTATAGCATAGATGAGTTGGCTATGTTGAAGGCTCAAATGGAGTTGTTGAAGAAAGAGTTGAATGTATTAAAAATTCAAAATGTTTCAAATATTTCACAAGATGGAAATGCATTTGAGGGAGCAAATTTAGGAAGCGAGCCTAAGGCAATTGAGGCCTACACTCAAGGAATGGGAGAAGTAAGTGTTGTACATAACTTCAAAAGAAATGACCTATTCAGTAACTATTACAATCCTAGGTAGAGAAATCATCCTAATTTCTCATAAAGGGAAAACGATCAAACTTCCACTTCAAACACTCAGCTAAGAGCTCTATTCAATCCATCAACACATGCTTAAAATAGTCACAACCAAGGTTATCATCAGCAATATCAACCTCCAGCAGTCAAACTTATTTTTAAGCACCACACCAAACACCTCCAACTCACCAAACACATTTCCAACTGCTTAGATTCGATGCTAAACAACACCCACAATACAAGAAATTGAATTTAGAAGATATGTTTGCTAGTTTTATAACTAGTCAAATCTAGTTTATGTCAAGCCAAGAGGCGAGGTGGAAGTTACAAGAATAATGGAATAGGAATCAGGATGCAGTTATAAGAAACTTTAAAACTCCAATAGGATAATTGGCCAACTCAATCTCTACAATGTAGCAGGGCACATTTCTCTCTAATTTCGATTGTAAACCTAAAGAAGAAGCCAAAGCTATCACTTTTAGGAGTGGTAAAGAAGTACAAGGAGAGGAGCAAGGTAAGTCTTCTTTTTCTTCTAAAGTGGTGGAGCCGACAACGGTGGTATGTGATTTTAATCTTAAGAATGTAGAAGAGGTTCTAAAGACAAAAGATAAGGGTAAGGCCACTATTAATTCTGATTTACCATTTGATGAATCACATTTACCCTTTTCCTCAATAGCTAGGAAGGAAAGAAATAATGAACAATTAGAGAATTTTTTAAATATGTTTAAGAAATTGTATGTAAATTTATCTTTTGCTGAAGCTTTGTTTTATATGCCAAAATATGAAAAATTCATGAAAGACTTATGCTCAATTAAAAAGAAATTAGAGGGAATAGGTATGGTTCAGTTGTCGAAAAATTGTAGTGCTATTATCACTAACAAAATCCTAACTAAATTAAAGGACTTAGGGAGTTTTACACTACCTTAAGAACTAGAGGAAAAATTTATGGGAACTATATTATGTGATCTAGGAGTAAGTATTAATTTAATGGCATATTCTATTTACAAGAAGTTAAAGATGGGCGATATTAAGGAAACCAATCTGACTCTTCGATTGGTGGATCATTTGATCAAGCATTCGAAAGGAATTATAAAGGATTTACTGGTTAAAGTAGGCAATTTTATATTCCTAATAGATTTTGTAGTCATGGATATGGAAGAGGATATAAAGGTCCTATCAATTGTGGGAAGGCCATTCCTAAACATTGCAAGAGCACTTATAGATGTACATAGACAACCAATAACTCTTATATTCAAGGATGAGAAAATGGTTTTTGATGTGAACAAAGTAATGAAACACCCATCGTGTGATTTTGAGGAGTCATTGGGCTTTATGGATGCTATTAAGGATTGTAAGGAAGAAGTGCAAGAGAGAATCTTGTTGGATGATCCATTAAAGAGCTACTTGTTGCATTCAACCAAAGATAAGGGTTTGACCAAGGATGAGACTGAGATTTTTAAAGAGTTGGAGAAGGACTGTAGAGAAGAGGATCAAAAGAAAGAAGGATTTGAACTTCCAAAGAGAGACTCAAACATTAAACTCAAACCTCTCCCTTCTCATTTAAAATATGTGTTTTTAAAAGATGGAAAGAAACTGGTCATAATTTCTTCTCTTTTGATAGGTGTTGAGGAAGAGTTGCTAATAAAAGTGCTGAGGAAGCACAAGAGAGCAATTGGATAGGAGACCTCAGATCTTAAGGGAATTAGCTTGAGTTATTACACTCACTATATCCCGATGGAAGAGGATTGCAAGCCAATTGTGTAACCCCAAAGAAGATTGAATCCGACAATACAAGAGGTTGTGGAGCAAGAAGTGTTAAAATTGTTAGATATAGGTATTATCTTTCTTATCTTAGATAGTAGTTGGGTAAGTCTGGTACAATTTGTTCTTAAGAAGGGTGGGATGACAGTGATAAAAAATGAGCATAATGAACTTATTTCAACTCGTACGATTATGGGTTGGAGAGTATGTATTGATTTTAAAAAGCTGAACAATACACCTAAGAAAAGCCATTTTCCTTTGCCATTTATTGACCACATGTTAGAGAGACTAGAGGCAATAGTTTTTACTGCTTTTTAGATGGGTATTCAGGATACTTACAAATCCTTATGGCCCTTGAGGATCAAGAGAAAACTACTTTTACTTGCCTATATAGAACTTTCACTTATAGGAGAATGTCCTTTGGATTGTACAATGCACCGACTATGTTTCAACGGTTTATGATGGCTATTTTTCATGACTTTATAGAGAAATTTATGGAGGCATTCATGGATGACTTTACCATTTATGGAAGGAACTTCAAGAGCTATTTAGAGCATCTTGATTTATTGCTAGGTAGGTGTGAAGAAACAAAATTAGTATTAAATTAGGAGAAATGTCATTTTATTGTAAGGGAAGGTATTGGCTTGGGGCACAAAATCTCTAAAAAGGGAATAAAGGTCAATAGAGCCAAAGGAAAGGTAATTGAAAAACTTTCACCCTTAAATAGTGTCAAAAGTGTTAGAAGTTTCTTAGGGCATGTAGGGTTTTATAATAGGTTTATAAAGGAATTTTTTAAGATTTATAAGCCTTTGTCAAATTTGCTTATGAAAGATGCTCCATTTGACTTTTCTAATGAGTGCTTGTAGGCATTTAACACTTTAAAGCAAAGATTGATTTTAGTTCCAGTGATTGTCTCTCCAGATTGGAGTCTTCCTTTTGAGTTGATGTGTGATGTAAGTGATTTCATAGTAGGAGTTTTACTAGGATAGAGGAAGGAAAAAGTCTTTTGTGCCATTAATTACACAAGCTACACTTTAATGGTAGCCTAAGTCAACTACACCACAATGGAAAAAGAACTTTTTGCTATTATTTTTGCATTTGAAAAATTTTTACCTCATCTCCTTGGTGCTAAAGTTATTGTGTGGTCTGATTATGTAGCGCTGAGACACATTTTTGGTAAGAAGGAGTCCAAACCAGGGTTAATTAGGTGGGTACTTTTACTTTTTTTATAAGAGTTTGATTTGAAAATTAAAGACAAGAAGGGAACAGAGAATTTTGTAGTGGATCATCTGTCAAGACTTGAGCACAAGAATATTGATAAGGGAGAAATCTTAGACCTTTTTCTTAGTGTAGAACTATCAGGCCAAGGTTTTAATGGTTTTGTTCGCTGCTGCTTTGGTGATCAAAGGATTAAGGTTGGAGAGAGATAGAAAAAAAATAATCTAGTCTCCACTACAGATCTCACTCCTTCCTCCCTCTTTGTCTTTTTAAAATTATCTTTCTTAGCCCATTTCTCAATTCTTCTCATTTTTCATCCCAAAAACCAACCCATTCTTAACTTATAATAGATTTTATGCAAATTTATATGAAATACATCATCATTTTATATATTTTGTTGTAATCAATTCACATTAGTCAGTATATATATATATATATATGTAAAAGTAAAATTCAATTTCCTAATTTTAGTCTATCTTTTAATTAGCTCTCTACAACCACACCCTTTCATACATAAACATAATCCATATATAAGGGCTAAAATTCAACATTATGAGAATGCAAGAAAAATTTCTATACCAAAACTCTACCAAATTGCTTCAGCACATTTTTCTCTCTTTTCGTTAGGGTTTTTAGTTTGTGGTATTAAATTTTTCATCCCGAGGCTTGCGTGGGTGGGTAAAAACTAGACCAGTGATGCAAAAATAAGTGATCTCGACGTTTGTGAATCTGTACTTCGAGAGGTATTTATTTGTACTTCTCGTGATATTTTATGGCATATTTCTTTCATTGGTATCAAAGCCATATTTTTTTGTATTCTAGCATTATTATTTTTTAGATCTATATATGCATAATGAATCTATTATGTATGTGTATTATTTTTTAATTCTGGTCTGTATATTTTTTTATGTTTTTAGACACAAGAAAATAATTAAAAGTTTGTAATTAAAATTTCAAGTGGGAATTTTTTTATTTTTGACCATACCATTAGATTTAGAGACCCTAAAAACCCCCTTAGAAAAATTTGGCAGCCTGAAACCATCGAAAAGGCAGCGTATGGCTTGTATGCGCCATTAGTGTGCTGGGTACATGTTAGAGGGCATGTCCCTAGTGTGCCCTAGGTCCATGCATGCTGAGTGAAACGTCACTCAGCCACGTGGACCAATGGGGGAGTGACATATGGCCTTATAGTGAAGCACCATGTGTTACCTAATGTGGCAATAAGGGATCCACTTGCACTACAAGAAAAAGGGGTATTAGGGACGATAAAATAAGGACCAGTCAATTTTTTGGTCCTTAAAAGTATACTAATAAAAACCAATTTTTTATTTAGTCTATAATTCTCAATTCTCCAATTTTAATAGTAAAAAGATTTAATATGGTCCTTAATACATATAAAATATGGTCCCTAATACCTATTGTTTGCGGGATAAAAATGCTCCATTTGAAATATGGTCCCTAATACCTATTGCGGGACAAAAATGCCCCATTCGACAGAAAAATTAAAACAACGCAAGTCTACTTGTGCCTTTCATTTCTCTGGTTTCTCGCCAAACAAATCCCTAAAATTGACATCGTCCATTGACACCATCCATCGTCCACCATTAAACAAATCCCTAAAATCAACACCATCAAACAAATCTCTACTTGTGCCTTTCATTTCTCTAGTTCTGCCTATTAACATCGTCCACCGCTGGGTTGCCACCGCCTGTCGTTCTCAACTAATAGGTGAGTCGTTCGTTGTTCCTCTTCATTCTACTTTTTTTTCTTCGTTGATTTTATCATTTGTTTTTTATTTTTCTATAATTCTTTGATTTTGATTTTTCTTTTCTGTATTGAGAAGATGATTTTTTTTTTATTTCGAACAATGAAGAGCATTATAAGGTTACAATCTCTTATCCGTGGTCGCTTGGTTAGAAGACAAGCTATTGCCACCTTATATTATGTCTGGCAATTGTCAAATTTTAGGCACAGGCTCGTGGTCAAAAGGTTAGATGTTTTGCTATTGGAATTGAGGTGCAGAATGTATGCAACAAGGGAAAAATTCAAGCCTTCTTTTGATGTAATTTGTAGATCTCTCTGTCAGATCCTCTAATAGAAATACTCCTATTTCCATTAACAAATATTTATGTTAACATTTTAAGTGTATTGTTGCTAAGATGGAATATTTGACAATTTAGAGTAACTACTCATTCCTTTTGTTTGTCTTTTCCTTTTCCTTAGATTTGGAACAAGTTTGATAGTGGATTTTCTTTAATAGAATTATTTGTTTGCTAATGTTTTGATGCTGTCGATATATTGCTAATTCTAAATAATTTTTTTTTTGTAATTAGGGTGCTATATATTCGATTCTTTTGGAAAATGTGCATCTGTGAATGAGAAGATTATAAAGAATGTATTTGCTCAGAAGGTGAGATCTACTAATATTTTCTTATGTGAATAGGTTTGTTGTCATTGGAGGTCCTATCTTGAAACTGCTAATGAATTGTTTAGTTTAAGGTTAGTTTGTCCAGAATTAATATATTGATTCCCATGTATATAAATTTTTCCTTGTTTTTCTTTTTGGTTCCATCATATATTTCATTTCAAAGTTTATTGCCAGATAAATACTTCCATTTAGCACTCCTTAAATATATTTAATATAGCACTATTAACATTCTTCTGTTTAACTTCTTCATAATTTGGAGTTAATGAGTCTAAATGATTTAATTCATATTTAGTTACTTGCCATTTAACCCTTCACATAATATAATTCTTGCTTTCAAAAAATGTTGCAACCTATTTAATGTTATTTTTGCAAATGAGTTCGTGGTTGGCTGTTTATTTAACTAATTTCCCATTTGTCTATTTACGTTATATAGAATAAAATGCAGAATTGTGAAGTTTCTGTATCATCAAATTTGAAGAACTATGCAATAAATGATGATTACTTTTGGTTCATGTTGTTGTTATCTCCCATGCCATTAATTTACTTCAATTGAATGAATTGTACTAATGTTGATTACCATATTATTTTAGACACTGCATACATTTATATAGCTATTATGCAACTAGAATGAGAGGTAGATGAATGAAATACACATGTATATGTTCATGCACATGTTAATGGGTTTCAATCTGTATGTATTTGTTAATCTCACACATCAATCTAGTTATAATGACTTAGATGATCAGCTTTAGAAATTTATGTTAATTTAGTAGGCATAGTTTCTAGGCCATTTTCTTTATATGCGTAATTTTGGGTTTCATTGTTAATAGATGCAGAATACAGGGGTTGTTATTTTATGAACTTGCTCAACACAACTATTATTTTTATGTTTTATTTTTTGTGTGTTGTGTCTTTTTCTCTGCAAAATATGATTTGTTATTTATTTTATGCTTTATTTTTATTTATTTTCTTGGATGGGAATCTCTTTTTCTTGTGTTTAATGGTGGGTCAGGTTCATATTTGAGAATATTTGTATTGTGATTGAGTTTTATTGATCGTTGCTTTTATTTACTTATACAAGCTTCTGATCGTTGCTTTTATTTACTTATACAAGCTTGCAACATTAGAAAACTTATTCCACCAAGTAATATCACTGGTTTAATTTAAATATTTGTCATTTTGATTTTGATCGTCATAGTAACTTATTAATTTGGTGTTCTATTCCATGTTCTCATCAAGCTTATCTTTTAAGGCAGCAAACTCTGCAGTAAATGCATCGAATTCTGACATTTGATGCCACGAAGATGAGATGGCATCACTAGAACTATTATGTGATAACTCAGTCTGTTGGTTTTTTTATTCTATCATCTGTCTATTGGTTTTTTTTTATTCTATCATCTAGCAACTGTTAGCAAAGTGAGCTCTATGAAAGCAAATGCAAGCAAGATTGGGCAACATCTTATGCCAAGGTGTGAATTCTGGGAGATATATAAAATTTTCTCTGATTTTTACATTTGTTTTCTCTGATTGCAAGTTGCCTAAGGTCACCGCTATACAAATGCCAATGAAATTGCAAATCTATGATATGATCATTAGGAATGATGATCATAGTTGAGTTGTGATTTTCTTACTATGTATCATTTGGCCTCTAGGTTTGTAATTTTCGTTGCAACTCTATTAATAGCTTGCATACTAGTAGTGTTCGAAGGGCATAATTTTTTTTTTGTTTTGTCTTTGGCAGGTACTCTATTTTAACACTGGTCTCAAAGGCCATATACCATTTAATTTATCCTTTCAGATGGCAGGTAAGTTCTAAATATTTGGTGGTCAATTAATCCGTTATCAGGTAGATATGGATTTCCTTTTTATTGATTGTTAAATGGTAGTTGGATATTAATTTCTTACTAAATAAGCTAATGCAGTACTCATGTCTTGCTATCATCTAATTGTTTTATGTTTGTTGTTAATGGCATATGGCCTATTAACATGACATTGATTTGATATAATAACCATAGTAATAATAACAACAAAGCAACAATAATAAATAGCTATATAGTATTAATATTATAATTTATGCTTAGACATTTTAAGTTTTATAGAAATCTCTACAATTATAAGTTTATAGCGAACCTTTTTAGCAAATCAATTTATTGCAGAAAATGTAAGGTACGTGGCGTAACAACCCACTATACTATTCAGTATAGCTCTCGAAGAAGGGGCTATATATTATAGCCTATATACCTGTTTAATGCAACACAAACATTATGCAAATAGAGTTTCTGATGCACAAGATCAACATAAGCCATAGGTGCAGAGCATACTTATGAATGCAGCAACACTTGAATACAGATATGGAAAATATAATTTTATAAATGAAAATAAATTACAAGAAAGTAAAGCTCAACACATAAGCATACTTACGTTTTCTAAAAACAAAATAAGATTTTCAAGTTTATTTTTGTAGATAATACTCTAAGCTTTCAAAAGATTACAGGTGTTCTCAATACATGAACTTCCTAGTATTCTAAGCTTAAGAGGTTTTTATGCCTTAAAAAAGAGTCTGATTTGAATGGAGATGGAGAGTCCTTTTTATAGAAGAAAACCTCCGTTTGTTACGCCATCATAAGTGGGAGCTTGGACCAATGTTTAGCTGGAAAGATTACCATAAGTCACGGGAGTTTTGAGTTGGTGGAACGACTGTTCGTCCACTTTGGAGTTTTCACATGGGGAGCACAGATATCTATCGAAAAGAATCTAATCATTTTACTGTTACAGATAACTTTTTTCTTTTACTCTTATATATATATATATATATATTTGGGCCTTACTGGCTTTTGGGCCAGGCCTTTTAAAATAAATGGACTTTGAAATGAGTCCATGTTTAAGGTGGCGGGAAAATACCATAGCAATCGTCTTCATTATCATCTCCTAAGTCGATAATGGGCTCAGAATCTGAAGATGAGGCTTTTGAAGGAACTGAGGAAGCTTTTGAAGATAAGGTCTCACTTTGGAGAAGTTGGGCCATAATCTGAAAGTATTCTTCCTTAGTTTTTGCTGCTGCCAGTTAAGTTTGTGCAAAGGACTTCTGGGTTAAAAATTGAGAGACTTCTGGGCTTGGTTTTGTCAGTCCTTGTGCTTAGAGCCATTTTATAACACAATGTTTTATTATGCTGTCTAGGACTGCAAACTTAGTCCACCAGCGAATTTGGAATCTTCGGACCAATGTCGTTTGGACCTTCTTTTATTGATAGTCTAAATACCATGCTATTATCCATGGCAGATAGAATTTTATGGCAAAAAGCATCAAGGGATGAAATTTCCTTTCTCTGTTTGAAGGTTTGTAGGTATTTTTTAACAATTGATAGCCTTCCTGGACTGAGGGTTTTAAGATCTCAGGAGAGGCTTCGTATAATTTTCACCAATGGTTAAACCAAAATGGAAATTTTGAGGGGTCTATGTTTAGGAAGAAAAATAGCCAAGTGTGGCTAATTTTTCTTTTGGAGTAAGAATGCATTATACCAGGCTTGTTAGTAATTCCAGTAAGTGTATGTCCTACAGTGATTTAGGGTTGTTTGGAAGTTAACTGGGAAGTGTTTGGGGGTATGAAGAGCCGATCCCCATTCAAGTGGAGAAAGGATTTTATGGATTTTGATAATGCAATATAGGATTTCAGGGCTATTTTTAGGGTTATAAGTAACCGTCAAAAAACCTGTAGATTCTAATATTGCCAAGTAATAAGGCTGGGGTTTTTTTAAATTCCAAGGTTTAAAATACCAGCCTTTTGTGAAAACTTGAGATATAGCCTGTTGAGGATTTTGAAAACGGATACCATCCTCAATATTCCATATATATTGAAATTCGGATTTTACAAAATATTATGCTTTTGGTAGTTTTGATTAGCATAAAACTAATTCAGAATCATTTTGGGATAAAACTATTTGTGAAAATTCCTCTTTCGAGGGTTTTGAAATGATCTTTTCACAAGAGTTTTTTGAAATAATAATTTTATTGCAAGATGATTCTTGCAATGTTTTTGAAGAACTTTGAGAAAAGGATTTTTTGAGTTGAAGATTCTCCTTTCTCGATTTTTGCAACAGAGTTTAGATTTTTACCTTTGAAGGCTTCTTTTTCTGTAATTTTTTCTTTTAAGCCCTCTATTTCGGAAAAAAGCCTTTAAAGCTTGAAGCCTTTCCTCTTTTTGGGATTTTAGGGCTTCTTCATCTTCTAGGGCCTTTTGGAACCAAAATTTTAGTTCTAGATCATTTTGAACAGTTTGGATCCAATTTTGGATCATTTGGCCCTGTTGTTTGGCCTTTTCTTCATCTTCTTCGACCGGATGGGTCCAAGATTTTATTAAAACAGCAGTAGAGATTGCTGGTTTTGTCTCTTTTTCATCTTCGTCCTTTTGGACCTTTTTTCCCTTTTTTGATTTTCTAGGCATTTGTGGGTTCACTCAAAACCTATTTTGATGGAACTTTATGGTCAAAAAATCTGGAATTGAGTTTTTAACTCCTCAAATAAATTCGATTTCAAAGTCAAAAACACTAAGAATTGCTTGCTATCTGGCAAAAATCTATTTTGATGCAATGTTTTGAACATCTTTTTTGTAAAATTTCTTTAACACATTTACAATCAATGCGAAGTAAAAACTTTTGATTAAGTAAATCACTTTGAAATTTTTGAATGCACAAGACAATCGAAAGAATTTCCTTTTTGATGGTTGGATAATTCTTTTGGCAGTCATTCCAGTGTGCAGACGTATATTGGATAATGCATTCTTTGCCATCGACGTTTTGTTTTAATATTCCCCCATACCCTATGTCTGAAGCATCTGTTTCTACTATTTTAAATGCTGAAGGGTCAGCAAGATGCAAACATGGGATCTCTTTTACCTGTTTTTTGATTTGTTGAACAATCCTAGTGTGTTCATCAGACTAAGGCATTGGATTTTTCATTAATCTATCATACAAGGGTTTTGCAAGAAGGTTAATGTTTGGACAAAAATCCAAAACATAATTTAAACTTCCTAAAAATCTTTGGAGTTGGGTTTTGTCCAAAATTTTATCAGAAAATTTTTATACAAAAATTAAAGATCTCTCGATAGGAGTAATTATTCCTTGGGTAATATAATGACCTAAGAAATGAATTTTTGTTTGGAAAAAAGAGATTTTTGATTTAGAAACTACTAAGCCATTTCTTCTTGCTACCATGAAGAAAGTTTTTAAGTCTTTAAAATGTTGTTCCAAAGAGTTTGAAAAAATCAAAATATCATCTATATATACTATGCAGAATTTTGAATAAGGCGCAAAAATATCGTTCATTATTCTTTGAAATTATGAGGGAGCATTTTTTAATCCAAATGGCATTACTGTCCATTCATATTGTCCAAAAGGAACAGTGAAAGCTGTTTTATAACGATATTTTGGTTCAATTTGAATTTACCAAAATCCTAATTTCAAATCAAATTTTGAAAAGACTAACGCAGAATGTAAACCTTGTAAGATATCTTTTTTATTTGGAATAGGATATCGAATCCATTTCAAACTTTGTTTAAAGGTTTATAATTTATCACAAGTCTAGGTGTACCTCTTTTTATTTCTGAGTTCTTGTTTACATAAAAAGCTGCACAGCTCCAAGGAGACCTGGATTTTACAATTAATTTTTTAGAAAGTAATTCATGAATTTCATTTTTATAATGATTTATGAGTTCGTGATTCATTTGTATTAGTCTAGCTTTTGTTGGGATTAATTTTTTCGAAAAATCATTTTCATATGGTAAATCTACCATATGTTGTTTTCTTTTCCAAAAAGCATCTAGCAAATTTGAACAAATTTCTTTTTTAATTTTATTTCTAAAATCCTGATTTTTTTGTTGAATGAGTTTAGTCTCTAAATTCTTATGGATTCTAGAGAATAAAACATCCTATTTTAAAAATTGAAGATGTTTTTGTTTTCCTTGAATTGAAAGATTTAATTCATTTTTGCAGATAGAACAAGCCTTTAAAAGATTTAAATTTCTTGTTTTAGGTTTTTTGATGAAAGGGAAAATAATTTTATTTCCTTTAGCTTCAAAAGAAATACTATCATAATTTACAGAATAGGGAGTTATTGTTGGATTTTTATGGTTACATGCATCATATACATGAGCGGAATTTTAAAATTTTTAACCATATGATCTGATCTTGCCATGAATACACAATATAACTATATGAGAATAAGAAAAATCACCTTTGATTTTTGTTGAACAGTTGATTTTACTTCGCACCGGGTTGTCGCAAACCACAGTGTCCAAAATCGAACACCTCCAATGAGTAATCCACACTAGAGACGGGTAAATTGAACCAACAAATTGGTGTTCAACTAGGGCTGGCCGAAATTCCCAAGAGCTAGCTTGGGAAGTGGCGCAAAAGTGGAGAGAGAATTAAGAGAAAAAGACTTTCCTTTTGTTTTAATCACTTAACCCTAATTCTCATTAGTTGGCCTTTTATAGTTAGGTTAAAATTCCAACTCCTTAATGAGATTGGGCTCTTTAAAATTGCTGGAGAATTATTAATTGGGCTTCTGGAATTAATTATAATCATTTGGGCTTAATTAAATCCAAATTAAATCTTTTCATAAAAGACCATGCACAAAATCCACAAACTAGGCCCTTTGTGCATCTAATTGGATTTAAATACCCAAATGGATTCCAAATCCAACCAAATTAAATATGTGAGTTCCATAACACTTATGTAACATATATAAATTAATTTGGTCCAAGAAAAAGCCCTCTAAGCCCTTCTGTATGAAGTTGGCGTGTAGCCCTCTTCTGGAGGGCTTCCTCCAACTTCTTCATTCCTTTGGCCCTCTATAATTTCTCCAATGGTCCTATTAATTATTATATCAGTCCTATAACACTTATAGTAGTCTTATAACACTTATAAGACAATAATAATTAATCATGAAATACATTATTTCATTTAGGTCCAATTTACAGAACATTTCTCAAAAGTTCCGCGGACAATTTTATTTGATCATAATTAATTAAACTCTTTAATTAATTATTATCATATTCTCCTCTCTACCTTTATAATAATATCAAATATTATTATCCTTGTCATTTTACCATTTTACCCTTTTCTCTATATGTGTGTGACCTATTGGGTTCCTGTCCATGTTGGCAGTATAATATGTAATTGTGAGTTCTATTCAAAACTCACATGATTTAAACTCCTTTAAATCAATTTATCAATCTCTATTGATATTTTGATACATCATTATACAAGTCATGATTGGCCTCTAGCTAGGCATCATGACTACCCAAATGTCAGGAAAGTCATGTGGTTTGACTGTACCCTTCCATAGAAACAGTTACCGTGCAATTACTCCTTTCACCACTCTTATCTCAATCAGATTCTGAGTATGGATTTCTGTCAACTCATATAAATCTAATTATGTATGTTCTATTAATTTAACCATTGTTCCTAAAATGCCCTTCATGGATCTCCATCCATCTCGGCATATTACTCTGGCCAGAGATTCACTGAACAAGGTAATTATAGAATCATGTGAGATAACTTCCCTTGTTAAATCTGGGATGGTGAATCCTTTGTCAATCACTCAACTATCTTCAAGTAGGTCATGATATACCCAATCTCCTAACTATGTTCACTCCCAGTTGGAAGTAATCAGTTATGGAGTCAAAGTATACCACTTGCTACTTAAGATAACTTTGGTGATCTCAAGTCTAAGGATACTTGCACAACCGCTATGAAGAGATTCCTCACTGACATAGATTTAATATCCATATGAGGATTCTCTTTGCAGGTCTCCAATGAACTTGTTCCTCTAACAAGCATCCACATGTTAGCTTTGATTATCATCCATAATCACAATTATGAGAACCATTGCTTGAACCATTCAAGAAGCATAACATGTGCTAGTCTGTCCGAATTAACAATGTCCTATCTTGTTAATTCTATGACTAGGGATATTTAGATATTAACACATTTGCATGCGATAGACATCTCACATCATGAACACTTTCATGATTGCCTTTGCACTGTGTTTATAATATCTAGGACTTCATTTATTAATTTAAGATTTACAAACTCATGTATTCAAACACAGCATTAATAAATGAATGATGCCTTTTATTAAGAATATAAATTTCATACATATGAAAAACATCCCTATTACATGGGCTCTAGGGCATACTCTCTAACAATCTCCCACTTGCACTAGAGCCAATCACTCATATGTCTCAGACCCATGCTATTTATATGGTGATCATGCTTTATCTGGGAAAGTGCTTTAGTGAGGGGATCCGCCACATTGTCATCTGTGGGAACCCTTTCTATTTTCACATCATTTCTAGCTACTATTTCCCTTATGAGATGGTAGCGTCTGAGAACATGCTTGGATCGCTGATGAGACCGTGGTTCCTTCGCTTGCGCAATGGCTCCATTGTTGTCACAATATAAAGGAATCGGATCAACAATGCTAGGCACCACTCCTAGTTCGGTTATGAACTTTTTGATCCAGACTGCTTCTTTGGCTGCTTCTGAAGCAGCAATGTACTCAGCTTCTGTCGTGGAATCAGCAGTTGTTTCTTGTTTGGAACTTTTCCAACTAACTGCTCCTCCTCCCATTATGAACACATAACCAGATTGTGATTTACAATCATCTTTGTCAGATTGGAAGCTGGCATCTGTATACCCGTTTACTTCCAAACTGCCCTCTCCATATGCCAAGAATATATCCTTAGTCCTTCTCAAGTACTTAAGAATATTCTTGACAGCTGCCCAATGTTCCTCTCCAAAATTAGATTGGAATCTGCTTGTGACACTCAAAGCAAATGCTACATCTGGACGTGTACATAACATAGCATACATGATAGAACCAATTGCAGATGCATATGGTATTCTATTCATGCTCTCTCTATCCTCCAGTGTCTGTGGACACATAGACTTAGAAAGGTGTTTCCCATGCACCATGGGTATAAACCCTTTCTTAGAGAGATCCATATTGAACCTCTTCAATACTTTATCTATATATGTACTTTGAGAAAGACCTAGCAACCTATTGGATCTATCTCTATAGATCCTTATTCCCAGAATATAGGATGCTTCTCCAAGGTCTTTCATGGAGAATTGCTTGGATAACCATATTTTAACAGATTGGAGAAGAGAAATGTCATTTCCCATGATCAATATGTCATCTACATATAGAACTAGGAAGACAATTGCACTCCCACTGACCCTTTTATACACACAAGGTTCATCTTCATTCTGTGAGAAACCAAACTCTTTGATTGTCTCATTGAATCGTATGTTCCAGCTCCTAGAGGCTTGCTTCAATCCATAAATGGATCTTTGAAGCTTGCATACCTTTTCGCCATTTCCAGATGTGAATCCTTCTGGTTGTGTCATATACACATCCTCGGTAAGATTTCCATTAAGGAAAGCTGTCTTCACATCCATCTGCCAAATCTCATAATCATAATGAGCTGCAATGGCTAAAAGTATTCTTATAGACTTAAGCATCGCTACAGGAGAAAAAGTTTCATCATAGTCAATACCTTCTTTTTGACGATAACCTTTTGCTACTAAGCGAGCTTTATAGGTAACTATATTACCATCCATGTCAGTCTTCTTTTTGAAGACCCATTTGCACCCTATGGGTTTTATCCCTTCAGGTGGTTGAGTTAAAGTCCATACTTTATTCTCATACATGGAGTCCATTTCGGACTGCATAGCCTTAAGCCATAAATCACGTTCTGAACTGTTCAAAACTTCTTGATAGCTTGTAGGCTCATTGTCCTCTACTATAGTTATGCCTCTATCCGAATCAATGTGAAATCCATATCTCACAGGGATAGAACGCATCCTAGTAGATCTTCTAGGATTTTGTGTATAATCAGGTTCAACTGTGATTTCATCATTATGAAATTCAGTTTCGGGTTCAATCGATTGATCATCTTCTATTTGTGGGTCTTGAACTTCACCAAGCTCAATTTTACTCCCACTGTCTTCTCGTAGGAGAAATTCTCTTTCCAAGAAGACAGCATGCCTTGAAACAAACACCTTTTGTTCTAAGGGATGATAGAAATAATATCCAAATGTTTCTTTTGGATATCCCACAAATAAACATTTGTCAGACTTAACATCCAGTTTGTCTGACATTGTCCTCTTCACATAAGTAGGACAACCCCATACTTTCATATGAGAAAGCGTGGGTTTCTTGTTATTCCACATCTCATATGGAGTAACATCAACCGATTTACTAGGAACTCTATTTAACACATAAACAGCAGTTTCTAGTGCATATCCCCAAAAGGACTTAGGCAAGTCCGCTCGGCTCATCATTGATCGAACCATATCTAATAGTGTTCGATTCCTCCTTTCGGATACACCATTGTGTTGTGGTGTATATGGAGGAGTCCATTGAGATAAAATCCCATTATCTCTAAGATAATCCTGAAACTCTTGACTTAAGTATTCTCCACCTCGATCTGATCTAAGTGTTTTAATACTTTTGCCAAGTTGTTTCTCTACTTCATTTCTGAATTCTTTGAACTTTTCAAATGCTTCAGACTTATATTTCATTAGATAGATGTATCCAAACCTGGAATAATCATCTATGAAAGTAATGAAGTAGGAGTAACCTCCTCTAGCATGTGTAGTCATTGGACCACATACATCCGAATGTATTAAGTCCAAAACCATTTTAGCTCGTTCTCCTTTACCAATAAAGGGAGCTTTTGTCATTTTTCCCAATAAACAAGATTCGCATGTATCAAATGATTCATAATCAAATGATCCCAAATCACCTGACTTGTGCAATTTGGTCATGCGTTTTTCATTTATGTGGCCTAAACGACAATGCCATAAGTATGAGGTATTTAGATTATCATGTTTCATTCTCTTGGTATCCACATTATGTACTTCTTTAATTAAATCAAGAACAAATATACCATTCTCAATGATAGCTTTTGCATAAAATATATTGTTCTTAAAAATGTAACAACATTTGTCCTTTAAAGAAATATCATAATCGTTCATCAAACAACTGAAAGAAATAATACTCTTGGACAAAGCTGGAACATAATAACAATTATTTAATTCCAGTACTAATCCACTCGGAAGAGGCAAATGATAAGTCCCCACAACAGTTGTAGAGATGTTTTGTCCAGTAGCTGACTGCAAACAAATCTCTGCCTTTCCAACTCTTCTAAAGCTTCTAAGCCCCTGTAGATCATTACATAAATGAGATCCACATCCGGTATCTAATACCCAAGATTGTTTTGAAGCAATAGAATAAGTATTAATTTCAATCATATGAATACCTGAAGTAGATGCAACAACTTGCTTCTTCTCCTTAAGAGAATCTAGATAGGCCTTGCAGTTACGCTTCCAATGACCATCCTTTCCACAATGGAAGCAAGTCCCTTTGGGATTCTCTTTCTTGGCAACCTTCTTCTTGGAGATCCCACCATTCTTTGGCTGCACCTTGGTTATCTTCTTCTTCTGCTTCTTGCCTTTAGCAGAAGTGACAACCATGACACTTTTTGGATCTTTCTTAAATGATCCATCAGCTGTCTTGAGCATGTTGATTAACTCAGGAATGGATACTTGGATCTTGTTCATGTTGAAGTTAAGCACAAAAGGTGCATAACTTGGAGCCAACGAGTACAAGATTAAATCTATGTATAGATCATTATCCATAACATAGCCAAGTCTACTCAAATGCTCAATATACCCATACATCTTCAATGCATGAGCAGCAGCTGAAGTGCCTTCCACCATTTTGCAACTAAATAGAGCTCGAGCAATCTCATATTGCTCAGTTCTAGCCTGAGAAGAATAAAGCTCCTCTAGATGCAAAACGATGGTTCTAGCATCCATCATTTCATGTTGCTTCTGAAGCTCCGAGGACATAGCACCCAGCATCAGACATGCTGCTGCTTCACTATCCTCCATGTATTTCCGATAAATGCCTTTGATCTCATCAATGGCATCATCTGATGGATGTGGTGGTGGATCTTTATCCAAGACATAATGGATCTTTTCAGCCCTGAGAACAATTCTCACTTGCCTGATCCAGTCAGAATAGTTGTTGCCAACCAGCTTGTTATCCAAGATTGATCGTATATTAATGTTTGATGTGCTCATGATGATGACCTAGATGTGAAAAAGAAAAGATATGAGAGTATGTTCATATATATGTATGCATTAATAAGGTCTTTAATTAATCCATTTACTCCCACTATTTTATTGCGAATTAATAGCCCTCACTATATAATCCGAGAAAACCCGATGATTTTCTTAGTGGGCCAATATCCAATCCTTGATATGTAATTTGACCTTGACTGTGGTCAACAAGCCAAATTCCATACCCTTGAAAGGTAGGTATCTTTATACCAATTGTGTCTCTACACAACTATTGGATCATTAGGTTATCAACTCTTGATGCATGCATATCATATATGCATTCCCTAATCTTGCCTCTAGAACCATTAGCCTTGACTGTGGTCAACAAACTAATGGGCTAGCTAAGATGACCCATTTAATTCGATTTGAACATATTCGATATAATGTGAGCTTGACTGTGGTCAACAACCCACACTATAAAGAACTCTGGTTCTCCTCAAATTAATGGAAGGCTTATAAACCTTAGTATTTGTTTGAGGGTTTTAGTTAATTAAGTCTCATCATACATGGTTGGCATACATTGGTATGCATCCTATATCTATCACATAAATATAAGCATACAAATATGGTATAGTTATGGACTTCACTACATTGATTTCCCCGAGCCAAGAGGGAAATCAAAAGGTCACACCTAGGTAGTATGCATGATTCAAACAAGAAAATAATTACATTATCTTCAAGCTTGTTGGATCTCCATCCGGCCCATCTTGCTCCTTGATATTGGTCTCCATCTCTATTTCTAATTCTAATCTAAGTAATCTAATTACATATTACAATTTGAAATGAAATACAAACCAAAAACAAGTGGCCGGGACATGAAAGTCCTCATTGGGCCAAAACATGCATTATGCTCAATCACATTGGGCTTTGTCCATAACTAACCATCATGCCAATCATTCACCCTTATATGCCTTTCTAATGCATAAAGAAATGGATTACTAACTTTGTTTCAACCTTTGAAACTATATTTTGAGTTATTTTAATGATGTGATCAAATTAGGAAACTTTTTCCATTTTGGAAACTTTCATTTTAGGAAACCCTTTTGCATGAATGTGTTCTTGCCTTAATAATCAATCAAATTGATTATTAATTAATTATAAATTAATTATTTAATTAATTAATCATATTAAATAATTAAAAGAATCAATTTTGGGCTTAAAATAAGTGTAGGCCGAAACCCACAGAAGAAAAACCCTAAGTGTGTTCACACACAAACCAGTTTTGTGTCATTTGGACCATTTGGGCTTTTTGGAATGAGCCAAGCCCACTCCAGCCCTTAAAACCCATTAATAAACTTAATTAATGTTTATAATAGTTAATTTAAATCAGCTCCTTGGGCCTACCAAGTCATTTACTAATTTAAACCAAGTCCGTAAACATAATTAAGCCCATTAAGTGGTTTTAATGAATTAAAATTTATCAAATTAATTTAAGGCCCATTTTAATTAATCTAATTAATTAAAAACACTTTAATATATCATATATATCATATTTAGAAGATCAAAAGTCGTTCTAACCAAGAACACATCAAGAACACACGAAGAACACCAATTTATCGAACTTTTCGACAAAACTAGTTTTCATGCAAAACTTGTTCGATTTTAATTCCGTTTGATCCTACGGCTTAATATCACATATTAAACATATAAAATATCATCTAAATGATTTTTAAATGGATCCATAAGAAATTAAATTAGAACAGCCCCTACAATACCTAGGGTTTCACGCCAAACCCTAATGGGTTTCACGCCAAACCCAAATCATTTTTCTTCAAAAATTTCGGTTTTGTTTCCACCAAATTTATTTGATCACAAATACATCCAGAAATCAATATTTCTCATTCATGAACAATTAAATCTCATATTTTAAAGTTCATGAAATAAATAACTCAAAATAGAACAAAACTTATTCCGCAGAATAATATAGAATTGTATATCCATGGCAAAACCGTGGCTCTGATACCATGTTGGATTTTTATGGTTACATGCATCATATACATGAGCGGAATTTTAAAATTTTTAACCATATGATCTGATCTTGCCATGAATACACAATATAACTATATGAGAATAAGAAAAATCACCTTTGATTTTTGTTGAACAGTTGATTTTACTTCGCACCGGGTTGTCGCAAACCACAGTGTCCAAAATCGAACACCTCCAATGAGTAATCCACACTAGAGACGGGTAAATTGAACCAACAAATTGGTGTTCAACTAGGGCTGGCCGAAATTCCCAAGAGCTAGCTTGGGAAGTGGCGCAAAAGTGGAGAGAGAATTAAGAGAAAAAGACTTTCCTTTTGTTTTAATCACTTAACCCTAATTCTCATTAGTTGGCCTTTTATAGTTAGGTTAAAATTCCAACTCCTTAATGAGATTGGGCTCTTTAAAATTGCTGGAGAATTATTAATTGGGCTTCTGGAATTAATTATAATCATTTGGGCTTAATTAAATCCAAATTAAATCTTTTCATAAAAGACCATGCACAAAATCCACAAACTAGGCCCTTTGTGCATCTAATTGGATTTAAATACCCAAATGGATTCCAAATCCAACCAAATTAAATATGTGAGTTCCATAACACTTATGTAACATATATAAATTAATTTGGTCCAAGAAAAAGCCCTCTAAGCCCTTCTGTATGAAGTTGGCGTGTAGCCCTCTTCTGGAGGGCTTCCTCCAACTTCTTCATTCCTTTGGCCCTCTATAATTTCTCCAATGGTCCTATTAATTATTATATCAGTCCTATAACACTTATAGTAGTCTTATAACACTTATAAGACAATAATAATTAATCATGAAATACATTATTTCATTTAGGTCCAATTTACAGAACATTTCTCAAAAGTTCCGCGGACAATTTTATTTGATCATAATTAATTAAACTCTTTAATTAATTATTATCATATTCTCCTCTCTACCTTTATAATAATATCAAATATTATTATCCTTGTCATTTTACCATTTTACCCTTTTCTCTATATGTGTGTGACCTATTGGGTTCCTGTCCATGTTGGCAGTATAATATGTAATTGTGAGTTCTATTCAAAACTCACATGATTTAAACTCCTTTAAATCAATTTATCAATCTCTATTGATATTTTGATACATCATTATACAAGTCATGATTGGCCTCTAGCTAGGCATCATGACTACCCAAATGTCAGGAAAGTCATGTGGTTTGACTGTACCCTTCCATAGAAACAGTTACCGTGCAATTACTCCTTTCACCACTCTTATCTCAATCAGATTCTGAGTATGGATTTCTGTCAACTCATATAAATCTAATTATGTATGTTCTATTAATTTAACCATTGTTCCTAAAATGCCCTTCATGGATCTCCATCCATCTCGGCATATTACTCTGGCCAGAGATTCACTGAACAAGGTAATTATAGAATCATGTGAGATAACTTCCCTTGTTAAATCTGGGATGGTGAATCCTTTGTCAATCACTCAACTATCTTCAAGTAGGTCATGATATACCCAATCTCCTAACTATGTTCACTCCTAGTTGGAAGTAATCAGTTATGGAGTCAAAGTATACCACTTGCTACTTAAGATAACTTTGGTGATCTCAAGTCTAAGGATACTTGCACAACCGCTATGAAGAGATTCCTCACTGACATAGATTTAATATCCATATGAGGATTCTCTTTGCAGGTCTCCAATGAACTTGTTCCTCTAACAAGCATCCACATGTTAGCTTTGATTATCATCCATAATCACAATTATGAGAACCATTGCTTGAACCATTCAAGAAGCATAACATGTGCTAGTCTGTCCGAATTAACAATGTCCTATCTTGTTAATTCTATGACTAGGGATATTTAGATATTAACACATTTGCATGCGATAGACATCTCACATCATGAACACTTTCATGATTGCCTTTGCACTGTGTTTATAATATCTAGGACTTCATTTATTAATTTAAGATTTACAAACTCATGTATTCAAACACAGCATTAATAAATGAATGATGCCTTTTATTAAGAATATAAATTTCATACATATGAAAAACATCCCTATTACATGGGCTCTAGGGCATACTCTCTAACAGTTATCATATTGATAAATGTAGTCCCTAGAATGACAATATGATTTATATTCTCTAACAAAACAAAAGGAGTTTTAATTGAAGCTGAACCATTTTTTATGGTAGCTTCATTTTTGCTTTTAACAATCATTTTCGAATTATTTGCTGCAGAAAGTTTTTTATTTGTATCTTTAACAAATCTTTTTGGAATAATACCATTTTTGAAACAAAATAAATTTGCACCGGTATCTAAAAGGGCAATTATTTCAATATAAAATTATCTGAAAAAACAATGGTTATTTTGATCAGATATTTTCTACTCATTACAGTTCTTAAAACAAATAAGAAATCTTCTAGAATTGTGTCTAGGTTTTCAATTTCTTTTCTTGTGTTTTCAATATCTTCTTCTTCTTCTTCTTTAGAAGAGTGTTCTTCAATTTCATTTTGTTCAGCATATTTTGAAACTAACTGTTAAAGAAGATTAGAGTCAGATTGTTGTTTTGTTTAAGAATTTTCAACTCTTATTTTACTATTCCAATTTCTTCTTGAAGCGACTGGATAGTAACATGAGGTTTTTTTTTGAGATTTTGTTCCTAAGATTTTTGTTAAATCATAAGGGTTTGTTTTAACTAAAGCTGAGTTGGAAGGTGAAAGGGATTTAGGTGTTTTTCCTTCAAAAGATTTTAAGAGTTTCTCTATAATTTCTTTTGAAGTTTTTTATCTTCTATTTGTTTTATGATATCAAGCATTAACTCTTGATCTTTTGTTAAGACATTAATATATTTCTGTGATTCTAAATCAGAATTGTTTTCTATTGAACTAGATGTTGCTAAATCATCAAATTCAATAGAATTATCTTCTTTAGATAAATCTGTTTTAGTTTCTTCTTCTGAAGTTTCAACTAAAAGTAATGAATTTTTTTGTTTTATTTCATCTTCTAATTGTAATTCATGAAGTCTTTTATTTATCCTACAATATCTTGAAATATGTCCAGGTTGATTACTTTTCTAGGAAACAACTTGTTTTTTTATCATATTTCTTAAAAGATTTTTTAATTGGATTTTGTTTTCTATAGGTTTTTCTAGGTTTAGATTTCCTATAGAAGTTTTCTTTATTTGGTTTTATAGAAAATCTTTTTCGAGATTTTTTTGTGAAATTTATTATGGGATTTTGACCAGGAACCTCCACAATCTTTAGTTTGGTTTCCTGTAGGAATTTCAAACTGTTTACAAAACGATCCTAATTCCTGTTTTGTCTTCTTCATTTATATTTTTAAATGCTTTTGAAGTTTTAAATCTTGATAGATTTTTAATCCAACCTTTTGAGTGAAACTAACCAATTCTCCATAAGTCAGATGATTATATGGGATTTGATTAATTCCAAACGCTTCTTTAATTTTATTTCTAACCTTTTCTCCTAGGAGCATTGGTAATTTTGCTAAGAATTTTTCTTTCCGAAATGGTTGATTGGAATCTTCTCTAAGCATTACCATGGTTAGAAATGTATTTTTATAATTTTGAAATTCAGAAAGCTTTTTACACCTAAGGTTTGAAAGCAATTCTGCATTTTTATCTTTTAAATGAGATGGATCTCCTATGAAGTGCAAACTAATTGTGTGGATTAGTGTTGTGACTGCGTCCGGAATAAGGTTTCCTAACTCATCGAGGATGGGAGTTCCTTCCTTTGTTATTTGAATAGCTCCTAAAATTTTTAACTATTGTTGTTCGGTAAGATGAAAATCCCACCAACCTTTTAACTGACCTAAAAAACCTGTTATTAAGAGTTTAGCTATGGCTCTATCAGGGGTATTTGTTTGGGTTTTATATGAATTGAACACCATAGTCATCTGTTGGAGAAGACTAAGGATATTATACTCAAACATACCATCTATGTTCCATTCATAGACAGTAAAGGCATTGAATTTGGACTGAGATAATACATTTGGTCTATTTTTTATTCCTAAGTTTGGAGCATTTACCATGGCCAAAGGTGGAGGTGAAGTTTGTGGCCAATGGAGTCTGGACAACTCCTGTTTTTGACTTTTTTCAGAGTCAGAAATTTGATCTAAAATGATGACTGTTTTATTTTTATCTAAGGTGTCTTGTGCAACCATGGGAGCAGAAGTAGAGGATGACTCTATCCTATTTAACTGGTCTTTCAAGGCTTGAGTAAATTTTGATTTGACCTCCTTAAATAATTTTTGACTAGTCTTAGATACTTGAAAAGGTTTAAAGACTGGGTTTTTTTTAACTTAGATTCTGTAGTTCAACAGGGGAAACTACAAAAGTTTTTTGATGCTCCTCTATCCTAGTTAATTGTTTTGCAATTGTACTAAGATGAGTATTTGTAAAATTATTCTATTGAATAATTTTTTTAATATCCTTATCTGTATTTTCATTCGGAATTTTGTAAGGAATAGCTTTTATTGTTTGATTTAAATGTGTTATTTTTATATGTCTTAATGGCGGATGTGTTGACTGTATTTTTCTACCATCAGACATTTCCCACTTTGTATCCTTACTTCTAGAAGTGATAGGATTAATAGTTTTTTTGTTGAAATGGATATGAAATTTTTTCTTACAAAGCATAAATTTCAAACCAATCAAAGAATAGAATTTGCATTTTATTTTCAAAAACAAATTCATAATATATTTCTTGAATTTCCTTTCTTTTTTCTAGAAATTTTTTGAAGAACCATGTTCTTTTTTCTAGATTTTCTTTTAAATAGAAATCCTTATGTAAATATGTTTTATCTACT
This sequence comes from Excoecaria agallocha, assembly GCA_037975025.1. Lineage (NCBI taxonomy): Eukaryota > Viridiplantae > Streptophyta > Magnoliopsida > Malpighiales > Euphorbiaceae > Excoecaria > Excoecaria agallocha. Next base: position 33,475,836 of record CM075816.1, read on the forward strand.
TAAAATCCTTTTGCAATAACATTCAATTCATTTATAACATTTTCTATCACTATCGAAAAAGAAGGTGAAGTAGGTGGTGAAACATGTCGGGGTTCCTCGTTTAAAACTTATGGTCTAGTGTAAACCTGATGAGGAACATAAGGTGTCACCTTTTTTTGTAATATTTTTTATAGATGTAAAAGCAGAAAACATTGCTTTATAATGTATTTTAAAAATAATAGCTGCTGGAATAGATCCTTCAAGCATTTTGTAATTATTAGTTTTAATTTGTAAAACCAAAGATTTCAAAATGTTTGGATCTGCAAGAGATAATGAAATATTTGGTGAGCATTCAAATGAAATTGGTCCTTGAAAAAGACTTGACTCCATTGAGCTTATAATTCCATCTTTAAAATCTAAAAATCTTGCATCCCTCAAAACACAAAGAATTAAGGTGTTCAATCCTTCTCTTGTTAGAGGTTTTATCCCTACTTGAATAAGACATATATGAATGTATTCATATTTTCTATCTATGTGTTTTTATGGAGTTTTTTGAGAAAGAAGATGAATAGTTTCAAATGGTTTTGAGATTTGAACTCCTCGTTCTTCCGATTTAATAATGAAATTAGTTTTTATGAGTTTTTGAAAAAACTATTCTTATAAACTTGATCTCGTTTTATTTTTAGAATTTTCCAATTGTTTATGGAATTTTGAAAATCTTCAATAGTGATTTCTTTACTGTTTATAATGTTTGATCTTTGTGATCCTAGATCCAAAGAGTTTGAGGTAGAAGAACTAGATAAAGAAGTAGTTATATAAAATAAATTATTCATATTTTAAAATTTAATTCTTTCTTGAAAAGATTTTTTATTTCTCACCTAGATAACCTTACAATGGATTTACAGCCCTAAACACCTATCCGTCGGCTAACACGGGACTTACTACCCTATAACTAACCTTTACCCAGATAATATTTCAAAAATATTTTTAGAAAATAATTAATTTTAAAAATATAAACAAGTTACTGTATAGATCTACCACCCCTTTAGGCTTTGATATCAAGCTATAGCTTTTGGGAGGATTGATAAGCACCTTATAGTATCAAAGCTAACCCCATTCGATGTCACGGGTTCTAACCAAACCCGCAGTAAGTGCCGACAAATAAAGTTCTTTGGTAAAGTGTGTAAATCCCGTCAGAGCATACCTGTCCGGACATAATAGGGCCATGACCTAGATGCCCTTCACATACACGGTGGGGCAAGGAGTGGAGGAGTGATCGTCGCTAGTGCTTCGGTGGGGGTGATCTGATGCCTTAATTATAAAGTAGTGCCTCTCCTATCATCTATAGCTTTTGGGAGGATTGGTAAGTGCCTTAACTATTAATCCTATCACTTCTAGAAGTAAGGATATAGAGTGGGAAATGTTTGATGGTAAAAAAATACAGTAAACACATTTGCCATTAAGACATATAAAAATAACACATTTAAACCAAATAGTATAAGCTAGTCCTTACAAAACTCCAAATAAAATTACGGATAAGGATATTAAAAACATTATTCAACCGAATAATTTTACAAATACTCATCTTAGTACAATTACAAAATAATTAACTAGGATAGAGGAGCATCAAAAAACTTCTGTAGTTTCCCCCTGTTGAAACCACAGAATCTAATGTAAAAAAACCCGGTCTTTAAACCTTTCCAGGTATCTAAGACTAGTCAAAAATTATTTAAGGAGGGCAAATCAGAATTTACTCAAGCCTTGAAAGAACAGTTAAGTAGGATAGAGTCATCGTCTACTTCTGCTCCCATGGTTGCACAAGACACCTTAGATAAAAATAAAATAGTTAGCATTTTAGATCAGATTTCTAACTCTGAAAAAAGTCAAAAACAATAGTTGTCAAACTCCATTGGCCACGAAGTTCACCTTCACCTTTGGCCATGGTAACTGCTCCAAACTTAGGAATAGAAAATAGACCAAATGTATTATCTCAGTCCAAATTCAATGCCTCTACTGTTTATGAATGGAACATAGATGGTATGTCTGAGTATAATATTCGTAGTCTTCTGCAACAGATGACTATGGCATCTAATGCATATAAAACCCAAAAAAATACCCCTGATAGAGCCATAGCTGAACTCTTAATAGCAGATTTTTCAAGTCAGTTAAAAGGCTAGTGGGATTTTCATCTTACCGAGCAACAACAATTGAAAATTTTAGGAGCTATTCAAACAATAGAGGAAGGAACTTCCATCCTCGATGAGTTAGGAAACCCTATTCTAGACGCAGTCGCAACACTAATCCACACAATTAGTTTGCACTTCATAGGAGATCCATCTCATTTAAAAGATAAAAATGTAGAACTGCTTTCAAACCTTAGGTGTAAAAAGCTTTCTAAATTTTAAAATTATAAAAATACATTTCTAACCAGGGTAATGATTAGAGAAGATTCCAATCAACCTTTTTGGAAAGAAAAATTCTTAGTAGGATTACCAACGCTCCTTGGAGAAAAGGTTAGAAAAAAATTAAAGAAACGTTTGGAATTAATCAAATCCCATATAATCATCTGACTTATGGAGAATTGGTTAGTTTCACTCAAAAGGAAGTATTACAAATCTGTCAAGATTTAAAACTAAAAAAGCATTTAAAAATAGAAATAAAGAAGACAAAGCAAGAATTAGGATCGTTTTGTAAAAAATTTGAAATACCTACGGGAAACCAAACTAAAGATTGTGGAGGTTCCTGCTCAAAATCCCCCAATAAATTTCACAAAAAATCTTGAAAAAGATTTTCCCCAAAACCAAATAGAGAAAACTTCTATAGGAAATATAAACCTAGAAAATCCTATAGAAAAAAAAAATCCAATTAAAAAATCTTTTAAGAAATATGATAAAAAAACAAGTTATTTGCTACAAATGTAATCAACTTGGAAATATTTCAAGATACTGGAGAATAAATAAAAGACTTCATGAATTACAATTAGAAGATGAAATAAAACAAAAAAAATTTCATTACTTTTAGTTGAAACTTCAAAAGAAGAAACTCAAATAGATTTATCTGAAGATGATAATTATATTGAATTTGATGATTTAGCAACATATAGTTCAACATAAAATGATTCTGATTTAGAATCACATAAATCTATTAATGTCTTAACAAAAGATCAAGAATTAATACTTGATATCGTAAAACAAATAGAAGATAAAAAACATCAAAAAGAAATTATAGAGAAACTCTTAAAATCTTTTGAAGGAAAAACACCTAAATCCCCTTCACCTTCCAACTCAGTTTTAGTTAAAACAACCCTTACAATTTAACAAAAATCTTAAGAACAAAATCTTAGAAAAAACCTCATGTTACTATCTAGTCACTTCAAGAAGAAATTGGAATAGTAAAATAAGAGTTGAAAATTATCAAACAAAAATAACAATCTGACTTTGATCTTATTCAACAGTTAGTTTCAAAATATGCTGAACAAAATGAAACTGAAGAACACACTTCTAAAGAAGAAGAAGAAAAAGAAGAAGAAGAATAAGAAGAAGAAGATTTTGAAAACACAAGAAAAGAAATTGAAAACCTGGAGACAATTCCAAAAGATTTCTTATTTGTTTTAAGAACTGTCACGAGCAGAAAATATCTAATCTAAATAACCCTTATTTTTTCAGATAATTTTCAGATTGAAACAATTGCTCTTTTTGATATCGGTGCGGATTTAAATTGTTTAAAAAATGGTATTATTCCAAAAAGATTTGTTAAAGAAACAAATGAAAAACTTTCTGCAGCAAATAATTCGAAAATGATTATTAAAAGCAAAACTGAAGCTACCATAAAAAATGGTTCAGTTTCAATTAAAACTCCTTTTGTTTTGTTAGAGAATATAAATCATAGTATCATTCTAGGGACTCCATTTATGAATATGATAACTCCTTATTCTGTAAACTATGATAGTATTTCTTTTAATGCCAAAGGAAATAAAAATTTTTTCCCTTTCATCTTAAAACCCAAAACAAGAAATTTAAATCTTTTAAAGGCTTGTTCTGTCTACAAAAATGAATTAAATCTTTTAATTCAAGGAAAACAAAAACATCTTCAATTTTTAAAACAGGATATTTTATTCTCTAGAATCCAAAAGAATTTAGAGACTAAACTCATTCAACAAAAAATTTATGATTTTAGAAATAAAATTGAAAAATAAATTTGTTCAGATTTACCTATCACTTTTTGGGAAAGAAAACAACATATGGTAGATTTACCATATGAAAATGATTTTTTGGAAAAATTAATCCCAACAAAAGCTGGGCCAATACAAATGAATCACGAACTCAGAAATCATTGTAAAAATGAAATTCGTGAATTACTTTCTAAAAAATTAATTATAAAATCAAGTTCTCCTTGGAGCTGTGCAGCTTTCTATGTAAACAAAAACTCAAAAATAGAAAGAGGTATACCCAGACTTCTAATAAATTACAAACTTTTAAACAAAGCTTTGAAATGGATTCAATATCCGATTCCAAATAAAAAAGATCTTTTACAAGGTTTATATTCTGCCTTAGTCTTTTCAAAATTTGATTTGAAATTAGGATTTTGACAAATTCAAATTGAACCAAAAGATCGTTATAAAATAGCTTTCACTGTTCCTTTCAAACAATATGAATGGACAATAATGCCATTTGGATTAAAAAATGCTCCCTCAGAATTTCAAAGAATAACGAACGATATTTTTGCGCCTTATTCAAAATTCTACACAGTATATATAGATGATATTTTGATTTTTTCAAACTCTTTGGAACAACATTTTAAAGACTTAAAAGCTTTCTTCATGGTAGCAAGAAGAAATGGCTTAGTAGTTTCTAAAAAAAATCTCTCTTTTCCAAACAAAAATTTGTTTCTTAGGTCATTATATTACCCAAGGAACAATTACTCCAATCGAGAGATCTTTAATTTTTGCAGAAAAATTTCTTGATAAAATTTTGGACGAAACCCAACTCCAAAGATTTTTAGGAAGTTTAGATTATGTTTTGGAATTCTGTCCAAACATTAACCTTCTTGAAAAACCCTTGCATGATAGATTAAAGAAAAATCCAGTGCCTTGGTATGATGAACACACTAGGATTGTTCAACAAATAAAAAAACAGGTAAAAGAGATCCCATGTTTGCATCTTGCTGACCCTTCAACATTTAAAATAGTAGAAACAAATGCTTCAGACATAGGGTATGGGAGAATATTAAAACAAAAGGTCAATGGCAAAGAATGTATTGTCCAATATACATCTGCACACTGGAATGACTACCAAAAGAATTATCCAACCATCAAAAAAGAAATTCTTTTGATTGTCATGTGTATTCAAACATTTCAAAGTGATTTACTTATTCAAAATTTTTTACTTCGCATTGATTGTAAATCTGCTAAAGAAATTTTACAAAAATATGTTCAAAATATTGCATCAAAACAGATTTTTACCAGATGGCAAGCACTTCTTAATATTTTTGACTTTGAAATCAAATTTATTCGAGGAGATAAAAACTCAATTCCAGATTTTCTAACAAGAGAGTTCCTTCAAAACAGGTCTTGAGTGAACCCACAAATGCCCAGAAAATCAAAAAAGGGAAAAGAGGTCCAAAAGGACCAAGATGAAAAAGAGATAAAATCAGCAGTCTCTACTGGTGTTCCAATAAAATCATTAGCCCAAGCGGTCGAAGAAGATAAAGAAAAGGCCAAACAACAGGCCCAAACGATCCAAAACTGGATCCAAACTGTTTAAAAGGATCAAGAACTAAAATTTTGGTTCCAAAAGGGCCTAAAAGATGAAGAAACCCTAAAACCCCAAAAAGAGGAAAGGCTTCAAGCTCTAAAGGCTTTCTCCTAAACTCTGTTGCAAAAACCAAGAAAGGAGAATCTTTAACTCAAAAAATCCTTTTTCAAAGTTCTTCAAAAACATTGCAAGAATCATCTTGCAATAAAATTATTATTTCAAAAAACTCTTGTGAAGAGATCATTTCAAAACCCTCGAAAGAGAAATTTTCACAAATAGTTTTATCCCAAAATGATTCTGAATTAGTTTTATCCCAATCAAAACTACCAAAAGCAGAATATTTTGTAAAATTTGAATTTTAATATATATGGACTATTGAGGACGGTTTCCATTTTCAAAATCCTCAACAGGCCATATCTCAAGTTTTCCCAAAAGGCTGGTATTTTAAACATTAGGATTTAACAAAATCCCAGTCTTATTACTTGGCAATATTGAAATCTACTGGTTCTGTGATGATTACTCATAACCCCAAAAACAGCCCTGAAGTCCTATATTCCACTATCAAAATCCATAAAATCCTTTCTCTACTTGAATGGGGATCGCCTTTTCATACCCCTAGACACTTCCCAATTAACTTCCAAACAACCCTAAATCACTGTAGGACATACACTTATTGGTATTACCAACAAGCCTGGTATAATGCATTCCTACTCCAAAACAAAAAATTTAGCCACACTTGGCTATTTTTCTTCCTAAACATAGACCCCTCAAAAATTCCATTTTAGTTCAACCATTGGTGGAAATTATATGGAGCCTCTCCTGAGATCTTAAAACCCTCAGTCCAGGAAGGCTATCAATTGTTCAAAAATACCTACAAACTTTCAAACAGTGAAAGGCAATTTCATCCCTTGATGCTTTTCGCCACAGAATTCTATCTGCCATGGATAACAACATTGTATTTAGACTATCAACAAAAGTAGGCCCAAATGACATTGGTTTGAAGATTCCAATTTCGTTGGTGGACTAAGTTTACAGTCCCAGACAACATAAAAATATGATTTCATGAAATGGCTCAAACAAAACCAGGACTCACAAAACCAGGCCTAGAAGTCTCTCAATTTTTAGCCCAGAAGTCCTTTGCACAAACTCAACTAGCAACAGCAAAAACTAAGGAAGAATACTTTCAGATTATGGTCCAACTTCTCCAAAGTGAGGCCTCATCTTCAAAAGCTTCCTCAGTTCTTTAAAAAGCCTCGTCTTCAAATTTTGAGCCCATTATTGACTTAAGAAAAGATAATGAAGATGATTGCTATGGTATTTTCCTGCCACCTTAAACATGGATTCATTTTAAAGTCCATTTATTGTAAAAGGCCTGGCCCAAAAGCCAGTAAGACCCATATATAAAAAAAGAGTAAAAGATAAAAGTTATCTGTAACAGTAAAATGATTAGATTCTTTTCAATAGATATCTATGCTCCCTATGTGAAAACTCCAAAGTGGACGAACAGTCGCCCCCCAACTCAAAACTCCCGTGACTTATGGGAATCTTTTTAGTTAAATGTGGGTCCAAGCTCCCACTTATGATGGCATAATAAACGGAGGTTTTCTTCTATAAAAAGGACTCTACATCTCCATTCAAATTAGACTCTTCTTTAAGGCATAAAAACCTCTCAAGCTTATAATATTAGGAAGCTCATGAGTTGAGCACACCTGCAATCTTTTGAAAGCTTAAGAGTATTATCTCCAAAAATAAACTTGTAAATCTTATTTTGTTTTCAAAAAACATAAGTATGCTCATGTGTTGAGCTTTACTTTCTTATAATTTATTTTCATTTATAAAAATTATATTTTCCATATCTGTGTTCAAGTGTTGTTACATTCATAAGTATGCTCTACACCTGCGGCTTATGCTAATCTTGTTCATCAGAAACTCTGTTTGCATAATGCTTGTGTTGCATTAAACAGGTATATAGGCTGGAATATATAGCCCCCTCTTCGAGAGCTATACTGTATAGTATAGTGGGCTGTTACGCCACGTACCTTACATTTTCTGCATTTATGTTCATAGATCTTTAATAAACATCCCTTGAGATCCCAGACATCACTAGTATAGTGGGCTGTTACGCCACGTACCTTACATTTTCTACATTTATGTTCATAGATCTTTAATATACATCCCTTCAGATCCCAAGCATCACTTGGTATCAGAGCCTAAAGGGGTGCTAGATCTATACAGTAACTTGTTTATATTTTTAAAAATTAATTATTTTCTAAAAATATTTTTGAAATATTTTCTGGGTAAAGGTTAGTTGCAGGGTAGTAAGTCCCGTGTTAACCGACGAATAGGCGTTTAGGGTTGTAAATCCATTGTAAGGTTATCCAGGTGAGAAATAAAAAATCTTTTAAAAAAAAGAATTAATTTGTAAAATATGGATAATTTATTTTGTAAAACTACTTCTTTATCTAGTTCTTTTACCTCAAACTCTTTGGATCTAGGATCACAAAGATCAAATGTTGTAAATAGTAAAGAAATCACTATTGAAGATTTTCAAAAATCCATAAACAATTGAAAAATTCCAAAAATAAAATGAGATCAAGTTTATGAGAACAATCTTTTTCATAAACTCATAAAAACTGATTTCATTATTAAAACGGAAGAATTCGGAGTTCAAATCTCAAAACCAATTGAAACTATTCATCTTCTTTCTCAAAAAAACTCTACAAAAACACATAAACAGAAAATATGTATATATTCATATAGGTCTTGTTCAGGTAGGGATAAAACCTCTAACAAGAGAATGATTAAACACCTCAATTCTTTGTGTTTTGAGGGAGGAAAGATTTTTAGATTTTAAAGATGGAATTATAAGCTCAGTGGAGTCAAGTCTTTTTCAAGGACCAATTTCATTTGAATGCTCACCAAATATTTCATTATCTATTGCAGATCCAAACATTTTGAAATCTTTGGTTATACAAATTAAAACTCATAAATACAAAATGCTGGAAGGATCTATTCCAGTAGCTATTATTTTTAGAATACATTATAAAGCAATGTTTTCTGCTTTTACATCTGTAAAAAATATTACAAAAAAGGGTGAAACCTTATTTTTACAAACAGATTTATCCAGAGCAAATATTGTTATTCCAAAAACCATACTTTGGAAAGATATTGATCATCCTGAAGAATGGGTTTTAGAAGGAGTAACTAAACCAAAATCTCTTGAAAAATCTAAACCAAACATTCATTTGAGGAAAATTACTCAGCACGATGATGGCAGGGTAAATTAGAATTTACTCAAGCCTTGAAAGACTAGTTAAGTAGGATAGAGTCATCCTCTACTTTTGCTCCCATGGTTTCACAAGACACCTTAGATAAAAATAAAATTGTTAGCATTTTAGATCAGATTTCTAACTCTGAAAACAGTCAAAAACAAGAGTTATATAGACTTAATTGGCCACAAAGTTCACCTTCACCTTTGGCAATGGTAACTGCTCCAGACTTAGGAATAGAAAATATACCAAATGTATTATCTCAGTCCAAATTCAATTCCTCTACTGTCTATGAATGGAACATATATGGTATGTCTGAGTATAATATTCTTAGTCTTCTACAACAAATGACTATGGCATCCAATGCATATAAAACCCAAACAAATACCTCTGATAGAGCCATAGTTGAACTCCTAATAGCAGGTTTTTTAGGTCAATTAAAAGGCTATTGGGATTTTCATCTTACCTAGCAACAATAGTTAGAAATTTTAGGAGCTATTCAAACAACAGAGGAAGGAACTCCCATCCTCGATGAGTTAGGGAACCCTATTCTAGATGTAGTCGCAACACTAATCCACACAATTAGTTTGTACTTCATAGGAGATCCATCTCCTTTAAAAGATAAAAATGCAAAACTGCTTTCAAACCTTAGGTGTAAAAAGCTTTTTGAATTTTAAAATTATAAAAATACATTTTTAACCAGGGTAACGCTTAGAGAAGATTCCAACCAACCATTTTGGAAAGAAAAATTCTTAGCAGGATTACCAATGCTCCTAGGAGAAAAGGTTAGAAATAAACTTAAAGAAACGTTTGAAATTTATCAAATCCCATATAATCATCTGACTTATGGAGAATTGGTTAGTTTCACTCAAAAGGAAGGATTAAAAATATGTCAAGATTTAAAACTTCAAAAGCATTTAAAAATAGAAATGAAGAAGACAAAATAAGAATTAGGATCATTTTGTAAACAGTTTGAAATTCCTACAGGAAACCAAACTAAAGATTGTGGAGGTTTCTGCTCAAAATCCCACAATAAATTTCACAAAAAATCTCGAAAAAAGATTTTCCCCAAAACCAAATAGAGAAAACTTCTATAGGAAATCTAAACCTAGAAAAACCTATAGAAAACAAAATCCAATTAAAAAATCTTTTAAGATATATGATAAAAAAAACAAGTTATTTGCTATAATTGTAATCAACCTGGACATATTTCAAGATACTGTAGGATAAATAAAAGACTTCATGAATTACAATTAGAAGATGAAATAAAACAAAAAATTTCATTACTTTTAGTTAAAACTTCAGAAGAAGAAACTCAAACAGATTTATCCGAAGAAGATAATTCTATTGAATTTGATGATTTAGCAACATCTAGTCAACAAAAAACAATTATGATTCAGAATCACAGAAATATATTAATGTCTTAACAAAAGATCAAGAGTTAATGCTTGATATCGTAAAACAAATAAAAGATAAAAAAAACTTCAAAAAGAAATTATAGAGAAACTCTTAAAACCTTTTGAAGGAAAAATACCTAAATCCCCTTCACCTTCCAACTCAGCTTTAGTTAAAACAAACCCTTACGATTTAACAAAAAATCTTAGGAACAAAATCATAGAAAAACCTCATGTTACTATCCAGTTACTTCAAGAAGAAATTGGAATAGTAAAATAAGATGTGAAAATTCTCAAACAAAAACAACAATCGGACTCTGATCTTCTTCAACAGTTAGTTTCAAAATATGCTAAACAAAATGAAACTGAAGAACACTCTTCAGAAGAAGAAGAAGATTTTAAAAACACAAGAAAAGAAATTGAAGACCTGGAGACAATTCCAGAAGATTTCTTGTTTGTTTTAAGAACTATCACGAGTAGAAAATATCTGACCAAAATAACCCTTGTTTTTTATAGTTAATTTTCAGATTAAAGCAATTGCTCTTTTTGATACCGACGTAGATTTAAATTGTTTAAAAAATGGTATTATTCCAAAAAGATTTGTTAAAGAAATAAATGAAAAACTTTCTGCAGCAAATAATTAAAAAATGATTATTAAAAGCAAAACTGAAGCTATCATAAAAAATGGTTCAGTTTTAATTAAAACTCTTTTTGTTTTGTTAGAGAATATAAATCATAATGTCATTCTAGGGACTCCGTTTATGAATATGATAACTTCCTATTCTGTAAACTATGATAGTATTTCTTTTAAAGCTAAAGGAAATAAAATTGTTTTCCTTTTCATCGAAAAACCCAGAACAAGAAATTTAAATCTTTTAAAGGTTTATTCTGTCAACAAAAATGAATTAAATCTTTTAATTTAAGGAAAACAAAAACCTCTTTAATTTTTAAAATAGGATGTTTTATTCTCTAGAATCTAGAAGAATTTAGAGACTAAACTCATTCAACAAAAAATTCAGGATTTTAGAAATAAAATTGAAAAAGAAATTTGTTCAGATTTACCAAACGCTTTTTGGGAAAGAAATAATATATGGTAGATTTACCATATGAAATTGATTTTTCGGAAAAATTAATCCCAACAAAAGCTAGGCCAATACAAATGAATCACGAACTCAGAAATCATTATAAAAATAAAATTCGTGAATTACTTTTTATAAAATTAATTGTGAAATCCAAGTCTTCTTAGAGCTATGCAGCTTTCTATGTAAACAAAAACTCAAAAATAGAAAGAAGTACACCCAGATTTGTGATAAATTACAAACCTTTAAACAAAGCTTTAAAATGGATTCGATAGTTGATTCCAAATAAAAAAGATCTTTTACAAGGTTTATATTCTACCTTAGTCTTTTCAAAATTTGATTTGAAATAAGGATTTTGGCAAATTCAAATTGAACCAAAAGATCGTTATAAAACAGCTTTCACTGTTCCGTTTAGATAATATGAATGGCAATAATGCCATTTGGATTAAAAAATGCCCCCTCAGAATTTCAAAGAATAATTTACGATATTTTTGTGCCTTATTCAAAATTCTACATAGTATATATAGATGATATTATGATATTTTCAAACTCTTTGGAACAACATTTTAAAGACTTAAAAACTTTCTTCATGGTAGCAAGAAGAAATGGCTTAGTATTTTCTAAATAAAAAATCTCTCTTTTCCAAACAAAAATTTGTTTCTTAGGTCATTATATTACCCAAGGATCAATTACTCCAATCGAGAGATCTTTAATTTTTGCAAAAAAATTTCCTAATAAAATTTTGGACAAAACCCAACTCCAAAGATTTTTAGAAAGTTTAAATTATGTTTTGGATTTCTGTCCAAACATTAACCTTCTTGCAAAACCCTTGCATGATAGATTAAAGAAAAATTCAGTGCCTTGGTCTGATGAACACACTAGGATTGTTCAACAAATCAAAAAATAGGTAAAAGAGATCCCATGTTTGCATCTTGCTGACCCTTCAGCATTTAAAATAGTAGAAACAAATGCTTCAGACATAAGGTATGGGGTAATATTAAAACAAAAAGTCAATGGCAAAGAATGCATTGTCCAATATACATCTGCACACTGGAATGACTGCCAAAAGAATTATCCAACCATCAAAAAAGAAATTCTTTCGATTGTCTTGTGCATTCAAAAATTTCAAAGTGATTTACTTAATCAAAAGTTTTTACTTCGTTTTGATTGTAAATCTACTAAAGAAATTTTACAAAAAGATGTTCAAAACATTACATCAAAATAGATTTTTGCTAGATTGCAAGCAATTCTTAGTGTTTTTGATTTTGAAATCAAATTTATTTGAGGAGATAAAAACTCAATTCCAAATTTTCTGACTAGAGAGTTCCTTCAAAACAAGTCTTGAGTGAACCCACAAATGCCCAGAAAATAAAAAAAAGGGAAAAGTGGTCCAAAAGGACCAAGATGAAAAGGAAACAAAACAAGCAGTCTCTACTACTGTTCCAATAAAATCTCATGCCCAAGCGGTCGAAGAAGATGAAGAAAAGGCCAAACAATAGGCCCAAACGATCCAAAATTGGATCCAAACTGTTCAAAAGGATCCAGAACTAAAATTTTGGTTCCAAAAGGCCCTAGAAGATGAAGAAGCCCTAAAATCCCAAAAAGAGGAAAGGCTTTCTTCAAAATAGAGGCCTTAAAAGAAAAAATTGCAGAAGAAGAAGCCTTTATATGTTAAAATCTTAACTCTGTTGTAAAAATCGAGAAAAGAGAATCTTCAACTCAAAAAACCCTTTCTCAAAGCTCTTCAAAAACATTGCAAGAATCATCTTACAATAAAATTATTATTTCATAAAACTCTTGTGAAGAGATCATTTCAAAACCCTTGAAAGAGGAATTTTCACAAATAGTTTTATCACAAAATGATTCTGAATTAGTTTGGTCCCAATCAAAACTACTAAAAGTCGAATATTTTGTAAAATTTGAATTTCAATATATATGGACTATTGAGGATGGTTTTCATTTTCAAAATCTTCAACAAGCCATATCTCAAGTTTTCCCAAAAGGGCTGGTATTTTAAACCTTGGGATTTAACAAAAATCCTGGCCTTATTACTTGGAAATATTGGAATCTACAGGTTCTATGACGGTTACTCATAACTCCAAAAATAGCCTTGAAATCATATATTCCACTATCAAAATCCATAAAATCCTTTCTCTACTTGAATGGGGATCAGCTTTTCATACCCCCCAAATACTTTTCTATTAACTTCCGAGCAACCATAAATCACTGTAGGACATACACTTATTAGGATTACCAACAAGCCTGCTATAATGCATTCCTATTACCAACTAGCCTGGTATAATGCACTCCTACTCCAAAACAAAAAATTTAGCCACACTTGGCTATTTTTCTTCTTAAACATAGACCCCTCAAAATTTCCATTTTTGTTCAACCATTGGTGAAAATTATATGAAGCCTCTCTTAAGATCTTAAAACCCTCAGTTGAGGAAGGCTATCAATTGTTCAAAAATACCTACAAACCTGCAAATAGGGAAAGGCAATTTCATCCCTTGATGCTTTTCGCCACAAAATTGTATCTGTCATGAATAACAGTATGGTGTTTAGACTATCAACAAAAGGAGGCCTAAACAACATTGGTTTGAAGATTCCAAATTTGCTGGTGGACTAAGTTTGCGGTCCCAAATAGCATAAAAAAACATGGTGTCATGAAATGGCTCCAAGCACAAGGACTCATAAAACTAGGCCCAAAAGTCTCTCAATTTTTGCCTAAAAGTCCTTTGCACAAACTCAACTGGCAATAGCAAAAACTATGGAAGAATACTTTCAGATCATGGGCCAACTTCTCCAAAGTGAGGCCTCATCTTCAAAAGATTCCTCGGTTCCTTCAAAAGCCTCGTCTTCAGATTCTGAGCCCATTATCGACTTAGGAGATGATAATGAAGATGATTGGTATGATATCTATGCTTCCTATGTGAAAACTCCAAAGTTGATGAACATTTGCTCCACCAACTCAAAACTCCCTTGACTTATAGGAATCTTTTCAGCTAAACGTGGGTCCAAGCTCCCACTTATGATGGCGTAACAAACATAGGTTTTCTACTTTATACTTAAGGCACCGGATCACCCCCACCGAGGTGCTAACGATGATCACTCCTCCACTCCCTCCCCCACCATGTATGTGAAGGACATCCAGGTCACGACCCTATTATATCTGGGCAGGTACGCTCTGGCGGAATTGACATACTTTGCCAAGGAGCTTTATTTGTTGGCACTTACCGCAGGTTTGGTTCGAACTCATAACCATGAATGGGGTTGGCTCTGATACCATAAGGTGCTTACTAATCCTCCCAAAAGCTATAGCTAACGGGAAAGGCACTACTTTATACTTAAGGCACCAGATCACCCTACCGAGGCACTAACGATGATCACTCCTCCAGTCTAAAGTGGTCCCCTTGTGCACACGTGACCAGGAGGGTTTAAGATTTGATTTGGGCTTTAACTGGATAAGATATCCTTTTCAGCTTAAATGGTATAAGAGCCAAACTTAGGTCCTCAAGGTTACTAGTTTGAGTTATGACTGCTCCAAGATGCCTAAAAAAATTTCCAGCTGTGTCTAGCTAGGTACTGCAGCTATGTACGTAAATGTGCCTCGATAGCGAAGGGTCCCCCCGATAACCCGATTTGGGGAAGGGAAAGGGAGATGGTGCTCGAACTAGGATGGGTACCGAAATAGGTAGTCCCCTTATGCACACGTGGTCGAGAGGGTTTAAGATTAGATTTGGGCCTTGACTGGACAGGATATCCTTTTCAGCTCAAATGAAAGAAGAGTCTAATTTGAATGGAGATGGAGAATCCTTTTTATAGAAGAAAACCTCTATTTGTTACGCCATCATAAGTGGGAGCTTGGACCCATGTTTAGTTGAAAGATTCCCATAAGTCATGGGAGTTTTGAGTTGGTGGAGTGACTGTTCATCCACTTTGGAGTTTTCACATGGGGAGTATAGATATTTGTCGAAAAGAATCTAATCATTTTACTGTTACAGATAACTTTTGTCTTTTACTCATCTTTTTTTATATATGGGCCTTACTGGCTTTTGGGCTAGGCCTTTTGCAATAAATGGACTTTAAAATGAGTCCATGTTTAAGGTGGCGGGAAAATACTATAGCAATCATCTTCATTATCATCTCATAAGTCGATAATGGGCTTAGAATATGAAGACGAGGCTTTTGAAGGAATTGAGGAAGCTTTTGAAGATAAGGCCTCACATTGGAGAAATTGGGCCATAAGCTGAAAGTATTCTTCCTTAGTTTTTGCTGCTGCCAATTGAGTTTGTGCAAAGGACTTCTGGGCTAAAAATTGAGAGACTTTTGGGCCTGGTTTTGTGAGTCCTTATTCTTGGAGCCATTTCATGACACCATGTTTTTTTTATGTTGTCTGGGATCACAAACTTAGTCCACCAATGAATTTGAAATTTCCTTTCCCTATTTGTAGGTATTTTTGAACAATTGATAGCCTTCCTCGACTCAGGGTTTTAAGATCTCAGGAAAGGCTCCGTATAATTTCCACCAATGGTTGAACCAAAATGGAATTTTTTAGGGGTCTATGTTTAGGAAGAAAAATAGCCAAGTGTGGCTAAATTTTTGGTTTTGGAGTAGGAATGCATTATACCAAGCTTGTTGGTAATCCCAGTAAGTGTATATCCTACAATGATTTAGGGTTGTTTCAAAGTTAACTGGGAAGTATTTGGGGGTATGAAGAGCCAATCCCCATTCAAGTGGAGAAAGGATTTTATGGATTTTGACAGTGGAATATAGTATTTTAGGTTTATTAGTAACCGTCATAAAACCTGTAGATTCCAATATTGCCAAGTAATAAGGCTGGAGTTTTGTTAAATCCCAAGGTTTAAAATACCAGCCTTTTGGGAAAACTTGAGATATGGCCTGTTGAGGATTTTGAAAATGGAAACCGTCCTCAATAGTCCATATATATTGAAATTCAGATTTTACAAAATATTTTGCTTTTGGTAGTTTTGATTGGGACAAAACTAATTCAGAATCATTTTGTGATAAAACTATTTGTGAAAATTCCTCTTTCGAGGGTTTTGAAATGATCTCTTCACAAGAGTTTTTTGAAATAAGAATTTTATTGCAAGATGATTCTTGCAATGTTTTTGAAGAACTTTGAGAAAGGGTTTTTGAGTTGAAGATTCTCCTTTCTTGGTTTTTGCAATAGAGTTTAGATTTTTACCTATGAAGGCTTCTTTTTCTGTAATTTTTTCTTTTAAGGCCTCTATTTTGGAGAAAGCCTTTAGATCTTGAAGCCTTTCCTCTTTTTGGGGTTTTAGGGATTCTTCATCTTTTAGGGCCTTTTGGAACCAAAATTTTAGTTTTGGATCCTTTTGAACAGTTTGGATCCAATTTTGGATCGTTTGGCCCTGTTGTTTGGCCTTTTCTTCATTTTCTTCGACTGCTTGGGCCCAAGATTTTATTAGAATAGCAGTAGAGACTGCTGGTTTTATCTTTTTTTCATCTTGGTCCTTTTGGACCTCTTTTCCCTTTTTTGATTTTTTAGGCATTTATGGGTTCACTCAAGACCTATTTTGAAGGAACTCTCTGGTCAGAAAATTTGGAATTGAGTTTTTATCTCCTCGAATAAATTCGATTTCAAAGTAAAAAACACTAAGAATTTCTTGCCATATGGTAAAAATCTATTTTGATGTATTGTTTTGAACATCTTTTTGTAAAATTTCTCTAGCAGATTTATAATCAATGCAAAGTAAAAACTTTTGATTAAGTAAATCACTTTGAAATTTTTGAATGCTTATGACAATCAAAAGAATTTCTTTTTTGATGGTTGGATAATTCTTTTGGCAGTCATTCTAATGTGCATATGTATATTGGATAATGCATTCTTTGCCATTAACTTTTTGTTTTAATATTCCCCTATACCCTATGTCTGAAGCATCTGTTTCTACTATTTTAAATGCTGAAGGGTCAGCAAGATGCAAACATGGGATTCCTTTTACCTATTTTTTGATTTGTTGAACAATCCTAGTGTGTTCATCAGACCAAGGCACTAGATTTTTCTTTAATCTATCATGAAAGGGTTTTGCAAGAAGGTTAATGTTTGGACAGAAATCCAAAATATAATTTAAACTTTCAAAAATTTTTCGAGTTGGGTTTTCTCCAAAATTTTATCAGAAAATTTTTCTGTAAAAATTAAAGATCTCTTGATTGGAGTAATTGTTCCTTAGGTAATATAATGACCTAAGAAATGAATTTTTGTTTGGAAAAGAAAGATTTTTGATTTAGAAACTACTAAGCCATTTCTTCTTCAGATAAATCTATTTGAGTTTCTTCTTCTGAAGTTCCAACTAAAAGTAATGAAATTTTTTGTTTTATTTCATCTTCTAATTGTAATTCATGAAGTCTTTTATTTATCCTGCAGTATCTTGAAATATGTCCAGGTGGATTACATTTGTAGCAAAAAACTTGTTTTTTATCATATTTCTTAAAAGATTTTTTAATTGGATTTTATTTTCTGTAGGTTTTTCTAGGTTTAGATTTCCTACAAAAGTTTTCTTTATTTGGTTTTGGGGAAAATCTTTTTCGAGATTTTTTGTGAAATTTATTATGGGATTTTGAGTAGGAACCTCCATAATCTTTAGTTTGGTTTCCTGTAGGAATTTCAAACTATTTACAAAACGATCCTAATTCCTATTTTGTCTTCTTCATTTCTATTTTTAAATGCTTTTGAAGTTTTAAATCTTGACATATTTTTAGTCCTTCCTTTTGAGTGAAACTAACCAATTCTCCATAAGTCAGATGATTATATGGGACTTGATTAATTCCAAACGTTTCTTTAATTTTATTTCTAACCTTTTCCCCTAGGAGCATTGGTAATCCTACTAAGAATTTTCTTTTCAAAATGGTTGATTGGAATCTTCTCTAAGCATTACCCTGGTTAGAAATGTATTTTTATAATTTTGAAATTCAAAAAGCTTTTTACACCTAAGGTTTGAAAGCAGTTCTGTGTTTTTATCTTTTAAATGAGATAAATCTCCTATGAAGTGCAAACTAATTATGTGGATTAGTGTTGCGACTGCATCTGGAATAGGGTTTCCTAACTCATTGAGGATGGGAATTCCTTCCTTTGTTGTTTGAGTAGGTCCTAAAATTTCTAACTGTTGTTGCTCGGTAAGATGAAAATCCCACCAGCCTTTTAACTGACCTAAAAAACCTGCTATTAAGAGTTCAGCTATAACTCTATCATGGGTATTTGTTTGGGTTTTATTTGCATTGGATTCCATAGTCATCTATTGCAGAAGACTAAGAATATTATACTCAAACATAACATCTATGTTCCATTCATGGACAATAGAGGCATTGAATTTGGACTGAGATAATACGTTTGGTCTATTTTCTATTCCTAATTCTGGAGCAGTTACCATGGCCAAAGGTGAAGGTGAACTTCGTAGCCAATGGAGTCTGGACAACTCCTATTTTTGACTTTTTTTAGAGTCAGAAATCTGATATAAAATGCTGACTGTTTTATTTTTATCTAAGGTGTCTTGTTCAACCATGGGAGTAGAAGTAAAGGATGACTCTATCCTACTTAACTGGTCTTTCAATGCTTGAGTAAATTCTGATTTGCCCTCCTTAAATAATTTTTTACTAGTCTTAGATACCTGAAAAGGTTTAAAGATCGGGTTTTTTAACTTAGATTTTGTGGTTTCAATAGGGGAAACTACAGAAGTTTTTTGATGCTCCTCTATCCTGGTTAATTGTTTTGCAATTATACAAAGATTACTATTTGTAAAATTATTCTGTTGAATAATATTTTTAATATCCTTATCCGTATTTTCATTCGAAGTTTTGTAAGGTCTAGCTTCAACTATTGGGTTTAAATGTGTTATTTTTATATGTCTTAATGGCGGATGTGTTGACTGTATTTTTCTACCATTAGATATTTTCCACTCTGTATCCTTACTTCTAGAAGTGATAGGATAAATAGTTTTTTTTGTTGAAATGGATATGAAATTTTTTCTTGCAAAGCATAAATTTCAAACCAATCAAAGAACAAAATTTGCATTTTATTTTCAAAAACAAATTCATAATATCTTTCTTGAATTTCCTTTCTTTTTTCTAGAAAATTTTTAAAGAACCATATTTTTTTTCTAGATTTTCTTTTGAATAGAAATCTTTATGTAAATATTTTTTATTTACTTCAAATCCTTTTGCAATAACATTCAATTCATTTATAACATTTTCTATAACTGCTAAAAAAGACGGTGAAGTAGGTGGTGAAACATGTTGTGGTTCCTCGTTTAAAACCTATGGTCTAGTGTAATCCTGATAAGGAATTGTTGTTGAATAATCAACGTTTTGAAAAGATGCACTTGGAATGCTTGAACAAGAGAATCTTGGTTTTGAAAAATTTTCTTCCCTATTAGGGAGATAAATCACTGAGGGGAGCTTTGAGGCTCTTCCTATATCTATAGTACTAGTAGAGGAACAAGAGCTAGAGAACTGACAATTGGAAGCTCTTGAAAAGATTATTTTTATCCTTCCATCATCGTACTGAGTAATTTCCCTCAAATGAGTGTTTGATTTAGATTTTTTAGGAGATTTTGGTTTAGTTGCTCTTTCTAAAATCCACTCTTCAGGAAGATCAATATCTTTCCAAAGTATGGTTTTCGGAATAACAGTATTTGCTCTGGATAAATCTGTTTGTAAAAATAAGGTTTCACCCTTTTTTGTAATATTTTTTACAGATGTAAAAGCAGAAAACATGGCTTTATAATGTATTCTAAAAATAATAACTACTAGAATAAATCCTTCCAGCATTTTGTAATTATGAGTTTTAATTTATAAAACCAAAGATTTCAAAATGTTTAGATCTGCAAGAGATAATGAAATATTTGGTGAGCATTCAAATGAAATTGGACTAATTTTACGATCCCAGACAGGATAAAAAAAACATGGTGTCATGAAATGGCTCCAAGCATAAGAACTCACAAAAATAGCCCCAAAAGTCTCTCAATTTTTGGCCCATAAGTCCTTTGCACAAACTCAATTGGCAGTAGCAAAAACTAAGGAAGAATACTTTCAGATTATGGCCCAACTTTTCCTAAGTGAGGCCTCATCTTCAAAAGCTTCCTCAGTTCCTTCAAAAGCTTGTCTTTAGATTCTGAGCCCATTATCGACTTAGGAGATAATAATGAAGACGATTGCTATGGTATTTTCCCGCCACCTTAAACATGGACTAATTTTAAAGTCCATTTATTGTAAAAGGGCTAGCCCAAAAGCCAATAAGGCCCATATATAAAAAAAAAGATTAAAAGACAAAAGTTACCTATAACAATAAAATGATTAGATTCTTTCCAACAGATATCTGTGCTCCCCATGTGAAAGCTCCAAAGTGGACGAACAGTCGCTCCACTAGCTCAAAACTCCCATGACTTATGGGAATCTTTCCAGCTAAACGTGGGTCTAAGTTCCCATTTATGATGGCATAACAAACGGAGGTTTTCTTCTATAAAAAGGACTCTCCATCTCCATTCAAATCAGACTTTTTTTAAGGTATAAAAACCTCTCAAGCTTAGAATATTAGGAAGCTCATGTGTTGAGCACACCTGTAATCTTTTGAAAGCTTAGAGTATTATCTCCAAAAATAAACTTGTAAATCTTATTTTATTTTTAGAAAATGTAAGTATGCTAATGTGTTGAGCTTTACTTTCTTGTAATTTATTTTCATTTATAAAATTATATTTTCCATATCTGTATTCAAGTGTTGCTGCATTCATAAGTATGCTCTGCACCTGCCGCGTATGCTGATCTTGAGCATCAGAAACTCTGTTTGCATAATGCTTGTGTTGCATTAAATAGGTATATAAGCTGGAATATATAGCCCCCTTTTTGAAAGCTATACTGAATAGTATAGTGGCCTGTTATGCCACGTACCTTACATTTTCTGCATTCATGTTCATATATATATATATATTAATCAAGGCCTAAAAAGTAATGGCTATACCCTTTCTAATTGGACTTATTTAGGATAAGCAATTTTTCAGACATAACACAAAACCTATAAAAGTTAAATTACATATTGAACATAGTAACTACTAAGTTCTTATCTAAGTATATGCCAATTAGCATAACAGCTTATAGAAAGTGAAAAAAGTACAGAGTTGTTTATAGCCTAAATCTCGCAATCCTAATTGAGAATTTTGTGACTTGAGCCCTTTAACATGCCAAACATATGCAATTAATTTATTGCACTCCATACACCTTTATCTCAGATATTTTTGGTGCTTTCTCTCGTATTTGCTTATTTTTTATTTTTAAAATTGTGTAATAAAGAGAAATGCTCTTTGTTGAATTTTTGCAGAATCAGGTTTTGTAGTGTGGCATTTGAGGTAGTACAATGTGTTTTTGTATGTATTATTAAGGCTTCTCTTATTACTCTTAAAATGTCAAATTCATGACTTTGCTAAGGTTTTTGCTTAATCATGTATTCAGTAGCAGATTACTACATACTATAATAATTATGAAGTATTATTCCCTTGTTTCTTGAGAATTTCACACTATCCTTGCAAAGTATTAAAATCAGGCTCGCATACCTGCACTCTTACATGCCTGATTTGATTTTTATATTCCAAGTCAATATTTTTTTGTTTTGATCTAATATTTCATTCATTTTTTCTATTATTGTAGGTAGTTGTTATGAACCTTGAGTATAACTGAATAACCACAACGGAGGACATATCCTCCAGGTGAAAACTCATTCTTCTATGCATGGAAACTAGATCAAACTAAGCAAAACAACAAGATTAAAACTTTTTCTATAGCTTACCAGTTATTGGGTTAATAAAGCTAAGCTATACCAATCAAGATCTTGCATCTCTACTATAGGAAAAAAGATTCAAACTAAGAAAAATAGAATGGTTGAGTTTTTTTCTAAGTTATCTATTAAGATTTGATTAAAAATAATCAAAGCAACCTTTGTTAGGAATGAACATTTTCTTTTGTTTGGGTGTAGAAGTTAGAGCTTACCAGTCACCTGATTGAGAAAGGAACCATGCCTAGTAGTTCTCATAGGTGCTCTACTTTAATATGCTCTTCAAGTAGATTCTTTCTATGCTTATAAAATGGTGTAAAAGAATTTTATACGATTCTTATACTGATTAAAACTTATTGTCAAACAAAATATGTAAGTAGTGGTACATTTTTCCCTGTATATTAAGTTCCTATTGCTGCCCTTGGATCTCTGAGTATGACAAGTGTACATATATGTTGATTTCACTTCATAGGTTTGATTTTATTTTATGCATTGGTGTGATGTCATTTTTAATTGAGACTTCTAAGTAGATTTTGAAACCTTTTGTTTCGACTTTGCTATATTGTAATAAATTTCTAGTCCTATAAATGAAGTTGGTTAAATGTCATGATCTAGTACATTTGTCAGCTTTGAAGAATGTGTTGAAAAATTAAGCATAAATAGAAAGCAAGGATTTTCATTCTAGACTTGAGTTAGGATTGGGCAACTCTGTGCGATAAGTTAATTTGGTCCTTTACAACTAAAGAGTAATTACATTGAAATG
Source organism: Excoecaria agallocha (assembly GCA_037975025.1). Taxonomy (NCBI): domain Eukaryota; kingdom Viridiplantae; phylum Streptophyta; class Magnoliopsida; order Malpighiales; family Euphorbiaceae; genus Excoecaria; species Excoecaria agallocha. The sequence goes on from CM075816.1 coordinate 33,498,874, forward strand.
TAAAGGACAAAAAAATAAGAAAAGTAAATGAAAATGACATGGATGAAAACTAAAAGAAAGGCTTTGATTTTTATACTAGGCTTAGAAAACAAGGCACCATTTGGGACAAAATGGTTTGTATCTAGTTAGTTCAAATTTCAAATTCATTCAAGTGAAATATGAAATGTATTGATCTTGGTATCAACATTTGTTTTAATTGATCTTTACAGGTACTAGCATTGTCTATTTTCCTTCATTGGCTTTACTTGGAAGTGTTGTTAGCTTTTTGGTGTCTTGTTAGATTTCTGGTACTCGGCATTGGTATGTGTTCTGGCTTATCGATGTAAGCAGCTTGGCTAATTTATACATATTGAGGATATCTCTTTTCATAGGTCTTCTTTATAATTTTGGGATAAGTCTCAGCTCTTTAATATATAGATGGCAATTCCCTACTGTTTGATCATACCTGGGACTATCTATTTGCAGATATCTGTAGACTTGTGGTCTTTGAGTGGTAGCAGTGTTGTTATCTCTGGTTTTCTTTCTCAGCTACTATCCGCATCCATCATTGTGTCTCGTTGGTGTTAGGTTGCTTATTGTCAGATATAGTTGTTGATTTTGCTTTCTCTTACCACAGATGACCAGTTCTACGAACAAGTTTTTTTGATGTAAAATTGCAGGAATGCTACTATATGTTTTATTTAATTTTTTTAATGGTCATTTTAAGTAATTCTTTCTTGTATGCTAATTACACCGTAGGAATGTTGCTGTTTGGTATAATATTGCTATTGTGCTCTCTTTCTGCAACATTAAATAATCTTTCAAGTTTATTATCATGTTTTTGTTATTCTAACATGGTAGCTTTGAATTTTCTTTTCTAACATCATTCTTTGTAAAAACTAAAAATTGAATAAGAAAATTATTAGAAAGGTTAAAAATAAATTTTGATAAATTTGCATCTTTGAAATGTGAAATATAAGTTATTTTAATTTTAATTCTTGAATTTGAAATAAATGATTAAAGAGTTCTATGTACACTAGGCCTATAGCCCATAACCCAATATAAATGTTGCATGAACTGTTAATTATGTTTTCTTATTTTTTCATTTACAACCAAAAATGAATGATTAAAGAATTCTATGCCTGTTGTGCTGTCTTCTTTTTTACTCTGGGTTGAGGTTAGTGTTTGTGTGTTGGAATGATGTTAAGGATCATTAAATTTGGGGATGCAGTTCGATTTTATATAGCTTGTCAACCAAATTCAGATTTGTAAGTACAATGATTTGAATATGATATATTCATTTTACTGTTCTAATTCTGTTCTGCATCTATTTTGTAGCCTCTTATATACTAACTTTTTGAAGTGTATATAATTACACTTAATGGAATTAAAATATATTTTGGGTGAGTTGTTAAATGACTTTTAGATTCAACTAATTATTATCAACATATATATATATATATATATATATATATATATATATATATATATATATATATATATATATATATATATATATATATATATATATATATATATATATATAGTGGTGTATATTTTTTTCATTATTTTGTTTTCTTATTGTACTTTGTTGCAGTAACAAAATACAGTATATAATTGGCAATGAAGGTTTAAAGAGTTCATACAAATATTGATGGCCATTTTGTTAGAAAATTGTACAGATGCAAATCATCTTATTTTGCTAGTTATTAATTTGTTTTTTGGAAAGGGGTTGTATAAATAATATTTTTATTCATATGTTGGTTTTTTTGGATGTTAACTCTACATTTGTATTAATCACGAGTTATATATATATATATATATATATATATATATATATATATATATATATATATATATATATATATATATGAAATTTGAAAATATTATTTATATATGTATCTATTATTTATGAATTATATAATACAATTGAATTTACAGGATTAAAAAAATTATTTATTTTGGAATTAACAGGAATTATATACTTTTTAGTGACCAGATTAGAGGCTAAAATATTGGTCTTTTATTAACCTTTTGGTGACCAGATTACAATGGTACTTAAAAGTTTGTCCCAAAACAAAATAGAGACGAGATAAAACTTGTCCTCTTTGAATTTTAGGGATCAGATTTTTTGTCATTAAAAAGTTTGATTAGTCATGTGAGCTAATTATTTGGGATAAAAAAATCTGGTCTTTAATACTTTCTAGGGACCAGTTATTTTCAGTCCTTAAATTTTTTTAGAGGTTGTATGGATCACGTGAGGTGGATTAATTAGGACAAAAAAATTTGGTCCTTAATATTTTTTAGGGACCAAAATTTTTCTAGTCCTTAATAACTTTTAAAGACCAGATGCCAAATCTGGTCCTTGTTAGTCATTGTCGGTGGAGCTTTTAAGAACCAAATTTTTGGCCTCTATTGACCTTTAAGAACCAGTTTTGCACCTTCAAAGACCATATTTCTTGTCCTTAAAGGTCATTTTTCTTGTAGTGTTGGTGCCACGAGGCACCAAGTGGACCAGTTAAAAGTTAACACATGGCAGCCTATGGCGCTAACACATGGCAAAGGTCCTATCATGTGGTTTGACATGTCATGCCACTTGGCATCCACGTGGTAACATATTGTGTTGACACGTGGCATATAGGCCCTAACATGTGGCTTAATTGGGGGGTCATGCCATATGGTGACACATGGTCCAATCACAAACTGTGGCTATGCCACGTGTTAGTTTGTCAGTCCAATGGGTGCCACATGGCATCTACCTGGACCAATAAATGGCTGCCACATGTCAGTTGGTCATGCCGTGTGGCCATACGTGGCCCTATGGGGTCATGCCACGTGCACTATGCCACAACTAGCACGTGGCTTCTCTATTGTGTGTAGGGCACGTGAAGGCCACTCTCACCAGCACATATGGGTTCGTAAGGTCTCCTCCAGCCACCATTTTTACCAAATTTTTTGCAATTCTGATTTTTATAATTTTTTTATTTTTTGGTGATTTTTAAAAATTTGTTTGTGTAACAGAACTATTTTTTTATAAATTATTTTATTGAAAAATTTATGAAAATTTAAAGAAAATGTTTTTTCTGCCTTTTTTAATTTTCAAATTTGTTTGGAAATTAATTATGTGGATTTTGTCCTTATATTTGATTGAAATGAGTTTCAATCATTCTTTGTTTGTATATGAGTGTACTAATAATTTTTAATTATATTATGTGTAACATATATAATGATTATAAGGATGCCTATAGTTCCATATACTCCTTAAGGTGTTGCTCTGGCCAATGCACATATGCATGATGTTTCATAAGAAGGCCAGAATTGATGATATTGATGCTATTGTGCATCATATAGTTAGAGTGCATAAGAGATACAAGACTATATTTGGATTGGTGGCCGAGATAGGGGTGGTATCATAAGCTGCTTTATGATATCATGTGTGAATCATTTAGCTACCATGTGGAACTCCAAAACTTATTTGTTGAGTACTGGAGTGAAAATTATAAAGATTCTATTATTTGATTCTTATATAAGGTAGCGAAATGAGGAGTGTTCAGGAGCAACACTCAGTCTGAGATGGTGCTTAAGAGTAGGTGTATAGTGATTTGCCCATGGTTAAATGATTACACACAAGGTGTGCCCTTATAGTTTATGTGTATGGCCAAGATGCAGGATCCTAATTATATTTGACGTTAGTGTCATAATACTATCTTTATTTTTGTGGACTTTTATGTTAGGAATTATGTTTTGAGATGAGACATATGTGTCTTATTTTTGGATTTATTGGATTTTATAATAAATGTGTTTATTATGTTTTGGATATTATAATGGCTTATAATTTTTATGATGAATGTGTTTATTTTAATATTATTTGCCATGCAATATTTTATTAGTAGAATAGTTTCTTAATTTTATATATCACATAATATCCACAATTAGTTTAAAGAACTTAACTTCCAATAAATTAGATTTACTATGCATGAAATTTTATCTATAAGGTTAGATATTAGAACTTAGAGGGTAATTAGATACTGCATGTGACCTTTTTGAATTTGAGCTTGATAAATAACTTTATTAGATTCTAATTTTTGATGCATAGTAAATAATATGTATTGCTAGATTCTTTTTAATAAGTGCAACATATGTTCTATTTTTTATTAGAAGATCTAAATGGCTTTTAATTCGATAGTCGCTAAATTGAAAAAAGATATGAAATTGAGTGTCGACAACTTTGATATCTAGAGTATAAAAATCCAATACGTGCTTGAGGAGCAAGAGGCTCAAAAAACCTCAAGTTCAGTTATGAATGAACTTTAGGCTAGCAATTCTACTCAACATAAGCAGGATCGAGATGCCTATGCAACATGGAAAAAGAAGAATTTTATTGCTCGTATCATCCTCCTAAGTGTGATGAAAGATGATATCACTATATCAAAATGCAATGGATCTAAGCATTGCGGGAGAAGTTTGGAGGAGTGTCTCTAACTAGACTCCGATCTTTAATGATAAAATTTCGATACTTATTAGAAGAGGCCTGATCATTTAATGTAGAAACATCTCTGAGAGATGGAGAATATGATTTATGAGCTTGGTGATGTAGGTTATAAGTTGACTGATGAGCAACAAGTTTAGGTTATTATCCGATCTTTGCCAAGAGTTAGAAGTACATGAAAATGTAACTAACTCACATGGATAACATTAAGACACTTAAGGATATTGCTAGACATTTGGAGTTAGAAGAGGACTATTTAGCATCGATCAAGGTCAATGCTGAAATGCATATGAAATACTCTAGTTCTAGTAAGAAAAAGTCAACCAGAACAAGAAAAAGAGCTTCCATGGAAAGGCAAAGAAAGGGCTCAAAAGGCTAAAAAGAAAAAAGTTAAGCAGAATGGAAAGGGGTCCAAAGGCAAAAAGAAAGTGAAACTTTCTAAGGTGAAGTGTTTCAATTGCCGATAGAAGGGTTACTATGCAAAAGATTGCAATGTACCCAAACAGGTACACTATTCTAACTCAAGATTGAGTGAAATTTGTGTATCAATTTCTGCATTTTTAACTGAACTTCATCCTTTATGGGTGGTTAATCCAGGAGCAATGGACAATGTGACAAGGGATTAAGATGCCTTTGTTGAGTTTTGACGAGTAACTATTGGAGTAAAGTTGATTTACCTAAGAAACAATGCTAGAGTGGTAGTCCAAGGAATTGGCATATGCAAACTAGTCTTGCGTGAAGGCCGAACCTTACTCCTATACAATATGCTTTATGCTTCTAATATTCATAGGAACATAGTTTTTGTTTTAACTTTAATGAGACTTGGGTTTGATCTGCATTTTAAAGATGATAAAGTTAACCTATTTTTGGATGACATTTTTATGGTTCTGATATTTTTTCGAACAATTTTATAATTTTGGATGTTGATCCTGATTATTCTACTAAACCTAATTTTTCTTTAATCTCTTCTTTTTTAAATATTTATGAGGATAATGTGAAATTATGGCATACTAGATTAAACCATATCGGGCAAGATTGAATGCATCGGTTAGCTAAGGTAGGTTTGTTAGGTGATTTAAATGAGATTGAATTACCTATATTTGATCATTACTTGTAAGGAAAACTAGTTATAAAATCGTTCAAAAAAGGAACCCGTGCGATAATTCCTTTGCAATTAATTCATTCTGATGTCTATGGTCCAATGATTGTTAGGGTAAGGTATGAAGCCTATTATTTCATCATTTTTGTATATGACTATACTAGGTATGGTCATGTCTATTTGATTTCTCACAAGTTTGAAGCATTGAGTTGCTGTGAAACTTTTATGAATCTTGTTAAGAATCAATTAGACAAGAAAATTAAAGATTTAAGAACCGACCCTGGTTAAGAATATATTTATGATGAATTTAAAGCTTTTATGTGATGAAAAAGGGATTGACCATCAATTGTCTATTACTTGAACTTCATAACAAAATAGTGTTGCAGAAAGGCAAAATAGAACCCTTTTAGACATGGTATGTTTTATGTCGGCTCAATCAAATTTGCCCATCTCTTATTAGGGAGATGTTTTGTTAACGACCACATGTGTTCTAAATCATGTGCCCTCTAAGTTTGTTGCTTCCACTGCTTATGAGTTGTGAACTGGTTAGCAACCTAACTTGAGTCATTTATGCCCTTGCAGTTGTGCTGCTTATGTCCATGATAACTCAAATAAATTTGGTAAATTAGGGCTAAAAGGTAAAAATAGTATCTTTGTGTGATATTTTGATATATCAAAAGGATATGTGTTTGTGGGTGAGCAAGTAAATGGCTCAATAACAAAATTTGAATCACGAGACGTCATATTTTTGGAAAATGAGTTTTTGAAGTTGGGTAAAGTAAGACAAGACTTTACTTTTTATGAAACTTAAAAAGATGAACTACCTGGATCTCCCTATCCGAGTGAAAGCAAAATTGATGAAGAAGGTCAATAATCTCTTCTCAACGGTCCGAATTTTCGAGATCCATCCTCCAGTGGAAGGATGAGTGTGCCTAACTCTAGTAGGAGTATGGATATTCATGATCCTTATTTGAGTGGGAGTATAGAGCTCAATCTTAGTGGGAGCATTCCGAACTATGATGAATATATGAGATATGTTTATCAAGATTTGAAATAGCAAAAATCAAAAAGGAAAAGTGTTCCACACCAACAATTTGAAATTAAAGGTGTGAATAAGGCCTTTTTTATTGCACCATAAGATAATGATGAGCTTGAAAATGTAAAAGACAACCTCTCATGCCTAAATAAAGATAAATGGATTAAGGTAATGGAAGAAGAAATGGCTTCCATGAAATCGAATCATGTTTAAAAACTGGTTGATCTACCTGAAGGATGCAAACTAATTGGGAATAAGTGGATTCTCAACATAAAGTGAAAAGCTGACGGCAATATCGAAAGATACAAGGCTCGACTAGTCACTAAGAGGTTTACACAACATGATGGAATTGACTATGAGGATAAGGTTAATTATAGATTTGGGCGCTAGTTTGGGCCTAGAGCTACATCAAATGGATGTAAAGACTGCTTTCCTCAATAGAGGATTAAAAGAAGAAATCTATATGGAGCACCTTATAGGTTTTATTGAAGACAGCAATGAACATAAAGTTTGCCAATTGATGAGATCGATCTATGGCCTAAAACGGTCTTTGAGATAATGGTATTTAAGATTTCATGAAGCAATCATGTCGAATGAGTTCAATATGATTGATAAAGATCATTGTGTTTATTCCAAAAGCTCAGGAAATAAGTCTGTCATTTTAACATTGTATGTAGATGACATACTTATAGCAGGAAACAACAAAGAATACGTAAATCTTATTAAATATTGGTTGTCATCTAAGTTTGAGATGAAAGTTATGGGCCAAGCAGATTATATCCCTGAATTTAAGATTTCAAAGGATCACTCGAGAATATTATTGTCACTGTCTCAAGAGACATACATTACCAAAGTTCTTGAACAATTTAATATGCAAAATTGCAAGCCCATAGACAACCCCATTACTAAGATTCAGTCTCTTAGCAAAAGTATGTGTCCTAAGACAGATGAGCAGATAGAACATGTGAAGAATGTTCTATATGCCAGTGCCATGGGAAGTTTAATGTATGCAATGTTGTGTACCAGACCTGATATATGCTATGTTATGGGTATGGTGAGTACATATCAATCTAACCTAGGAAAAGCACATTGAAAGGCAGTAAAAAGGATACTTAGATACCTTAAAGGTACCACAGATTATTCTCTCTATTTTTAAGGAAAGAATATACATTTGAGATGATATACAGATGTTGATTAGGAAGGAGATATGGATGATAGGAAATCCACGTCAGGTTATATTTTCTTGCTAGGTAAGGGTGCCATTTCATGAAGCAGTAAGAAACAGACTTGTGTAGCCCTTTCAACAATGGAAGCAGAATTTGTCTCTTCCTCAGCTGCAGTACAAGAGGCAGTTTGGTTAAAATGATTTATGGACCATTTGAATGTAACAGCCTCAGAGAAACCTGTGAACTTTTAGTATCTTTCTCTGCATGATATGATAACAGATCCTTTAACTAAACCTATATCAAAAGATGTGTTTGAGAGACATGTTAGGTCTCAGGGTTTGGGTAGGATTTTATTTATATTGTAATATCTTGACATTATTATTTATGAATGATAATAATTGATTTCATTGTTGGTAATACATGAGTATGAATGTTTATATGTGAATATTTACTATTATAAGATAGAGCATGTCGGACAAAAAAGTAACCAACTCACACAGGTGTTTACATTAGTTTTGTTAATAAGTTAACAAAGTCTAATATGAAGCAATTTTTGAACAAAAACTGAATTTCGAGAACATGTTAAAAATAAAAATGCCATCTTTTAGAAATTACAAGATAAGTCTTATTAACATGCAAGATAAAGGCACACATCACTATAAAAAAATTATTAAATAGCAACGAAAAATTAGCAATGGAAATAAAATTCCGTTGCTAATTTTGGTGGAGATTTTTTTCTTTAGCAATGGAAATGGAAAATCGTTGTCTTTCGTTGCTAAAAATGGAGAGAACTATTAGTGCCAAAATTTAGCAACGAAATTATATTTTGGTTGCTAAATTAGCAATCGAAATAGAATTTTGTTTCTAAGTTTCCATTAGCAACAGAAATAGAATTCCGTTGCTAAATTTTTATTTTTATTAGTTAAAGTTAAGTTTTTTTTATTGTTTTCATACTTTTTCTCTCTCTACCCCTTTTTATCTCTCTCTTTGTTTTCTCTCCAACACACGTTCTTCTCTAAAGCCAAACTCTAGCTGCCACCTCTACCCACCATCTACTTTGCTCCACCACCAAAGTGCCTCGCCTCAACTTCCATACACTAACCAGATCTCGGTAAGAGAGACTCACATTTCCCTCAACGTCCGTTGCTTTTTCGAAATCCTTCTCCAATTTGGTAATTTTTCCATTTCTTATGAGAAATTTCTTTTTTATTATGCTTTTGCTTCGAAATTTGTTTAGTAATTGAGAAAGTATCAAGCTTCTTATAAATTTTGTACTGGTTCACATCTCTTTTCGTTCCGAGATGTCATGTTATGAAGCTGTTTTATTGCCTTCTATAGTTGATGTTTCCCTCTTATATGGACCAGTAGCCTACTTGGAGATACTCCTTTATCACAATCTGTATTAGCCTTAAATTTTTCTCTATGTTTACCTATTGTGGCTATCCTCCATTGCACAACCCTATTGATTCTCTTTACCTATTAATGTGTGGCTTCTCTATAGTAGTCTTCATTTTTTGCTTTAACTTTTGGTTAGGATTAGACGCATGTTATATCTCCTTTGTTTTCTAGATTGTTATGTGTCATCTCACATTTTGTCTATACTTCCACCTGCTTTAATTGTGTCAAGTGCTTCATATTGTTGCTGGTTTTAAGCTTGTTATCAATAGCCTCTCATATGCTATTTATTCGAACTTCCAGGAAGCTTTATGGAGAGGAAAGGTACTATCGAGTTGTCAATAAAAATCAATTCTCCCTCAATGGAAGCACAAAGGAATTTTTATGGTCCTAGTAATTTTTAAAGCTTAATACTTTGTATCAGCATCTAGAGTTACTTGAAGTCCAAGTGGGTACTGCCACGGCTAATCGTACTCTTTTTCTTACTTGATGCAGTTGATTGTACTGATTCTGCTTTCCTATAAGCTCTTTATCTTGTCTTTATTATGCTTATGATGAAACTGGCTATACTTGATTTTGTATCACTTCTGATGTGAAATATATAAATACCTATTATTTTTTTGCATTATTTTTATTTTATGGGTGTTATTAAATGATCAAATTTAAATAGCATGGACTGTTTACCTTGTGGTCTAAATTTGTTGTAGTCGGCCAATAAAATAATGATAATGAGCAAATTAGCCATTTGAAGCACAACATACTTGTGAGTTGATTGAATTCGTGAAATGAATCGCAAAATTGATGGACATATATTATATTGCATAAGAGATGGTCCTTGGTGTATTGCATGGGGTCCTCATATATTTCGCTATCTTGATGTCTACTGAGTTATTTTGAGACAGCTTAACTGATTTTTTTAATCTAAAAATTTTTGTTGATCAAATTTCTATTAAAATTACTTGTACACGTTCATTTATTTTAGTAATTTTTTAATGTATAGAAAAAACAATTGTCTAAATAATGTTAGTTTGCTGTTCTGGTTTTACTTGTTCCTCTCTTTACTTGGGGTTCTCGAGCAATCTTACTTGTTGGGTCTGCATATACTTGTTGGCTGCTTTCACTATGGTCAATCTCCTTAACAACGTCACTCATGTGCAAATAATATGTGGTGATAATTTCTCATGCTATTATTTTCCATTACCTTTGTAGGCTGCTGTACCAGTAGATTCTAAGAACAGATCACGAATTTGTACCTTCATTGCAGTTTCTTCGATTTGTAGTGCCTACTACATTAGTGGTTCATTTATTGGTCTAGAATATAAAGAAGTAAGAATCTTTTTATAGTCCTATCTTTTTTGAATTTATTTTTGCTAGTTTGAATGGTGTGAAAGTTGTTTGTATTGGGATTTCTATCTTTGTGGCTGGCATGATACTTTTGCATTTATTAACTATATTTTTGCTTATGTGTCAATATTTATTAAAAACAAGTAAAACATAAAATTTAACTTGCAAATTCTCAACAGCAGATGCTGTTGTATGTTGGATTCAATGCATATGAAAGGAAAAACTGAAAAAGCAATAACATTTTAAATTGGAAATTTGTTTTGGTATTCATGCTTATTGGCTACTACTGTTAAATAATTTTCATAATTATTCGTCATATTTTTGGGTGAAGATTTGAGCCAATTGTTCCACACATGTGATCTTTATTAGTCACTTGCATGATCTTTTTCAGTATCTTGTATGGCTATTTGGAAATTAATTGAAAGATGGAGATGATAGCATACCGAATTTGTTGGAAATCGTAGGTCTGATGGTTTTTGGTGTCATTTTCATTAAATACTTATTATTTTGTCTTAGTCCCAACTCAAGTTTTGTTTTTAAACCAGTGAATTTGAGAGGGACCTTGGTCTACTATTTTCCAAAAGGGGAAAATAGAGGTCTAGAATTGGAAATCAGGTAAAATAATCTAGAACAAGGACAAAGTTCCAAATGCTTATGGATGATATAAAGAAGGGCATGCCTACAAGTCTTTATGTCTATTAGTTGCTATTATATATGGATTTTCACGTTAAAATTATGTTAAAACAAGGTTGAATGAATGAATAAATCCAAATTTGTAAATTGTATGATTGTGTATTGCAAAGGAATAGAATTAAAAAAATGCTGAGAATTTGTATGGCCTTATTGTAGTTGCTATTGGAAGCTTTTTTTGATGTTTAATATAGTTTAATATGAATAATCAAAAAATGTGATGTGATTAATGTTGAAATGGTAGTTTAATATAGTTTTTTAATTGCAAGATTATGTTTCATTTGATTTGTAACCACATGGATGGTAGGAATTGAAAAAGGACCACTTTAGAAAGGCATAACTTTTTGCTCGATTATTCAATTAACTCGAATTTTTTTTCATTTCATGTAACTTTTTGAGATTTCCATGATGACAAGTTTTCAAAGGTGCCTTGTCATATTTCATCCTCAAAACTTTGTTTTTTGCTTAAAAATGGGCATTTTTTGGTTCAAATTGAATTTAAGTCTTATTTTTATGTATCTAATGGATTGTATTAAAAATCATCCCCTTTAGTACTAATTTATACAATAAAAGGTAGTCACATATTGAACTTATGAACTCTATTTTTGGTAGATAGAATATGCATGGCTGAAATTATGAACTTATGAATTGTATTTTTAGTAAATAGAATATGCATGGCTAAAATTTTTAAATCATGCCTTTTGTATCAATGTGCTTTTTTTGTAAAGATTCTAATGATATTTTTAAATATATGCAGTAATTTGAGCAGTGTTTGTCAAGGTCTTTACGGCACTGCATTGGTAGTGTTTGTTATAAAGGTTAGATTTTTTTTCTTGCTTTTAATTAAAAATTTAAGCTCGATGTTTCACCTATTTCAAATCTAATATCTATTTAATTTATGCTATCCACATTTATTGTACTATATATGTATATAAATAAGGTCCAAATCAAGTTACCTCTCATTTTTTATTATTTTGGTGAAAATTAATAATAGTGGTGTGAGTTCTTGGCTTTTTCTTTTTCTTTCCTTTTTACTAATACTCTCTAAAGCTTTAAAAGCATAAAGTTAGAAGAAACTGCATCGCTACAGTCCAAGAATAGTAGCTCTTTGTGAAATTTGCCACTTCCAAAAGACTTGGCAATTGCTCATCCCAACTGCCCCCTTCATCCGTGTTGTGAGTCTTCTCTCCCCATATCCAAAATAAAGATATTTTTGGTTTTTTATCCCCTATTTGTGTTCTTTATGGACAAAAAAGGCACTAATGCCATCTCTAATAGAGGATTCTTATTCCATTTATCTAAATGTTAGCCATTTTTTTCTTGCCAGTCTCCAAAAAATTTCGCAATTGCAGTCAAAAAAGAGGAGACCAAAGTTAAGGTAAGTGAACTTATTCTTTTGGTGCATTTATTAAATATATGATTGCATGTGTTGTTACTGCAATTAGGAATTTCTTAACATCAGCTATTAGTTCTTCTTAGGAGCTATGCAACCTAGTATCGAGCTCCCTACAATGCTGTAATTTCTTAAATTAGGATAGGAGTACTTTTGGTAGAAGAGTGTTGTTATCTTGATAGTATATTTTATCTCATTAAATTGTCTTAGGTTAGCTTGGTGTTAAGGTGTTATTGAAATTTTGAAAATATGAGATGACAACATTCAAGTAATAGCAAATCTTAAGTTAAACTCTTGGAAGGTTGTCCTTCTTGAAGATAATTCATGAAAAACAAAACTTTTGAGTTTTTCAACTGGAATAGTTTGAGCTGAATGGATAGGAAATAAATGAAATAAAATTTAGTTAAATATCCAACTTGTACACAACCTTTAGCTTCTATATTCTGCCCCTTTCATACAAAATTTAGGTAATGTTTGTATCCTACTGTGAATGCACAAAAGAAATGCCCATCAGTTTATTATAGATTTTGATTTGAGCTATATGTTTGGAATTGGAATTCTACATTTGTAATAATTATAAATTATTCATTTGATTTTTACATTGTTGTGTTTTGTTGCCAAACTTGCAAAGTGATATAATGCATTGAAGAGATAGAGTTTGGTGGTAGAAAAAAATAATTAAGAAATTATAATAATTTTTAGCGATGGATGGCACTGTTATTAATTTTTTTTATTGGTGGGTGAATTTAGCAATGGAAATCAATTTCATTGCTAAAAAATAACAACGGTCAAATTTGCAACCATTAATTTCATCACTAATTCTGATTAGAAACAGAAAATCAACAATTTCTATTGCTAATTGAGTATTTTCTTGTAGTGCATGGGGTTGTATGCTTAGGATTAAGATCCAAAATAGGATTAAGAATGATTCGAGGATATGTTAAATGTAACTATCATATTCTGTCCAAAAGCCAGAAGTAGTCTTGAAGGAAGTGGACTAATGTTGGATGCTTTGGTGCATTGCAACCTTATGCTTTTGTATGGTGTTAAATAATAATAAGATGTGCACTCCTTTAAAGGAAATGAGAAAACACCATAGCACATGCATCATACCATGTGTGTTTAAATTGAGCAAGGGAAGGAAATTTTATGTTAATGATCTCAAATTTTCTCTAGTGATTTTTCAACCCTTAAAATCCTTAACTTATACCAGATTTATAGTTCAGTATGGCTAGCTTAGTTAGTCTCCAAAGGGTAATGAAAAAATTTTAGCCTAACGGATTTAATTTGAAAAGCGAGTTAGACTATGATGGATGGTATATAATAAATGGGGAAGATGTTTTTCGATCACATTTGGTGGTTTCGTGGTTCACTAGTTAACCTATTATAGTCTTTATAAGTAGAGACACAATAATGAACAAAAAAATTATTTTTATGAGATCATGAGATAAAACAAAGAATGTGAAAAAATAATCTAGGTTTTGGCATACTATTATGAGATCTTATTTCTCAAGATGCTATATATCCCTAACAGGTGTATAGCATTTGTGTTCTCGATGTATGCTGGTGACATGAACTATCTGCCTGTATGATAGGAGAGAATGACTAAAAATTATTTCATCATATGCAAATAGGAGATGAAAGAGTTTACGATATGCCCATGACTCACGAGATAAGAAATTGGCCCTAGTATAAATGAGAATATATCAAAATAGGAAGTAATATACATGGAATTTATTGCATATTGGGATTTCCCTTAATTAGAAAATCTGTCATAATTGGTGGTAATTAATATAGGTAGTTACCTAGTTTGAATTAGGTAACTGGCATATTAATGATAGATATTATTTTGTATACTTAATTTTTGTAACTGTCAATTTAATTCACACTAATTAAGATAATTTAATCTTACCTTAATTAAAGCCCTATATAAGGGCTAAAATTTAGCTTTATAAGAATGCAAGAAAAATCTCAATACCAAAACTTTGTCGAATTGCTTTCACACATTTTTCTCTCTTTTCGTTGGGGTTTTTAGTTCGTGGCATTAAATTTTTCATCTTAAGGCTTATGTGACGTGGGTGAGAACTAAACCAATGATGTAAAAAGTGGTTAATCTTGACGTTTGTAAATCTGCACTTCGAGAGGTATTTATTTGTACTTTTTGTTATATGTTATGCCATATTTCTTTCAATAATAATAATAATAATAATAATAATACTCTGAATCTAAAAGTGGAAACCACACATGGAAAAATCTAATATAATTATAGAATTTGTGGATATCAAGTTCTCCAGAAATAAGCCGAATTCAATTAACTAATCTCTAGGTTCTTAATTCAAAAATCAATTGCAAATTAAAGCCTAATCAGAAATAATAAATTAAGAAAACTTTTAAGATAATAATTACTAAATGTGAGCAATAAGAAAATAATAAATAGCACATAAAAGCATATATATATATAAGGTGTGTTGTGAGTGATAAATTGGTAGGTGAGGAGGCTGCTAAGCTTATAGTCATTGCGATAGGCCTTCCCTTAGATTGGAAAAAGCCTCAATTTGATTTTGAGGTTCAAGTATTCAATTATTGTAAGCATAAAGTCTAAAAGTTTCAAAACATCAATTTATTAATTAAATTATTTTATTCTCCTAATCAAATTCATACTCACAATAGCAAATGTGCCATCCTTAATTATAGCATGCACAACACTTCTAATGTCAATTTGAATTAGATAAATATTACCATAATAACATTTGTTTAATGAAAATAAACTTCTAATGAATTTTGCATTAGAGTGATTTTAGAGTTTAAAACATTGCCAACAATAAACTAAACATAATTGATAACCAATCAATTTTTAAAGATAAACCTACAATTAAAGACATCGATTACCAAAGTACTGACTGTAAAATGAACTAGTTATTACCAAAAAATATCAGAACTAATCATATTTAAAATTCTAAAGAGAGTGACAAATAATTAATAAAAACTTCTATGATCGAAGTCAGTGGGCATCCTAACAATCATTTAACATTTAGTAAAACCTAAGGGATGATAAATAATGCAATACACATATGTGGTAGTGCACATACCATTTGGAGTTGAATTCCTACAATTTTAACTCATTTTTGTATCAGGGTCACATTATTTTCGTCAATCACTGGAGCTTTGTCGGAGATGATCTGCCCCTACCTAACTTGATTTGGGGCTTCTAATAACCCCCCGAGAGCATTTACACACTCCAACGCATTGTGGTATGGTAGAAATCCATGCTCGAGTAGTCAGTTTACCCCTTTCTTTGATCTGTCTGTTACCGATGGGTAGGGAGGAATGGAGGACATCGAGATCATCACCTCACCTTAGGGTCTCACCGGTGCTGCTCTTATCATCACTGGAAGCTAAATGAGGATAAAATCTCAAGCATAAGCTTTTAAGTGGAAGAGAACCTAAAATCGGGGGTAGTTGCGATATTAGGGGCAGATCAGACGGCGGATGAGAGAAGACGGCTTCGTTGTTGGCTACAGTGAGTGAATGGCATCGGATCACCGGTGTTGGTGAGCCACTCTACCTTCTTCAGTATCCTGTTCTTCCTCTATGTTTTATTTTCCTTCCCCTTCTCCAATCTTGTCTCTCTGCCTCCCTCCTCTCATTTTTTCTTCCCTTTTATTATTATTATTATTATTATTATTATTATTATTGGTTGTTTCATAAGAAGAATAAGGCAAAGAGAGAAGGGTTAATTAGAATTTTTTAAAAGACAAAAATATTCATATTTTTATATGTACAATATCTATTAAATGGGGGATAATTTCGTAAATGAATTTATATAGACTTTTTTATTTGTATTCATAGATATAATATGTACACATAATGAATACATATTAAGCATACAAATTACTTTTATAATTAATATCTATCCAATATTATTAAAATTTAAAAAAACAAAATTTTATTTACTTTATATGGGATGATTTAGAAATCAATAAAGATAAATTGATTGAGCAAAATAATTTGAAAACACATTAAAAAATAAGAAAAAGGTCAATTTCACTAGTTTTAGAAGCAAATTATACTTGATTAAATCTATAGTATAATAAGATTGCAAGCAAAAAACTACAATTATAATATAATACAATTGCAAACGAAAAAGTAAAATTAAAAAATTTATTTTAATTAATGAAAGTATTAAAAATAATTATTAAATTTTGGTCAAAATTTCTTAATTATATAATTTTGAGATTAAATGTGAATTTTATCGAAAATAGTAAAAGGACTGAATTTCCATATAATTTCATTATAAAGCAAAATTATTAAACATAATCGGTAAAAATAAATATGTATGTATATTTTTTATTAATATTATAATGTTTGGTAAAATCAATAATCAAAACAAATTTTTGAAAAAAATTTAATTGAATATAGACAATTAATATAATATAAAATATTTTTAATGACAATATTTGTGACAAAATACAAAATTTTTCGCTAATGATGAAGCAAAACTAAATATCCTTTAGCGATTGAATTTTTTGTCGCTAACATTCACGCTAAGGTTGATGCCAAATTTACTTACAAAAATTATTCATCACTACAATTTCACTTCAATTAATGACTATATTTGCATCACTATTTTTGAGGAAATTAATTTCCTAGAAACGTTTTTAGTGAAAAATTTGATCACTAATTTCTTCGCAAAAAAATGGTGTCATTCTTTATTGTAAAATTTAGCAATTATTTTTAATTTTTTGTTGCTATTTTGTCGCTAAACTTATGATCATTACATTTTCACAACTGAAATTAAAAACTATCGCTAATTAGTGATGAACAATATGTCGTAGTTAATTTCTGTCACTAATTCAAGCTTCTTTTTTTTGTAGTGTTACTCAGCTAGCAATAGTAAAAATTGAAGGAAACCATCATTTGTCAAAGAATTTTTTACGGATTTCAGGGAATGATCAATACAGGGTTGGCAATGCATTTATGGATCTTCCAAATTTCACTTCTCCTTCTACAACCTATCATTTGCAACAATCTTAATTGATTCCCTTTTTATAACAAAATTATGTTCAAACTCACTCTTTTATTCTCTTTCTTGCAAATCAAGTTTCTTTCATAAATTTCTCTAAGTTGTGGTAAAGGAGTCCAAAGAGCTATAAAGGAGATAGGATACACATCAAAATATACTAGTTGGATGGATACTTTGCTTTCTATTATCTGAGCCTCTTGTTCCAAAAGATTTGTTATAGGTATTTTGACATCAAATTTGTTGTTAATTAGTAAAATTTCTTCCAAATTTGTCTTTTTTTATTTTGATTTTTGAGTTTGTTGAGATATAATAATGGAGTACTAAAAACATCTAAAATTTTGTTTTAGTAATTAGGGTTAATTTTGGTTGAATGATATCATTGGCACTTGGCTTAAAACAAAAATTTCTAAAATTTTACTTCAAAACCATTTAATTTAGGCAATTTTACAAAGAATGGATATTGAATTTGTGATCATATTCCTAACTTCTATTATAGGATTTGTTGAAACTAAGAGAAAACATACACTTGTTGTTAATGGGTTCCTAAATTATCATCAAACAATTAATTCCTATTTCAATGCTTTGACTTTGGTGCACATTGGATTGGGAACGAGATAGAAGAGATCAAAAGTGAGAGGCTAAGATTTGTTAAGCTTAATGAGGAAAATTTTAGCTACTTTAAAGTAAAGAAAGCATATCCAGCCGAAGCACTAGCGAGGAGAAATTAAAGAATGCCTATATTGACTCAAACAAACACATCCAACCAATGCCAATGTTGAGTAGCTAGAAGCACTACCAGTCATTGATAATTGTGAATTATACTATATTTTTAGTATGTGTTTAGTGTGCTTATTGTGTCATTTTGGTGTTTATTTATTTAATTTAGTGTTTAATTGTTACATTTATTATAATATGTACCTAATTGCATAAATTGGTGTTTTTAGGTGTGAAATTAAAGAAAAAGAAAGATTTAAGGGGAAAAGAGGAAACTCAGCCTTTAAGGGAATTTTTTAAAGAAAAATATTTGCATGTTTAGTCCAAAAGCCAGTCACTCGGTGGAGTGAAAATTCACTCCACCGAGTGAGGCATGAGAAGAAGGTTCACTTCGATGGAGTGAATTTTCACTCTACTGAGTCATCTTAAAGGATAAAAACAAAGAAGGTACACTCGGTGGAGGGCTTTTTCCCTCTGCCGAGGCAAGAAATTCAATTACGATCAAATTTTTATTTTTTCTAGAACAGGAAGTTATTTACATTAGGTTTCTTCCTATTTGAGGATTTTTAGCAGATAAAAACACCAATATATAAAGAGCACGAATTCAGAGAATTAGTAGGGAGTTAGTTTTATGGTTTTTACTCTTTCTTTTGTAAATTAGTGTTTATTTTTCTCTTCTAGCTTAGTTTTCTTTTTCTTCTTAGTTTTCAATTCTCTAAAAGACTCAAGCTTTCTACTAGTGTCCCAAGAAGTCATCAAGAGCAAGTTTAAAGCTTCATGAGTATTGTATCTCTTTAATTTAGTTTTATTTCATCTTAATTATGTTTGGTAAGTAGTTTAATTTTCTTTTGTCAAAGGATACTTGAATCCTTAATCTTTTATTGTAATGACTTAGTTATACATGATTATTTTTTGAATTTGAGATAATTATGTGTTGTTAAGAGTGGGTTAAAACTAAGAAAAGTTGAATTATGAATAAAATGAAGTTAAGTTTGCATGAAAAAAAAGTTTAATGGATGTCTAAGAGTTTAAAATCGGATTTTTATGCTAGATGTTGAATTATTCCTAATAAGAAGGTTTAATACTTAAAATGATAGTATGAATAAGCTATCTTGCTTTATTTAATTGGTTTTTCCATAATCATTTGTGTTCTTTTTAACTGAGTCATTGCAATATTAGTTGAGGTGGATAGTTCCTTTAGCAAAAGTGTTTTAGCTATTACTCTATTTGTAATTTATTTTAGTCTAGTTTTTGTTTTTGTTTTGCTTTATTGTCCATTTAGTTTATTTCTTGTTTTTAATTCAAAAACTTGGGAAATAATCTCAAAATAATTTAACTCAAATATAGATATTTTACTTAGCAATCCATGTTTTCTTGGGTACGATATTCAGGGTCTTAATCTTATTTACCTATATTACTAGTCGATTTAGTACATTTGCTAGACTCTGGTCAGGTTTTTAGTGTTGTTTCTATGGAAAACACTAACATTATTTTTAGATTTTAAAATGAATTTTTTGTGTTTTTCTTCTTCCTTCTTATTCCTTATTCTTTTATTAATTTTATTCTTTTCTTTTTTGCAGGTGTCAATAGTTTATGGTAAGAAGTGATCTAATTTTGCCTATTGATCCTGAAATTGAGAGGACGTTTCATAGGATTAAGAGATTAAGGCAAATCGATTTGAATTTAGAAGATCAGGAACATAACAACTTAATAACCTTAATAACCACCCTCTCTATGACCCACCTATAGATGATTCACCTTTGATAAAGGAGCAAGGCATAAATAATCAAGCTCAAGGGAATGGGTTTAAGCCTATAACCATTAGAGACTATGCTACTCTTAGGTGGAATAAGGAACATAAGACCATTATGCTACCCAGAAATCAACATTTTGAATTGAAACCTGCTACCATCACGATGGTCCAAAAGAATCAGTTTTTAGGATTGAAAATTGAGGATTTAGCCAACATTTGGATATTTTTCTAGAGATTAGTGATACAGTGCAAATACCAAATCTGTTTATGGATGCTATTAGGCTTAAGTTATTTCCTTTTACTCTTATTGGTAAAGCAAGGGACTAGTTGCAAATGCTACCAAGTCAATCTATTAGATCATGGGACCAGATGCAAGAAAAATTTTTAGTCAGATTCTTCCCACCTAACAAAACAACCATAATTAAGAATAGTAATTACAATTTTTAATAGTTTTATGAGGAACCATTTTATGACACTTGGGAAAGATTTAGGAGACTTCTGAAAAGCTATCCACACCATGAAATTGTTGTATATCAATTAATGTCTACTTTTTATGCAGGTGTGAATCAGACAACTAGGTCTTTCCTAGATGCAACCTTAGGTTGAAGCTTTATGAACAACATACCTGAAGAAGCTTTCCAATTACTTGATGAGATGGCTACCAATGATGTTCAATGGGCAAGCACAAGAACCACACAGAAGAAACAAGCAATACAAGGTGTAGATGAGGTAGCCATATTAAGGGCACAAATGAAGTTGTTGAAGAAGGAGGTAAGTGGTTTAAAGGTTCAAAATGTATCATATTTATCTCAAACCTGTAATATTTATACAGGGACACATGTAGCACCTGAAAATAAAAGTGAGGAAGGTTTAAGTACATTAGTGGAAAAAGTAAATGCATTAAACCGTTATAGTAATACCTATAATCCTAGGTGGAGAAATCGCCCTAATTTTTCATGGAGAGAAGGAAACCATGCATTTTCATCCAATAATCAACCTAGGGCCCCCTTTAACTAAAATGTAGGTCCCCATAGGAATAACCATTAATCCCACCAAGCTCAAACCCAACCACACTACCTATCCACATTTCAAGCTCCATCATATCAACCCTCAGATTTTCAAGCTAGACTTTAACCCCCACAGGATAGAAAACATAACTTAGAGGAAATATTTGCTAGCTTTATAACCACCCAATCCTCATTTATAACTATTCAATATACTAGGTGGAAATCTTAGGATATTTGGATGAGAAATCAGAATACCTCAATTGGGAACTTAGAAACTCAAGTGCGGCAACTTGCAAATTCTCTCTCAAATAGGACCCATGGCACTTTTACATTTAATGTAGATCGAAACCCAAAGAAAGAAGCAAAGGCAATCACCTTGAGAAGTGGGAAAAAGGTAAAAGAAGCTAAAAATGCTAAGAATTCTTCTAAAGTAGTGGAACCAACAATAGAGGTAAGTATTTATAGACCTAAAATTATTGATGAGATGTCTTCTATTGTTAAGAAAGGTAAAGGTAAGAAAAAGCTTGTTTCTACTATACTTGATGAGTCTAAGTTGCCTTATCCATCTCCAACTAAGAAAGAGAAGCATAATGAATAGTTAATTAGATTTTTAAACATATTTAAAAAGTTACATGTAAATTTACCATTTGCTGAAGCTCTATAATACATGCCTAAATATGCTAAGTTTATGAAAGAGTTATGTTCTAATTAAAAAAGCTAAAGGGTGTAGGAATAGGTCAATTATATAAAAATTGTAATGTAATTTTAATGAACCAAATTTCAAAAAAATTAAAGGATCCTGGTAGTTTTACTTTACCATGTGAATTGGGAGGAAATTTTGTTAGTCATGCATTATGTGATTTGGGTGCTAGCATAAACTTGATGTCTTATTCAATTTACAGGAAATTAAATTTAGGAGACATCAAGGAAATCCGAATGATACTACAGTTGGCGGATAGATTAGTGAAAAGGCCAAAGTTCATAATAGAGTACTTATTAGTGAAGGTTGGAAATTTCATATTTTCGATTAATTTTGCAGTAATGGATATGGAGGAGGACCGTAAGGTGCCATTGATTGTGGAAATGCCATTTTGAACATAACAAAGGCATTGATTCATGTACATGGGTAAATAGTAACTTTGAGGTTCAATAAGCAAGAGATGGTCTTTAATGTTAATAAGTTGATGATGCACCCTTCGATCTCTTCATCCCAAAATCTTCTAGTAGGCTTGATCATCCCACTAATCTAGTCAAAGACATCATTAAAGATCTCAAAACCAGAAACAACTTCCCCACCAACCAACACAAGCACAGCTTCACCATAATACTAAAGCGAAGCTATTATGGGAACAAAACTATTAGAAATATATGGTATGCCTTCTAACTTTACTGGTTTCTTTCCCCTATCATCAAACCTTTTATAACCCAATCCTCTCCGGCTAGTTTGACCTATAGTGGTGATAAGCTCAGAGGGACCCTGGGAGTTTTTTCCCAAGCCAACTCCCGGTAAGAAGTTTATTCTCTTTATTATGTTCACCACTTACGGGGTATAATCCTGTTCATCCTTATCACTAGCATTGAAAGCAACTAGATGAAATCTACTAAAAGGTTGATTAGCTATTCCCAAAATAGAGACTTGATTCTTTCTCGTGGCCTTTACAATAACCACTTTCCCTTCATATGGAATCTTGATCATCTAATGAAGAGTAGATGGAACTCCTCCTAACTTGTGAAACTAAGGCCTTCCCAGCAACACAGAAAAGTTTACAGGTATTGGAAGCACCACAAACTCAACTTTAATATTGATCTCTCCAATCTTAACCTCGGCCCTGAAAGTATCTGCTGCTTGTCTATAAGAATTATCATAAGCTATAACTACCAGATTGGACTTATTCAACATTGACTCGTTCAGTGCAAAGGCATAAAGTGCCACCAATGGATATATATTAATTGAAAAGCCATCATCCACCATTACATAGGCCGTATGTTTCCTATTGACTTAGACCTTTATATAAAAAGGACGATTATGCTCCTGACCCTTAATGGGTAGATCCCCATTGGTATGCACAATGCTTTCACCATTATTTTCTCTAACTAGATTAAGCAATTCTGAGGGTTAAATGGTAGTGGTCATGCTAGATTCAGATAAGACCTCCACTATCTTATGTCTGTAAAAAGGTGATTGGCTCAATAACTCCTATAAAAAAGTCTAAGTCGGTGTCTTCTTTAATTGCTTAAGAATTTGATCCCCCTCTTGCTTCTTCTCTGAAGGTGATGATTGAGAATCTGCGAGTCTTTTTATTTCAAGCACCACTCAACCACTCCAAGTAATCAACTTTACTTTTTGCACTTCCTCATCATTTTCTGAGTCCCATAGGTCTAAAGGATTGATGGAAATTTCATCCTCATTAGGCAATTCCAAATAGTCAAATACACATACCTCCAATTCCTACTATTCTCCTACATTTGTTTGCTCGAGCTGAGTGATAGCCAAGTACTCATTGCTATATAAATCACATAGAACCTGCATTCTGGGATACCTGAATCAATCATTGACACAAGGGATGGAACTGCATTGTAATTCCCTTTCTTCTTTTCCCTTTTTTCGAATTAGTGATCTGCTTGCTATTGATAAGATCTTGAATTCTATCCCTTAGAGTTCTACAATGGTCTGTAAGATGACCAGTATGCTAGTGGAATGTACAATACTGATCAACCCTATGACTAGGCTAACCTTGATTCTTGGCAGGTCTTGTCGGTAAAGGCTATAGTTTCCCTTCTTTCATCAAACAATTTAATACCCAGGATAAAGATCAGCCTAAATTTGACTACTACCTCTAAGTACCCTCAGCAATTGATATTTCAGTCATCTTTCAAGTAGTAGCAGCACCACTATTTTTTTTTTCAGGCATAGTTCTATACCTATGATGCTCGGCAACAAAACCACCACTACTTGTAGAACTCACTTTCTTGGCTAGATGTTCACCTTGGGCCTCAATAGCAATGTCTTTTAGGGACTTCCAATCCTTCAACAATTTCGTCTTTAGACTTTCCTTAAAAAAAGAACTAGCATTCCGAATAAAAAACTTGATTTGATCAGGGGTTAACCAGTGTCTAGCAAGTGTACTACATTAGCTAGTAATATGGGGAAATAAGATTAAAATCCTAAATATCATACCCAAAGGAACATGGATTGCTAAGCAGAATATCTATAATTGAGTTGAATGTATTTGAGATTATTTCCCAAGTTTTTGAATTGAAGGCAAGAAATAAACTAAATGGACAATAAAGCAAAACTAAAACTAAAACTATACTAATATAAATTAAACACAGAGCAATAGCTGAAATGCTTATGCTAAAGGTGTTATCCTCCTCAACGTCCAATGTAATGACTCAAATCAAAAGTAAGACAAGTGATTATGGAAAAACCAGAAATAAAGCCAAATATCTTAGTAAAGAATATCATTTTAAGCATTAAACCTTCTTATTAGGAATAATTCAACACCTCGTATAAAAATCCAATTTTAAACTCCTAGACATCTATTAAACTCTTTTTTCCAGCAAACTTATGTTCAATCTATTCTTAGTTCAACTTTTCTTAGTTTTAATCCACTCTTACTAACACACGATTACCTCAAATTTAGAAAATAATCATGCATCAATACCAATGATTTAATCCAAGAACATGCATAGCATAGATCATACTTAAATTGATCATCAACTATTAATCAAATAAGTTAATAATCAATCTTAATACAACTAGAGATAAGAATTTGCACAGAAACTAAGAAATAATCAAACTTGTATTGAATTAAAGTTCAAACTAAGTCATTAAAATAAAAGTATGAGGGATCAACAATCTTTTAGCAAAAGAAAAGAAAACTACTTACCAAATATGATTAAAATGAAAGAAAAATAAATTAAAGAGATATAATACTCATGAAGCTTTAAACTTATTCTTGATGACTTATCCACACACTAGTAGAAAGCTTGAGTCTTTACAAGGATTGCAAACTAAGAAAAACAAAACAAAAAACTGGGCTGAACTACTGTACAAAATTAACTAAAGAAAACTAGGTTAAAAACTAAGTAAAATTCGTAATTCTCATCCTCCTTCATCTCTTCCAAGTCCAATGCGTAGGTCTGCTTATATGGCCTCCAAAGAAGAAATTTTGATGTCTTCAAACTTTCTATTTCAGCAAAATAAAAGAGTTTGATCATAATTCTAATTCTTTGGCTCGGTAGAGTGAGTTTCGACCTTTTGTCCTTTTCCTACTCTGTAGA
This sequence comes from Excoecaria agallocha, assembly GCA_037975025.1. NCBI lineage: Eukaryota > Viridiplantae > Streptophyta > Magnoliopsida > Malpighiales > Euphorbiaceae > Excoecaria > Excoecaria agallocha. The sequence goes on from CM075816.1 coordinate 33,524,246, forward strand.
GTGAAAAACTCACTCCACAAAGTGGCATTCTTCTCATTTTTCCTCTTTAGGCTACTTGGTAGAGTGAGTAATCCACTCCACTGAGTGACTATGTTATGGACTACATGATAAAATTTTTCTTCTTAAAAATCTTTCAACTGCTGAAATTACATTTTTGCCCTTGTAATTTCTCTTTTTCTTTAATTACACACCAAATTACCCCTAAATTAACATAATAAACACACTAATAATATAGTATAATTCATACTTATCATGGGTGTCAGGCTTTCTTTTCATCTCCATGATCCAGTTCCTCCACCTCATAAGATATTCATAAAAAGATTCATCTGGCTTTTGCTGTAATAGCTTAAGGTCTTTTAAGGTAACTTCCATCCTTGAACTACAGTCATACTGCCTTAGAAATTCTTCTATCAATATGTCTCAGCCATTCTTAGTATGCCTATCTAGGCCATGGTACCAGTCAATTGCAAGACCAATAAAACTAAGGCTAAAATATTCAACTTTCTGCCTTTTAGTGAGATTGGTGCCCTTTATAACTAAAGTATACCATCGATCTTAGGCAAATCGGGCATTTTAAACGATTGAGGAAGTACATCCTCACTTTCTAAATCTCTATCTTTTAATCTAACTCCCTTTCTTACTGACAAAACCCAAGCCATCGCTTTTATTTTCTCCTCCATCTTTTTAAGGACTAGATCTTCATTCAAGATTTCCTTCCTTTCGAAGTTTGTAACACAGATGGTTTTTCCTCCTCTGAAATGAAATCCTCTTTAGGTGTAATTTCCTTGTCTTTTTGTTGCTCTACAAGTTGAACTCGTGACCTAACTCCTCTTGACTCAGCCACTAAGCAAGGTCCTGCGTGGGGAGTGATAGGAGTACCTCTTGCAGTCCCAGGCTCATCAGTGGTCAAAGGTTACTGACTAATAGGCTATGCTATAGAGTTCATAATGTCTGTCATCATGGATCTCATCCTCCTTTCAAACTTATTAAATCCTCTATCCATCTCTTGACTGTCAATGGCTCCGCCCCATGTTAGATCTGTCATATCTGTTCTTTCATATGTAATCTCAAAGATTTCAATCAACCCCAAATCTAGCTCTAATATTGATTCAAACTAACTTGACAAAGACCTTCTGACTTGATGCTCGTTCGGACTTCTAAACTAGCTTGCTGACTCTATGGTGACTGTAACTACTAATCCCTTAATCAATGCTCCAATCTTCCAACACTTTAGAAAGAATTTCTCATTGCCAATATACGTCGAGCAAAGCAGTTGTAGCTTCCCCTTTAGTGAATTTTCAAAGAACTAAGGCTTAAAGCTCGTCCAAGTATTACTCATCTTCCTATAATAAGTGAAATTCTCAAACTACATGGATGACTCTATAGTGGCTGTAAAAGAAGCTGGTTAATATGATGCATGATTATGTATGAAATGCATGAACATAGCATATATCATTTATACAACACATGCACAGGCCAAAGTGAAACCTTCCTACCTTATTTCTCCCACATAGGTGGTCGTGCAGTCTCTTTCCTTTGCAGGGTTTATTTATGGGTTAGCAAGGAACCTGATGAACACATATGGTGTACGAAAAAAACTGGCAGTATGATCTCCCTAATTTAAAGCACAGGCAAATGCGATATGGATCTTTATACACTAGTCATTCGAATAATCCTAAAATAAGCCCATCGAGGCATGATAGCTTTTAACAGCAATTACCTTGGCTTATCAAAATTTGATTGAGTGTATCGATATCCAAATAGCAATCAAAGTATTAAGGTACATGTTACCTAAAATAAGTATCTATACCAGTACATGAGGCATGGGTCTGGTAGTAAAACTTTAGGGCTACCGAAGTATGGTCCCTGCCAATAGGTCTAGCTCATTACAAGTATAACAACCCGTCGGGTCACCATTTTATATACAGAATAGGTATAAGGCTTGGGCTAGTGGTCCTCTCTAACATTCCCCTACATTGAGTGAATGTAGGGCCACACTTCAAGATCACATTGGGGTTAAATAAGGATGCTTAACTTAAGAATAAGGCCGTAACATGCTTTAATGCATCTTAAGTTAGAAAAGAACTAACACAATCAAACCATAAGCAAGTATTTGTGCCGTATCGACCAAACTATTTTCAAAATCGAATTAAACACTCCCCAGTAGAGTCACCATTGTGATGCACACCGAACCTTATAAGGCATCCGGTGTGCTCTTAATAACTCACTTTTAAGGCTCAAGATCGAATGAGATTCGTTTAACTTATGAAATCAGTCGCTTTGTAATGGATAAGGCTTCTGTCCAACACACAATGCACTCGAGCCTCCAAAAGGCATGAGATAACGTATTAAAGTAACCTTGTCCATTTACTAACAACCAACTTACGAGGCATCTACTGAGCATCACAAGACGTATATTTAGGAGCCATTACCTAATAGAACATTGGGAAAGTATTTTTTTAATACCTTATGATACCAAAACCAGAGATAGTTTGGATCATATTTCTACTTACAACACTTGATTGATAGCTAACATAAACAATCACTTATGATCCATCATGTTGACCCTTCCTTCATGGATTGCAAAGAATATAATAGAGCAAATAAATAAACATATTAGCATACATAAAAAAAATGATAAAATTCATACATAAATCATGGGTATTTAAGGAAATTGGTCCCAACATGCATAAGTATTAGGTTATAATTATTTCATTAATTTTTACAGCTTTAAGTAAAATAACATTTTTATACATGATATAAATAAAATAAATAGAAAGAATAAATATACATAAATTGGGGTATTCGTTTATTCCTAAGAACGTTGGTTTCCCATATATATTTACAAAATTCTTTTTTAGTATGATTTTTCGGGCAAAATAGGACATTGGTCCAATTTATAATTGAAATCCCAATTAATTTAATAAAAATTGTATAAGCAACTTCTTTACTTTTCGTGCTAAAAATACCCCTTTTTACTACATTAAAATCGATAATAAATATACAGGCCAAAATATACAAATAATAATGATGAAATAAGCTAAAAAGTTATCTTATATAAGCTTAGTCGAATTCATTTCCTCCTAGTAGATTTACATGTTCATACATCCAAAATAGTAGGGATGATTGATTAGACAATAGTAAAGAAATGAATAAGAATTATGACACAAAGAAAGTGAATATGCAAGCTATGTGTACTATAAAAAAATATAATAAGGTACAAAAATTAATAGCCAAAAGAGTTGAAGGCAAAATAAAGTCAAAAGGTCAAGCAACTCTGTTGGGAGTGAGTCACGGCTGAAAAAGGGATCAAGTTACAGGAACTGAGGGTACGTCACACCCCTTCTAGTGAGTTGTTGTCCGCTTATAAGTGAGTTACAGACTCATCCCTGTGAGTGAGTCCCAAACCAGGTCCGTGACCCACTTAAAAACCAGGTCCGTAAGTCAGCCCAGAATGGTCTAGTAATATTGAAACATCACTATGGACAAGGGTCAAAGGTCTTAAGCCTAAATCTAAGGCTAAAAACTCACATAAAACACCTTTAAACTCTATTTAAACAACACATAAGGTTCAAAACTAAATTAAAACACATCAAACAACTTCAATTTCATGAATTGATCAAGTGAAAGAATATGAATTCTAGAGAGATAAAGTAGCCATAGAATATGCAAAACTTAAATCCATCCACTAAATAAGCATAATTTTACGTGTAACTCATGAAAACACACATAAGCATACCAATTATGCAATATTAAGCATTAAACATATGGAAATCAACATACATGCAACTGTGTATAACAAGAGGTTCAAGAACAGAGCTTTGAAGCTCAAAATAAATAAAGAGAAATTATATAAATATTAATGAGTGGAAAAGCCTCTCACATTACCTTCAGTGTGGCTATAATCTAAAATCACTGAAAGTGCCTTTGCTCCTCTTCTCCTCCTTTTTACATGATTCTTGTTGTTGTTTTCTAAAAAAAAAAACAATTCTTCTTCTTCTTCTTTTTAAAACCAGAGTTTTTCAAGTCTAAAAAATGAAATTTTTTTTCTCTCTTGTTTGTTAAGAAAATGATAATTGCTCCCATAATCCCAAGAAAACATCCCATCCTTCTTAATTGATCTTAGATTAAGATCAAAGAAAAACACATATATTTTAGGTTGGAATAACCCCCTATTTTACGGGATGAAAACTTGAGATTTTGCTGGAAATTATGAGTCACGGACCTGGTCTGTGACTTAAGAACCACATTCAGTGGGGCCAAAAATATTTTGACATAGGAATGATGAGTCACGGACTAAAGACCATGACTCATTTGGTGAGCCATGGACAGTAGACTGTAACTCACTTGGTGAGTCACAAACACTAGATTGTGACTCCCTAGCAAATAGAAAACTGAAGTAGAGAGTGACCCGGGCTCTAGGGATGTGACTTAGGTAATGAGTCATGGACTAAACCCATGAGTCAAATCCGTGACTCACTTCCTAGGTCAATCCAAAAGTTCCTATCACAATCATTTTCCTGCCAAATACAAAATGATGAAAATATGCCTTTTAAAAGAACATTTTTTCTCTTTAAAAACTTGATGAAAACATTTTCTCATGTCCAAGAAACATCAGTATAGGAGAAGAGGAGACATTGCTACTTCCTCATTAGGCAACCCTGACAGAGTCTAACCTAATCTCAGTGTCTACACCAATAACCTAAAAGGAAAAAGAAGTTAGAGGGTTCCTAGGGAGAATTCAGTACGTAAACAGGTTTATAGCCAAGTTGGCTTCGATTTGCGAGTCAATATTCAAGCTGCTTAGGAAGGATTGGCCTGTGGTCTAGAATAAAGATTTTCAAAAGGCATTTGATACTATCAGGGAATATTTGCTACATCAACCGGTATTAATACTATCTCAGATAAGTAAGCCTCTAATTTTATATTTGGCTATAAAGGATAATTCGGTAGGGGCAATGATAATTGAAAAGGATGACTTTGGGATTGAATTTACAATGTATTACCTCAATAAGAAGTTTCTCACTTATAAGGCAAAGTATATAGAGGTTGAAAAGGTTTGCCTAGCAGTCATATAGATGTCTAAAAAATTAAGACACTATTTCCATTCCTATAAGATATAAGCAATGGCTAAAGAGAACCCTCTTAGGTATTTGTAGGAAGCGCCCTCACTTTTAGAAAAAATGGGAAGATGGTTAATTTTCCTACAAGAGTTTGATATAGAGTACATCATTAGGAAAACCATTATAGGGAGAGCAGTAGTAAAGTTCCTAGTAGATCAGCCTTTAGGAGGAGAAGAGGTAACTTATGAGTTTCTCGATGAGCACATCATAGTATTAACAATGCAAGGTTGGCAACTATACTTTGATAGGGTTGTGAACAATAAAGGAGCTGAAGTAGGTGTGATCTTGGTCACCCCAAAGGGAGAGAAAATTCCATTAGCTAAGAAATTGAGGTACAAGGCCATAAACAATTAAACCAAATACAAAGTCTATATATTCGGTTGGAAGCCTTGTTAGTTATGGGGAAAAAATCCATAGAAGTGTTTGGAGACTCATTGTTGGTAGTTTATCAAATGAAAGGCGAATGGTTGGTCAAGAAAGAACAATTTTTGCCTTATCTCAAGTGTCTAAAATCTTTGAGCAGCCATTTCAATCTTTGTACTTTTGGGTATGTGCCTAGAGAAGAAAACCAACTAGCAGATGCTTTAGCCACCGTAGTGTCAATGTGGGATAATTAGTAAGGGGTGAGTATAAAGCCCATGTTAATTTCAAGTTCAAACAAGCCATGCTTTAAGAATGAATAGATTATAGATATCAAGATGAATGATGGAAAGCCTTGGTACTATGACATTCAGAACTATTTGGAAAGGTCAATGTTTCCTGAAGAAGCTACTGAAAGGACCATAGAATGATTCGCAAACTGTCTACCCAATTCATCACCATAGAAGGAGTGCTCTATAAGAGACAACCTAATGGAATCCAGTTGAGATGTCTGGATAAAAAGGAGGCAAGAAAGGTCATGGAAGTACACGTGAGAGTGTTTCAAGCCCACATGAATGGTTTAGCCTTAGCTAAAAAATATTATGCACCAAGGATTCTTTTGGCTCACAATGGACACTGATTGTTCCAAATATGTTAAAGAGTGTCAACTATGCCAATAATATGCAAACTTGAGGCATTTGCCCATTTTTGAGTTATGCAACCTCACATCTCCATGGCCATTTGCTACATGGGGCATAAACATCATGGGTATGATCCATCCGCCTACTTCGAATGGATATAGGTTCATTATAGTGGCCATTGATTACTTTACTAAGTGGGTAGAAGTGAAATCTTTCAAAAAGATAGATGTAAGGGACATGGCCAAATTCATTGAAAAGAGTTTGATATACAAATATGGTTTGCCTTATTATATAGTGTCCAATAATAGGTTAAAGTTCTCTAGTGAAACCAGGAAAATGCTCATTAGGTATGGAGTTCAGTATCATAATTCTTCTCCATATAAACCTCAAGCAAATGGAGTAGTTGAGGTGGCTAATAAGAATGTCAAAAGGATTCTAGCCAAGATGGTTTGGACTTATAAAGATTAGGCTGATAAGCTACCCTTCGCATTATCGACTTATAGGACTACAGCCAAAACTTCAAAAGGGGCTACTCCGTTTTCCTTAGTCTATGGGATAGAGGCAGTATTATTGGTAGAAATTGAGCATCAATCTCCGATAGTCATTTTGGAAGCTAAGATACTAGAAGTAGAATGGGCTAAGCAAAGACTATTGCAGTTCAACCTGCTGGATGGGGATAGAATGAAGGCATATTATCATAATTAGGTCTTGGCTCACTCATTTAGGAAAAAGGATGGGAAGTATCCTTTGAAAAAGGGAGATCTGGTGTTCAAATAGATGTGGCAGGGAATTCCAGATATTCGAGGCAAGTTTAGGGCCACATAGGAAGGACCTTTTGTACTCAAGAAGTTATTATCTAAGGGAGCTGCTATTTTCTCAAACAGTGATGGCAATAAATTCAGAGAATCAGTAAATATAGATAGGTTAAAAAGTTTTCATGCCTAAAACTAAAAGAGAAAAAGAAGAGAATAAACGTCCGTGGGTTAAAATTGAAAAAATGGTGGCTTTGCTAAAATTGGGTGCCTCGTCAAAGTGAAAACTGAAAAAGGCATTTTGGACAAAATTTAGAGGCTAAGAGAAAATAATCAATCAAGAAAACTCGAGAGGGCTAATTGATGACAAGAGTTATGATGCTTATAAAGTTTCAATTCGAGATTAAATAATACATGCTATTGGAGTAATATTAAATATTGATCATGTGTACTGAAATTAGAAAAAAAAATGTCATGCATGTATTTATAACATCATTAATGTAACTAAAAGTAGCATATTCTTTTCACATGTTCAAAACTAAAAAGTTTAATAAAAGCAAAAACATGATCTATAATAGTATATAATCTAGTCTATATGTATCACATCTCTCTCTCTCCATTTAGGTGCCTAAGATGAGAAAGTTTGTTGTTGATGGCTGGACTGGTGACCCATTGCTTGTAGGAGTCAAAGGTGGTGAAGTTGCAAACACCAATCTTAGGAATGGAGGTCCTCGCAGGAAGCCGGGTCTAAATCCTCTAATAATACTCTATCAGGAAATGAGTAGTGAGAATGCCACCTCGAAAGCCTAATGAACACCTGACAATGTCCTGTTGATCCTTAAATTGATAAGCACAACAGGTAGTGACATAAAAGGTGGCCCAATGCAGTCCTTACAAAAGTACACATCCAGATTCTCCATCCTAAACTACAAAAGTGATAGACAACCATATGCAACTAAACATAATGTCATTATCTGTCAAACTGCCTAGCCAGTTGACTCCATCTTTTACTATCAAAAACTCATGCCACAGATCTCTAAGTGTGACATATCTTATAGGATAAACACCTATGGCTCTAACTCGGGAAGAAGGCTCTGACAACAGCTTCAGCTTCTCATGAAGCCATACCTGAAAAAAGAAAAAAAAAAGAAAAAAAAGAGTTGCTGGGATGAGTTAGGTTCATCTCAGGCAAAAATAAGGTAAAGAAATGTGAAAATCTAAAAAGACACATCTTTTAATAAGAAAAGCTAGTATGAAAACCCATAAGGGGCATACTACTTTTAAAATAAGGACGTACCTAAAGAAGCATGGGGCTACCTATAAGGAAAGAAGGAGAGCTATGATGAATGGCATCAAGCCAATGATGGTCTCTACTAGGATTAAGGGAAACAGGTTGTACCCCCGAAATATGCCATTCATAACACTGAATAACTCATAATCTCCATTTATGGGATCACCGACATGCATCAATAGGCACTAAGCAATACAGTAAAGCAGTACCATGCTAAAATAGAAGGTGGGTATGTCATTAAAATTAGCCAATACATCGATTAACGACTTCAGTGAGAATGTCCTCCCATAAGGTACTAACCCCTAACCTCAGAAGGAAGGATGCCTAGAGCACGAGCCATCTCTCTAAGGTAGCTAGAAATAGAAGAAAGTAGGCATGACCAGGTACCAAGCTCAAACCTAGCAATGACTACCGTAGTAAACTCCTTTGGTAGAGGGCACAACTCCTAGTGAGTAAATCTAAACACGTGGAACCTCGGGTCTTAATATTGAGTAGCAACAAGAAATAGATTTCTATCTAGAGATGTTCTTTTTAGAAACCTCAATAGAGGGTCCTCCCAAGTTTCCAAGTCATTCAATAGCTGATGTAATTTTGCAAACCCAGATGCCATGATAATGGTAATCTCTACATAGTCTAAGTGTAGAGATAATAAGTGAAAAAAAAATAACTGAAAGGAAAATGAACATGAAAGGAAAGGAAAGAAAAAGGAAAAGAGAGAGAAAATAATTGACGAAAGATTCCTTGAGAAGAAGGAAGTCAAAAGCACAAAGACCAAGAAAATTTTTGGCACTATTTATAGAAAGTGATGACAAATGTCCGTCCCTCGAGGAGCGAGCCACGGCTAGCCCATCTGTCACATCTGAAAGGACAAAATGCATTTTTTTTACATGTCTCATGCATTGCACATACATATTGCTGCATTTTCTCTTGTTTCCATTTTAGAGAAACCAAAGATATAATGGTCCAGATAAATGATTGTGGAAAATTCTGGAGTCAAGAAATCATGCAACTCAAGAGACATGATGAATTTCTGGGGGTATTTCAGACTTTTGGATAAGTCATAACAAAAAACAATTAACACGTGTAAGTAGAGTAAATAATGTAAATATATGTAACTTAGGCATAAATAATGTTATTAAGTAATTTTTAGTGAGTATAAGTCAAAAAAATGAAGAGAATGGTTTTAAAATAAAGGAAAAGGGGGTTAAAAATAAGGGAAAAGGGGGTTAAATGAAAAATAAAGTCAAAATTAGGGAAAAAGGGCAAAATATTCATTTGACAGTGAGGCACAGGAGATCCCTCAGTCCCGTCTATAGCTAGCAAAGGACTAGCTTCCCCTCCCTCACTCGAAAGTTTGAATATAAAGTCTTTTCTTCTTCATTTTTCCAACAACCTCCATTTTTTTATTTCAAGCTTTTTCCTCATATTTTTCTTGCTTTTCTTCTCTGTTTTTCATATGTTCTTCAAACTATTTGTGCCTAAAGCCTCTTGGGAATGAGGTGTACTTCAAGGAGTGATCTAATTTTACTGTGTTTCATTCTTCTCTTCTTTCTTCTTTCACAATTAACTATCCTTTATTTATTTATTCATTTTATATTTTATTCAGCTTAATCATTTCTTTTAACTCTTCTATATGTCTTTAAACCTTAGCAGTAGGGTAGTTTATATGTATATATATATATATATCTTGTAGTTTAGAAATACATAATACCTTTTAGGATAGTAGTGCAAGTTACAAAACCCTTTTTTGCATGACATTATAGATAAATGAAAACCTTATATATAAGCACGTAAACCTATAGCTCTTCTTTTTAGCAAATAATATAGATGGCCTTTATGTACTTTGTGCCCTCAAAAGAATGTTGTAGCAAGAATTTTAATTGCACCAAATAACCTTATCCAAATTTTATTTTTTCCTATTAATAACATAAACTATGTTGCTTGGCGGCCATGATGGCCTGTGTATTATTTTAACTTTTTATGCAGGAGACAGTCACATTCCTAGCCAGAATGTTACTGAAATTTTGTTAAAATTCTTGTAAAGTGTAAAATAAATGTTATATCTCGTTTGTTGTGCTTGCTCGCTAGAGCACCTAATGATGCATTTAGGTTGTTATGAACTATGTTGTCGGCAACCATGATGGCCTATGTGTTATTTAAATTGTCTTTTTATGCAGGAGACAATCACATTCTTATTTAGAATGCTATCAAAATTATGTTAAAATTCTTGTAATATGTCAAATAGGTATTATATCTCATCTGTGATATATGTTTCCTATAAAGCCTAATAGTGGGCTTAGGATGCCATTTGTTGTGTTGTGGCACCTAGCGCACTTTCTATGTAGATTGGTTATTTGCCTTTTAGCCGAAATGTTGTCAAAATCCTTGTAAATTCTAATATATTAGCTTACTTACGACTCAAGTTAGCCATGGAAATTAAAATAAAACCTTTTCTTATAGGATGCCTCATAGAATTGCACACCCACAGCTGCCTCAGCCTACACCAGCTTACATGACACCTGAGTAGGTTGCCAGATACCTAGCTTTACAATGGGTGTAGTACAAGTCTAGTCGATTTATGTCCAGGTAGATTCTACAGGAATTCAGGCTACTAGAGTAGGTTGATAGGCTCCTAGCTAGAGCAAGATGGATAGAGTTCTTCACTCTAGCATATAGGACCTACCCTAACATCACTCAAGAGGTCCTAGCCACGTTATGGTATGGAGGTTACCAGAGATCTAATACTAGGGAGGGAGTAGTCCAATTCAAGGTGCTGAGCATACACTACAGCATTATACACCATAGATTCACACAGGCCATGGGTCTTCCAGTTGAGCTAGATGTGGTCACACCCCTAGGCTTATAGATCAGGCCAAATGGGTAGCAGTGACACTATCGGGTTAATATATCAATCGAACATTATAAATAGTACTATGATAGCCACCTAAATCTATCGATATATTTAGAGAGTGCTATCAGCCTCCTATTTGGGATGTACAAGGAGCCCATAGGCGATTAACTCTGCCAACGTCACTAGCCTTTGGGGCATGCAGGAGCAGAGGTACGTGAAAATTATATATGAGATTATCTCCTTACTGATCAGAGTATCCACTCAGTATACCACATAGATATGCATGGGAGGCATCATCACTCATCTACTGTTATCACTGGGGGCAAATGAGAGTGAGTTTGGTGACCCCGTTGTAGAGGGCCTTTATATTGATCTACAAGCTACACTTACTATAAAGATGGTGGAGCCCATCGAGGAGTAAGAGAGGGAGTATAGGCTGCTAACTGTACCTAAAACTAAATAGAGGTACAATCTCGGGACCAACAGCACCACAGGTGCCTCAAGCATAAGAGATAGGCAGGATTAGCCACCACATGAGGCACCAACAGCACCACAGGAGGCACCAATAGCACCATAGGTACCTCAAGCATAGCTACCTTAGCATGAGGATCAAGTAGAGTAGGCATAGGAGCCACAGAGGACAAGAGTAGATTTGAATTATGAGTTCAACATACAGATGGACCTACAAGACCTTCTAGATAGGTCACTAAAGCCACCAACTCATGTCAGATCAGCCATCAGACATCAGCGATTGCCACTTAGAAGGATGGGGAGGTTCTCTCCTTATGGACATCTAGGGTTCTCCACATCTTTAGCTCCTCTACTATTCCACAATCACCAACATGCCTAAAGGCATCTCTGTCTGTACATTGGCATATCAATCTTTAGCTCCTCCGTTAGATGATGTTTCAAAGAGATTGGCAACACTAGAGGATGCCAGTAGGCACTAGGACAAAACACTACATATAATACTCACAATGATGAAGTCCTTGCAGACATTACCAGTGATTGTACATACTCTATAAATAAAGGTGTGGGACATTAAGGCTGATTTAGTAGCTATAGGATAGAGGTTTGATGCAACTTTATAGGTAGTCGATGAGTCTTTAACCTATATTAAAGAATAGGGCACTCATATTGAGACTGAGATCTCTAGGGGCAGACATGTTGTGATAGAGATAGACGAGCAGCTAAGGAGATATATTGGGTGTTTGAGGGGTGATTTGATAAGGCATCTCGAATGCCACTCTAAGGCTGTTACTGAGGTTGGCTAGGGGTCAGATCAACTGGAAGAGGTGATAACTCAGATTTAGGCCAAATGATGGTCAGCCACCAACAGCGCCATAGGCTATGGCACCAGCTTGACCTCCCAGGCCCTCAACATTCAAACCTCTATCTAAGTCAGCTTACCATAGAGGACCAGGACTTTCACAGTAGATTTATTTTGTATTCAAGGAGTTTGAAGCTTTTTGATGTATATAAAAAGAGAACTTGTATTTAAAATTATGTGTTCATATTATGCTTCATTTTGCTCATATTTATCATGCTTGAAATTATTATGCTTCATTTTGTTCATATTTATCAGGCTCGAAAAATAATAATGATAATGATGAATGAATGAATGAAAAAAATGCCATGAAATTAATAAGAAGACCTGTATTAATATACCATGACAAGAAAAAAGTAATAATAAACACACAAGAGAAATGAAAAAAATTGGACAAAGCTAAACTCCATAAAAAGAGCACTAATATTGAATCCTTCTCACAATAGGTACTTAAATCCCCTACCAAGGGGTATATACTTACTCCTTTAATGACAAGGAGTGAAGACACCCATCCTCATCATAAAGAGTTACTTGAACAGGTCAAAATAAAAAAAGATTACAGTAAGGAACTATTATACTAAAGACAAAAGTCTGATGACAATGGAAATTCAAAAAGACACAGGGCAATAACCTAGAAAATGATGGTTTTTCTTACATTGGTACCAATTTTCAAAGTTGTGACATAGTTATTGGGAAGTGAGCCAGAATGGCTCTAAGCATCTCAATAACTCATCACAGATGGATATTTGCCCAAATAGCTTTCAAGTATCTCAGTAACTCATTACAGGTGCATATTTGCCCAAATGGCTTCCAAGCATCTCAGTAACTCTTCACAGATGCATATTTTCCAGAATGGTTCCAAACATTTCAGTGACTTTTCACATATACATATTTGTCAGGATGGCTTCCAAGCATCTCAGTAACTCTTCATAAATGAATATTTACCGAAATAGTTCTAAGCATTTTAGTAACTCTTTACAGATACATATTTGCCAGAATGGCTTCCAAGCATCTCAGTAGCTCTTCACAGACATATATTTGCTAGAATGGTTCCAAGCATCTCAGTAACTCTTCACATATGCATATTTACCAAAATGCCTTCCAGTGTCTCAGTGACTCCTTACAGATGCATACTTAAAAGAAATCTTCCCAGTAAAATATTGCTTCAATAGGGGACAGTACACCCACTAGAAATACCAACCAATACGAAGGTCAGTCCATAGTTGACAACAATCAAACGTTACTCAAATCTTACTTGATTTCATAGGTCAAACAACTTGGCGCTAATCAAACGCATCAAAATTACCTAATTCTACATGCCCTAGGCATTAATCAATCCCAATCAAGTTATCTCGATTCTACGTGCCCTAAGAGCTGATCAGAGTTAATCAACTTGTCCCGATTCTACATGCCCCAGGCACTAATTGGATAGTTAATCTAAGGTTAACACATCGACAAACTGATGTTAACTATTTGAACCAAGGTTAATAAATTGACAAATTGATGTTAACTATTCAAACCAGGGTTAACACATCAATAAACTGATATTAACTACCCGAACCAGAGTTAACGTGTCGACAAGCTAACGATAACAACCTAACCAAGGGACTCATTACCTCAGAAGGTATGTATTTTTAATCAACCCAAAGACTCACTACCCCAAAAGGTACATGTTTTAATCACCCAAGAGATTCACTACCTCAGGTACACATCTTTTTCCTTTTACTCTAAATTTTGGCTCACTTTGGCACTAGTGCACCAGCTCTCCAAAATTGGGGGCAGCTGTAAACACAATAACCCGAGGCAACCTAGATCAAGGTTATCTGATGATGAAAAAATAGTATATTATTGACAATGGGTTCGGATCTCAAAGTTCTGATTGTGAATTTCTCACACTTTCTCAAATATTTTCATGATTTTCCATATGTTTTAACAAAAGATGCATAAAAACCTTGATTTGGGCCTTTAGTGATATCAGATGCCCGTTTGTCATCTAAGGGGCGGCCATCTGTGGCTCTTTCTCTCATGCACAGACTAAATTAGGGGTATTTTGGGAATTTTAGAATTCTAGACTAAGGGACAACCGTTTCTGAATAAGTGACGCCCGTCCATGGCTTGATTTCCAGAATTTCCACATTTTTGGAGTTCAAAAATGGGAAGATAACTTTTAAAGGGATTTTTATTCAGATTCAATAGGGATTTATCTCCAGATTTGGGGAGTTGGGTTAGAATCCAACTCCAAATCTAAGTGTAAAACCTAAAAATTTAGGGTTTTCAAGAGGAGAGGAATCACTTTTTATAGATAGCCACCTTAAGGAAGAAGAAAATTGATTTCTTTCTCTCTCTAAGATTTTATTGCTCTACTAATCTTTTTGATTGAAACACACAAACAAATACGAATTTCATTGGATTTTGCTGAAAAACAAGAAGCACAAATCGGAGTGGAGATCTAGATTATAAGAACTTCAGAGTTAGAATATCTCCTTAAGGTAATATTCTAGGCATAGTCTTCACATGTCAATGTATTATTGCATTCTGAGAATTGAGGTAGTGATTTATTATTCATGAGTTGATTTAAATTTAAGAATTTTGAGTTAAGAATGGGCTAGATTTAGATCTCTCGAAAGAATGTCTAATGAAAGTTTAGGATTTTAAAATCGGATCTTTATGATAAGTGTTGGATTATTCCTAATAAAAAGATTTAATGCTTAAAATGATAGTTTGAATAAGATATTTGTTTTTATTTAACTGGTTTTTCCATAATCATTTGTGTTACTTTTGATTTGAGTCATAGCAATAGAAATTAAGGTGGATAGTTCCTTTAGTAGAAGTGTTTTAGTTATTATTTTGTGTTTAATTTATGTTACCGTAGTTTTAGTTTTAGTTTTAGTTTTGCTTTATGGTTAATTTAGTTTAGTTCTTGCCTTCTATTAAAAAACTTAGGAAATAATCTCATATTGATTCAATTCAATTATAAACATTATACTTAGAAATCTATGTTCACTTAGGTTTGATATTTGGATTCTTAATTATATTTTCCTATACTACTAACCGATCTAGTATTCTTGCTAGACACCAATCAATCACCCATATAATAATACTAAATATATGAGTTACAAGAAATTTAATTTTATATAGATAAAAATTATTCAACCTTGTTGAAAGTAAAGGATTGGGATTACTATTTTATACTTCCTCCACGAGATGTTCCTCTAGGCAATGGAAAATATATATAGATATATGTATATGCATTAAATCACTATAAGTGGTTGTTGAATTAATAAGTTCTGTTTTGGCTTCTCATTAATACAGATTTAACTATACTTTTTTTTTACTTATACCCTGGTGTACGCCATTAGTTTCATTTAGAATTCAACTACAACATTTAATGACATTCCAAAAAAAAGTCCCAAATAAAAATTATTTGAGGTCACATATACTTTAAGTATATATTTTCTTTAATTTGACGGAATGAGCCTATCCTTTCTTTTGTATTCATAATTCATATGCAAATATAAAAATATTAAAAATAATCACTAATCCCATATCTTAGACATATATCACATTGATTAATCAATATCGATGTTATTAAAATCGGACCGGACAAAGAACCGAAGAGGCAAAGGATTCTTGGTTCAACCGATTTGATAGGGTTCAACCGAATTTTTTACTTTTTTTCAAAATAATATTATTTTAAAAATTTTCTATAAATATTATGAGAATAAAAGTATATAAAAAATAAAAAAAATACTTTAAAAATACACATTTATCATCAAACATTAATCATAAAGTAGTATTTTCAAGTTATACAATATTTATAACAAATATTTAAGATAGAGATAGCAAAAAATTGCAAATATTAAAAAATATTCATCAATTATAAATTATAATTTTTATTTTATTCATAAGAAATTCATTAAAATTGCTTAAATTTTAATTATTTTGTATTTATATTTATATTTATTTTTTTACAGCAAAAAATAATATTATAAAGATATTTTGGACAAAACACTACAAGAAAATTCTCAAATACCGATGGAAAATTACCGACGGAAAATTTTCCGTAGGCAATTACAGACGAAAAAATGTTTTCCTTAGGGAAAAATGTTTGAAAATATGTATTTTGCGACGGAAAAAATAATTCTGTCGTAATTAATGGAGGGAAATTAGCCGCCCAAATTTACCAACGGAAATTAGCAACGAATTTGTAAAAATCCGTCGTAAACTTGGCGCCAGTATTTCGCGGCTAAAATTTCTCACGAAATTTATCGACGGAATTCATTTTCGTAGGTAAATTACCGACGGAATCCTATTTCCGGGAAATTTCCTATGAAAATAATTTTTCGTAGTTAAATTACCGACGAAAAATTATTTCGTCGGGAAATTCCAGACGGAAATAGGATTCCTTAGGTAAATTACCGACGAAAAATTATTCCGTCGGTAATTTACCTACGAAAATACGATTTCGTATGTAAATTACCTACGGAATTATGTTTCTGTAGGGAAATTGCCGACGGAATTACTTTCCATCGGTAATTTACCCATGAAATCCTATTTCTGTCAGGAAATTCCTTACGAAAATAGGATTTCGTACGTAAATTACCGACGGAATCCTATTTTCGTCGGTAATTTACCTACGAAAATATGATTCCATAGGGAAATTGAAAAAATTGAATTATATAAGTTAATCTAAACTAAATTCATGTAAATTTTTATTTAGTGACTATATTAATAATAAATTTATATCTAAATAAGTTATCTTATCATTTATTGTAAAATAGAAAATGATTTTATAATATTTAGTATTTCAAATTGCAACGTGTATTAATAAATATATTTAGTATTTATATAAATATAACATCCATTCCTATGTCATTATGTTTTGAGACATAAATCTTCTATCTTGTATTTTTTCAACTCTTGCCGCTGATTTTGTTTCATAGTAATAAAGTGGCTTGTTTGCCTTAAAAAAATCACATGTCATTATTAGTCATTATCCAATATTAAAGACATTTAATTCATCTAATATGATGTGGTCATGTAATTTTTACCTCGAATAGATAAGCTTTCTAATAAGCTATTTTTGTTAAAATTATAATAGTATCTATATTTTTATTTTTGTATAGCATGCACGAGATTGGTGCTTCTTTCACAAGACTTTTAAGTGGAGAGAAAGTGATTAGTTAATTCTTTGGTAGGTGGCAATTAATATCATGAAAATAAAAAAGTAAAATATAGTACTAATAATTTAGAACAAATATATAGAAAAGAATGGTGGAATCCAACTTTAATGAAAACAATCATAGCAACACTAGCTACAATAGTTGCCAATGGCAAAAATTAGTTAATTAATTATGAATATTTTTATATGATTTTCATTTTTATTTTTTAAATACTATTATTATATAATTTTCATTTTTAATAATTAAATTTTATTTATATTTAAATAGAGCATTTAATCTAACAAATTAAACATTATGGGCACTATATTCATGCAATTTGGATTTAGTATTAACTTTATAATTTATTCTTGTAATATTATAATTGCTATTTCTATTATCGTTATCGAAACTCTATAGTTTTTAAATTGGGTATGTATTAATAGATTAACTTATAGTGATTTATTTAATAATTTAATTTTAAAATTAAGAATAATAAGAGATTTAAATTACTTTTTAAAAATAGTATGTCTCTAGTGTGTAAGGAATCTAATTTTAAAGTGGATGGTTACGGGTTCAGGGATAAATATTGATAAATATTTTTATTAACAGAAATATAATAATTGATATTTTTTTGGATACATTGAATGTAGACATTTAGTCCCAAAATACAAAAGAACAAATATTAAACAAGAAAGGAAAGAAGTAGAGAAACGGGAAAGGGAGAACAGGGAGAGAGAGGGAAGATCGAGAAGGGGAGACCGATAAGAGCCAGTGTCGGTCAGAGGCCATGCCAGCCGCCCCACTTTCCAATTCCGATCATTCAAGTTCTTCAGACTCTTCTTCGATGGCCTATTTAACCAAGGTGGAGTAGTCAACCCACGACGATCTCCAGCTTCTGAGAGGACTTTCAAACCGCCAAATACGGTTGTCTCCTGGTACGTTTCCGAAGACGATGCATTTATTAAACTTTCGGTTGGTGGAATTAATTAAGGCTTATTATCTTAAACTCTCAAACGGCTGTCCTGTTTTGGGGATTAAATTAGGATCCTTGCAATCTTCCACGAAGGGAAATTAGGTTATTTGAGAAATGCAGATGAGAATTGGACTCTTTCCATTTGGTTTTAAGCTTCCTTTCTCCGAACTTTGTTAGGGTTTTAAATGAGGATTCTGGATAATAGGGTCTTAATTTGATTTGTTAGAGAATGAGTGCTGTTAATAGCAAAATTCACCATATTATGGAACTGTTCTAACACCAACAACATTAAGAAGTGGTAGACAAAGACTCTAACCCAACAATACTTTTATAGGGTAATATCGTAATGTTTAAAGCATTTTTAATGTGTAAATCATGAAGGCTATATATATAGATACATAAAGTAATGTTTCCATGTTTTTTTTTGGTAATGGTAAGGTCAAGTATTGTTCATTGGAACTTGGAGCTTTACGACTTAACTAGTTGTTCATTCATTTTGACGTTATAATTCTATTTTCTTGGTTGTTTTGCACAGATGCCAAAGCAGTTGAGTTGATTTTTCAAGTCAGCACCCCTTTTTTCATATTGGTGTTGCACATGGTTAGTAATTTGAATGTTAGTTTGTAATTTTACATTCTACAAGTAGAAACAAGATCTTTCTTATAGGTTTCTAAATCTTTCTTGGCACATGAAAATGTAATACCTGATGGTTTAAACCTTTTAATAAACATGAAAATGCAGAAGAAAATTTTTTCAGTTCCAATTTTAAAGCACCATAGAAATTGTCATGTAACACTGTAGAGATTTATATTGAAACACTTCATCTTGTAATTTCAGCCTTCCTGACATCTAGACTTTTGTAGCTTTTGTTACTTGTTTAATTTGGAGCAATGTTTATGAACCTTTTCTTGTTGTGATCCTGCAGAAGATACAATTTGTTTCCCTCTCTGTTTCAAGGTTCTGTGAATTTTATTGTTGTGACTTGTAGATTATTGTTGGGCTTCAAATTTTAAAGTTAGCACTGATTTTTCAGTTTTTAATATTTATGCCTCGATTTTTTTCTCGGATTGATGAGTTTCCTGGTAGTTTTGCTTATATTTTGGTTTGTGCTAGGTTTGATTATTCATAGTATGCATTTTTGTTCCCCGTTTAATTTCAAATGTCTATTAAATTTTTTCTTTTCGATTGAATTGCAATAAGTTTTACACAGCTGATAAATGTTACATTTTTGTTTAGCCGGTTGCTTATTCAGATTGACTTTGGAGTCTAGTTCTTTCAAGTTGGACTTACTTATTGAATGTTGTTTTCTACCTGTGATGAGCCTCCTTTTTTCTTGGGCTGTCTGTTTTAGCTTATAGCTAAACTGTGTTTGATTTGGTTTGCATGAGCCTCTTTATTTTGCCATTGTTACCATGGCAACTTAATATGGCCATTATTTTAATCCCTGAGTAGATTTTGTCGATTTTAGCTCAGTCGCAAGTAATTATCTAACACTACAAGAAAATTGCAAATTAGCAACGAAAATATTTTCCGTTGCTAATCAAAAATAGCAACGGAAATTTTGGTTGCTAATTTGGCAGTTGCTATTTTTAGCAACGGAAATGGAATTCCGTTGCTAAATTCAATAATGCAAGATTCGGTGAATTGGTCAAATTTAGCAATGGAATATAAATTTTCGTTGCTAAAATTAGCAACGGAGACTAATTTTCGTTGCTAAATTCACCCATAAGTAAAAAAAATTAACGACGGTCCTATTCGTCGTGAATCCGTCACTAAAAATTAGGACAATTTTTTAATATAAAAAACTCATGATTGACAGGAAAGAAAGTTTGAAAATTTGCATGCAAGGAAGAGCCATTAACTACCAAAAATATATGATTTCAAGAAAATGTAATGTAAACCAAAAATTAGAGTTAAGACAATCAATGACATGACATGCAAGCATATTCAGATGAAGATAAGTTTTGAGTTAAAAATAGAAACCTATCATCATTTCAGGCACAAATAGGATTTTGTAAGAAAAAAGAAACGTAAGCTTGTATAATTAACAAGATTCAAATATAAACAATTGCTAGAATCAATAATGGAGCAACCGAAGGCTTACCCCTCTTTTAGTATCAACAATATCACTTGATATGAGCAAGAACATTTAATGTCTTAAAAAAAATTCTCATGGCATTGTACTGCAGGAAACCAAACTGAGGATGTCATCTCGCAAGAGTAAGGAACATGCACAACATAAAATGCAGTATTCCAAATATATTAGAATTCAAAATTTCCACAAACTATATTATATGTAAATAGTACATACAAGACCATTTGCATTTGTCCCAAAAGGCAATTATTTAAACAAGGAAAGGTGAGTATCCTCTTGCTAAAGACAAGAGATTCTAAAACAGTTATCAAAAGGCAGAAAACACAATACAACCCCTAAATAGCATAAACTTGCCAGACTTAGTTTCCATAATTATGGAAACCTAAAATACATACACATCGAACATCAAGTGCAAACACCTATCATGGAAACCCAAAATACAAACCCACGCATGCTACTCAAAATTATTGCACTTAAATCATGGAAATCCAAAATACATACACATCAAAGTTCAAGTGCAAACATCCATAGTGGAAACCTAAAATACACACACTTATATGTTACTCAAAACACTGCATTTAAATAATGAAAACCTAAAATACATACACATCAAACTTCAAGTTCAAACATCAATCATCTGTTAATGACAAAAGAATTTCAGCATAATTTCTCATAATTATCCTCTACATGGAGACAAGCACTTTCAATCAATAATTTGATAATGAATTTCCATCCTACTAAACATAATTGAGAAAGAACAACGGAAGAAGAGCCACTAAAAACCACTGGAAAAATGGAGAAGTACCAACTAAAAGAGTAAATACACATCACCCCTGAGAAGAACCACACACAACGAAAGAATTGCAATACAGAAAAAGGAAGCAGCACCATAATTCTAAGAGCTTCCAGCCTAATTAGCTTAGCCAAACCAAAAGAACTACCAGTCAAAGAGCACCCAAAGAAGCTTTTACAAAGAAGCTTAGCTCAGCCTGATTGTGCATAAAAAATTAAGTGGGAGAATTATTCATGAAATTGACTTTAACTAATAAGTTGATATAATTTACTAATAAATAATAAGCTGAACATGACATGCACAAAAACCAACGCATCTGATCTTCCTTTAATTAGTTGTCCACAAGCAAACGATATGTTTATATCATTAAATACATAACGCTACAAGCTTTGAGCAAAAAAATGGAAAAAAGGGGGGAAAAGAAACAAAATAGAGAGAACAAGAAAAGGGTCGGTATACCAAGAGTTTAGCATTAAATTATGCAGAAAAACATAAGATTATGATGTTCTGCAAAACTATGTTAACGGATGTATTGAGGTGTAGTAAACAAGAAACTGCATCGATTAGTCATAAATAAGATAAGATTAGCTAATAAAATGCCAATATACAAAGTAGAGACAACGGTATGTTTATTTGCTCAGAATAAACTAGACCTCTTTTTATACTCATGTTTATCTTTTCTTTTTCAAAAATAAAATGGAAGTCGAAACAATAGCACTCTCAATAATGCTTTTCTTCATACTGTCGAATGCCACATTACAAATAAAAAAGAAAAAAGAGCATGACAATTTCCCATGACTACCTTGAACCTCCAGCTACACGGTATTTGATGTGATATAAAGTACCAGATTCTTCAGAATATTCTACTTCCTATGCACAAATTAAAATGGAAGATCTATGTTAAATGCCAAGATTCATAAAAAGAATAGAATTCTAAACCCGATTTGGTCTCTAAATGTACATACCAAGTCCGAAACTTCAGTCTGCAAATTTGGAGACCAATTAACCAAGTAAGACCTTGAAAAAAGAACCAATTTCTATTCAAACAATAATAATAGCAAAGCTGCTTAATGTCCTAATTGTTAGGATATGCATCATCAAACATACAAATCGAATAACACATAACAAATGACAAGAAAAAGAAAGCAATAGCTTAGCACCAATATATGTGTTTAATTTTGCAAGATCCTTTTTAAATTTGAGATATAGGGGTTGAGAGATTATGAGAAAGAGGAGTAGATGATAGAATGCAAGTCACTAATAAAACAGACAGCAGGTTAATAATAACCAGACGATACACAGGGCAATAGCAAAAGCAAACTGACAGTCCCAAGAGCAAAAGCAGAAAAACAAAACAAGAGTTACATGTGAAATAAAAAAGACCAAGCCATTATCTCTATATAATGTAATTAATTACAACATTTGATTTGGCTTATAGAAATATACTGAAGCATTAACCATTAAATTTGGGTAAAATTTGAAAAAGGTTAATGAGTACAAAATATTTGTATATATATTTTGTGAAGTGCACAATTAAACTTTTCTTTTCTATAACATACAAGTCAAAATCAAAATATAGTTTTTTTGCTTTGATTATAACAAGAAAGAAAGACACAATAATAAAAGTATTAAAGTAGAAAACGAAACTAATTATTCTCCTAGAAACTGCAAGTGAACAATAAAAATGTGGATTTAACTTAAGTGCAGAATTTTTAATCAATTAAAAACAAATGCCCAAAGTGAATTGATTTTTAAAAATTCTAATCCATTAAAATATAATGCCCACCGTGAATTGATTTTCACGAAATCTAATCAATTTAAAATTGCCTAATGTGAAGTGGTTGCTATGATTCTTTAATCAATCAAAATATACCATTGTGAGTGGTTTTCCATCTAATAAAAATAATGTCCAACTTCAGTTGTTTGCCATGATTTTTTTATCAATTTAAACAAATGCACAACTGTGAATTATTCTAAGAAACAACAAACTGACCTCAACAGAGCTTCTACAAAAGATAATCCCTAGTTCCAACCACAAAAGATATCAAATCAAAAACAGCAAACTGACCTCAACAGAGCTTCTACATCAACTAAAATAAATAAAGAAAAATGAAGCTGACACTATAGATGGAATATGTCCTAGTCGGGAACTACTATCTCTCCAAGAAGAAGGCTGTTAAAAGTTACAGAGGCAACTGTGTTTCTTTTTGTTTTACCAATTTAGTTAACTTATATCATTTTTCTAAGAAACAGTACTCACTTCATTTTCTTATAAAAAGAAAAATATTACAAAAAGGAAAGGAAAATTAAAACCAAAGCAAATACCTGAACCATATGAGATTAAATGCTGAGAACATGATCGGTCTCGGAAGGAATAGCTACATACAAGATTGAAGGCATCATTACCAAGTCTCTCGAGCTTATCGACCCTCAAGTTCCAATAAAAATTGAATAATCAGAACCCAAAAAAGAAAAAACCTTTGAATTTACACAAAATTAAGGAAAAGAAAATCAAAATAAAAAAAAACCACAGCAAGACTAATATACCTACAAGGATGAGATTCAAACGCAACTCTAATTAGAGATCAAAGAGCTCTAGCAAGAAATGACATAAATACAGATCTGATGCATCAATACTGCCTTCGTAGAGATCAAAGCCCCAGGGTCCCGTGGCAGGTTACCACTCGCTCAACCACCGTAATTCTTGGCCGCAGATTGAGGTGCAAGATTGCAATAACTACAACCCCGATCTACCCATTGCCGATGAGTAGAGAGGAGCAGGGGACACTGGGGCACGAGATAAGAGAAAAAAATGAGAAAAAAAGAAATTGCTGCTCCATTAATGACATAGAAATCAAACTAATTTGACTACCAAAGTGATTTCATCAATAGAAATAATCTCTAAATTAATTTAATTGTGCCCAGCCTAAGTATCTACAGCAACTACAACAGACACAGGGGAAACTAATAATAACCAGAAAATACAATAATCCAACCAATCAAAAACTAGAATCAATAAGTGTTTAAACTCAAATTTAATCTTAAATTAGCATTACTCACCCCACTTGTCGGAGCCTCATCAGAAGTTGATCGGAGCATTGCCGGCATGGGACCAAGACCACCCAGAGATAGCTAGCAATGAGACGAGTCCAACGGTGGTGGTCACGCTGTCTAGCGATCCGTCGTATGGTCGGGATCTACTCAAGAACGACCGACAGTCCCTCTTTCCGATCTACTCACCGCCAGTAGGAGAGGAGGAATAAAGGATGCCGGCATGGTCGCCTTGCTCTTGGGGATCTATCGGAGCGGCGCGTCTCTCCGGTTGCCGCCGTGAGTTGCCGGAGAGAGAGGAGAAGGCCTTCGATTCACAAAAAGAGAAAAACAGCGAAGGGGAAACCGACGCCTTCAATGACGAATAGGAAATGACGCCGTTACTGTGGCCGACGAAGGGAGAAAACGGCGGCAAGGAGGTCTGCGCCATTGGTCAGCCTCATCCCCCAATCCCGATCTGCCCTCCTCTCTTCCTCTCTCATCTTCTCTCCTCTTTTCTTCTTCCTTTTTTTTCTATGTTATGCACTTTGTACCGAAAATTCTAAGGATTCTAGAATGACCCCCTTATTATTATTAACAGCTAACTTAATTTATATATATATATTTATTTATTTATTTATTTATTTTATTATTATTACTATTGTTATTTTTAATAATTAATTTTATTGGTTCGTTTCTAAAGTCAAATTGATCCAGCCATACTATTCGGGTTGGGATGTTACAATAATAATAATAATTTGCTTCCAAAAAATTAAGAAAGATAATATTTTTTTCATCTTTTTGGATCAAAAATACCAACGGAATGCCAATTCCGTTGCTAAATTTGCAACCAAATTATTTTCGGTTGCAATTTTAGCAATGGAAAACCAATTTCGTTGAAAAATTTGCAACCGAATTATTTTCGGTTGCAATTTCAGCAACGAAAAACCAATTCCGTTGTAAAATTTGCAACCGAATTATTTTCGGTTGCAATTTTAGCAACGAAAAATCAATTCCGTTGCTATTTTTATACACAAATTTTTTCTCCTTTAGGAGCAAAAATACCAACGGAATGCAAACTCCGTTGCTAAAATTGCAACCGAATAAATTTTCCGTTGCAATTTTAGCAACGGAAAAACTAATCCGTTGCTATTTTTTGGATCTAAATTTTTTTCATTTCGTTGGAACCAAAAATACCAACGGAATATATTTTCCGTTGCTAAATTAGCAACGGATATTATATTCCGTTGCTAATTTAGCAACGGAGGTCATATTTCGTTGCTAATTTAGCAACGGAAGTCATATTCCGTTGCTATTTTTCGTTCCAAAACTTTTCCACCATCTATTGGCGCCTATTTTAGCAACGGTATATGGATTTCGTTGCGAATTAAAATTTATTATTTAAGATTGCATATATTCATAAATTGAATCGATAATTAATTATTATATTAATAAATATTTGTAATTTTTATTATATTTGTAATTAATCGATAATTATTTATTATATTTATAATCCTGTATACTTTTAGGCTTTTGCTATGATGATGGACGAATCTAATCAATTTATTTTGACAGTATTGTTAAACTAAAATTTATTTGTGATTTCAAAAATTAAAAAAAATAGAACCAGTATGATACATATGATTATGTTCTTAGTATTTAAAAGTAGTAAACGGATGGAAGGAAATTATGGATGAACATGTTATAAATAAATTGAATTTTAAATGAACTATTTTTACAGGTCATTAAATAAATTATATACATATAGAACATATTTAAATTAATTTGCAAATTGACTCAAATGGATTGTATTTAAACAATAAACTATAAATTGATTAACCAATTTATACTCACCACTACTTTTTGATTAGTGCTCTATGTCTACCCTCACAAGTGGCAAACTCAATACCTTTTCCATATCATGTAAAAACTAAAAACAAAAATCACGTTTGTAATTTTTTTTTAATTATGTATTGGGTTGAAATTACTAAACAAAGGGTTTATAGTTTCTCTCTTTCCCATTCCATATATTGTTTATTTAAGTTTTAATGTGTGAGAAAAGAGCCTCATATTACAAATGCTTTGCGTATAAAATGAAAATTTGAATAATGAGAGTGGATTTCTTTATAACTGACAACGAGAAGGAAAACAATAAGTTGGTTTTGAGAAAATTAGAACATGTTAATACATTATGCTGCAAGGTAGCTCATTACTTCCCAATGCCATCAATTCAAGCAAAATACTCAATACAATTCCAATACCCACTTAGGTAAAAGGCAAAAAAGAAGAAAAAAAAAGAAAATTTGAATAAGCATCTTACACTATAAGAAAATTATTAAATAAAATTTCGTTGCTAATTTTGGTGGAGATTTTTTGTTTTAGCAACAGAAATGGAAAATCGTTGTCTTCTATTGCTAAAAATAGAGAAAACTATTAGCGCCAAAATTTTACAACGAAATTGCATATCAAATTTTGTTGTTAAATTAAGGGCATTTAAATATTTTCCAAACTTGTTGTACTACAAGAAAATTAATTTTTAACGACCAAAATTTAGCGAATGGATGAAATGCCGGTCGTTAATGATATACCAACAATTAAAGGAACTTAATCCAAATGTAAAATCCTAAATTCTATTATTATTTAATGAGAGGCTCCAATCCTGTGGTTGAAAGATAACCAATCAGGTGGTTATTGGCTCTAAAAAAATTGGTACTCCAATTTCGTTTGGCTCTAAGAATATTCTTAATTATATTATTAAAAAAAACAAAATTGCTTTATTTTTGTTCCTTTTTCCAAACCTAAAGTAAAGGCAATCCACCCTAAACCTAAGTAGAAATGGCATCCACCCTCTGAAGTTTTGTAGAAATTAGGTCCGATTTTGCGAGATCCAGAAAACAAGTAAATTTTTCATATAAACCTTCAAGCTATAGTGGGAGCCGTTGGTAGGCTTGAAATGAAGTGCTATAAATGTTGAAGACACATATTATACAAAACAAAAATACCATATTAGCATCCAAATCGATGCATTCATTGTAAGCGCAAGCATAATTATATCAATTATTACATAAATTAAGAAATAAAAGATGCAAGAATTTTGAATCATTTTGCTTCCTTCTCATTTAATATGATAATATGAAATTTTGAATGCACTGGATAAAGAACTTGCTTAAATTGATAATTTTGAAGTTTTTTACACTTGTCCTTGCAAATTTGGTGACTACTAATATAAATAATTTCAGATTTATAGTACCTAGTTGATACAAGATGAATGCATTTGCTATAATTAAAAAAATAAAACCAAAGATTGAGGAATTTTAGCAATTAGTCTAAAACTCTCTATCATTTATTTGAAGTGAGCTATAAAACTAACAAAATATCAATGAGTCAACAAGCCTTTCATTATCCCTAACGAACTCACTATAAAACTAACAAAAAAATCTTCCATGCATTGAAAATTAAAAAGTCCATAACATTTTTAACATGTGATGTTAGGCCAAATGTGTTGTTGACCTTACATATTATCACATGCATCTCCACAACCTTTATGAACAAGAAAGCAATCTTTTAGCATTATGATAATCATGATATAACCATGGTAACAACCTACACTCTCATTTACACTCCTAAAATTAAAGTAATCAATTAGAGTATTTCAGTTCCAAGAAACGAACAGAAAAAATATAGAAGTGAAGGCGCCACAAAATGCTTTATTTCTAATCAATGGGAGAACTAAATTCATAAAATATAAAATCATCGTTGGCTAAATGCACACCACAATGAATCATAAACCTATAGAAGGTCTGTGAGCGATAACAAATTTACACAAAAATCTTATATCAATCTTTTTCAAGGCTGTAAAATAAGTTCTTTTTGAATTTTCTAATTAAAAAATAACTATAAACTAATGAAAACCAATGAACATTTGAATCCGTGAAAATCCAATTTATACCAAAAATGCAACATGGTTTTGTTTTTGGGAAGAAAAAAATGGAAAAAAATTAGGAAGTAGGGCAGAAGAAAAAAGAAAAATATCAAATGTGATTTTGAATGATGCCCTCTTACCTTTTCTTTTAGAGAAAATAGAACGATGCAATCAAATCTTAGACCCAAAATCAACTCGAAAAGTTTGTCATTGATACTCAATCAAAACTCCTTTTCCTTTTTCTCCTATTATCTTTCTATTTTTTCAGTCTAACTTATACTGTAAGAGTGTACTAGTATAGATTTTCTAATTTTCATCTTGGAGACAATAAGCATAGAAGCAATTAATTCAAAATCTTATCTTTAATTCAAGCTGAGCAATTTATGGTTCATGTACAAAGTTGTATAGGCAAAGAAACAAATCTCATATATTTTGGATTTTTCAATATTAGACTTTTAGGAATTGAATTTTTCTTTGAAACCCAGCTTTCTCAATTATGAAAAAAAATAAAATAAAATAATGATTTGAAGGAATTTTTCAACATTCTACCATTAACTAAGCAAAGTCTATGATTCCCCTCTCTCCATTTAAGAAACTGAAACCTCAACCTCCTACCTCAAAAAAAACTTATGGCCTCAAATCTAATACACGCCTTTCATGCACAGCTAAACCACATAAGCCCACTATTTCCTACTGAAAATTGTCTCATACATACCCCTATCTACCAACTTCCATAGACAACAACACTTGTTAGGAAGTTTCTTGGGGATCACCCAACAAGAATGAAGTTATAACATTTGTTTCAAAATTTTGGCATATAACTGATCAGATTTTATACCATACCGTCAAAAATAACATCTTTATTTTTATTTTCAAAGACACACATGACAAAGATGGAGTGTTTAATGGCTGCCTTTGGTGTGTAAAGGACCAACTGATGATTATTCAAAAATGGCGGAGGAAACAAATCATTAATCGCATTGATTTTAGCTTATAACCTTTTAGGGTCCACGTGCATGGCCTTAAGCCCCAAGATATAAATATTTTTAACACATATAAGATTGCTAATAACTTTTATAGAAGGATTGAGTTTGACTATGGTGATCTAAAATGGATTGGTTGGGAACCATATTTAAGTTGCAAGATCATATTTGATGTTAACGAATCCATTCCTTTGGGGACAATGTTCAAAGATGAAGATGGTATCTCAAGGTGGCTTGAGTTTAAATATGAGGGACTACCATCTATTTGTAAGTTATGTGGACGCATAGATGATAACTCCAATTCAGTGTTTAGTTTTAGATTAAGTCTAATCTAGTTTTCAGTGCTTTTCTAGTGTCTTTTGCTTTATTTTGCTTGCATTTAATAATTTAATCCCATTCTCAGTTAAGTCGAGCTTTTGTGTGTTTTGGAGAGCTTTTGATGGAATTTTGTGCTAAATTGTGAAACTTGTAGGTACCTCACGGTTATTAGGTTTTCCTGGTAACCGTAACCTATGTTATCTGTCAAAATGCACCATTTTGGAGTATGTTGCGGTCAGCAAAGCAATTGTAATGGAAGGGTGCTCACCGTGACCTATGAAGCTCTTCAGTTTAGAATCTAAAGGAGGAGTGCCTCATGGTTACCAGGTTTTTGGTAGTAACCGTGAGGTAGTCATGTTTTCAGTTTAGAATGCAAGAGAGAGCTATCTCACGATTACCAAGTTTTTGGTGATAACTGTGACCCCCTGTTAAGAAGCAGTTCGAACCTACATCATGATTACTAGGAATTTCCTAATAATTGTGACTCAAGCCAGTTAAAAGAGGAATGTTTAAGTAGGTCACAGTTAGCAAAGAATCTTTGGTAACCGTGACCCATGTTGGCCTATAAATAGTAGATTTTTCTACAGAGTCGGGGGAGTTGGGTTTTCTTCAGTTCTAGGGTTTTATTTCTTCCTTTTTTTCATTTCTTTTTTCATTATGCATAGTTAGATACATAGATTTACTTGCAAATAGATAGATTTACAACAAAATACATAGATTAAACATAAATAGACAGCTTAGATACTTAGATTTACATAGTTTTCAGCTTATTTCCTTTCAAGCATTGGAGAAGAAGATTGAAGGACTTGGGATTCAGCTGGGTATTCTTCCACCATGAGTTTTAGGATTTATTCTATCATTTTCTCTTCTTATTTTGTAATGGATAGTGAGTAGTTCCTCAGTTGTTTGGGGGATCTTTGAATCCCCTACCTATAATGTGAATATTTAACATATTTTTAGTTATATATATGAATGAATGGTTTATTTCACTATTACTTATTCTTATTTCATTAGTTTTTAGCTTCTTAAGTGATTTTTCCAGCTTTGATGAATGGTTTTTATCTTATATCTTGGTTGGATGCTTATGCTTGTGTGGGTTGAATATTATGAATGAATTTTGCTCAGCTTTTCTATCAAAAATGTTGTCTATTTTAGATTGTTCCGGAATGGGACTCTAATGTGCAGTGTTTTAGGGTTTTAGGGTTAGAGTGTGGAGTGAAATAAATAAGTTTGGGTTGTTTGGTTCGGAACGGGAAAGCAAATCGAACTTAGGATGTTAAAACCCGTGCTTAGGCTAGTTGTGAGGCTTGCTTCGGAATGGGATGCTTTGCAATTAGAATAGCTTGCTCCGGAATAGGACGCTTTGCAATTAGAATAGCTTGCTCTGGAATAGGACGCTTTACAATTAAAATAGCTTGCTCCGAAATAGGACGCTTTGCAATTAGAATAGCTTGCTCCGAAATTGGGCGCTTTGCAATTAGAATAGCTTGCTCCAGAATGGGATGCTTGGGTTAAAGAGGGTTATCCTGGATTCGTTCATATATTACATTAATCTAAATTTATCCACATTGGGTATGGGGTGGATAAGTGAACCCGAGCACTGTTCCCTTATATAGATTTTTTTACACTTGTTAATTTTTCATAATTTAGCTTTTACTTGAATTACTACTAGTTTAAATTTAATTTCTTTCCATTGCATATTTTGGTAATTAAAGTCTTCATTTTAGATAACTATAGCACAATCATTAAAACTTTTGGGAATTCTTTAGCATACGATCGATTGTCTTTACACACACAATCCCTTGGCTACGACATTCGAGAGTCTTAAAAATACTTCTCTTTACTACTTGTCGATCTAGTATACTTGCTAAGGTTGCAATAAGTTTTTGACATCATTGCTGGGGATTGGCATTATTTGTGAGTTGTGATTGGTTTTTGTGTGTGTTTTCTTTTTCTTATTTTACTTTCTTAATTCTTTTCAGGTGATAGTGGTGTATGAATGGAGTGAGACGTGAGCAATTAGCACCTTTTGATCCTAAAATCGAGAGGACCTTACATCAAAGAAGGAGAGCCAATAGAGACAACGATATGGAGCTCGAACCTTCTCTTGATGAGTTCCCTCCCAAGAATGAACAAGTGTCGAGGGCACATGAAGAAATGCTAAAGGTACGAAGAGAAGAAGTGCCTAGGCTAAGGACTACGCTGTGCCAAGGTGGAATGAAGATCATCGAACAATTGTATTACCACGAGGGATATAATTTGAGCTCAAATCGGCCAGCAACACTATGATACAAAGGAATCAGTTCTCCAATTTGGAAGTAAAAGATCCCGCTCAACATATTGACATATTTCTGGAGGTTAGTGATATAGTTCAAATTTTGGGTGTTACTACCAATGCATTGAGATTGAAGTTATTTCCTTTCATTTTGATTGAAAAAGTGAGGGAGTGGCTACAGATGCTACCAAGCCAGTCAATATAGTCATGGGATCAGTTTCAAGAGAAGTTTATGATGAGATTTTTCCCTCCAACTAAGACTGCAAGTATTCATAACAGTATAATGAGCTTTCATCAAATGAATAAGGAGCCTTTTCATGAGGCTTGGGAAAGGTTTAGGAGATTATTAAGAAGCCATCCACACCATGAGATAGTTGTCTACCAATTGATGACCATATTTTATGTTAGAGTTACACCACAAACAAGGTCACTATTGGATGCAGTAGCTGCAGGGTCCTTCTTAAACAAGTTGCCTAAGGAAGCTTTTCGTATGTCGGATGAGATGGCGGCTAATGACTCTCAATGGACTGCTCCTAGATCAGTTCCAAAGAGGCAAGGGGTACACAATCTAGATGAAGTGGCATTTTTTAAGGCACAATTAGAGTTGGTAAAGAAATAGTTAAGTGGCTTGAAAGTACAAAATGTAGTTGTGGTTGCTCAAGGTAGTGGACCAATTGAAAATGGGCAAGGTGTTCAAGAAGGTGGAGTTATGGGAGATGTAAATGCACTAGGAGATTATAGAAGGAATGATCCCTATAGTAATACATACAATCCGGATAGAGGAATCGCCCAAATTTCTCTTGGAAGGATGGAAATCAACATGCCTTATCTTCACAACCACAAGCGAGAGCCCTATTCAATCAAAATGTCCACCATAATCGAAGCCAATCATATCAACCTCAAGCCCACACTCATTACCAAGCCCTTTATCAACCAAACCACCATTAAGGACAAGGTTACCAACCCCAACCTCAACCATATCACCCACTAGGATTCCAACCAAGGCCACCCGTTCAAGAGAAGAAGCCTAATTTAGAAGACATATTTGCTAATTTCATGAATAGCCAACAACAATTCATGACAAGCCAAGAAACAAGATGGAAATCTCATCACACTTTGTTCTTGTGCATGCATTCACTTCAGGGTCAAACAATTTTATTCACTTACACTTTATTTGTACCACACTTGTTAGCTTCACTTGCTCAATGCTATTTGAATTGCTACTTTCTAGAATTCCAGGTGCTTAAACATGTGAGCATGTGTTGTTTGTCAAGTTAGTCATCCAAGTTCATGCATATTTGTTCTTTCATATCTATCATCGAGGTATATAGGCTGAAATGATTCGATCTGCAAGCTACTGGTTTCCAAAGGATGACTCGGTCATTGTGGTTGAGTGCCACGTATCTCAAGGCAATTTGTTCTATGTCATAAATGCACTTATCCACCTCTACTTGCATAAACTTCTCTGCATTTTCATGCTCAGTCCTACTTTTGCAACTCCTACCCACTTTTCTGATTATTTTGAGATTGAAGCATACTTGCCTATTTGTTTTCATTATGTTATCTTCATCAGCAGGTTTTATTATCAGGCATCTTATGTTATACCTTGTTGTTGGATGGTGTTTTTCACATGTCTGGAGGGTTTTTTTGGGTAACAATTGCTGCTATTAGTTTGAAGTTTAGAAATTAAATTTGTTTTGTAATCTGGGTAATTAATCCAAATTGCAAGATTGTTAGGGATGCATCTTTAGTTTTCTTTTGGGTCATGCGACAATTTTAGTGCACTTCACTGCTGACATCAATCATTTCCTTGAATTGCATTGCTTGTTTGCTTTTGGGCTTGTTTGAATGGTGTTTAATTCATGAGTATATGCTGCCAGCGTATTAAGATTTCCTCTTGATTGTGTACTTATTTATCTCAGTCTATTGCAGCTTTTCTTGTGTAAGAAGTATTTGATGCTTTTCTCTAATGTTTGCAAAATTTTAACTTTATTTATATTGTTGTTGTTGACAGTGGCACCTAAACGAGCTCGTGTTTCCAACCCTTCATCCTCTCAAGCTAAAACAATTATGCCCATCTCCAGCCAACCTTTACCTCTTGAAGACTAGGTTGAGGCTAGTCGGCCACCTCCCCTAGCTCCTGTGCAACAGAAACAACAGAGAAAGAAAGGACCTAAGGTGCTAGGATGGGTGCTTGAGAAAATGAAACTCACTTACTAAATTTTCTCCAATTGCGAGTATCTCCCTTTTGCCTACCTAGACATGAGTTTGTTGGACAAGCTAGAGATAAGGAGGAGATAGAAAACCACATAGCAACTATTGGGTAGGAGAAATTTTTTGCATGTAAGGACTTGGTCTACCCCAATCTAACCAAAGACTTTCTAGCCACAGTCCAATTTCACTTTGGACATGGTGAGGCCCTGGATATGGTTACTTTTTACCTAGAAGGCAAGTTTTAAGAGGTAACCTTGGCAGCAATCACTAAGGCTTTAGGATTTCCACCTAATGGAATTTTTGCTTATGAAGAGTACTTAAAAGATGTTGCTTGGGAGGATATTAAAGACCCTATCATTAGAGGCCCATAGGTGTCCGAGACCACAAAATCCCACTTGCTGAAGGATCATGCTTTTAGAATTTTACATCGATTTTTCTCTATGTCCTTTATGTCTCATATGCAGAGTGCAGGTTAAATCAACCTCCCTGAGGTGCTCATCCTTTCTTGCATGGTCAGGCACTACAGAATTAATGGAGCTTATCACTGGTGGAACAAGCTTCAAGAAATCCAGCAGCAACCGACAAAAATCAAAAAGATCTCTTTGGGTGGCTAGGTTACCATGATTGCCAAGTATTTTGAGCACCCACTAGATGAGGAGAAAAATGCCCTTCCTATAGTTACTTATGTTGACTACAAGATGCTGAAGAATACAAAAATTCTCATCAAGGATGAAGCAACCGAGCATGGATTTCAATTGACTGACTGAGAAGAATACTTAAAAAGATAGAGAGAAGTTTATGTAATCCTCCTTCTGCCCCTGATCAAGGTGCTGTGACCCTCTTATCTGTCTAGTACACTACACTTATCGAGCGAATGGATACTCTAGCTGCTAACCAATAGGAATTCAAACAGCAGCAATAGCAAATTATTAATACTTTGGCCACTTTATCTGTCAGGCTTGATTAGTTTGCCCCACCTCATACTTGACACAGGGAGTTACTTCTGCCTCACTGAACTCTTTTTATTGATTTTTGCTTAATTTTTGCTAAGGACAACAAGCTTTAAAGTGTAGGGTAGGGGAGTTGTTATTATGGTAGCTAAACATTATTATTTTGTGGATAATTGCTATTTTGTGGATAATTGCTATTTTGTGGATAGTTGTTTAAAATTTTTGAATTCTATGAAGGTTGATTAGTGCTAACTGTGGGAAAGTAACTTTTTGGTGAAGTATTTTATTGTGCAGGTTTCTTTTTTGGAAAAAAGTAGACGTGGGTTTTAGCTATTGAAATTTTGTGAAATCTCTTGAACCACAACTTTGTTTAGTTTATTTTTTCAGTAATTGAATACTTGGTTGTGTTAGCAAGTTTTACAATTTGGGAATTTTTAGTTTTAAGATAAAGTAGCTCTTTTAAATCCAAGTTCAATTACTATTTATATTTATTTTATCTTTTAATTTAAGTAGTCTTTTTCTTTTGTTTTAATTGCAGTCTTTCCTTTTCAACTTCTAAGTTAGAATAATTATGTTTGTCGAGTTGTTATTTATTTTGCAATTGGGCTGAGCTACCAGTTAACCTTGAATTGAATCAACCTAAACTCGATTTTTGAACTGTTAGTTTAGAAAGCCTGAGTAGCTAGAGAGCAATAACATATTCAGTGAAAATCCTCTTTTGAATTTATCTTGATTAATTATATAGCATTCAATTTCTAACATAATGAGCACAGTAGGCTAAGTCTTATGAAATTAATGAAAAAAATAGTGAGTGAGAGCAATTAAGTGAAGGAATTCTGGAATAGCTAAAACCTTCCTCTTCACCCTTTGAAACGAACATTCAACTCAAGCAAGATTAGGATATAAGCCAGGCAGCCTTTCCTTGGTAACCAATTTTCAAATGACTTTTGACCTACCCTTAGTAAATTTTACCATTGTTAGCCCATTTGAGCTTAATTAGTATGCTAAAAGCGTACTATTTGTTTTTTTAGTGCACTAATATTGAACCATATAACCTAAATGCCTTTGTCTTTCCCATTTTAGAATTGGCCACTCTAGGTTGGGTAATGAAAATTGCATATTGGGTTTGATTTAATGTTCACTTGTTAATTAAGAAGTGAGGGGAAGTTAAAAATTTTTAAGGGTTTGTGAGCTTAAATTTCTGAAAAATTTTGGGATATGGATGATAAGAATTAGTGCTTTTGGTACTCCTCTCAGTAATTGACTAAAGGTTTATTTCAAAAAAAATTAAAAAAAAATCCAGAAAGATAGGGATAGGCTGCAGAAATGCCATTTAATTCATACTGCAGAAAATAAGTGTGGGTTACCTAGCGTTTAAGGGAAGTGTTAATTAGTTGAGCTAGGAGATTTTAGCTCTTACTCCCTGAGATTTTAAGAAGTCATGTCTTGAAATTTATCTTCCCAGTTGATAGTAAAAGGGCATAAATTTTGAAGAGTTGTTTTTCTTAAAAAAGTTAGGTGGTATTTGTTTTTGGGTAGTGTGGCTGATTCTATCTTGCTGACTTTATCAATTCTTTGGAAGCCAATACCTTCACCTCATTACAACCTTAATGTAAGACCTAGCAATACTATTTTGTTCTGAGTTATTTAGTGGAGATGACCGTTGTGGTTCAAGTGCTAAAGGAGAGGCTTATAGTTGTTCTGAGTTTCAAGTACAAAACCGTCATATTTTTCTGTTGCTTGATTGCTAGAGTTCACTAGTAGTTTTGGTTTTGAAAAGATATAAATTTGTTTTTACCTAGCACACACACACAAGAAATTGTTTGATATAGATCAGTTTGAGTCTTTTTGATTGAGTTCTTTATCCGAGTGTCTTCTGCTGAGTGTTGCTTTAGCCCCTCTGAATTTTCTTGTTCTGAATTAGAGTTTGAGTTTTCAAGATTATGGATGATTCATTTGTTTAAGGGCAAGCAAGATCTAAGTGTGGGGTAGTTGATAACTCTAATTCAGTGTTTAGTTTTATATTAAGTCTAGTCTAGTTTTTAGTGTTTTTCTTGTGTCTTTTGCTTTATTTTTCTTACATTTAATAATTTAATCCCATTCTCAGTTAAGTCTAGCTTTTGTGTGTTTTGGAGAGCTTTTGATGGAATTTTGTGCTAAATTGTGAATTTTGTAGGTACCTCACTGTTACTAGGTTTTCCTGGTAATCGTGACCTATGTTATCTGTCAAAATGTACCGTTTTGGAGGATGTCACAGTCAGTAGAGCAATTATGCATAGAAGGGTGTTACCGTGACCTATGAAACTCTTCAGTTCAGAAAGGAGGAGTGCCTCACGGTTACCAGGTTTTTGGTAGTAACCATAAGGTGGTCATGTTTTCAGTTCAGAATGCAAGAGAGAGCTATCTCACAGTTACCAAATTTTTAGTGGTAACCGTGACCTCCTGTCAAGAAGCAATTCGAACCTACATAATGGTTACTAGGAATTTCCTAATAATCGTGACTCAAACCAGTTAAAAGAGGGATTTTTAAGTAGGTCACGGTCAGCAAAGAATCTCTGGTAATCGTGACCCATATTGTCCTATAAATAGCAAATTTTTCTACAAAGTCAGGGGAGTTGCATTTTCTTCATTTTTAGGGTTTTATTTCTTCCTTCTTTCATTCCTTTGTTCGTTATACATAGTTAGATACATAGATTTACTTGTAAATAGATAGATTTATAGCAAAATACATAAATTAAACGCAAATAGACAATTTAGATACTTAGATTTACATAGTTTTTAGCTTATTTCCTTTCAAGCATTGGAGAAGAAGATTGAAGGACTAGGGATTTAGCTGGGTATTCTTCCACTATGAGTTTTAGGGTTTATTCTACCCTTTTCTCTTCTTATTTTGTAATGGATAGTGAGTAGTTCCTTAGTTGTTTAGGGGATCTTTGAATCCCCTACCTACAATGTGAATATTGAACATATTTTCAGTTATATATATGAATGAATTGTTTATTTCACTATTGCTTATTCTTATTTCATTAGTTTTCAGCTTCTCACATGATTTTTCCATCTTTGATTAATGGTTTTTATCTTATATCTTGATTGGATGCTGATGCTTGTGTGGGTTGAATACTATGAATGAATTTTGCTCAGCTTTTTTATAAAAAAATGTTGTCTATTTTAGATTGCTCCAGAATGGGACTCTCGATGTGCAGTGTTTTATGGTTTTAGGGTTAGAGTGTGGACTAAAATAAATGAGTTTGGGTTGTTTGGCTATAGAATGGGAAAGCAAACCGAACTTAGGTTGTTAAAACCCATGCTTAGGCTTGTTGTGAGGCTTGCTCTGAAATGGAACACTTTGCAATTAGAATAGCTTGCTCTGAATTGGGGCGCTTGGGTTAAGAGGGTTATCCTGGATTCATTCATATATTACATTAATCTAAATTTATTCACATTAGGTATGGTATGGATGAACGAACCTGAGCAACATTCCCTTATATAGATTTTTTTACACTTGTTAATTTTTCATAATTTAGCTCTTACTTGAATTACTACTAGTTTAAATTTAATTTCTTTCCATTACATATTTTAGTATTTAAAGTCTTCATTTTAGATAACTATAGTGCAATAATCAAAACTTTTGTGAATTCTTTAGCATACGATAGATTGTCTTAACTTGCACACACAATCCCTTGGGTACGATATTCGAGAGTCTTAAAAATACTTCTCTTTACTACTTATAGATCTAGTATACTTGTTAGGTTCGCAACAATAGACATATAATAGACACGTGTCTTATTAAAAAACATGCAAATTGTAAAGGGAGAATTATTAAGGAAAGCCAATATCTTTATGGTGACTCTATTTGCGTTGAGGCTTTCAATCTAGACCGAGATATTGTGGTCATTGAAGGATCACAATCCTAGGTTGCACATGTTGAAAATAATGCAACTGGTAATACAGTAGTTCCTCAATGGTTTCAAGGGGTGGTTTAGTTTTTTTCTTTAAGATCGTCAACTCAACAAGTAAGGTCACATGATATAGGTGTACAAGATGCATATGGAGCTATAATTTTTTCTAGAGAACATCAGCATATCGCTAATGGAGATGGCTCAAAGCTCACTTTGGATTTTCTATCTAAAATTATGCCAAAGGCCCAAAATCCATATAATTCTCATGCTATGATAAAAAGCCCAAACCTCTAAGGTAATCAATTTTAATTATAATTACAAGTTATTATACTCTTAAATATCATTAAAAAAAAACTAATTCATTATGAATCATTATGCAAAAACTATGGTTGATTACAACCCACACCTCTCTCATCTTTAAAAATGAAAGAAAAACTACATGAAAGGGCAATTATACTAGACCCCACTTCCAACTGGCTAGTTCTATTATCTAAAGCAACTGATAAAGGAAAAACCTAATGCCTTTGATAATGTCTAAGAGGGAAGATTATATTTCTCATAAAAGAGGATTTGATAGCATATAACTTGATAAAATGCCATCAAACAAACTTCTAAAGCTTGCAATAGATTTCTACTACAATAGCAGTGGGTCTAACAGCTCTTCCACTCTAAAGGATACATTAGACAGAGCCTTTGCATCTGTTGAAACTAAGGGTTCTTGCCCTTCAATTTTTAACCCTATTATGAATTATAATCCTGCTATATTGTGGGAGCTGTAGATTTTGGTGATGGCTCAACTCATT
This sequence comes from Excoecaria agallocha, assembly GCA_037975025.1. NCBI lineage: Eukaryota > Viridiplantae > Streptophyta > Magnoliopsida > Malpighiales > Euphorbiaceae > Excoecaria > Excoecaria agallocha. The sequence continues at coordinate 33,564,008 of CM075816.1, forward strand.
CTTATAATGCTTCTAACCTCACTTTCAATAAGCATCACTAAGGGTAGCTTCATTTTGCTAGTTTGGTTCACCCCTGCTATATCCTGGTTTTTAGTAGTTAGCTATTTTTGTTGTGTCTACAATGTAGGGATTATGATAATTACTTTTTTTTGTTAATCTTTTTTTTTTGATCTAGGGTATTAGAATTTGATGAGCCCATATAATGGTGTGTACATATATATGTGTTTATACACACACACACACACACACACACACATATATATATATATATATATATATTACATGGGTGATTATCCTTTTGTCATCCTACGGAATATCTACTTGGTATTACAATATTGTATAAGTTGGTTACTTAATTTTTATGTATAAAATAAATATTCCACTACAAAAAAAATCCATTTTACCGACGGATTTTATCGACGAAATTTAGCATTTTACAGACGAAAAATGAGCTTATCGACGGTTTTTTATTATTTTACCGACAGAATCAATCCATCCCTAAAACGTGCGTAGGTACCAATTTACCGACGAAAAATTTCGTCAGTAATATTACGGACGGATTTCACCGACGGATTTATAAATAAAATTTAGTCGGTAGCTTTATTAAAATCTGTCGGATGTTTCGTCGCATTGACTATATACCGACGGATTTTGTCTTCGGTAAATTTAATAAAGAAAAATTTTAATTTATTTTAGTATAAACATCGATGGATTATTTTCGTCGGTAATTTTGTCGCCAAAAATATTTAGTATTAATATTAAATTTATAAATATATATGCGACGGATATTTCGTTGGTAATATGTCGATAAATTAATATATTTCTATTTAATTTCTTATAATTTTTTTTGCTAATTATCTGTGTACAAATTACGAATTAAACACGATCTATACAAAAAGTCTAAAATCAATATAAAAGAGAACCTTAAATCTTTGAATAAACATATAACAAGAACATCTCATTGTGCTTTATTGGTAAACCATGGGAAGCTTGGTTTATATATACAACTAATCACAAGGAATAAGTATGAGTCAAGAATTCAAGGTCTTGCTCAAGACAGGCTTCAAAAGTTAACGAACGTTGACTATTAAATATTTTAGAATCCCAATCCTTACATATGCTAAAGCTAAGACAGCAAGTGCACGACTAAGTTCACATAGCCGCTCCTGTTTCTCCAATGTTTGTTCTCTAGCTAGTTCATGTTTGGCTTGTGTAGTCATCTCTTTCAATGCCGCATCCTCTTCGCTAACTTTAGATTCATTAATCCTGACAAGCTCTTCTTCCTCTTTCTCTTCCTTCTAAAAATTATCATTGTAAAACAAACTTAGTAACTCAAAAGGCAAGGCTCCTACTAAAAGGGAGAAATGTGCAGAGGTCACAACTCAATGCCAAAGGTTTAGAATTGTTACATAGTTAAATTAAAATTTTGTTGACATATAGAAATCATGGCTCACACAACATTAAGCAACAGGTAGACCAGACTATTCTTGAAGAAACACCATACAACATATTTTATATTTAGAGAGTAGCTAATTAAAGAGGCTTGACCGGTGTCTAGCAAGTGTACTAGATCCGCTAGTAATATAGGAAAATATAGATTAAGACCCCAAATATCGTACCCAAGGGAACATGGATTGCTAAGGATAATATCTATGTATGAATTAAATTAATCCGAGATAGTTTCCCAAATGTTTTTGATTTAGAAGCAAAAATTAAACAAAATAAACAATAAAACAAAATAAAAGCATGAATTAAAAACAAAACAATAATTGAAATTCTCTTGCTAAAGAAACTATCCAACTTAACTTTCATTGTAATGACTTAAGTTCAATAGAAACACCAGTGATTATGGAAAAACTAGTAATAAAGCAAGATATCTTTATTCAAGTCTATCATTCTTAGTATTAAACTCATAGACAAATCTAATACTTAGCATGCAAATCTAGTTTTAACTTCCTAAACTTTCATTGAAGCCTTTCTCAAGTGATTCAATTCCAATTTATTCTTAGTTCTTCCTCTCTTAGTATTAACCAATAAAATTAACACATAATCATCTCATATTTCGGATAATAATCATGCATAAATATTAAAGAGTTAACCCAAGAACATGCAAATCATTAACTATGTCAAAACCAATTTTTAGTTATTTATTCAATAAACCAACAATCAATCTCAACACAATCAAGGATAAGAATATGCTTAAAACCAAGAAATAATCAACCGATATTGAAATTAAGCTCAAAACAAAGTCATAACAATGAAAATATAAGTTTTCAAAGTTCCATTAGCAAAAGAAGAAAAACTACTTCCTAAACATGTTTAAAAACTAAAGACAAAGTTGAAAAGAAAAATAAAGAAAATAGAAAACAATAACTAAGCTAAATTCTAAGATTAATCCCTAATTCTCTAATTTGATCCCCATTGATTCTAAGATTGGATCCTTTCTTTGGTGTTTAAGCCTTCTATTTATAGGCAAAAGACATTGTGGATCGCTTCTCAAACTCCAAAATCAAATAGGAAGCAAACTCTGCCCAAAACAGGAAGTTCGAGAAAATCCTTCGCGAAGTGGGAGATTAGACACGTGGCCACGTGTCTCCTAGTGTATTTCTACACATGGTCACGTGTTGGCTAGTTAATCTTCACCCGTGGTCACGGTTCTTCCCTATGTAATTAAACATGTGGTCATGTGTTCCTTGAGTCTTCCTTCACACGTGGCCACGTGTGGATTATGCCTTCCTTCACACGTGGTCACGTGTCTTTAATGCTTCCTTCAATTTCTCTTTCACGTGGCCACGGGTTGATCACTTCATTATTTTCATGTGGTCACGTGTAAAGCTTCTGTACTAAATGCTCAATTTTCTCGCATCAACTTTTCCATATTTGCAGTTTTGGCCCTAATCTTTGCCTTTTTTACAATTAAGTCCTTTTTCTTGCAAAATAATCCTGAAAAACACCAAAATTTATAATTAACTCCAAAAATATAAAATTAACCAATTAACTCAAATCTAACCTAATTAACACAAAATTAACCTAATTAAACACATTAAAACATACAAAAAACATCATATAAATCACTATTATCAAGGCTCTTATGTTTCGAAGAACATGAAGAAAATATAATTAAATTCAATCTTCATCAGTTCTTCCTGCATCTCAAGGTACTCCAATTTCATCCTCCTTTCATAAATAAAATCTTTCTAGGAAACTGATTTCCAGCAACGACCTCACGAAATCCTCACCTTTTAGATTAAAACATAAACCTAACATTATTCGCAAAAAGATATTAATAAAAATCATATTCTCAGTTTACAAAGCTATTTTTTCCTGTCCCAATTTCTTAAATCAATCTCAATTCAACTGCTACCTATTACTGCAAGCTAGCAAATTGAAAAATTTAACTATAAAGAACTAGAAGAAACAGAGAAAGGCAAAACCAATAAATTTTGATTATGCCTCCTTATAACTGGAAACATGGATTTAGACAAATGAAATCCTGGATTTAAATGCTAAACAAAGCTACTAATTGTATAGATTTAAATACAAAGCATGGTTAATAATTGTAAAAAGAAAAATAAAATAGCATAATGAATGATTATGGAAGCTATGCTAGCTTAAATCAATTACCATATGGACAACAGTGCTCTAGGTTACCAATTTTTACCAATTCAAATTTATAAACTGTAAACATGCATATCAAAACATCAACAGGCATATCGCTTTAAACACTATGGTTCCCAGGGTGGGTGGGAACATAATAAGTTACTAACTTATCATAAAAGTGCAGATGCACACAATTACACATGAACATGTGCACCAAGAGAAATTTGGAATCTACCTTGGTCCAAAAGCAACATGTTCAATGGTTAATGCCATTTGATTCCATATTTAAAATTAGACTTTGAATATCCAAATTCTTATATACTGCTGTTTTCTAGTTCAAAATACAGAATTGAAGTCATACTTTAAAAGTTATTTGGATTATAACCAATCCAAACCAAGATAAATATTTAATTTTTCATATACTTAATTTGTGATTTAATTTAAATTGTAAAATTTTACTAATAAAGTACTAATATTGGTACTAGATTTTTGTATAAGAAATTTAAAATAAATATTAGTATTATAACATTTGCAATTGATGTGAAAAAATATTTAAAAAACTGTACCATTTGAAGCTTTAACATGTGAACTGAATTACTGGCTCATATTTAACTTAAAACAACAAACAATGTTTTTTCTATGACAGAATACCCTCATCATAAATAAAGCACTATCCAGGATCATATATGTAGTCCAGCTGATTAACTAAGCAATTTCATATTGAATACAGCATCAGCATTGATGTGATATATAATAGAAATAGAAGCATAAACATAATGCTTACCATATATGCAACCAAAAATAGACTGTAGGGTTGCAGCGAAGCTGTTTGCAGCTGTAATAGAGCAGTAAAATACAGACATCAGTTTTTTTTCAAAGCCACACTGCCAAGTGTAACTCGAGAATCTGGAGCAACACTTTTAGTTCCAGAGGTACCTACATTAAATAAACATCAATTTATTAGATGATCTACCAGTGTAAAAGATCCAACTGCACAAAACATAAAATCCAACGCATCACACTCATGTAAAGAGTGCCAAGTTATTGGCAGTTAAAAATTAAAAATAACACTCAGGACAAGTGCAAATGATTTTCATAATCAGTATATAGAACTGTCTAACAATATTAATGATTGAACAAAATTGATCAAGTCATACCATTAAACAGTAAAAACAATTTGTTTATCAATTTCGGATCATCTGTATTAGCAGCCGATGCCTTCACAAAATTTTCCATATAAATGAAAAAGTGGAAAGCTATTTTTCAGAACAGGGCATATAGTAAAGGGAACTGAAATAGGGTTTGGGTTTTCTTTATATATATATATATATATATATATATATATATATAATTGCAACAGCTATTTACATCATAATAAATAGCATTTTATTATTAAAAGCAATTATCAAGAACATCCAATTGTAAAGGACATACCATCAAAGTTCCTTCATGGCTATAAGTGCTAGGGGTCACAACCAAGGCCATGAAGTATGGCAAAAGTACTTTGTGCATCTGCATGGCACAAAATTTAATATCGAAAAACAAATTCTGAAAATTTCATATGTTATTAAAAGGTTAAAGATTATGTCCCACTTCATATAAACTTATGATTTTTATCATCCCATTCTTCACAATCGGGCCAGAAGAATTAGACCACCAAGTATATACACTGAAGCCAATACACAGAAATGAGACATGATATCATCTATCTAAGACACAACTCCTAATCTTCCCTTAATCATGGTATCAGATATACTACAGCAAAAAATTCCATGAAAGTGAACAAAGAAATACAAGTCATAAGTAAGAACTAACCTCCAGTATGACATTTTGATCAGATGTAAATAGATTTGGGAACAACCGAGGAACAATAGTTCCAATGGTCCCTAACACCAATCCAAGAGTAGCTCCAATTATCAAAAGTGACTTTAACAACATCCGAGCCTGTTTTGCATTATATAGCCTTTTTAAAACATAACAAACAAAACCTCCTACTCAACAACTAAGATTATCTACAAAATTAAAGCAATGAAAGGGAAGGGTACTAGCTCTGTGCACATGAAAAGAGTAGCAGATGCTGCAAATGTGGGGATAAAGCATTGTTCACCTTTGCCAAACTCCGATTGGAACCTTATATCAATTCAGGCATGAATGATTTTGCAGTTTGAGAAAGAGGTTCACCCCATACCGTACACATGTTGTACATTTGAATCATGACCTAAAATGAATATTTTACTTGTCAACCTATACCATTATCATTTTTGAACTCTTAGATATAGCAAGATTAGAAAGAGCGATAACTAAAAATACAAGCATGAATACATCTAACCTGATGAGCAGCCACAGAATGTGTACCCATAGATGTAGCAAATACATTGTATCCTTTGACATCAGACCAGATATATGTATAGAATCAAACAGAAACAACACCTTTGACATCATTATTCATCAAGTGTTGGAACAGAGATAGCAAATGCATTGTATCCTTTATTGTTTATAACTTCAAACATCATATAAGCTGCAATAACCTGGAACACATGAAGGTAATAGGAGACCCCCCCCCAGAAAAAGGAAATGTATGCCATTATGGATACACTAGAATGACTAAATTAGAAGTTAAAACACAAGAAGGGTCAAAACACTAGGCATATTAAGCACACCTGAGACACCATGGTTGCCTATGCAGCGCCTGCAATCCCATAACCTAAAAAGCTACAAAGTACTATATCACCAACACCATTTACAATACTAGAAACTGCCAAAGCCTTCAGGGGTCCCCAGGAATCTTTCATGCCAAGACTGGAAAACAGAAAAAATCTAAGCACGAAATACACCAAGTGCAATAGTCAAGAATTTGAATTTCAATAAAGTTATCATGAAACGGCTGTCATATCTCTAAGACATAGATAAATTTAAAAGAAAAATCGGGAATAAGGAAGATACAGGCCGAGTAAGATGCACTCATCATAATAAAATCTCAGATAAAAGCAACCTATTACTAAGATCATTAAGAACAAGTTGTACATGCAGTTGACAGTTCCATTGCCAATATGACAAAATAATAAAATAACATGACTTGAGAGTCTGGTTTACTGTAATAAAAGTAATGTACTGCTAACTCACTGGTCAGATTAAGCATGAAAAAGTTATCGGCTAAAGCATATAGTATCACCTTGCACTTTGAGCAACCCATCCAACAATAACTGCAGGCCATGCATAGCCTCGAATCTGCCAATAGAAAAAGAATTTTCAATTATTAAGTTAGAAACAAAGAAAGAAGAGTAAAATGAACAATCACTAGCAAGGATAATGGTCCTATTCAATTAGTAGAGAAAGGTTGCATTGAACTGTCAATCAAATTTTTAGAAGGATCATGATCAATAAATGACCACTGTTTCTAAACTAGAGTCTTTATTCTTTTAGGATAAATGCAATAGACTTAGAAATGTAAGCAAGAATTTACATATGGGCATTATCATCAAAAAGGTTACACCAAAATTAACCGGTGCTAATATCACATTTTCCCAACTGGTTGTAAATAACTTAAGCAGATAATATGTATAGCTAATACGTGCATGTTCATTTCCAAATGCAGAGCATAAGCAATGCTGACATGTTCACCACATTAACCAGTCAACTAAAGCCTTATGTAGGAAGCATATACAAGCATCCAAGGGGTTAAGATGAAAGGCATCAGAACAAGAAAAGAAACAAGGAAAACTTCAATGGCTATATTACATATTCTCTTCTGCAAATTTGTACTTGGTGTAATAAAGAAAAAGCACACATGAAAGATCTATAAATATGAGCTCAAACCTGCACATATGTATTTGCTGTAGTTACGATATGAGCATTTTTGGCTCCAGTAAAAGATGAAAGATATGATAAAAGATAATTCATTATTCATCGGTTTAGTGATCCTTATGATCTACTGAATAGGTAAAGTTAGAGTATGCCTCAATATGGAAATAGGAATAAATGATATACCACCCTTTATTACCAGACAATGCCCATGAACCAAAGAATCTTGTAAACAAAAACATGAAGATGCCACAAATCAACCCAATAAAAAGAAGGATAGATATTTAATGCTGCACTTCATTTTTATTCTGCATGATGAGTACTTTCTAGTCACAGTAAGTAATAAGAAATCCACAGTGAAAAATGCACAAAAGGAAGGGAAAGAACATGGAAACTTAGGACAAAAATCATATGACATGCCATATCACAAGTGTTCTATTTCTTCTATATATTCATAACCCAGAACAGAAATTGAGCATTTCACCATAGCAAAACAGCAACAAAAAGAGTCATACACTGAAATTCCCAAAATGGCAGCCATTAAACCACAATCTGAGCTTCATAATCAAGTTCCCATCATTACAGAATAGGATAGAATCAAACTTCCATTTGCCTATAAAATTTTATTGCTGCCATTTTCCCAGAAAAAAATAGATAAATGCCACATATATAAAGATTTTCCAAATGGCATCACGAAGGTTCCAAACACGAAGGTTCCAAAAGGCATTAGGAAGGTTTCAGAACATGGAATATAGTAAAAGTGGTAACAAACCCCCAATCAAGAATTAAATAAAAAAACCTCAAATAAAAAGAAAAGGTCTCATTCCTGGACCACCGCAACAGACTCTTGATTATCAAGAGTGGAAACTAAAGAATCAAAAGAAGCAGAGAACGAATCCAAAAAGAAATAATTACCAGTAGAGATGAGAGACAGGCGCCAATGAGGGAGGGACATGAACGGCGAATGGCGTGATCCCAATGGCAGATTGGAAGCGGGGGTAGATTGAAAGAGAAAAGGGGGCAGCGACTTTTTTGGGTAAACGAAAGAGAAAACTGAAATAGGGTTTACGTTATATATATATATATATATATATATATATATATATATATATATATATATATATATATATATATATATATATATATATATATATATATATATATATATATATATTTAAATTAAAAAATAATTATATATATATTATTAAATACTTTTTATCACTTTTTAATTTTAATTAGAATTTAAAAATATTTTTATCAATAATTATATTTTTTATAAAATTGATGTATTATAATTATTTCTTTGATTATCGTAAAAAAATAAAAAAATTTATCATTTAAGGTGAAATAATATTTAATAATAGTAAACTCAGCATTTACACTTTGCCGGTAGTACTAATGTATCACTATCGATCTCCTTGCATGTCCTTATCCTACAAATTAATTACTGCAACAATGAGCATGATATGCTACAATATGTTCAAACTGTGGATCATTGATTTTTTCAAACCATTGACCAAAACTGAAAATTCTAAATTTTATAAACCTTAACTATTTATTTCAGTCCAGTTAACCTAAAAAATATGTTCGATTTTTTGAATTTTTTTGCTCAGCCCTAAAAACGATACCTTTGAGCCAAACTATTTTTCCCTAATAAAAATAACATCTAATGTAACTAAGTCTATTAAGTCAATTCATCATAATTATAAATTTGTGAATAAGTATGGATAATAAGTTGAATTGCAAATTTTATTGTCAAGCTTTAATTAGTACAAAAACTAATCTTTACAACATTAACTCATAGAGCCAACTTATGTGCTTTAAAATTTTTGGTTGGCTACATTGCTCTCCTTTAAATTTTTTTACTCCGCCTGTCTGTTGTTAAGCTTGACAATAAACCTACCAAGGTTTTATGTCGACAATGACTCAATGTTATAAACTATTTTATTAAAAAATTAAATTTTAATAATAAAAGAAATACCAACGGATTTACTGATAGAAAATCCTCTCACAAATAATATAGACTAATATCTACTATAAATTGTATTTATATATAAAAACAATATTTTATTAAAAAATAAAAAAATTAAATTTTAATAATTTATTTTGTATTATTAAAACAAATAACGACAGATTACCGATGATTTCAGCCATTGCTAATGCCGCCAAAATATGCCGCCTTTTTTACTGACGGATCAGGTATTTCGTCGATAATCTGTCTGTAAAACATTTAAAATAAAAGCATACATTATATTATCGACGGACTTTTCTGTCGGTGCATAGAAAAAATATATGTTATATTTACCGACGGAATTTTCATCTCTAAATAATGGTGCCAAGATTTCCCGCCAATTTTATCGACCGTTTTTATCCTCCGTCACTAACAATTTAGTCATTTTACAACATTTTTATTTTTACCAAAGGATTTGCTGTTCCGTAGCTATTCCGTCGGTAATATCCCATTATTAGCGAAGGAAAATTAAGCCGTGGGTAAATTCCGTCGGTAAAATCAATTTTTTTGTAGAGTTCCTAGATGACAGTCCTATAAAAAAGAAGCTACCTGTAACTCAACTCCCAAAAAAATTCACCAGGTTTAGCAACTGATTATAAGTGCATACTGTGACCATTAACCATACTTGGTATTACAATATTGTATAAGTTGGTTACTTGATTTTTATGTATAAAATAAATATTCCTAAATGATAGTCCTGTAAAAAAAGAAGCTACCTGTAACTCAACTCCCAAAAAAAATCTCTAAAGTTGGAGCACCAATAAGTGAAATCGAGGTCTAAGAATTTGAAAGCAATCCCTAAAACACACATTCCAATTGTAATCATCTTCTCATAATGTTTGTTTATACTAGCAACCATAACAGCATTGATAAAAATAACCAAACTCTAGTATCATATGAGATGAAATAACTGCAACACACTAATAATCAAGTTAATGTAACAACAGGTAAAGGCTAAGTAGCTACAACGGGAATCAGCCACCTAACTCTTATATGCAACCATATTAATAATGCTAGTATAACATCATTTTGTATCATACTTTTTCCCATTTTCTGGGATAAAAAAACAAAAAAAAACACATGTAATTCCAAACATCAGCAATGTGCTTAAGCTTGAAACTGTAGATATCGATTTAAAAAGGTTAGGAACAATAAAAAATGCAATTAAGGAATTAGTGATTTCAAAGAAATTAGTTGGTTCTAAACCAGAGTTAAAATACAATTAACAGTTTATGCTCTATTCTATTTTTACTTTAAAACACTCTATGCTATATTACTTTAAAAGAAAACAACTTAGACCTGACATTACGACCTAAAAATATATACATCTAGGACAAAAGCATGCATAGGGCTATATGCACACACTTATATCCAAGTAAAGAGGATAAGACACTTACTGGTAGGGATGATCATGAGGCAGGGAATGCACCCCCATTCACTGTCCTACTAGGGGCAAGGATTCCCTATCTCTATCCCCGATTGAATAACGAGGAGAGAATTTTCCCCCTCTTCACCCCGCAAGGATCCCTACCCCCTGTAGGGAACCTCCTTACCCCCCCAAAAAATTATTTTTTTAATTTTAAAATAATATTTCACAATTAATTATAATTAAAATATAACATTTAATAAATAAAAAATCTAAAATCAAACACAAATTATCATCCAAGGTAGAAACATTAATCAATGGCTTAAAATCTCAACTGGCAACAACATTATCATCCTTTTTAACCTAATTTATTATAAATGGGTGCATTTTTTTAGGATCTACCATTGAAGCTCTATGGTAGTATTCCTCAACTCCATAAAGGTCCCACTTTGACTGTAAATGGAAAGGCAAGATACCTAATTTACACATCTTTCAAATCTAAATACTCATTCTAAGAATGTAAATCAACATAAATTAGGCTTGGATTTATGTAATGCCCTAAAATTTGGATCTAACATGCATGACACATTTTAGAGCACGAACAGTAACCCTGCGGTGGAACTAATTGGTGATTTTGTTATAGGCTTGTAGAACATCCTTCTTAGGATTATTTGGTAGCAATTATATGTTTAAATTAAAAACATAAGCTCACTAATTTCTCCTCCACAATTTTGGCCAAAAGAGGAAAACAAGGGAAAAGAGGAAAATAAGGAGAAAGGAAGTAAAAGAGAAGAATAAGGAATTTCAAGCTACCAAAAGGTTAGTGGATACAAACTATACTCCATTTCATTTAATTTTTGAATTTTGTCATGAAAATCATATTATGTAACCATAGAAATTTGAAGGAAAGTAAGAAATAATTCAAGATAACAATGTAAAATGATATTTTAACATGAAATAAACAAGAAATGATGAAGAAATCAAATTTAGAATGAGAGTTCATGTGGAAGCCGAATTGTACATAATGTAGTATAACATGATATCTTGATGTTAATTAACCTTTTAAGCATGAAATGAGTAACATTAGGTAGAATAAACATAACTTGAATGATTTAAACTTGAAACAATATATAGACACAATGCTTTCCATGTATACATAATGATGTAATATTATGCGACTATATGAATTAAAAGGAAAAAGGTGAAATAAATTGAAATAACTTGATAAAATAATGTTCTAACATGAAATGAGCATGAAATGAAGTAAAGATAAAGCATATAGGGAAGGGATATGGTTGGCCGAATTATGTAGTATATTGAATATCATGATAATTGGATGATATTTGACATAATAGGCATAAAATGTGTATTATTAATTTGAATAAGTATTACACAAATGATTTGAGCACAAAATAATGTATAGACATAATGGTTGCTATGTTAACATAATAGAATACCATTATGTAACTAAAGGCTTCTTGTATAAAATAAATGTATGTCAACATATAATAACATAAAGTGAATATAGAAACATATATAGCATGAAAAGGAAGAAGAAATCACATGGTATGTCTAAATCCTATATAAGATCGAATGGTTTAAGAAAATGTATATTTCCATTATGTTTGAATGTTATTTATTATGCACATTATGGCTTTACATGAAATGTTGATGTATGCATGAAGAATGAGAAAGTATGATATGATATATAATAGAAATAACATAAAGTTTGCCATAAAAATATAACATCAAGTAAAATAATTAGTTGCCTTTAGTGTTCGATGGGTGATCTAGGACCCTAGGATATAATGGCTAGCCATAAAGACTCATATACCGTGGTAGCACTACAAGATCACACATACAGTAATGAGGGTTGGCTACGCTTAAGTAGTTACCTCACACATAGTCATACAATATATTTATACAGTTATACAATTCCCGTCCTGCATATCCTGTTCGAAGATTTTCACTGGTCATCACTAGGGACAAAATAGTAAGTACACATGAAAATAAAAATTAAATGATAAACCACATATAAAGGATGCCGTAAAGGTAACTAAATAAGAAATAATGTGAAGAATAAGATTAATAATTTTAATAAGGGGCAAAATTGTAAATATATGGGAAAACGAGCATAAAATGGTGAAACATGCATGTAGGATGCCATAAGGTTAATTAAATAAGAAATAAAGTGAGAAATGTAGTTAAAAGTTCAAAAAAGACAAAATTATAATCATTCGAGAAAATAAGGACCAAAAAGTGAATTAAGTATAACATAAGTCATAAATGTGATTAAACACATATGAAGTAAAGTGAAAAACATGATTAATAGACTAAAAAAAGGACAAAAATATAATTACACAATAAATTTGAGGCCAAACTGTAATTTGGCATTAATAAGGTAATTAAAGAAATTAAAATGGTTAAATAAGTGAAAAAGGGCAAAATCATAATTAATAAAGATTTTAGGGACCAAAATGTAATTTACAAATTTATGAAGGAACATAAGAACCAAAATGCAAATTTTACAATTAGAATGGAATAAAATTCAAACAAAGCAAAAAATAGTCAAAATTGGAGTCAAACAGGGTTAAACACGATGAATAAAAAGTTATGGGGGTTAAATTGCAATTTTACATTTAGGTAGGAAATAAATTATGTAAGATTTAATATGAAGGACAAATGAATATAAGAAAGATTATGACAATTGGTCAAAATTGAGGTCAAACCAAGTAAAAAATGATGAAATAAAAAGTTTAAGGACTAAATTACAATTTTACACTCAAATAAGCATTATATGGAAATTAATAAGAAAATAAGGATTAAAAGGATTAAATAGCAAAATTTGAATATAAGTGGATCAAATTGATTTAATTACCAAAACGAAATATAAAGGGGTAAAATCGTAATTTATCATATCATGAAGAAATTTTGAAGACTAAAATGTAAATTGAAAAGTAAAATGAAATAAAAGATACGAAAAGAGCAAATAAAGGTAAATAGGTTGATAGACAATAAAATTTACAAACAGGAAGGGTACAAAGGAAATTGAGCAAATGTAGTAAATTAAGAGTAAAATTATAATTTAGTCAAAAAGTTAAGAAAATTTAAGGACTAGAATGAAAGGAAATATAATTTCATGGCGAAAAATATCATAAAGGAGAAATAAAGAACAAAATAGTAATTATAAGCAAAGAGACAGTAAAACGGTCAATCGAGTTAGAAAAGGAATTTAAATGTTAATTTAGTGAACACATAATTTAGATGTAATATTGGGAAAACTAGTGAGATTTAAATGTTATTTTATAAAAGTAAGGACCCAAATGAGAATGTCACAAAAGATGAAAAAATTTAAGAGTAATTAAGCAATCAAGTACAATAAAATATTATTCGGTCAGCGGAGAAAGAAATCATAATGATATTGAAACTAAATTACATAAGCAATATGTTCAGCAAGGTTAAGTTTATCAACTATAAAGGAATCAAAATAAAGTTCAAATAAAGTGAGATAAATAAAATAATTAAATTAAGTGAAAGACTAGGACTAGTATGTAATTAAATAAAAATGTAGGGGCAAGAAGGTAATTTAATGTCGAAAATATAAATAACAAAGGTTAGACAACAAAAAGGCGAAAATGTAAGAACATAAGGTCAATTAGAACTAAATGGTAACTTGGAAAATATATACTTATACTAATAGGCAAATAAAAAAATAATAACAATAATGAAAATAAAAATAAATTTATTTAAATGAAATTTTGTGTAGTTGTATCCACCACTAGGCAACAGTGTTGCTTAACACGTGGTTTGTTGACTGCACATAGGGACAAGTACATAAAGGACTTGAAGAAAGCAAAGTAGGAAGGCATATACATGTGTCGAATTTGTGGATGCGAAGTTTAGACGACTTATGTATTAGATGTTGGATACGTGATTAATAATGTAGTATATTATGTTATGATACAATTCGTAATGAATCTATTTATATGTGTATATTTTTAAGCATGTGTATATGAAATTTTATGACTGTGTTGCATTGATGAGATGAATGATTTTAGAAGTTCTATGTATGCTACTAGAGTATCAGAGGCAAAGGTTGCCTTTTTGGGAGTGTGAATTTGCAAATTGCAGGTTTAGACAGAACGGTTTATAAGCCGTTATGCTATCGAAATCTATACCAAATGAATAGAACCATATGATGTCATTAGGAATAGTATACAATATATAGAAATCATGAATGAACGTAGGGTGTTACAATTTGTATCATCTTTCAAATCTATGACTGTAACAGATCTAAAAAAATCAATATACTTATCATTCAAGATCTAATTTCCCCAAAAACATAGCAGCTAATAGGTAATGCATATAAACCATCAATTTTGGTAAATAATGCTTCAAGATCCATCAAGTAAGTAAGAAAGACTAAAGAGATTCTTTGATCAAATTAAGTACTAATTAAAACACAAAAAACATTAAAACCACTATTTTCACACATTTAGCGTATAAATTTCATCAGAATTTTCTTAAATTAATTTTTACCAAATTATGGGAATATGGAGTTTACTTTTCTAGAATAGAAACTTACATTCCATCATAAAGATATTGATGGATGTGTATTAGTGGTTGCCAGTGGTGAACCAAAAAATAAAAATGCTGGAGACCAAATGACAACAACAGATCACAAGATCGAGATGAAGATAGGGGAGATAAATTAAGGGAAACAAACACAAAAAATGAGAGACAAAATGGCAAAACTCATAGAGAAAGATGGCGATTGAAGAATGGAGAAGGACAGCGACTGAAGAATGGATGCTGGGAAGGGCAATGGTGGAATGAATGAAAGAGAGAGAGAGGAGCGACTATAAGGGAGAAGAAAAGAAAACGGCAGAGTGGAGTGAAGAAGAAAATTGAAGTTAGGGTTTCCCTATTTATATACAATGGCATATATGTAATAACTAGAAAACTAAGGATATATTTGGTATTATACTTCGAGTTGGTTATCCCCAAGGGTGGATACCCCATTTCCCGTCCCCGACCCAAAATTAAAATCGGGGATTTTTTATCCCCGCCCCCATGAGGGGAAAAATTCGGGGATTTCCTGCCTCGTTCTGGTCAGGTCTCTATCGAGGTTCGATATTTCCTGCTCCGTGATCATCCCTACTTACTAGGCACATTCTGTAAGTTTTCCAAGATCACCAAAATCAACTTTTTATTTTCATCAAAATACTACATCAAGCATTAAGAAAATGAATCAAACAACAATATTATACAAATCATCATATAATATAGCCAAGAGTTCAGATAGCAACAAATGGAGAAAAACTTATTCCAAAATGGTTCAAGAATACTTATAGCATAGCCTCCCAAAACATTCACAGATATAACCCTATTTACACTTCTAAATGCTCAGAAAAAATGATCATTAATCAAGTGGACTGTTATATGCTTAAAATTCATTTGCAGGCTATATGGTTTGATGGAGACATACAACCTAGCAGAGGATTATTCGCATTGTGAGTTTTAGCTATGCACCCAGAATGGCAGGAAAAGGCAAGGTATGAAATGCTGCAAATTTGTGGGAAGAGAAGGAGCTTGGACTAAAATTTGTTTCCATTAGCCCAAATTTGTTAAGCCCATTATCCTAAATTTGTTCAGCTGAAAATGGCTAGGGACTAGTAACCAAAATGCTGCAAGTTCTGATTGTAAAAATGTTCATTAGCCCAAATTAGTTAAGTGCATGAAAAAACCCATCAGAAAGCACCACCCTTTTTAAGTTTTTTTTAAAGAGAGCATTACCAGTACTAATGTAACATGTTTTATACCTTTCATCCAAAGGATAAGACATTTGTGTATTGGCATTGTGGATGTACCTACGTATTAAAAGACTATCCACTAGGTAGTGGGTAGGAATAAAAGGGAAAAATTTTGAAAAAAAATCAAAAATAAAAATGGTGTAGTTTATACTAATTCATTTCAATTCAATTTATTTGCAATTTTGAGCCTCAAAAATCCTAATCGAACTTAATTTTTTTTATTATTAAAAATACAAAATTGAAATCGAACTTAATTTTTTCAATCATTAAAAGTACAAAACTGAAATCGAATTGCAATTAAAAAAACTAATAAGTTTGGTTTTTTTTATTTAAATCAAATTTTGCTAAATAATTCTCAAACTTTTTAGTATCCATTTTTCGAAAAAACCACTTTGTTGAAAAATTACTCCAACTATTATTGCGGTCTAATTTTAAAGTTTGTTAATTAAGCTTTTTGATCATATTTAATTCATTTACCATGTATACAAATGAAGAAAAGTGTTAGGTGGGTTTTTCCTCCAACATGGTGGGACCCGCATCATTATTAAAAAAAATTACGGATATGTGTATGAAGAAAGAATTAAATTCTTTCTTGGTAGGTGAACAACTTTCAATAAGCTATCCAAAATGCATATAGAAATCCCTATAAATAGGCATTCCCATATCAACTTCAATATATCCTTCAGTTTATAATTAAGAGAGTGAGAAGCATTTTAGAAAAATATTTGGGATATTTTTCTAAAAGGGAAGTGACAAAATAGTGAGTTTGGGAAACATTTATGTACTACTATTTTGGATTTATCTCAAATTGTTGTATTACCTTCCTCTCTTGTACCCATTAATTTTATTAGTAGAACAAATATTTTCGGAGTTTGTCCTGTGGACGTAACCCAAATATTTTGGGTGAACCACGTTAAATTGCTGGTGTTATTATTTTTACTCTGCTAATTTATTTTAATTTATCCGTTGTGCCCAACAACTGGTATCAGAGCCGAGATTTTTTTTTAGTATGCTCTGTGGTTGCAGTGTAAACTGATCTTCCACATCAAAAAAGATTTTTCCTTAGTACTGTTCACATATATAATCATTGTTCATGTATACAATTACTGTTCACATATACAGTCACTATTCACATATACGATTACTGTTCACATATACGAGCACTATTCACTGTTGAAATTTTTTTCGATCTAAATGGAGGCAAAAATTAGTTGAATGATCTACCTAAATGGTTCAAACTACCACATATGGAGTAAAAGATGAAAGATCTTCTAGTTGTGACGAAGATGCATTTGCCGATGTTTACCACAGTTAAATTCGAAGGTAAAATCGATGACGAGTGGGAGTTTAAC
This sequence comes from Excoecaria agallocha, assembly GCA_037975025.1. NCBI lineage: Eukaryota > Viridiplantae > Streptophyta > Magnoliopsida > Malpighiales > Euphorbiaceae > Excoecaria > Excoecaria agallocha. The sequence continues at coordinate 33,581,951 of CM075816.1, forward strand.
CATGAGCAGGTGTACAGTTTTATCCAATAATTTGTCGAAGACAATGTGTACAATCACATTTGCAATGAGACATATGCCTAAACTCTGTGGAATAAGCTGGAGATGTTGTATTCTTCAAAGACGGGAAATAATAAATTATTTTACTTGACCAATTGGTACTAGAAAGATATAAAGAAGGAACTTCCTTGCCAAACCACTTAAATGAGATGGAAGGGATCCAGGACCAGCTAAGCAGAATGGAAGTAATATTGGATGATGAAGTGTTTGCATTATTGGTGTTGGCCTCTCTACCATAGTCTTGGGAGGCTTTAAAGATCTCTATCACCAATACTGCACCTAATGGTATAGTCAATATAGAGATTGTAAAAAGTAGTGTCCTGAATGAAGAAATGAGAAGGAGATCACAGGCCTCATCTTCTTTATCACAATCAGATGTTCTAGTTATAGAATCCAGAGGAAAGAGACAGTCTAGGGAACAGAACCCTAGAGGCAAGAACAGAGGGAAGTCAAACAAATATGCCAATGTTGAATGCCATCACTTTAAAAAGAAAGGCCATATTAAAAAGTTCTGTAGAAAGTTCAAAAAAGAACAAGAAAACCGAAGCAAAGCTGTGAAGAAAGACGATAGCAGTGATGATGAGCAAAATAATATCATAGATGAATTCAATATCGTTTATGATGAAGATATTATTAATCTTGCATCTCAGAAGTCTAATTGGGTGCTTGATAGTGGTGCTACCATTCATGGTACATCCTATAGAGAATTCTTCTCATCATGCACACCTGGAGATTTTGGTATTATTAGAATGAAAAATATAGGCCTGTCAAAAGTTATTGGTAGAGGAGATGTTTGCTTGGAAACAGAGAATGGTACCAGACTAATTCTGAAGGATGTCAGGTATATTCCAGACATGCACTTAAATTTAATCTCTGTACGCAAACTTAGAAATATAGGATATTGCAGCTCCTTCATTTATGACAAATGGAAACTTACAAAAGGCTCTTTAGTAGTGGCTAGAGGTGAAAATCATGTAACTTTATATGTGATCGAAGCAAAGCTCTCCACTGATACAGTAGCTGCCATAGAGAAAGATAGTGCAATTGAACGGTGGCATCGGAGACTTGGCCATATGGGTGAAAAAGCAATGAAAAGCCTAGCTAAGAAGAAAATGTTGCCCGATATGGATGAAGTACACTTAGACAAATGTGTTGATTGTCTAGTTGGAAAGAAAAACATAGTTGCTTTTAAAAGTTTCCCTCCTTCCATAATGAAGAATGTGTTAGATATGATTCACTCAGATTTGTGTGGACCAATGTCAAAGTCACTTAATGGTGCTCAGTATTTTGTGACTTTCATTAATGATCATTCAAGAAAGACGTGGGTATATCTTCTAAAGACAAAAGATCAAGTTCTAGATGTCTTCAAAGAATTTCATGCCTCAGTTAAAAGACAGATTAGGAAGAAGTTAAAATGCATCCAGACAGACAATGGTGGAGAATACACTGGACCATTTCATGTTTATTGTAAAGAGCACTGTATTCAGCATCAGATGACACCTCCAAAGACACCGCAGTTGAATGGCTTAGCTGAGAGAATGAACAAACTTTGATAGAGAGAGTCAGATGTCTACTCTCACATGCAAAGTTGCCTAAAATTTTTTGGGGTGAAGGTATACTCACAGTTGCAAATGTGTTAAAATCTTTCACCCTGTACTCTTCTCAAGATGGATGTTCCAGATAAAGTATGGTCAAGAAAAGATGTTTCCTATGATCATCTACAGGTGTTTGGTGTAAAGCATTTGTTCATATACCCAAGGATGAGAGGTCTAAACTTGATGCCAAGGCATGACAATATATTTTTATTGGCTATGGTCAAGATCAATTTGACTATAGATTTTATGATCCTATTGAGAAAAAACTTGTCAGAAGTCGTGATGCTGTATTTGTTGAAGATCAGACCATTGAAGATATTGATAAAATGAAGAAGGATGTTTTTGATTCCAATGATGACTCATCAAATTTGAAATTAATTCTTCCAATACCAATGCTAAGATTCTACCAAGATAGAATTTTGAGTATTATAGGCTCGCTGCAAGATTAGTGGAGCCCTCCATGTAGTCGAAACGGGGAGAATTGTTAGGTGGGTTTTTCCTCCAACATGGTGGGACCCGCATCATTATTAAAAAAACTGCGGCTATGTGTATGAAAAAAGAATTAAATTCTTTCTTGGTAGGTGGACAGCTTTCAATAAGCTGTCCAAAACGCGTATAGAAATCCCTATAAATAGGGATTCCCATATCAACTTCAATATATCCTTCAGTTTATAATTAAGAGAGTGAGAAGTATTTTAGAAAAATATTTGGGATATTTTTCTAAAAGGGGAGTGACAAAATAGTGAGTTTGGGAAATATTTGTGCGCTACTATTTTGGGTTTATTTCAAATTATTGTATTATCTCCCTCTCTTGTACCTATTAATTTTATTAGTGTAAGAAATATTTTCAGAGTTTGTCCCATGGACATAGCCCAAACGTTTTGGGTGAATCACGTTAAATTGCCGGTGTCATTATTTTTATTCTGCTAATTTATTTTAATTTATCCGCTATGTCCAACAAAACGGATACAAAGGCCTCTCCCTAACATCATAATAATAATAATAATAATAATAATAATAATAATAATAATAATCTGAATTTGGTGGTTTTGTAACAGTATATATATGTGGGTATGAGTTGGATATTTGTTGAAAGGTCTATTTCATGTCCATATATATATACCTATGTAGCAGACGATGGACCAGCTCATTTCCATTTTCTGCAACTCCACTGTAGCTGAACGTATAACACAAAGAACAAAGAGTGAGTAAAATTATTCAAGGATCGAAAACCTTCTTTCTTTGGTTATTTTGTTTACCAGGTTAGTGTGTTTTGGTTTAGATTGATTTCCAAATTCTGTGTTGAATTTAATTAAGAAATATATATGATTTGTTTCAGGTAGCAATGAGGGAGTTGTGTAACGAAGAAGGGGAAGGGCCTTCCCAGAGGAAATCTGGTAGGGGCAAAATAGAAATAAAAAGAATTGAGAACACAACAAATAGACAAGTTACTTTCTGCAAGCGTCGTAATGGGCTGCTGAAGAAAGCTTATGAATTATCTGTTCTTTGTGATGCTGATGTTGCTCTCGTTGTCTTCTCCACCCGTGGCCGTCTTTATGAATATGCTAATAACAGGTTTTTCTTTGCTTTTCGATCATTTCATTCTTTGAAATTTCTTGCTTTTACCAGTTTATGCATAGCTAGGGTTTTGAATTTTCTTTGTTTCAGCTAAAATAAACATACTAACAGATCTATAACTGCAAGATCTAAAAATTCATCAAGAAACCTAAAACGAATGCTTCACGTTCTAATCTTTTACTCTTTTACCCACTTAAAGCATCTATCAGATCAAAAGATTAGGGTTTCAAATCCCAAAAACTGAGGGGTTTGCTCTAATTATGACCATTTTATCCTTGTCTATAAGGAAGCAGAAAATGGGGTGGATTATATGGTGTTAGGGGTTAAATTGATGATCAATGAGAAGATGTTTATCTTAGTTACAACTTACCCGAATGTTTTGTCACATCAGACATGATTTTTCAATTTCTTCATTTCCGACAATATTGAAGGTGGTGTTGTGATTACATATATTTAAAAAAAAATCGTTTTCTTGTGTATTTGCCCTTCATTTTTCTCATTTTTCTTTTAAATAATTCTCTTTTTTTAAATCTTTTTATTATTTTTCTAAATTTTTATTTTATTTTTTTGGGTAAACTTGAAGGTTGTACGTCTTCTTTTCTTTTATTTTAAAATGAAAGCTAAGACCAAGAAAGCATTATTCAAACAAAGGAGTTATATGACAACGTGAGATGGTATCTATGATATGGGTAACCTATCTCCACTTTATGCTTGCATAATTCTTGTAGAGAGAGAGAGAGAGGGGCCTAACTTAGTTTTCATGTTTTTGGAAACAAACTCAAACTCCTTGAAATTTTGCATGACATAAACTAACATATAAAAAAGATACGATATTATTGCTTGAAGATTCATTTTCCTCTTTTAAGATTCAAACTAGCCTACTAACCCAATAGAGAGAAGAAAGGGAAGTTTCACAACCAAGGCAATAAGGTTTTTAAATGAAAAGACAGCAATGGGCTTAAATGCTCCTCCATTTTTATGTCAAGAACGTAATTATAACATTCATTAAGAAGGATTTACGAATGAAGTCTTGAGGTGAGCTAATGTTACAAGTCTTTCACTGGTTAAAGTAGGCATGTATACGTTTGCGAAATTAGATATCACTCAAGACTTAGAACAGGTTGATATGGTTTTCCTTGCACTGACCAGTGCAATCATGCACGTTGACACATATAAAAAAAATAATAAAAAAAAAGCTATAACAGTGATTTTTTTTTTATGTGTCAATTGGCTTGGTGTAGTGGGGCACAAATCCAGGAAATATTTATAGGGGGAAAAATTAGGATTAGAATAGGTAGAATAACTGTTGAAAGTGCCATACACATTTTCAAACAAATATATTAATTAAGTTACTCAAACTCCATCCATGCCGTGTAAATAATCCCGAATCCAATTACTACTGGCTCATATCCATTTAAACAAAAATAATTAAATACAAATCAAAATATATAGACATAAATTTACAATAAAACTACATATATAAATATCAAGCTAAATTAAATTAAATCAAATCCAAATGTCATGACAAAAATCGATATCTACTAAAATTAACTAAAAAAAACATATAGATTTAAGTAACAGGTAAAAGCATAAATTCAAATTATATCCGAATTCGTCTCGGATTGTAAAATTACTACCCAAACTATCTCAAACACATTTTTTCTCAGCTTTAATTCATTTTATTGGAATTGAGTTGAGTTGAGTACCGAAAAAATTATAGCCATTGCAATCTTTAGGCAAAATATCGGAATATGATGAGTGCGCTGTCACATGTGGAGCGCATGCACCAAACTATTACTCCAAAATAACACATATTATAGGGAGAAAAAATAAAAATAGATAGAGACACAAAAATTTTTCATGCAATAATGATTTCTTTTAGTGAAATAATGGAACATTTTTAGCCTATCATATATTTAAAAAAGGACAAAAAGGTATTTTAAAATTAAATGGGAGGAAAAAAGAAATAAAAATACATCTAAGCATATAGGCTAATTAAGCCAATGTAATGTATACTGCTCCCATCTAAAAAAAAATTCCAATTGATTTATGAGTAAAAAAATACAAAAAATATATATATACCAATTATATTTGATATTTTAGTTGATTACGTAATTTAATACTAAATTTAAGTCTATTTATTAATTCTTAATTATAATGAACATAATAAAAATGACTGATAAAAAAAATGAAAAAAGTAATTAATTATATTAAATATAATTCTAAGAATAAAAACAAGTCAATAACTCTGGTTGACTGGTTTATTTTGTGTTCTAACATCAAAAATTAAAATTAATAAATACTGCATTTTAATTTTTTCTAAATGTATTTTAATTATGTTAATTTCATTTAAATTTTATCTAATATTATCGATTTGAAAAATACAAAAATGACCAAACCAGTCAAATTATAGTTAAAAAATGGAATTGGAATGGGTCGGCTGGTTGGGTTTTTAGTCAGTAATCCATGTGAAGTCTTTGTATTTTTTAAATGTCCACGAGAAAGAGGCCATGAACAAAATTTAAAAAAAAAAAGGAAACGGTTCAAAACTGTCCACTCCAGTCATTGTCTCTCTCAAATATATAAATAATCCCCATTTTCCCCTTCTTCTTCCTCTTCTGAATTCACCTCTTCTCCATAACTCAATTCCACAAATGGCTTCTTCTTCTTCTCATGTACTTCTTACCCTACTTCTATTATCCATTCTCGCCGTCAATTCGTCTTCACAAACCTTAGCATGCAACTCCACTGCCACGTGTCACTCCCTGATAGACTACGTATCTCCAAACGCCACTACCATCTACGCCATCAAAACCCTCTTCTCCATCAAAAACCTACGCTCCATCCTCGGCGCTAACAATCTTCCACTCTCCACCTTACCAAACCATACAATAGCCCCGCAACAGAAAATCAAAATCCCTTTCTCTTGCAAATGCATCAACGGCACCGGCGTCTCCAACAACAAACCTAACTACACCGTTCAAGCAGGCGACACACTCGATCATATCGCCAGAGACCTGTTCTCCGGATTGACAACGTTTCAACAGATCGCCGAATGGAACAACATACCGGATCCGAACGTGATTCGGGTCGGGCAGGAGCTTTGGATACCGCTGCCTTGTAGCTGCGACGAGGTAGATGGGGAAAAAGTGGTTCATTATGGGCATGTAGTGGAAGCTGGGAGTACGCTGGAGTTGATCGCACAGGATTATGGCACTACTAAAAATACTCTAATGACTCTTAATGGAATAGCCAACGAAAGTTCTCTCTTAGCTGGACAAGTTCTCGATGTTCCTCTTCGAGGTTTTCCCTTGACTAATATATTTACTTAAATACGATTTTAGATTAATGGAATTAATGCGATTTGAATTATATAAAAAAAATATTTTTTAAAAATTTTCAAGAATTTTATACTTTTCATAGGCTTCAACCTAATTTAGTGGGATTAGTACGGAATATTTTTTTTTACAAGGATTGAGTACATAATTCATACATTTAAGTAAACTTTGACCGTTGGATTAAATTTTATTTTTCGTTTAACTGTCGAAATATGTTGATGTATCAAATCACAGAAAAGTCTTGAATTTTTTTGAAGTTGGATCATAGAAAAGTGAGAGGAGGTCCTGGTTTGAATTTTTTATGCTTGTGTGGTCCCCTACTTTGTCTGGTTGTCTTCCACCAACTCACCTCAGCCTACCCGTTCTATTAATCTCCACTAGATATTCCCCCTAATTTTTTTCTTCAACAGAAGATTTTCCTGTGTTACTGGACGCCGACAGAGGCTGCAGTTCATTAACGCTCCACATGACTACGAAATGTGGATCAAACTATTATTAGTCCATATGTTTCACAATATTTGTTGATTAAAATTTATACATTCAATAGAGCTTATTAATAATCTTATTTTTTAATTAATTTGCAATTATATCAATAATATTTATTTGCTAAAAATATGTATACAATAATATTGTTAGAAAAAAAGAATGTTGATTATGTAAAACACTATACCTTCTGTCTCATTTAAGCAGTCGTTTTTTTCTTTTATTCTGTTTTGTGTCCCTTAAAATATTTACAAATATTTTTTATTTATTATATACCACTATTTACATGTAGTCTATTTTTGATCGTGTAAAAATTTAAATGGTATACTTAAAATTAAACAAAAAAAAACTAATCAATTGCTAACATTTTCTTTTATGAAATTAAATTTTTTTAATGATTTTTAAAACTTTCATGTTAAAAGGAAAGTTAGCATTTAGAATGGGGCAGGGGAGTGTTGGTTGTGTAAAATGTGCAAGTTTTTCTGTTCCAGTAGTTATTGACTTATTGTGGTTGACTTTAATTATAAGCAATTGCCAACGGTTTGGGTGGATTTTGAAGATTGAGCGTGCTATGATTATCCAATATAGACATGTAAGATGTTGGAACGGTTTTGAGACGAATAGGTAATAGTTTGTCGCCGTCTGTGCATCGCCGTGCTGCCCACCGCCAATGGTTATATTTGACGAACCGTAAATAAAATATGTCTTCTTTTTTTTTTCTTTTTTATACACCATCCATAATACCTTATGCGCAAGCAAAATAAAAAAATTTACTCAGAACAAAAATATTTTTATTGGGTTTCTTGCAAAGTAATTTAGTCGGACATTTGTTTTACTTTTTATTTTTGAAATTCTTATTTCTTTGTTCTCTTTCTAAATATGGGAGCTCTAAACCAGCTGAGCAAAAACAAATACAAGGATTAAAAATATATATATATCAAAGGAAAACGTGTGTTGACGTTTTAACTTGGAATTTAAAAAAAAAAACAAAATTTATCATTGTCCTACTCCTATTTGACTTTAAAAAAACAACTTAAATAAAAAATTTCTAATTTGTATCTTGAATTGAATTTCTTTTTCTTAAAATAGTGTGATAGGAATATCAAATAAATAAATATTTTTAAAATTTTTTTAGTAATATTTTTCAATGGAGTCATTTGGGATTTACAAATTTTTTCTAAAGAAAAAGAAAGCATTCACAGGCAATACATCAAATCCACCCCTTCAATTTAATAATATAGTGGCTTGTGAGAAAAAAAAATATGGACGGATAACTAATGGATTGTATCATAAATTTATAAAAAATATGAATAATAAATAGATTAATATCCAAATGAATTGGATGAATTTGAATCGATTCATGAATTTAATGTAAATTATTATAAAATCTTTTATTTTTTATTTTCTGAATTTAATTGTATTATATTACAAAAAATAATATTTATCTAAAAAATACAAAAAATATATATATTGTATATAAGAAATTACGCCAATTGAAATAATTATTCTCAATCCCATCACACAGACAAAGTTTCTCTTTCAGCTTTTACGTTTCTTTTTTCGTTTTAAATTTTTCCCAAGAAAAATAATTACACTTATAAAAAAGCTACATAATGCAGTGCAATAAAACCATACAATAATAATTTAAAATATTTATTAAAATAAAATGATACATATTATTTAGAAAAGTACGAATAAGCATACAGATTAAAAATAACGCAATATAGTTTACAAATAAATGTGAAGCTATGTGTGTGAAGGGACAAGAATAGATTTAGATTCATGTGAGATCAGTTAGCCATAACATTTAAAACACTCACAAAGTAAAAAGGTAAGAAGCAAGGGATAATAAGAAGTAAGAACACCCATTTTGAGATCCCTAAACATTAATGTCTGTTTTTTTTTTTTTTTGCCTTATATTAGATTTTTGTATTTTTAAAAATTAATATTGAACTCCTAAATCTTTTTTTATCATTAGCATTAGATTCAATTTAAATAAAATTAGGAGGTACACATAATTAATCTAATGTGAAATTAACTTAAAATAATTTTGGAAATCTCCACACATAAAAAATGAATATAAAATCATTTTACACATGCAAAAAATGATTAATTGGTTTTTTTAATTTTTTATATTTTGCTGGGTGCAACAATTATTTTAAATTTACTTCACATGATATTAACAAAACGTGCGTCGGTTCTATTAAAATTAAATATAATGTAAATAATACAACAAGTATAAAAATTCGATTTCAAGTGTAAACTTGTTAACTTTTTAAAAGAATAAAAATTTATATAAAAAAGTGTAAACGTGGTATCCAAAATATATTTTTTTATAAAATGTAGACTTAGTTTTAAGATTGTTAGCATAAAAAATAACAAATCATGACCTCCAATTCGTACCCATGCAGTTGACTAAAATCTCTGCAAGTGCTAAGTAACTTTACAAAGCAATTAAGAATATATGACTTCAGAGAATGATATGAGTGGGTTTAGGCATGTGCAGTGTTAGTGTACTTTATTGTGTATAGTACTTTATATTTTTTTATTATTAAATTATATTACAGAGGGTATTATTAACTGATTTAACAGTCAAAAAATAAAAATATCAAAAAGAAAAAAAAAACTTTTGTCACAATTGGATATTTGTCCTATGTGAAAGTTATAAACATAAATTTGGTTTATGATTCTCTCTAATGACGTAGCAAAATTCGTCAAAATTTTAAGGGGAGATTTTTTTTATTGAGGTCAATATTAATTTTTAATGGGATCAAAATGAAACAAAAATAAAAAAATTATAAATAAATTTTTTATTATTATTTTTTAATTTGAGGAAGTTAGATTTATAAAAATTATGCATAAAAAAACTGTTAATTTTTTTTTTATTATCTCTACGTCATTCCAACCTTCTAGAGTGGCTTCAAATTAGAGGAGAAGAAACATGATTGTCTTATGGAAAAATATCTGTCCCGGTCCACGAAAAAATAGCTAAGTCAGTTTCACATTGCCGCATGTATAAAATAGTTACCTTTCACAAATTTCAAGACGTGATTAGTTTGGTGCATAATTAATTCTTTTATGAATCTAATTTAGGAAAAAAAAATATTTTCTTTTTGAATATAAAATTTCATGATATGGGGTTTTGATTTAGAGTGTCAAATGCTAAAAGCCCACCCTTTACAAACTCTCTTAAATAATCTAAAATTAAATAAGTTCCTCACTTAATGAGTATGTTACTTTCTATACATGATGTACTAATCCAATCGTGTAGTGAAATCTAGAAAAAGAAACTATTTTTCTAACTCTTCTTTAAATATCAATATACTATTGACTTGGTACCCTATATGCAGAATAAAAAAAATAAATCCAATCAGATTGAGGCAAATAATAATGTTCTCATGATCATTCACTCTTTTATAACATAAAAGTGTTCAAATAAAATTGCTTCTCTTTTAGAGAAGAGAATATCATTGCAAAAGAATAAATAAATGCATAAATTGGCAGAAAAATAACTGCCTATGTTTGGCCTTTATAGATTTTTTTTATTATTATTAGTAGTAGTAGTAAAAGAAGTAAATCAAAAAAATAATAGAAACTAAAAAGAAAAAATTATTTGTAGTACAAATAAAATTTAATTTTTTTTTTCAATTGAATGACATTTTAAAAATAAAATTATTAAAAGAAAAAAAAAAGAGAAACTATTATAAATTACAGAAACCGTTGTTTCTTATTATTGACTTGTCCATGAAGAAGTAAATCACATTTAAGCAAGTATTGTTCTTTTTTTTTTTCAGATCGATGTGGTTTTTTTTTTTTTCCTAAGAGAAAAGAGTTTACGTCAACTTATGAGAACAAATTTTAGCATTAATTAACGGTTTGAAAGATCGGTCACCCGGTTATTATAGATAAAAGCATGGGTTGGAATTTGAAACTTAAAACTCACAATTTTAGTCACAAGATAATATCACTAGAGATTTAACCATGAGTTAAATTTCGAATACGATTTTTCCTAATGAAAAATGCAAAAAATTTCAAATATGATTTTTCCTAATTAAGTTTTTGTAATTAAATATTATATCTATTTCGTAAATGTCTAATTGCAATGTTAAACTTTATATTATTTTAAAAGTTTAACGCAATATTATGCTGATCCATTAGAATGGTATGTCTCATACCTGACAGTTCAAATAATCACAAAATGTTTCAGTTTATATATGTAATTAATAGTTGAGGTTTACACTAATTATATTTATTTATTTGGTTGGTTAAAATATTAGATACCTTTACATATTACTTTCATTGTTTTATTCATTGTGCAACCATGGGACGTATTTAATTTAATATTAAAACTCACAAACTGACTGTAAAATCTTATTAATATAAAAAAAATCAAATATTATGTGTAAATTTAGAACAGATATATAAATAATTGGGTTAATATCATCCATTTTCACTGAAATTACGTTTAATAACCCAAAAGTAACTAAATTATTTTCCTTAAGGAAATTGTTATTGAATTTTATACTATTTTAAGCAAAAATTATTTTGACCGATTTCCGGCAAAACCAACCGCGAAAGTGCTGAGATGGCAAAATCTTAAACTCAAATGGATTATTTCTATCCCTCTTCAAATCCAAATTTACACACAATATTTGAATTTTTCTTTTTGTAGGTAAAATAGATAACAATTTAGTATGACCTAAACATGATTAAGTGTTCATTTTTAGTGTTAGGGAAACCATTGACAGGTACAAGAAAACCTCTTCAAATTTCTCAACTCCGACATCTGCTTCTGAAGCTAACACTCAGGTACACATGTACCATCTTATCGAACAACGAAAATAGTCAATATTTTTTTACTTTTTTTTCCCAATAACCAAATAACATATATATGTAGAGTCAATTTCATCTATAATTACTGGACTTACGCCTAATCACTCAAAAGTAACTGACTTATTTTTTGTGACTTAAATGTTTCTGAACTTATCACATTTTTGCAGAAAAGTCATCTTAACCGGTTTTCAGCGATAATCCTTGCCGGAATGCTGACGTAGCACGTCACGTTATATGTCTGAACACACATGGCATGACACGCCAGCAGCTACGTTACTGAAATAGGCCATATCACACGACACGTTAGCATGTTACGTCATATTTCTTGACATACGTGGCCTCTTTTGGTGATATGACTGCTGATGTGTCGTCTCACGTATGTTCAGACATATGACGTGACGTGTCACATCAGCATTCTGACAAAAGTAATCGTCGAAAATCGATCAAGATAACTTTTCTGCAAAAAGAAAATAAGTTCAATGACATTTAAGTCATAAAAAATAAATCAGTTACTTTTGGGTGATTAGGCGTAAGTCTAATGACCATAAATGAAATTGACCCTATATATGCATGTCTGTAAAATGACATCTAAAATTATCATTGCGGAATTTTGATTTCAGTTTTATTTGCAAGAAGCCTCCAAGCTACGTAAACAAATTCGAGAAACTCAAAATTTAAATAGGTACGTACGCTATATGTATATAAAAATTCTCTTCGAAAGCTCATGAATGGGAAAGTATTTATAAGTAAAACCGTTTCCTGAAGGCATATTCTGGGCGAGGCACTTAGCACTTTGAGTTTGAAGGAACTCAAGAACTTGGAGGGGAGGTTGGAGAAAGGAATCAGTAGAATTAGATCCAAAAAGGTAATCTTTATCATGCATTTATTTTTTTTATTATTTTTTTTAACATTATTCATTAATTCTGACAGAATGAAATGCTATTTGCTGAAATTGAGTACATGCAGAAATGGGTAACTATATTTCTTTTCCTACTCCATTAATTTATTTTAGTTCTAGTTCTTGATTTTCAACTTGCGGTAATAAGTTTAATTTGTAAGTTCATATATTAGACAAGAAAATCCCAAATTCACTAGTCATGTCATCGTATGTTTATATATATGACTATTCTATGATGCTAATATATATGGTTATACTCGAATAAAGAGGTTAATTTCATCACGATCAACAGACTTGTATCAAAACAACAGACCGGTAATAATAAACAATTTTAGGAAACAAAATATCTCAACTCTGAAAAATTATTTATAAAATTATTCTAATTGAAATCAACCATAAAAACAATCATAAATCCATGCTAGCACTCCAGCCTAGCATGACTAAGCACATGAGTTCATACCTGGGCAAATATGACAGCAAGCGACATGGGAAATTTATGCTTGATGTGTCATCTCAACTCAATTATCATGCCATGCATTAATCTGACGTTACAAATATTTTACATGGTTTGGTGACACTAAGTCATACCGAGTTGGAATGCCATAAGAGAATTCTGGTGGTTTTCATGATTGATTGTGATCAAAATGAGATAATTTTCATCAGTTAACATATTTTTGCATTATAAAATTTATTATTATTTTTGCTATAAATTTAATAACCTTCGATGGAATTAGTCCAAGTTGCGAGTCATGGTAATGGAAGCAATGTCTATACATTATGCAGGAGATTGAGCTGCAAAATGACAACATGTACCTGAGGGCAAAGGTTTCTTTTGTTGTCCTTGTTGCTCAATAAATATTACTTAATTATTAATAAAGGCAAGGAAAAGTTATAATTGAAAACTGTATTATTGGATATGTGTAGATAGCTGAAACTGAGAGAGCTCAACAACAGCAAGAACAGCAGACAGACTTAATGGCAGAAGGTTCTGTGTATGATAATGTCCATTCTCAGCCATATGATCGAAGTTTCCTCCCCGTTAACCTCCTCGAACCTAATCATCACTACTCTCGTTCTGATCACACTGCTCTTCAACTTGTGTAAGCATCCACCTTTCATCCTAAATCTGTGGTAGGGGAAGAGTATTATTATAAAAGTATAGGGCTTCAACGCTGTGGTTACAAAAAAAAAAAAATTGTAAAAAAAAATTTAAAAATAAAAAAATTGTAACCATAAAATCATCAAAGTTTTCATTATTATTATAAAAAGTAATTTTAATAAAATTAGATAACTTTTTATGCTAAATTATATAATTTCAGGTCCTGTGGCACTAACATACTATTTTATAATTGGTTGATCAGCAGTAAAAAAAAAAATTATGATTTTGCTAAATTTACTTTTCAATATTAACGGTAATTTTAATGATTTTATAGTTACAATTTTTTTTTTTTTTTGACTGCAACATTAATTGAAAAGTATTACCACCGAAATATTTAACCCTAATAAATATGTTAGCTGGAAAACGGACACCTATCATAATATTATTCAAAACGCTGACACACATTAATAAAGTGTTTTGTTTATGTTTTTGGTCATGAATTTTTGCGTAGGTAAAAGTGGGAGGCCCACGGCCAGCGATCCTCTGTTGCTGTCTTCTACTTGTCTTCTTTTTAATTTTTACCTTAAGAATAGCGTACCAATATGGGTGAAAAAATGTATCCGGCTTCACCAAAGTAATAACTGAATGATTTTACGGTTTAGTTTTATTATTAAATAGACTATGAAATTCAGTATTAAAACACATCTTTTATATATATATATATATATATATATATATATATATATATATATATATATATATATATATATATATGGTACATAAACGTAATTTTTACAATTTAATTAAAATTACCATTTTATTTATATAAATATGAATATATTTTATACTTGATCATTAAGATCATTCACTTGTCAATAATGATAAGTGATAAATTGATGTTGATTTTTTTAATGTCTTGCATGTAATTTTTTTTATTGTATTCAGTATTGACTTTAAAATTTATACATTTATACTTTTATATTTAAAATGGATAAAATTTATATTTTAATTTTATGGATACATTTTTTAAAAAATATAAAACTATTATATATGTTTAATTTTTTAATAGTTAATTGATAGTTAACGGATAACCAACTACATTTAGTGGTTAACTGATCAGCGATTAATTAGTTGTTATTAGATTGAACTTAAACTTATATTTTAAAAAATAATGTTAATGGACTGAATATAAAATATAAATTTTAAATCAGTTAATCAATTAATTCTCATCCATAACTTTTTTTTTTATGTTGCCTCACAGTCGTCTCTAAAAATTGTATAGAAGCGTTTATTTAGTTTTATTCATATAAAAAACTTATATTTATCATCCACTTATTACATAGAAATTTTATAATTAAATTTCTTTTATTCACATGTCCTCAAAAATATTTTTTAGCCATGTTTAGCTATTTTCTCCAAGAAAAAAAAAAAGACAAATTGTTCTAATAATTTATGGTTATGCACCTCCTAGTAATAACTAATTCGAATTCAACTATTTATAAGCTACAATTTAATAGTCACACATATGATCACAAAATTCACATGCGTGATCAAATAATAAGGACAGCCAAAAAATTAAATAGCATATAATTATTAAAATTAATATAAATTTGTTAGATACAGTTTCTTACATTACTTTCCCCAACTTTATTTTTTTAAAGAATCAAATGCTTTATAAAGGGAAACAATATTCCAAAATTGAAAGCTAGCATAAAAACGCAATGATCGACGAGCAACAAAATTCGCTTGCCTTCGGATATAAGACAAATAAATGTTACAAGTTTGTTTCAAAAGAGATTTACTATCAGAAATAACAAAATCCAAAATAGATCTATTCTCCTCTAAATATTTAATATTAAAAAAAATTTCTTGGGAGTCCATTTCAACAATTTCTGGACCACTAAAATGCTAATAAAATCAAAGAAGAGAACTATGCACAGCTAGAGCTCCCATCAATAAAGGGTTTGGAACTCCATTAACAACACTAGAACAACCCATAAGAAACTAACCCTTTTAATCATGAACACAAGCTCCAAAACTCCCACAATTCTCATTAGGAAAAATCCTTCCATCCACATTACACTTAAAAAACATTACACTTAAAAAAACCAACTGGTGGTAAAATCTAAGAAAGAGATGGATTTTGAGGCCTATTACGCACTTCTCCATACCTCCAGCATCTGTAACGCACTACTAACCAGCCGATCAGCTAAAAATTTTCTCCCTTTCCAAACTTGTGAATTGCTATCCTTCCAAAACTTCCAATAAATCATCAAAAACACACAATTTTTCCTCATAAAATATCTACCATCAATCAGTAAATCAAGCCACAAAAATACCATTTGATGGATACAAATTTGAACCCCAAATGTGCCAACAATTAAGCAACAGAGCAATAACAAAAAGCATAAATGTAAAACTCAAAAGTACCACATCTAGGACAACCATTTCCACAAAAATATGCCTCTCATTAAGGCTTGCCTCAGTTGGCAAAATACTTATAAGGAGCTGTTGCAAGATACACGGGATAATACAACATTCACGGGACAATATTATTTTCTTTCCTAAATAATTTTGATTGTATAGCTGTTTTTTATTCTGTAATTATTCTCTTTGATTATTTCTTCTTTTAGCTCCATTGTACAGCTATAAATATGTTCAATACAAATCAGGAAAAATATATATTCCATTCTATCATTAAAACTTTCATGGTATCAGAGCTGGAACCTTATTTCCTGGTTCTCTAAATTTCATCGATTCAGTCCCTCCACCTGCGCCCTCATCTGCATTCTCTTCTTCCGTTTCACCATCATCATGTCTGAAAATTCAGAAACAACTATTATTGCTGATCCACCTACACCTATTCAAGTCCCCACCTCGGAATCCCACTCCATTCAAATTACCACGATTAAACTAAATGGAGAAAATTTCTTACGCTGGTCCCAATCTGTGCGTATGTATATTCGTGGCAGGGGAAAGATGGGATACTTAACTAGAGACAAGGAGGAGCCTGCACCTGATGAGCCTGGCTATGCCAAATGGGATGCAGAAAATTCTATGGTGATGACATGGCTGGTGAATTCAATGGAGGAAGACATAAGCTCCAACTATATGTGCTATCACACTGCCAAGGAGCTGTGGGACAATGTGAACCAGATGTACTCAGACTTGGGAAATCAATCTCAGGTATATGAGTTAACCTTAAAATTAGAAGAAATTCGTCAAGGTGAGGATACTGTTACCAAATACTTTAATTCCTTAAAACGTCTTTGGCAAGACTTGGATCTTTTTAATGATTATGAATGGAAGTGTACTCTTGATTGTAATCATTATAAGAAAATGGTGGAGGATAATCGTATTTTCAAATTTCTTATTGGACTTAATATGGAATTTGATGAAGTTAGAGGCAGGATTATTGGTAGTAAGCCCCTTCCCTCAATCGGTGAAGTGTTCTCCGAAGTCCGTCGTGAGGAGAGTCGCCGACTTGTTATGCATGGTAAGAAAAATTTTGTCAGTTCTGTGGAAAATTCTGCTCTTGCAGTTGGGGTGAATGCTAGCCGAAATACTTACAAAAAGTCCAATGATAAACCTCGTATTTGGTGTGATTATTGTAACAAACAACGTCATACACGTGAAACCTGCTGCAAACTATGTGGAAAACCAGAAAACTGGAAGGGATCTCATGAAGGACGGTTTAATAAGACTCCTACTTCACATGAGGCAAATTCGTTTCCTCTTAACAAAGAGCAAATTGATCAAATTCTGAAAATACTGAAATCTAACTCAGGTTCATCTAGTGCTCCGACTGCATCTGTGGCTCAAATAGGTAATAACTTTATCATAGATTCGGGAGCCTCTGATCATATGACAAGTTTTTCTAGTTTGTTTCATTCTTACTCTCCTTGTTCTGGTCATGAAAAAATTCGTATTGCAGATGGTTCCTATTCTTCTATAGCTGGCAATGGTTTGATAAATATTTCACCAAATATTTCCTTAAAGAATGTCTTACACGTTCCTAAACTTGCTTGTAATCTTTTATCGGTTAGCAAATTATGTAAAGATGCTAACTGTTGTGTTACTTTTTTTTGAAACACATTGTACTTTCCAGGAGCTGAACTCAGGGAAGATAATTGGCAGTGCTAAATTAATCAATGGCCTTTATTACTTTGAAGATGATCAAAATTACAAAATAAATGAAACTCAAGGTTTGAGTAGCGTTAGTTCTAATTCTGTCAAGGATGAGATTATGCTTTGGCACTATAGATTAGGACATCCTAGTTTTACTTATCTTAGAAAATTATCTCCTGGTTTATTTAAAGGTTTGGATTGTTCTAAGTTATTTTGTGAAAACTGTGTTTTGTCTAAGAGTCATAAGAATGTTTATTATCCTAGACCTTATCAAACTTCAAAACCTTTTTACTTAATTCATAGTGATATATGGGGTCCATCCAAGATTAATACTCTCACTAATAAAAGATGGTTTGTGACACTCATTGATGACTATACTCGTGTATGTTGGGTTTATTTGATAAAAACAAAATCTGAGGTTGAACAAATATTTAAAAAATTTTATTTGATGATTGAAAATCTCTTTGCTACCAAGATTGGGATACTTCATACTGATAATGGAAGTGAATATTTTAAAGGAACTCTTGGAAATTTTTTTACTGAAAAAGGGATTTATCATCAAACTACTTGTGTTAATACTCCTCAACAAAATGGTATTGCTGAGCGTAAAAATAAACATCTTCTTGAAGTGTCTCGGGCTATCATGTTTACCATGAATGTGCCGAAATATTTATGGGGAGAAGCAGTTCTAACTGCATCATATCTAATTAATCGAATGCCCACTCGTGTTTTGAACTACGTGACTCCGATTGATTGTTTAAAACATTTTTTCCCTGATTCTCGTTTAGCTTCAAACCTACCCCTCAAAATTTTTGGATGCACAGCTTATGTTCATAAACATAACAAAGAAAGATCTAAACTTGATCCAAGGGCAGAAAAATGTGTTTTTATTGGTTATGCTTCCAACCAAAAGGGATACAAGTGTTTTAATCCTCAAACAATTTTTTTTTTGTCTCTATGGATGTTATTTTTCTTGAAAATCAACCTTTTTTTCAAAAACTTTCTCTTCAGGGGGAGATAAGAGATGAAGGAAATTTTTTTAAAAGTATTTCACCTACTTCTTTACCAAAGATTATTGATTCTATTGAAGAAACTAGTGAGTCGTAATCTGTTTTGCCAAACCTTTCTGATCAATCCTTGACAGAGGAAGAAATACTACCCATTAAAGGTAAAAAGCTCCTAACTTATTCAAGAAAAAAAGATCATCAAAGAAAGGTCATGGTTCCTTTAACACCTGTTCAATCAAACTCTCTGGGGGCAGAATCTAATAGTACTCAAGGTATTCATAATACTTCTTCTTCTCCTACTCTTTCCTTACCTAATGTTTCAAATACTAATATTGAGTCTAGTGATCTAGATATTCCTATAGCTATTAGGAAGGCTAAACGTTCATATCATCCTACATCCCGATATCTTTCCTATGCTAAACTTTCAAAAAATCATAATGCCTTTGTTTCTAAGTTATCCAACTTATTTGTGCCGAGAAACATACATGAAGCACTAGATAATCCTGATTGGAAATCAGCAGTAATGGAAGAGATGAATGCTCTAAAGAAAAGTGGAACTTGGGAAGTTGTTGATATACCCACAGATCAAAAAATAATCGGATGTAAGTGGGTGTTTACAGTAAAATGTAAGGCAGATGAGAGTATTGAAAGATATAAGGCAAGATTAGTTGCTAAAGGCTTTACTCAAACATATGGGATTGATTACCAAGAAACCTTTTCTCCTGTTGCAAAAATAAATTCCATTCGGGTTTTATTGTCTTTAGCTGCTAACTATGATTGGCCATTACACCAACTAGATGTAAAAAATGCTTTCCTAAATGGAGATTTAGAAGAAGAGGTGTTTATGAATCTACCACCAGGATTTGAGGAGATGATGGGACAAGATAAAGTTTGTAAACTTAAAAAATCATTATACGGTCTCAAACAATCTCCAAGAGCTTGGTTTGAACGATTTGGAAAAACTGTAAAAAGTAATGGCTATCATCAAAGTCAAGCTGATCATACAATTTTTTGTAAGTATTCGGAGAAAGGAAAGATCTCTATCTTAATTGTCTATGTAGATGATATAATCTTGACAGGCAATGATGTTGAAGAAATAGCAGATTTGCAAAAGCAGTTGGCACGAGACTTTGAGATTAAAAATTTGGGAACATTAAAATATTTCCTCGGTATGGAATTTGCTAGATCAAAGAATGGTATATTTGTAAATCAAAGGAAATATATTCTTGATCTTCTCAAAGAAACAGGTTTTCTCGGATGTAGAGTTGCAGTGACGCCTCTTGATGTTAATCTGAAGCTTGAGCCAACTAAGGCTGAAGATGTGGTTGATAAGGAAAGGTTTCAACGCCTTATAGGAAGGTTAATCTATCTGTCACATACTCGTCCTGATATAGCTTTTGATGTACGTATGATTAGTCAATTTATGCACTCACCTGGACAGAAACATTTTGATGCAGCTTATAGAATACTAAGATATCTAAAAGGTACTCCTGGAAAAGGTATCATGTTTCGGAAAAATAACAATCTTCAAATAGAAGTTTACACTGATGTAGACTGGGCTAGTTGTATCACTAACAGACGATCTACTTAAGGTTATTGCACTTTTATTGGAGGAAATCTAGTTACATGGCGGAGTAAAAAACAGAATGTTGTGGCTCGAAGTAGTGCTGAGGCAGAATACAGAGCTCTTGCTCATGGGATTAGTGAGGCAATTTGGTTGAAAAGACTGTTAGAAGAATTGAAGGTCCCGGTGTCCTACCCTATGAAAGTATACTGTGACAACAAGGCAGCCATTTCAATCGCACACAACCCAATTTTGCATGATAGAACAAAACATATCGAAGTGGACAAATATTTCATTAAAGAGAAAATTGAGAATGGATCAATTTGTCTTCTCTATGTTCCAACTACTGATCAAATAGCTGACATACTCACCAAAGGGCTAAACAAAGGACAATTTGAAGTTCTATTTAGCAAGCTAGCTATGGAAGATATCTTCAAGCCAGCTTGAGGGGGAGTGTTGCAAGATACACGGGATAATACAACATTCACGGGACAAGATTATTTTCTTTCCTAAATAATTTTGATTGTATAGTTATTTTTTATTCTGTAATTATTCTCTTTGATTATTTCTTCTTTTAGCTCCATTGTACAGCTATAAATATGTTCAATACAAATCAGGAAAAATATATATTCCATTCTATTATTAAAACTTTCAGGAGCCGTCATGTAAAGTTGCCCACCTTTGGAGGAATTTTTAATTTCAATAGCTTCTTCCAAACTGAAGTTTCAATAAGAGAATTCATAAGATTTTCAAAATAACATGAAAGATGATCATGATAGGATGATTTTATAGTAAAAAAAAAACATCCTTGGTGAAATGCCACACCTAAGAAGCCTTTCTTCCAAAGTGCCTAAGAGGGATGGCTGCTTCCTTTGTTGTCAATAAGGACCAAACCATCTCTTTATTTCAAGAAAAACCTGATTCAGCCATAAGCTCCCACACCACCAAATCATCTTGTGCTTTAGGAGCATGTGATAAAGCATAAATTGATTATCAATTAGCAACCAAGGTTCCTTCCAAACTCTAGTTGATCTACCAGTTCCAATACCCTTGCAAACCCTGCACTTTAAGATATCTTTTATGGCTAAAATATTTCTCAAAGTATAACTAGGATTGCTACCAACCTAGTGTTCAAAAAATCCCCATTCGAATAATAATCAGATTTGAGGGTCCTTGCTAGAAGAGAGAAAAGATTGGAAATAAGTCTTCATCCTTGTTTAGCAAGCGTGGCTAAATTGAAATTGTGAAAGCTCCTAAACACGAGACCACTAAACTCTTTTTTTAAACACAATTTTATTCCAGGCCATCCAATGAATACAATTCCTCCCATTTGCCTTTTTTTCCCACCAAAAGGAATTCATCATGCGATGGAGCTCCTTACAAAGAGAGATGAAAATTAAAAAAGAACTCATACAATAAGACGAAAAAGCCTAAGCAACTGATTTTATTAAACTTTCTCTCTCCACCTTAAATAAAAATTTACTGCTCCATTGATGAATACGATTGCTCAATCTTTCTTTAAAAAAGCTAAAAATTTGCCTTTTATTCTTACTAATAAGAGACAACATCCCCAAATATTTTCCACCCTCGATAGATTGAGTGACACTCAAACATGGGGTGATAGAATTCCTCAAAACTTCAACCCCATTGAAGCTGAAAAAATTTTAGATTTAAGGAAATTTACCGCTTAATTCAAAGATAGCTCATAAATAGCTAAAGTCGTTTAACTTTAACAAATTCCAAAATATTAGCTCTGAAAAAAGAAAGAAAGAGTCGTCTGTAAAAAGGAAATGAGTAAAACTAGGCCTACCCGTAAAAATATTGCAGCCATGAATATCCCCTGCTTGTTGTGCATGCTGAAATAATGAAGACATGCCCTCGGTGCAAATAATAAAGAGATAGGGTGATATGGGATCTCTTCGTCTAACTCCCTTTCCAGGCACAATAAGACCCACCAAAAACCTATTTATAGAAATAGAGCAACGAACAGACCGTGCACAAAGTATAATCAAATCCACCCACTTTCTACAAAAATCAAATTTAAGCATAAATTGTTTAAAAAATTCCAATTGACCCTATCATAGACCCTGCTAATGTCTATTTTCAGTGCTACATCACCCATTTTTTTCCCTTTTTTACATTTCATAGCATGAAGAATTTCAAAGGCCAATAATACATTGTTAGTAATCAAACGACCTTTAACAAAAGTGGATTGAGCCTCAGAAATAAATTTAGGCAAAATGCTGGTTAATCTATTCACTAGAATATTAGACAAGATTGTATAAACAACATTACAAAGCAAAATAGGTCTCAAATCCTTAAGAGAGGAAGGATTATTCTTTTTGGAAATTAACACAATATTTATATCATTCAATCTAATTGGAAAATAACATTGGGACACCCATAATCAACAACTAGAAATAACATCAGCACCAACAATATTCCATAATTTTTTAAAAAAGGCATGCAGGGTTCATATCGTCCAGTCTTGGGAGTTTATCTGGATGCATTTAAGAAACAACCCCAGAAAATTCCTCATCTTTAAAAGGAGCAAACAACTGCACATTATCATCTTGCGAGATATAGGTTGACAGCAGACCCCTAACTTGGTCACAATTAACCTCTAAGGTCAAGAAAAGATCATTAAAATAATCCACAATCATCCTACCCAAGCCAATCGAATCGGTAACCCAATTACCTACATCATCCTAAAGCACCACTATGGCATTCTTTCTCTTCCTGCTTGAACTTTGAGCATGAAAGAACTCAGAATTACAATCGCCCCCTAACAACCATTAGGACTTGGCTTTTTGTTTCCAAAACACATCTTACTGCTCAAGAGTACTTAAAATCTCCTTTTTAATTTGGGAAACCAAGTTAGGATCCATTGTACTATATTGCGCCAAATTCAAACAATTATGTAAATCAATCAACCTCCTTTTAAAATTACCTGTGTGATCACAGCCCTATTCATACAATGCCTTAGCGAATCTGTCATACGCCCAAGCAAACACCCACCACTAAACGAACAACTATTTTCTACAACCGAAGCAATATCTGAATGCAACAACCATTCATTTTTAAAGCTAAAGTGCTTCTTAAAAGTGCAACCAAAATCAATAGAAGTAGAAAGAAAAATTGGATTATAATTAGAAATAGGAGAAGAAAGTTTAATAAGCTTAGATGAAGGAAAAAGAGAAAGCCATAAGTCTCTACAAAAACATTTATCCAATCTCTCCTGGACCTAATTCATTGAACCCTTCCCTTTTTTCTATGTGAAAAGTGAACCAGTGAGCTCAATATCTTGTAACCCGCAAAAAGACAAAGTCTTTTAAAAACCAAATAATAAATAAGAAAGATGATAAGTTTCTCTATATTTCTCCTCCATCTATTTCAAATCATTAAAATCACCACCCATGGGAAATAACTAACAGCGATAAGAGTTTTAACAATTATTCCATGAATCCCTCTTTTCATGCCTTTTAGGGAAGCCATAAAAGAAAGTACACCTCCAATCGCCCATGCCAGGAACCAAAACAATTGAGTCAATAAAAATCAAATTAAAACTTGAAATAGAAATACTAATAGAAGAAAACTAAAAGAGAAAAAGACCACCACCTTTACCAATTTATCAACAGCAAAACAATTATCAAAACCAAGCTTACATCTAATTACTTTAGCTTTATTCTCATAAACTATAGTTTTGTGCAAAAAAAAAAAAAAAAAGGACATCTAGCTTATGAATACGAATCAGCTCCTTAAAAGCTAAGACTTCTCGAGGGTTGTCTATCTCTCGGCAGTTCTAGTTAAGGATTTTCATAGCTTTCGGTAGGGCCTGAACAACAGCACACGCCAATATCTCAATTTGGGAAAGAGCAAATGAAGTGAAAGGAATACTTGATGCTGGTTGCTAGGCGTGCAGAACCGAACCGAAATTGAAAATTGAATCGAATCGAATTAATTTTAGTATGTTTGATTCAATTTTTTCAATTTTTGATTAGTTTGGTTTTGAACCGAAACAAAAATTCGGTTTTATCGGTTTAGTTTGATTCTTGAAATTAAAAAATCGAAGGAACCGAATTGATCAAAGTTTATATATATATTTTATAGTATTAAGATTTCAAAGAATACAATTTAGCTAGGTGGCATGAAACACATAAAAATGACTGCAGGTCTTGTGTTCAAGTTCCAATAAAGGTAATTTTGCAGTTTTCTATCTTTTTTACTTTAATTTTTTTATTATTGTTTTAACTTTAAAAGTTTTGGTTTAATATTTTTTTAATCTACAAAAATCTAATTCACTAATTTTTTTACTTTAATCTTTTTTATTTTTTATTTTTTTCAATTTTTTTACTTTAAAAGTTTTGTTTTAATATTTTTTTTACTCTACAAAAATTTAATTCACTAATTTTTTTTACTTTAATCTTTTTTTTTTCTCAATTTTTTTACTTTAAAAGTTTTTTTTAATATTTTTTTTACTATACAAAAATCTAATTCACGATTTTTTTTGTAGAAGATTTTTTTTTGTAAAAAAAATTAAATTCATGGTATATTAATCGAATTATTATATTCATTTCCTATGTAAAAAAAAATTTATCTTTTTAATTCCACCCTAGTTCCTACATAAGGATTATTTTTTTCCATCATTTTTAAGATCTGTTTGATGTTTTCTTTTTTTTTTTAAAGAAAGAAATAGTTGAAGGACTTTAGAATTCGATTAAAAGTGTAAAAAATTCAAATTTAACTTTTTAATAACATTTATAATTATAATTAAATATAATGTGCTTTCATTGTAAAAAAATCAACTTATTATAATATTATGAATAATATAGTAGTTAAGATAATATGATAAGATGAACAACTCTAACAAAAAAATTGGTTAGTTGAAACAATACATATTATGATTAATAATCAACACGTGTAATTAAAACTAACTAATTAATTAGAATATTAATTTTATTATTGAAACAATACATATTATGATTAATAATTTAATGTGAAAAATGAAAATTACAATTATTAATATGAAATTAAATAAGATATAACAAAATTTACAAGTCAACTGTAATGTAAAAATAAAATGAAATATTTTCTAGAATAAATTAAAACAGAAAAATAAAATAAAAATATGAAATAGAGTAGCTTAATAATCTTTAATCATTAAACTATTACTTATTAACAACTAATCAAAACTAATTTGCTGCTAACATTCGAGCTAAACAAATAATAATATACAAAGTAATTTGAACAATAAAATTAGCATATTATTTGAATTTATAAATATTTAATTTTTAAACGATAACCTTTCTTACCATCCTCCAATCTTAAAATCACATCTTTAAAATTAAAAGTACTGGATCCTAATTTAGATAAGCCCAAATAGGAAGCTGGCCTATTGAAGAAAAGACCAATTGAACATCAAAATCCATATCCATCACTGCTTTTTTATATCTTTGGTAATTGACAACTTACTCTTTGAATTTTGAGTGAGATCCCAAAATATATTGCTAGATAATAACTTACCATTTGAATTAGCTAAATTGTCGCCATCATTACCCCTCCCTCAGCCAGCTATTAATCGAACCTGCATTGGGGTAAGAACCCACTTTCTGAGCTTCATTCCATCCAAAGACCAAATCTTTTGGCTTTATATAAAGCCTTAATTTGCAAGCAAAATCAACATGTCCTAGATAACCACATAAGAAGCAAAAGGTAGTCAATTTTTCATAGCAAAAATTGGCGTAAGTTTCAAACCCATCTACTGCAATAAGATTTTTCTTTCGCGAAATTGGTTTTCTTGAATCAATAACCAACCGCATTAGTATGAACCTTTGAAGCCCTATAGAAACTGATCTTGAATCATAGCTTAAGAACTTTCCTATAAAATTACCAAATTTGTGAGTTATAACTTCAAAAAAATATCCCAGCAGGGGCAAGTAAGGAACCTATAGCCATATATGAACAAAGAAAAGAGGAACTTGAAGCGCATTATCTACTTGTCATCTATGAGTAATTAAAAGATGATTATTAAAAGTCATGGTTCTCTTCAATCACTATTTCAAATATCATACTCATGATAAAACTTCAAAAGATAAACTTCAGATGTCAATTCCTTGATGTTAACTCCTCCCAAAGGTCTTCAAACATTAGCTAACATATTTCTCATGTATCAAAAATGGATAACTACCTTTGTGAGAAAACGGCTAACAAGGCATAAATCATAACTTTCTGATTTAAGGAAAAAAGCAAACGTACTACAAGATTAAAAAAAAAAAAAAAAGGAAAACATGCCACTTAGAGGTAGACCATAACTTCTATATAATTAATAAAATTAATTTTTAATCCCTAATCCTCTATTTTTTCTTTCTTTATTTTGATTTATCCTTCACCTAATGCCAAGGTATCCTTGCCCTGCCACCGATTACAGCATCCTCATCGTCAGCTTTTATCCTCTATTTCTTTTTCGTTTTCTTTTTCTTTTTCTTTTTATCTTTTCTCCTTTTTTTCTATATCTTTTGTCTTTTAAGACACTAGCAATCTAGATTTTTTTTACTCAATTGTCGCAAAGTCATACGGTTAAAAAATATTTGCATAAACATTTCAATTACACAATTAAAATAAATTAATTTATCTAAATATATTATTATAAAATTATAATTAATCTTTTTACTAAAATTTACTAAATTAATTGGTAAAACAATTACCAAATCCAATGAAGCTTTCTCCTCTCTCGTAGGGGTTCTCTCTCCCTGTATCTCAATTGCAGATCTAGCGTTTTTTTCTCCTTAGCTTAGGCCTGGGTAGTGGACTTCGATGGCTGAATCAGATGACGTTGACTCTTTGCTCTCATCTTTACAACTAACAACTGAAGAAATTCAAGTAAGAAAGGTGACTTTGAATGTGAAGACGAATGCAAAACAGCAACAGCGTATCTCACTCTGCTTGATTGGGAAAATCCTGAATATTAAAAGCGTTAATGTAAATGCCTTTAGGAACACCATGTTGGCAAGTTGGTAATTGCAGAGGGGTTTCAGTCTCAGAGAATTGGGGAATATCACTTTCATCTTCCAGTTTTTTACTGAAGCAGATAAACATCATGTGTTGGACCAAGGACCATGGTGCTTTGACAACCAATTGCTCTTACTGTGAGAAACAAAGGAAGATGACACAGCGACAATACCAGATTTTGATGAAGTTACAATATAGGTAAGAGCTTATCAAGTCCTTTTCTTGTGGCACTCAAAAGAAATAACTATTGCAATAGCTAATATGATGGGAAAATTTGTTGATTTTGATGAGGGAGAGAATATTGGTTGGGCACCTTACTTGCGTATTCGAGTCTCCTTCTCTGTATCTGAAGAATTAAGGAGAGTGGTACTTCTAGAATTGGGAGATCAAATCTTAGGGATAAAACTTAAGTATGAATGCTTACCTACATTCTGCTACTCTTGTGGTTGTCTTGGTCATCATGTGCAAGATTGTAAGGAGCCTGTGCTTGCACTTGACTATGGGGACTGGCTTCGGGCACCTCCAAAGAAAGGCTTCCGATTACGTAATCAGAATGATAAAGAGAAAGAGGACAAGTTGCTGTCTCAGTTAAATACGGTAAGCCCAATACAGAGGAAGGAAGGAGCTACATCAGGCAACTGCCACAAACATCATTATGCAAAATTACTTAAGGAAACTCTTGAAGAATTGAATGCTAGCATGGGCAAATTCAGAGGTTTTGCAGACATTGAGGGAGAGAGGGATAGGCAGAGTAGTAATCACGGTGATAGCAAAGAAAATACAAGATTATAGAGGGAAGTGGATAGTCAACTACACCAACCATCAGACTTCACTTCAAATCATGTGTGTAACGAATCTATCCCTGATGCTTTTAATTGTGTGGCCAACATAGATGCTGGATCTGTTGAGGTTCCTTTTGGGGGAAAAACTAATATGGCTATTAACTTAGAAGTGAAGGGGAACAAGTGAGATGTTAGTCTAGTCCTGCTTGGTATTAATGAGGATGAAAATAGGGAACTCATTCATAAATATAAAAAGAACTCGTGGAAGAGACTGGCAAGAAGAGAAAAGGAGTCTAAGAATAAAAACAGTAATAAAAAGTTGTGGCACGAAAAGAATAGAATGTTAGGGGGATAGTGATGGACTGGAAGGAAATAGGGAAAAGAGAAGGGCTACCGTAAATGTAGGCAACTCATTTGAACCAGAGGCGATTGATGGTACAGACCCCGGTTGCCTATATCAATAAAGCTTTTAAGCTATAATTTTTGGAGTTTGGGGAGTGCCTCGAAAATTGGTAATCTTAAGAAACTTTGTCAGTTTCAAATTCCCCCAGTGGTCTTTTTAACGGAGACCAGAGCGACAGATAATAAATTAAATTTGGTGCGAAGAAGTTTGATTTTTAGGCATAGTTTCATGGGACATTTTTTAAAATAATATTTTTAAAAAATATTTATAAAAATGTAATATTTCAAAAAATAATTATAAAAATTAAGTTTTTTTTCTGACAAAAATAATTTATTCTAAAATCGCTGGTGGAACCAACAGTTTCAGGTCTGAAACTACTGGCCTCACCAACGATTTAAGTACACAATTATTAAATTAATTAAATTAAATTAAATTAAATTAAATTAAATTAAATAGATATTTACAATAAATTATCATTCTAATTTTCATCCAATATTAGAAAAATAATATATGTATATTATTTTTCTAATATTGGATGAAAATTATATATATTATTTTTTTAATATTGAATGAAATTTGGGATGATAATTTATTGCAAATATCTATTTAATTTAATTTAATTTAATTTTTAAATTAAATTAAATAGATATTTGCAATAAATTATCATCTCAATTTTCATCCAATATTAAAAAAATAATATATATATATATGCATCCATCCAGTTGGGTGAAAACGAAAATTATATAATAAATATATTAAAATTTTATTAATTTAATAATTGACGGACACAAAAATTTATATTAATTTATAAATATATTAAAATTTTATTATAAATTAAATTAATAAAATTCAAAGATGTAAGCCCATGGATGTTGTCTCGGAGACAAAGTTCAAAGATGTATTGTCGAATCCTCATCCATAAATCAAGACAATGTTTATCTGATCTTCAGAGTGAAAATACTGTAAATTATAATTAATGCAATTTGACTGTTTTTTCTGCATTAATTAAGTGTCGTGAACTATATAATTATGCTGAACAAAAATTTATGATTACAAAACTGACAAATGAATAAAAATTCAATTTAAACCGAGTCCATCTGTTATAAAATTCGGACGAAATGATAATGGTTAATTTATTTTTAATTAGAGATTTTATATTCAAATTCAAACTATAAAAAAATTTAATTAATTGAGATGCAGTCCAAATATTGAACTCTTCAACAAGAATCTGAGTCTAAACATTTATTGGAAGCTCCAATCTAAGTAATATCGTTTAATTAGTGCACGTAATAAAAACTTATTCCTTTTGATTTGGAATTAAACTACATGTACAGGTCAACCCACAGCCACCGATATTTGGCCACTTTTACATGTTGACCAATTCTTGATATAATTAATCTCCATTTCTTCAATTCCTCGTAATGGCTTATCTGATAAGCTGCTAATATTAATATTAACTGAATTAAAATTGAAAATGTATAAAAAATTATTATTGTTTTGATATAAAGATATAACTATAATGATGAATTAATTAGTTCAAAAATTAGATGGACTTAATGAAGATCTAAAAGGCTGCTATAAACACTTTTAATTGTTTATTTGAATTATTAATTATATGTTGCTTATGATAGGAGCATCTGCAAGCTAAGAAACTCCTTGGGATATATATATATATATATATATATATTATTTTTTAATATTGAATGAAAATTAGGATGATAATTTATTGCGGGTATCTATTTTATTTTATTTAAAAAATTAAATTATATTAAAAATTTATTAATTTAATAATCGATACACGAAAAATTGTACACTGAAACAGGTGATTCCACCAACGATTTCAGAAGAAATTGTCTACCCGTCAGAAAAAAACCTCATTTCTGTAATTATTTTCTGACAGATCCCATTTTTGTAAATATTTAAAAAAATATTATTTTAAAAAAAGTTCCTAGTTTCTTTGTAAAGGGATATAACAATAGAAGGGATTTGGCATGCTTATGGACTGAAGATATTCACTTAAAATTTTTGTCCTATTCCACTCATCACATGGATTTTGAGATTAGCCAAGTTGGAGACCCTGATTACTGGCGTTTAACATGTTTCTATGGCTGGGCTGAATGGTTAAATAAACATAGATCGTGGGATTTGTTACGGGAACTCAAAGGCGAGTGTGTTTTTTCTATGGTTGGTATTGGGTGACTTCAATGAAATTTTGGCACATGATAAGGAAATAGGGGGTGCGCAACGACTGAACCACCTTATTGATGCTTCAAGGAGGCTCTTATTAACTGCAATCTTCAGGATATAAAATATGTGGGATACAAATTCACATGGTCCAATGGAAGAAATCGGTCACACTTTATTGAGGAGAGACTGGATAGGGGACCAGTATCTTATGGGCTAGCTAGATAAATTTCCAAAATTTGTGCTAAATAATCTAGTATAGGGAGATCTTAATCACATGCTGATTGTCCTATACTTGTTTGGTAATAAAGCAGACTTTGATAGAATTAAGCGTTGTTTTGTCTTTGAAAACATGTGGCTACATGACCCCTCTTGCTTAGATGTCATTAAAAACTCATGGGAATCTGGGAGCAGTGACTGGAATGGGAAGTTAACAGATTGCTAGAACAGGTTGCGAAATTGGATTCGGGTAACATTTGGGAACTTTAAGCAGAAACGCAAAGAAATGTTTGATTGCCTTTTAAAATTGTGTCATACTATTAATGATACCTCGCTGCGTGAAAGACGAGACCTAAGGCTGAACTAGCAGAATTAACAATTAGAGAGGAGACTTTGTGGCGACAAAGATCCAAAGTGCAGTGGCTAGCTGAAGGGGACCGAAACACTAGATACTTTCATGCCGTGGCAAACAAACGAAGGAAAAACAATTTTATTCACTCTGGAAATTAGTTATTATTAAAATTACGTGGTTTTATATCTTTTTATATATTTATTTATATAAAAGCCCTTAATTCTATACTTTTTTTCTATTCTTTTATTTGTGTGCTGTCTCTTAAACTCAATCGGTAGAAAAAATTAATTAAACTAAATTTTAAAATGGTAATTAGAATAAAAGAAATTGAATTTTTTCAAATATATAGATTTGATTTTGTGACTCTGAATATACTATGAATTTAATTACATGTATATTTTTCCTGATTAGGTAGACTTTTCCATTCTTATCAAATTGTATAATTGATTCTTTATCTAAGTTGCCACCAAACCAACCTAATCAAACTGACCGAATAATAATTTGATCGATTATTTTTGTTTTGACCTTTTTGGCTTCTAAATTTTATGCAATTTTATTTACATAATGAAATTATAATAAAATTAAAAAATTCAAATAATAAATTATAGAATATTAATATTTGAGATAATATAGTTGAATATCCAATAATACAACGTTTAAATATTATAGATAAACTAATTAATTCAAATATTACATGATTATAATAAAATAATTATGCATGATATTATATATAATTATAACTAAAAAGTTATATTTAATTTAAATATAAATACTAAATTGATCAACTATTAATTATATTAAATTATATAAAATTTTTTCGGTTCTATCTATTTGATTTTTAACATGGAAAATCAAACTAATTTTTAAATACAAAGATTCGCAAAACTATAAAGAAACTAAGAATAATATCACTTACCTGACGTTTTAATTATTACTCAATGGAAAAATTCAAATACAAAATTTTCTAGTCTTACAAAGAATTTTTTTTTTTTAAAAAAAGAAATTTAACTTTAGGCACATAAATATAATTAATTCTAGGAAAAATAGACAAATATACCCGTCATGTTTGACAAATGGGGCAAATAAATCCTTAACTAAACATATGCTATTTTTTTTATTACATTTTGGTACTTAAGACTTTGTAAAAATTTCAGTCTAGTCCAAAACAACACTGCAAAAAAAAAAAAAAAAGGGGGAATTAGCAAAGCAAAAATCGTCGCAATTAGTTAAATTTTGCCACTAGTTGCTTATAGCAACTATACGACTAAAAGTCGCAATTTTGACGGTCGCTAGCATATTTGTGACCAAAACCAAAAACTGTTGCTATAAATAGCTACAGAAAAATCATCGCTACAGAAAAAAGTTCCGTCGCTAAGTAATCCCTAAAATTGATCGTCCATAAATTAAAAAAATTATTAGACAAAGTTTTTGTCGCTAAATTTCGTTGCAATAAAATTTATTCCTATTACGATAGATATTTAACCGTTGCTAAAAATTTATGACAAAGTATTAATTCGCTGCTTCTATATATCTTTAATGACTAAAATTGTTATCGCTAATTCCGTCGCTAAATGTTAAAATTTAATTTTTTTATTTATTTATGAATTTATTTATATATCATTGAATGAGAATCAAAATTAAGAGGTCATGGGCTTTACAAATAGAGTAGACACTATTTTAGTTAAAAGGATGTTTAAATATAAGAATATAATAAAAGATAACACAGAAAATCTAATGAAGCAACACTTAAAATTACAAAGAGAAAACACGATTACAAAGAAAATCCTAGTGCCAGGCCCTTTGTTTAAAAAAATCCTAAGCTATTGTGTGCCTTAAATAGAGCCGCTTCCTATGAGGACGAGGAAAGATGTCTTTAGTAGTATGATCCCTCAAACATAGTGAATAAAAACCACATGCATTACTCCAATTTAGATCCAAGTAGGAAAAAAAATCATGCTAATTGTAGACATTGGACCTAAGTTAGCCTATGTTAGGATTACATAATGAGGATAATATTGTTTTGGAGACAGTTAGGAAGCAGCAAGTGCTCTCTCTTTTCTTGCACCGGTGTTTGTTTTGAGAAAATATTTGATCAAGTTTCAAAGGGAAAAAAATGGTCTTTTAAAAGCATATTTTCATTTCTTTTGTCAAATCGGGTGAAGTGGTCATAATTGGAGGCCATTAGTTGACTCAAAAGTGAGTCAAAAACTCGACTCACGGATTAGGTCCATGACTCATCTCTGAGTCACGACCTTGAGTGAATGACTCACTCCCTCTTTTAGCTCGCAACTCGCCAGCAAGTCACGGACTCAAGGTTGTGACTCACTAATGAGTCACGACCTTTGGTCCGTTACCCACTCCTCTTTGGCTTAAAATGATATATGGGACCCACTGAGTCCGGCCTCTGAGTCACAATCTGTGACTCGTCAGTCAAAATTCCAGATTTTCATCCTATAAAATAGGGGATCATTTTAGGATTAAAAATGTATCTTTTTCCTTTGATCTTAATTCATAGTAATTAAAAAGGGATGGGATGTTTTTTTTGGGAATGATTAACAAGAATCATTTTCTAGCAAACTAGAAAGAGAAAGAAAATTGGTTTTACTTTGGTTTTTGTTCTAGTTTTTGAAGAAATACAAAAGAAGTAGGAGAGGAGGAAAAGAAACTGTAAGGACCACACTAGGCTATCCGGATTACTGTTACTTATTTTAATATTTTTAACCACAATACATATAATATTAATGAGGTGTTCATTTGTCATTTCATTGGTTATACTTTGATTGTCTAATTCATACATTAAAACAAATTATATAAGCCTATACTTTATTACATTATAGTCATAATTTGAATTTATAATTACAGAACATGTTCATTACATTGCTTTCATAAGATTTACACAAATCTAGATATAAAAGCAATACAATTTAGACATCAAACACTAACTTCTTCCTATTTGGTGTTGGCCTTGTCCCTGAAGCAACGTTATATCTTGAACCTACATGGATAAACACTCGTGCTAAGCTATAAAACTTAGTGGGGAACAATACATATATGAACAACCACTCACAGTGATTGTTTCCAAGCACACAACAAATAGTAGTAATGACAATATATTATAATCAACATGCAAGAGTTACAATATAACTCACATAGTATATTTAATCTTATAATATTACTGTATAAAGATAGATCATAAATAACTAATCAAGCTTTTATTAATATTACACATATACTGTTCATTTCATACTGTGAAATGCCTGCTAAAGTCCTATGGGTGTGGATAACGGGTGCTGTAGATACCCGTAGGTATCAAATATATATATAAATACCTAAAGGTATTATTATTGTGGATACCCGAAGGTATCAAACCTGTGGACCCAATTGGGTCAAGCCTGTGGTCCCAATCAAGGACAAATAAAGACCCAAACGGGGTCAAACCTATAGCAGCTACGACTGTAACCCTATAGGCATGCCTATCTATCCACAACCAAGTTCTATGTGCAGGCAAATAATCATATCTCATGTATCATTTGATTCATAGTATACAGTCATCATATGGTATGATAAATCAAACAATAAATTCAAGTAAACATTTTCATGTATCAATTACTATAACTTTACCCTTATATTGCTTATACTTTTCATATGCTTATGGTTGTTCATTATCATATATTTCATATTTAACGTGAACTATATGATTGAGGAAAAGAGGAGTTGATCTTATGCCACAAATAGGGTCTTAACTTTCAAGTTTTAAACTTCTAAGGAGGGTCACGGTTACTATCAATTCATGGTAACCGTGGCCTAAGACATGACATAGGGGTCACGGTTACTACCAAATTCATGGTAACCATGACCTAGGTTCACTTTCGGGTCTGGATTATGCCAGACTACCTCACGGTCATTACCGGATGAGTAATAACCATATTCTATACTTTTTAAAGGGGTCACGGTTACTATGAAAAGCTTAGTAACGGTGAGATAGGGTGCATTTTGATTCTGGACTGCCTCACGGTTACTATGAAAATCATAGTAACCGTGATGCCTAAATCACCCAGAGATAGAATTTCTGTCTCGATTTCTATACCATTTTTTACCAAGCAAACCTCATTTTTAGGGAAAATTTTCTTCTACAAAGTTGTAGATCTGTATGTCTAGTTTCCAAAAAATTAAAAATCAACCCAATCAAAGCTCTAAATCTCAATATATTCACTAAAAATCGTAGACCGCTCCTAATAACAGGGCAACAGTCCTAACCCGAATTCAAGGCAAATTTTCTCTATTCTACAAATTGATTCAAGGATCGTGTTCTTCATATGAAATGAAGATATATGAGTCTTGTTTATTATCCAACTATAATTTCTCAATTTAATTCACGAGAACTCAAGATATCAATAGATTTGTGTTGAATGGTCATATGAACTCTAAAACAGTTTTTCCCCTATCTTCAACCAAACTTCCTTTTTCGATTTCTAGACAAGTCTAACCTTAATTTTTCATGATATTTACTTACTGTAATAGGCACATATTACTATTTTGGCATCATAGACATAATAAACACACACACAAGTAAAGATAAGTTCCCATACCTCTTTAAGCTTTAACCTTTCAAGCTTTTCCTTTCTTTCTTTCTTTCTTTTCCTTTGATCTCTTCTTGATCCTAGCTTTAGGTTGCTATAAAAACCACCTCTATTTCTCTACCATCTACTGCTCTACCCACTTGAATCACCATTACCATCGTAGAGAAGAGAAGAAGCAAAGGAGAAAAAGGAAAGAAAAGAAAAGTAGAAAACTAAAATAAACACAAGGCCAAGAGTGGCCGGCCAAAAAAAAGGAAAACCAGATTTGTCTCCCTTTCTCCTAGCCTCCCAATTGTTAAATTTCTATTGGTTGCAAAATAAAAATCTTGGCAAAGTTCACTTTGGTCCCTCTTTGTATTTTTGTTTCTTACTTTAATCTTTAACCTTTCACTTATTACATTTCTACTATAAAAATTTTACTTTAACTTTTCAATTATCTCCTTAATTTACAATTTCCCTTTAATTAGTCACATAATTAACATTTGTCTCATGCAAAATAATCATCTACCTCTCTTAGGGTACCGTTAGGGGTATTACAGAAACACTCACTGGTTCTAAAAAATAGCTCTATTGAAGGTAATGTAAGAGACAAAACTCTAGCTCTTGTATAAATTTAGGACTTTAATTCTTGTAAAAATTCATTTTACATTTTTTTTAAGTTTGGCTTGCTTTATTCTTGCTTTCAGTCTCTGTACATATTTTGTAAATATTGATTCCTTGTTTTCTTTGTGTAAATCTTGTATCATTGGCATTTTTGTGTGTGTTTTGGTGAGTTATGCATGAATCTATATTTTGTTTATGAATTTGGATGAGTTTTATGCCATTAATTGCCATTTTCTCTCTCTAGAGCTCACTTTCTCTCACTTGATAAATTAATACAAAATGTGTTGTTTGAAGTTTTTAGACTTTGTTTTGAGTTTATATGTTGTTTTTAGGAAGTTTAGAGGTGTTTTTTTATGAGTTTTGAGCCTTAAAATGGGTTTTAGAGGTTTGAGTTTCAGCCATGGCGACGTTTTAGCAATGCTAGACTATCTAGAGCTGACTCACGGGCTTGGTCTATGAGTGAGTCATGAACTCAGTCCGTGACTCACTCTCGACTCAAGGCCATAACTCACTCTGGAAAGGCCAATAACTCGTTGTGTAGGAACGTGACTCGTTCTATTCAAGGCCGTGACTCAATCTCTTTTAGGCTATGACTCACCTTCCACTCTAAGTGAGTTCGTGACTCACTCCTTTGCTCTTTTCGGGCCTTTCCTTCCTTTGTTTCCCATATTTGCCATGTATTTTCCCTTTTTGTCTTTTTTGTGTATTATATGATTAATGTTAACTGTATTAATGAATGTGTTATTCTTATCTTGTTATTTTATTATATAATTTTATCATTTTATTCTTATTTAATTAATCCATTATCTTTCCCATTTTTTTCTTGGGTCTGGAAATATTCAAGATTTATTTGGAGGACTACAGGGAAGGACAAAGGGATCCAATTGGTCCCAGGAAGTTTAATTTAATTAAGTATTTTATTTTATTTAAGTTGTTTGTATTTTGGTTTGTATTATTATTCAGATTGTAATAATTAGTAAAAAAGCGTATTTTTGCTGAAAATCAAGGAAATTCATATTAAATATTTTTTATTTAATTAATTGGCCTTTTATTAATAAAATGGACCAATATCCTATTTTATCCCAAAAATCACATAAAAAGAATTTTGCAAATATACATGTGGGAATTAATATTTTCCAGTTCAATGAATATCCCAATTTATGTTTGTTTATTTATTTATTATTCTAATTTTTTGAAAATGTTTTATTTGAATGATAAGTTAAAATAAACTAAATAATCTCTCACTCATACATGCTAGGACCCATGTCCTTAAATCACTATGATTTATGTATGTTTTGGTTGCTTTTTATGTGCTTGTATGTGTTTATTTTATTTCTTTATCTTGTAATGCGTGAGAAGATGATTGAAATAATTATCCATAAACAATCAATTATATTGCCATCAACTAAGTATGCAAGTAGGGGTAGAATCCGAACTATCTTTAGTTTTGGTTTCACAAGGTAATTGAATCACTTTTCCAATGTTCTATTAGGTGGGAACTTTATAATGCATGCCTTATGATGCTCAGCAGATGCCTTATAGGTTGATCATTACTAAATGGATAGGGATACTCTGATACATTGTCTCATGCCTTTTGGAGGCTTGAGGGCATTGCATATTTGGTTGAATTCTTACCTATTGCAAAGTGATTGGCTTTCATGAGTTAAATAAACCTTAATCTAGTCTTGGGTCCTAAAAGTGGGTTTTTAAAAACAAACTGGGTGTCTACGGGATTCAATGTGCGTCACAGTGGTGACTCCACTGGGGATCGTTTGAGATTTTACTTTGAAAGTGACTTGGTTGGTATAATATAAATGATTGTCTATGGTTTAATTATGTTAGTCCTTTTCTAAGTTAGGCAGCATTAGAAACATGCTACGACCCTATAATTAAGTTAGGCGTCCCTATTTAGCCTTGGTGCAATCTCGAAGTGTGACCCCCTATGTTCACTTAATATAGGGAAATGTTAGGGAGGACTACTAGCCCAAGTCTTGTGCCGTCTGGGTATATTAAATGGTGACCCAATCAATTATTATGCTTATGATGAGCTAGATTCGTTGGCAGGAACCATACTTGGGTAGCTCTAAAGTTATATTACCAAACCAAAGCCCTATGTAGTGACCTAGATAGCTCTCTTAGGCAACATATACCATAATACTTTACTTGCTATTTGGATACGTATACACTTGATCGGGTTCTAATAAATTAAGATATGTCTTAATCAAAGGCTATCATGCCCCTATAGACCTATCTTTGTTTATCTAAATGACAGAAGTATATAGAGATTAATAATGCATTTGTTTGTGCTTTAAATAAAGAGAAGTTATGCCGCTGGCATTCCACCACGCATCGAACACGTTCATTGGGTCCTCTGTTAACCCGTGAACTAATTTTACCTAAGAAAGAGACCACACGACTACCATATGTCCATGCATAATCATGCATCATGCTAACTAATCTTTTTTTTCAACCATTATAGAGTCATCCAGGTGGTTTAAGAATTTGACCTGTTATGAAAAATAAGTGTTTCTTGGATAAGTTTTGAGCCTCAATTTCTTTGAGGATTCACTTAGGGCAAAGTTCTGGTGGCTTTGCTTGATGTTTATTGGCAGCAATAAATTATTTTAGCCATGTTGGAAGATTAAAGTCTGGATTAAGGGCTACAAGTTGGCTACAGGCATCATAGAGTCGATAGATTGGTTCAAAAGTCTGGACGGGCATCTGGTCAGGAGATCTTTATCAGGGGTATTTGGTTTGACATTAGAAACTAATTTGGGTTTGGCTAAAATCTTCAAGTTAACATCTAAGAGAACAGACATGACAGATCCAATACGAACTGAGGCTATCATCAATTAGGAATTAGATAGGAGACTAAATGAGTTTGAGAGAAGGATAAGGTCCATAATGACTAACATGATGAATTCCTTAGCATAGCTTGCTTGCCCACAGAATTTGGTAGCTGCTGTCGTACATGGAGAGCTTGTAACCACTATAGGCACTTCCATTACTGCTCCTGTAGAACCTTTTTTGGTGGTTGAATCAAAGGGAATGAGGTTGAAAGCCCTACTTGTTGAGCAGCGAAAAGACAAGAGTATTACTCCTAAGGAGGATTTTATCCCTAAAGAAAAGGAGGAAGTAATAGTAACACAAGTTTTGAAAGGGAGATTGCCTAGAATGGAGGATCTAGTTCTCAAAAAGATGGAAGAGAAAATAGAAGCAATGGCTTGAGTCTTATCGGTTCAAAAAAGGAGTCAGTCTGTAGGATAGGGATTTAGAAAGTGAAGATGTTCGTCCTTAATGGTTTAAAATGCCCGACTTACCCAAGTTCGATGGTACCTCTGACCCATTTACTCACATCAAGCAGTATTCCTAGGTTATAAAGGGCACTACTCTCACTACGAGGCAAAAGGTTGAACATTTAGCCTTACCCTTATAGGTCCTGCCATCGACTGGTATCATGGTCTGGACAGACATACTAAAGAAGATTGGGACATGCTGATAGAAGAATTCTCAAGATAGTACAATTGTAGTACATGGATGGAAGTTACTCTAAAAGATCTTAAGTTGTTACAATAGAAGCAAGATAAGTCTTTTTATGAGTATTTGACAAGATGGAGAAATAGAGTAATAGAGATGAAGAGAAAGCCTAATATCGCTGATCAGATTAGGCTTTTTATAAGGAATGCTAGCCCCTATCTGAGGGAAGGCCTAAAGATGAAAGGGCTGAAGGATTGAGAGTCTTTAAAAGACACTGCCATCGAAGCCGTGGGTGAATACCTGGCTAAGAAAGCAAGTTTTGTAGGTAGCGCTGGTTTTAGTTCTGAATGTCGAGGTTATGGATCTACGACGGGTAAATCTAGTGGCATAGGTGTAATTGGAAAGATAGCTGAAGTATCTGCTATTGAGGGCACTCAAAGATACTATTCAAAACTGGGTAGATCTTTGTCTTGGGTGTTTGATAGGTTGATGAAAGAGGGGAAGTTATAGCCTTTGATGGCCGAACCTACTAAAAGTCAGGGTTAGCCTAATCATCGAGCTAATTAATACCGTGTGTATCATCAGCACACTGGTCATTTGATAGATCATTGCAGAACCTTGAGGAATAGGATCTAAGATCTCATTGATAGCAAACAGATAACTGATCTAGAGAAAAGGAAAAAAAATAGAGGTTATCATGCAGTCCCACCATCTTATATTAATGATTGGTTCAAGTCTGCCGAAATGGCATGTGATATGCAATTTGTATGGTAATGAGTATCTGGCCATTACTCCCCCTGAACGAGTAAATGTAAAAGAAAAATATGAGTTGCAAGTATGTGTGATCAACTATTGGGAGTCACCCAATGAAGATTAAGATTGTATTAGCCCTCTTGGTTTGTGAAACTCTGAGAATGAGGAAGAGGCATAGAAAGTGAAGTTGATCACTTGAAGTGGTAGAGTAGTGTCGAAGGTAGAGAGACAAGTAGATTCTCAGCTGTTGCCTGCAAAAAGGAGTAAGAGGAGGATTAGATCCTTAAGCAGTTAAAGAAAACTCTTGCTTGGATCTCGGTATGGGATTTGCTTAGGTAGTTGCCTTCTCACATGCAAAAAGTAGTGAAGGCCTTGTGTGAGTCCAGTGTGGCCACGACTATTTCACCTTTAAAGCTGCTAGAGTTGGTTAGAGGAAGTGTTGGAAATAATATTGTATATACCAATGGGAATCTTCCCATTGAAGGCTGGGAACATAATCGCCCCTTGTAAATAAAGGCCCAAGTTAATGGGAAGCATACGACATGTGTAATGGTAGATAACAGGTCTTCAATCAATGTATGTTCATTGGTGGCACTTCCAGCTTTTGGGTTGAATGAGTCCATGTTGAATAAATCTAATTTGGTGGTCACAGCTTATGACAATTGCCGTAGGCAAGCAGTAGGCACCATAGGCAAGCGATAGGCACTTTGAAAAATGATGTAAAAATTGGAATAATTGGCACTGAGATAGAATTCGTAGAGCTGCCAATACCTACCAAATTTTCTATATTATTGGGGAGACCTTGGTTTCACAAGCTAGGGGGAGTTCCATCCACTCTTCATTAGATGATCAAAATTCCCCATGAAGATGAAGTGGTCACTATAAGAGCTGTCAGAGAAAATCAAGTGTCTGTGTTAGGAATAGCAAATTAGCCCTTCAGTGGATTTCATATAGCTGTTGTCAATGCTGATGATTGAGGTGAGCATGACTCTACCCCTCAAGTGGTGAATATAATGAAGAAAATAAACTTTCTACTGGGAGCTAGTTTGGGTAAAGACTCCCAGGGTCCTTCTGAGGCTATCACTACCACATGATAGACCAGCTAAAGGGTATTGGGTTATAAAAAGTCAAATAATAAGAAGAAGGATCCACTGAAACCAGAAGATGTACCAAACCTCTTTGATAGTTTTGTCCTTGCATCTGCTCCACTCTAGTATTGTGGTGAGATCGAGCCTGTGATGGTTGGAGGAGAGCTCGTCTGTAGCTTTGAAATATTCATTGATGTTTTTGACAAAACTAGTGGGACCATCAAGCCCATCAGAGGGTTCTAGGATGAGGAGATTATGATTAAGCTATCTGAGTGGGATGATGCCCCTAAAGCAATTGTAACTCCAGAATTGCTATCTTCTAAAGTCAAAGGGAAGGGGAAAGTTGAAATTTGAAGTTCCTGTACCCGAGTTAAAGTAGGATGTTGAAGAGGTTGCTACAAAGGCAGATCAGGAGACCCAACAAGATGCAGGAGATAGAGCAAGCTCGCTTGAGGCATCAAACTTACTCGATGCAGATGAGGATGCTTTTGTAGATATACTTCTTATACCTGAATTTTTTAACGATGATATATGTAGCTCCTCTTATATTAATAATATGAATAACTTTGCTTACTTGTTTGATGTTTTGCATAATTTCATTCCATATGATCATAATTATAAAACATCTATATTTGATATTAATTCAATAAGTACTACTCCATTTAATCTTGGCACTCTTGAGAATCTAAGAGAAATCTTGATAGCATCTGATGTTACCC
The DNA here is from genome assembly GCA_037975025.1 of Excoecaria agallocha. NCBI lineage: Eukaryota > Viridiplantae > Streptophyta > Magnoliopsida > Malpighiales > Euphorbiaceae > Excoecaria > Excoecaria agallocha. The sequence continues at coordinate 33,624,699 of CM075816.1, forward strand.
CTGAAGAGAGAGAAGAATTCGAGAGAATATTAAAAAAATGAAAGGATCTTTGCCTGGACCTATGAAGATATGCCAAGAGTTAATAGTGTAGTTGTCGAGCATGCCATCCCTGCTTATCCTGGATACAAGCCCATTAAGCAGAAGCTCAGGAGGCTTAGGCTGGAGTGGGTAGAAAAAGTTAAAGAAGACATACAAAAGCAGATAAAAGCCAAGTTCCTAGTGGAGATACAGTATCCTACCTGGTTGGCAAATATGGTTCTAGTGGCCAAGAAAGATGGAAGGGTTCGAGTTTGCTTAGACTATTGGGATTTGAATAGGGCTTATCCAAAGGATGATTTTTCGCTTCCTCATATAGGTGTTTTGGTAGATAGTGTGGCTACGTGTGCAATGTACAATTTTAGAGATGGGTACGCTAGATACAATTAGATCCTGAATAAAGTTATGGATAGGATCAATATGGCATTCATTACTAAATGGGGCACATACACTTACCGGGTCATGCTTGTGAGGCTCTAAAGCATACCCTATTAGGATTAGTATGTATTTGAAAGAGAGGTTGAAAGAGTTTCAGTATGAAAGAATTACTAATCATGTAATCAGGACATAATCGATATTAATGTAAAAGTGAAGGGCAAATTCATAAATTATTAATTTGGGGATAAATGTGCATTATTATTAAATAAGTAGGGAGGAATGTATTAAAATAAGTTAATAAGGTGTGTAATTGGTAATGAAGATTAACAAGAGGGAGTTAAGTGTAATTTTAAGTTGGTCAAAATTAGACCAATGAAGGAGTGACACTTAGCAACTCTAGAAGAATGGGAAAGAAGTAAGAAAAAAGGAAAATCTACCCTTTTTAGTGGGTTTGCCGACCACTTTTGGCTAAGGAATTTTAGCATTTTCTTCTTCTCCCTATGCCACTCTTTTGTTCATAGTTTAGCCTAAAAAGGGTTTATGTACCCTAGCTTAAAGTAAGTTAGAGAATCTAGCAAGGGTGAAGAGAAAGAAAGAGAAGAAGGCTAAAGGAAAGATTGGAGCTTGCTAAAGAGGTTTTGGAGTTTTTTTCCTTTGTTATATGTTTAATTGATTCAAGCCGATGTATGTGCTATAATGGTTATTTCATTAGTGATAAAACTAGGTAAAGATGGTGTTATGGTAGAAAAATGGTAATTATACATGAAAAAGTAACATAGAGAAAATTCTACTCTAGGGTTTACTTAAACCAGTCTTAGTGTAAAAGGCATAACTCGCTCTGTAAATGTCTAATTAAGGTGATTCTAGTTGAAAATTAAAGATAAGACATAGGTCTACAACTTTATAGAAGACACCAACACCTGAATTTGTCCCTAAAATGCTCACAATTTAGCTTATAATTGAATGATGTCTGTTGCCATGCCATTGGGAGTAGTTTGTGATGTTTTGTGAATATCTTGAGATTTAGAAGTCATAATTGAGTAATTGTTAATGTTTTGGAAACTGGAGACATAGAAAACAACTTTGTCGAAGACCACTTTGCCTGAAAATGTTATTTACTAAGTCTAAAATGGTATACAACTTGAACCTGAAAATCTGCCTTTAGGATTCTTAGGACAGAATAAACCTCATGGTCACAACCAATTGGTAACCATAGCGAGCCCTTATAGAACTGAATTTGCACCTATCTCACAGTCACCATAAATCATTGGCCACCGTAACCCTACCTTATTTTCCCCTACACTTGATTTTTAGGCCCCGAATTTTCACCAAAGCATACCTAAAACTTTCCAAACATATTTAGAGTGTTTCAAACATGAAAACAAGGATAATATGTGACATAAAATGAGTGTAGAGCCGAATAAATTAAGTGAAGTAAAGTTAAAGACTAAGCTTTAAAGCATAAGAATTTGTACAAGTAATGAACGTGAGTGCATATAATAAGTGGTATGCATAGTGCTACATGTTGCATGACAAATGATAATTAGGTTAATGTGTATTTTAAGTAATTAAAGTGTAAGAGAATACAATTGTTTAGTGACTTTGTTGTATGCTCTATTGTATGTATTATCTTTATAATTCTAAATGTATTGAATGTGATATTCTTGAGTGATTAAAGACTTATTGTGGAGCACCCCCTATACAGTTACCCTATTTAACTGATAAATTAAATCATATTAATCATTAATCATGTCATACTGTTTCATATACCTATGTACGTGCTACAAGTCTATTCCTGTTTTTCTTTTCATACTTAGTATCATGCATACTGTACTATATGAAACTACTTTATGTATTACATGCACACATGCTCTTTCTTAGCTTTACTACTAGTGAGTTACAATACTTAACATATGTTAGATACATTTTTATAAGATAACTTGCCATAATACAAAACTTATGATAATAGTAATACAAAAACATCCTACATCAAGATTTAACAGTCGGTAGTTGGCCCTTCCTGATGCAGATATCGTCCCTTAGCAAAAGTCTTGATAACTGAACCTACACGGATAAATAATCCATGCTAAGCTATAAAGCTTAGTGGGGAATATCTAAAGATGGATGACCACTCACAATGGTCATCAAAAAAATACACATACAATATATATATATATATATATATATATATATATATATATATATATATATATATATATATATATATATATATATATATATATATATATATATATATATATATATATATATATATATATATATATATATATATATATATATATATATAACATATACAACATAACATGTCAATAATAACGAATACTTTAAAGCTTAAAGCATATCATCATGTATATAAACATTACACCCAAGAGAGTAACAAATATTCCCATTTTCATAATTCATATAGATGGCAATTTCCCATGTGAACATATTCAATTGAAGCACAATTTCTATGAACAAACCAACAATATGATCTACAATAAGGATTTTTAGTAAGATAAACTTTAACTGATTAATTATGATCATTACTATAAATAAAGTTTAGCCTGCCTTAGTTCTATCAGTGGATAACGGGAACTATCGATACACTTCAGTATCAAAATGGGGGATATCCGAAGATATCGGATCTATAGACCCAAACGAGGCCAAATTATACTTTAGACCGGTCAAGCAGACCCAAACGGGATCGCCTAACAACCCAAATGGGGCTGTTCATGATCCAAACGGAATCAAACATACTTTAGACCCAATTGGGCCAAACTATGGCAGCTGTAATTTTCCCTATAGACGCCTATCTATCCACATCTGAACTCTATTGCAGGCAATACTATATTCATGTTCAATTCACACATCAAGATTGTATTCATAGTATACCATTTGCACATGTACATAGTCTTGTAAAACTATCAGTTCTCTAGTGCATAGACATATATATGCACATTTCATATAACAAGTTATACATCTAGCTCATCCAATCCGTGTGACTATAAAATTTGCATCACGACATATAAGCATGACATATAATCATCCCATCATATACTTGAACATGTTCTCATTAAACATCTCACATGTTCATAGTCATGGTAAAAATTTTCTATCTCATAAGGCAATTACATACTCATACACTCATATACATAATCATAAATGTACATACCTGTAGGTACATTCGCATATAGTAAGCTTATTCTTATAAGCATGTTTATCAATATGTATACCTTTACCATTATTCTAATCATATGCTATACATATATCAACATGTTTCCATATGGGCATATACATATGACATGGTCATACTATTATATTCCCTATTTCATAACATAGGTACATGTAGAAATATGCACTTTCTCATCATAGTATTACATATGTATACATAAAGTTTTCATATGACACTTATGTACAAATCTAATTACATATATATGTTAGATATTTACATCACTAATCTTTACCTATGTACACATATGAATGTATATGCATGCATATGATCCTTCATTGATAGTCAAATTACATGCCCTAACCAATTTATTTAGCAATCACATAAACACCTATTTAACTCAATTAATTAAAAGTCATAAGATAAAGTATAGCAAAAAAATCTGCACAGGGCAGCATTCTGGACTCAACTTACGAGCCACATTTGAAATTTAAGATTTCATTTTTAGGCTAAATTATCTTCTACAATCTTATTTCCATATGTGTCTAGTTTCCAGAGCATCAAACTTCACCTTAATATCTGACCTATAGCTCGATATATTTGAAAAATACTATAGGCTGTTCATAAAACCGAAATAGTGAGTGCTGTCACTTAGAAAAATTCATAAAGTAAAATTAAGAGGGATTTAGACCAACATTTCTTCATTAAAGTTATATTTTCATGTCTCTAGTTTTACCAAAATTTTATTTTGTAGCATTTTAACAACTCTACAAAAAGTTATGCCCATTTTTGTAAACTCTATTTTTATGAGCAGTCTAGAGGACTAGTCCGGATTCAATCCTAAATTCCATATACATAGAAGCAGATTTAAGCTTTGATTTCTTCTTAAGAATTGTAGATAGAGAAGTATATTTTCCATATAAATTAACTTTGCATTATTATGATCATTTTACACAAAGTTATCTCAATTTAATCACAAACTGTTTTGAAATCTACATTAATAATTCACCTGATTTTTCAATAAATCATAGAAATTAGTTGGAGGCATAATCAAAGCCCGGTCCCTTCTACAATTTTGTAGATTTATGTCTCATTTAACTATAAAATTTTGAATTGATTCGTTTTAAGGTCTCTAACTCAATTTACACTAGAATTTCCATTACTAGGTCAAAGGAACCCTATTAAGGTTTCAAATGCAATTTTACCTCACATTCTCAACAAATAATTCAAATCTCAAGTCCACCTCATCATGTTCCAGCAGCTAATTACATGTAACATGAAAATTCCTAAATTCCCATACATTGGCCGAAAATCCTTATGTCTTCAACCCCTTGCAATTTCCTTTCCTTTACTTTTTCTACCCTCCTATTCTCCTTCACAAACATCATCATCATCATTCAATTAAAATTTCTAGCACCTTATTCAACAATTACCTCAACCAAAATGAGTAAAAGAAGAAAAAAGAAGATGATGGAATTCAGATGATTAACTACCTTTAATTTGTTGCACAAATACTTCTTGATTAAATCTCATACATGCAAGGATTAGAAAGAGAGAAATGAGAGATGAGAGAAGAAGCAAAATCTGAAAATCCTCCTCCCTATGCCATCCCACTCACATATCCAACCAACAATTGCATTTCTCTCTCACACATGCAAGAGATAAGCATTTATATAGGGGTGAAAAAGTTCTCTTTTGGTCTCGCCTAAAAATTGCATGTCCCATAAAAACCTTACACCTTTTTGCATGTTACTAATTGACCCCACCTTTCTTCTTTTTCATACATTGTCCTATCCATTAAATCTTTCTTTTAAATTAACCTCTCAATTTATACTTTTATCCAAATTTGACCCCTAAATTTCAAAAATTATAAATTTACCCCAAAACAATACTTTTTACTTCAATTACACCCTCAATTAATATTAAACCATACTATTGAATTTTACTTTTATGCAATTAACATATTAACATGATAATTTACCACCTTAACTCATGCTTATACGAAATTCCCATATAATTAAATCTTAATCAAATAAAAATCCCATTCAAAAATATGCAAATTAAATTAAGATCATGTTAGGGGCCTTACATATTGAGCCTGAATTTCACATAGTAGTAGATAGATAGGCATGCCTATAAAGGGATAGTGATTACGGTTGCTAGTGTTGACACCGAAAGGTGTCCAATGTTTTGATACCTATTGGTATCAAGTGACTCAAGGCTATTATGTCTCAAGTGTTTGATACTACTCACTAATATCTAGTGTTTGTACCCATTATCCACCATCAATGGGAATTCAAGCAAATGGAAATGATTAACTAATAATTATTGATAAGTGAATAACAGTGGTAATGCCTTGAAATTTTAGTGTAATACTAGTGTCTCTTGATGATATTATTATTGTGATTGATAAATGGTAATGCAATACTTTTTAATACATAGATTGTTATTATAATTATGCGCATTGTGACAAGAAAATAGATGCTATTATTTTATGCACATTAGCATATTATATTATTTATATTTGAGACTTCGTCAAGAAGTCAATTGCATTGTTTTACTTCCCACCGAGCTATCACTCAGCATGAGTGTTTTTCTTGTATAGGTTTATAGGTATAATTTAGAAGTGCTGGGTTTTGAGGCGATATCTGTAAGCCACTAGGAACAAAGCTTGAAGATTGTTTTGGTATATGTTCATTTTGTATTGTAAACATAAATGATATGTAATGTATGTAATGAACAAGTGTTGTAAATAGTTTATAACATCAGAAGTTAATACATACATACATACATACATACATACATACACACACACATACACACACACACACAAACACACACACACACACACACATATGTATGTATGTATGTATATGTGTATATATATATGTATATATATGTGTGTGTGTGTGTGTGTGTGTGTGTGTGTGTGTATGTATGTATATATTTTAAAATGAGAACTTGTATATAGCTAAGTAGGATAATACTACATGAAAAAACATAATTATAAATGTATAATGAACTTGTAATTGGAAAATAATCAAATAGGATGAGTTTGTTGAGATTAGCAACGCTTTTGTATTCCTTCTAGTGGGTATAATGGTGTCACAATGCCATTTGGATTAAAGAATGTAGGGGCTACTTATCAAAGGATTGCTACGAAGATTATGGATGATCTAATCTATAAAGAGGTAGAAGTATACGTAGATGACATGATGATCAAATCGGTAACCTGAGAAGGTTATTTTAAGGCCTTAGAAAAATTCTTTTAAAGAATCGACTGCTACAATCTTCGACTGAACCTGAAGAAGTGTGTGTTCGGGGTGCCTTCAGGAAAGTTCCTGGACCATGTCATAAGTTAGAGAGGAATAAAAGTAGATACTAATAAATTAAAGGCCATCAAGGAAATGCTTGTGTCACAAAAGGAAAAAGAAGTTCAAGGCTTCCTAAGCAGGTTGTAGTATATCAGTCGCTTTATTGCCAAATTGACTTCCATCTGTGAGCCTATTTTCAAGTTGCTTCAAAAAGATCAGCTAGTGGTATGGAATGAGGATTGTCAAGTAGATTTTGACACTATCAGAGTGTACCTCTTACATCCATCGGTGTTGAGATCGTCACTAGCCGAAAAGCCTTTGATCTTATATCTGGCTATAGAAAACAGATTAGTAAGAGCCATGGTGGCTCAAGAGGATTATTTCAAGATTAAATATGCCATATACTATCTCAGCAAGAAATTCTTGCCATATGAAACTAATATATGGAGGTAGAGAAGATCTACTTGTCGATCATTTGGGCCTCTAAAAAGCTAAGGCATTACTTTCACTCATATACAACGTGCAAGCAGTAGCCATGCAAAATCCTTTTAGTTACTTGCAAGTGTTATGGTGTATTTTCTTAATACCCTAGTCTCTAGGACTTAGTTAGGGTAAGAGGGGTGTCGAACTCTAGGAATCAATTTTAGGTATAGGAGTTATCTTGTATTAACTGGTTGGATACTAAAATGGATAGGCAATGATAACAAAATGGAATTGGTTATATTAATTTCTTACTAAACTAAACTAATTATCTAATCTAAAATATAACTTACAATCAATCAATAAAGATGTTAGAATTACAAAGCATCAATTGATCTCATAAGAATGCAAATAAACATATAAGCATGTAATGAATGAAGAATAAGGCCTACTATCCCTAGATGTAACTCTCATTGTCAAATAAGGGCATTCACATCTAGATTCCATGAGCACTCTAATGTCATCATAGAGATAGATGAGAACCATGACTCTTTGCCTATTCTTAAGCCCCTCAAAATGAAACCCTTGTCTCTTAAGTGATTTCTAACTTTAAGTAACATTAATTACCTTTCCACCAAAATTTCCCAATCCTTACTGTGAACAAATTGATTAACATATTATATATGGTGATCTAACATAATAAATTAAGAACCCAATTAAACTTAATTCATTCATACTTAAAACAAAATAATGTATATTAATAAAGATCAAATCATACTTGCAATTCTAACGAAATAAATTTAACCTAAATACATGTTGGGAAAGCAAACAAATACAAAGACGAAGAATAAAATCAAGTAAAAAGATAAAGAGGAGAAGAGAAGAAATTGGTTGATGACCCCTCAATGCTTTCTTCTTCCTTGGACTTTGCTTTTCTTCATAATTTTTTCTAATTGATTTTGAAGTTACAAAGAAGTTTTTTCTATCTTTTTCTCTATATGTCTTTGCAAATATGGTTGTCTTCATGAATTTATAAGCCCCAAAGGTACCCCAAAGTTTTTTCTATCTTTTTCTCTTTATGTCTTAGTAATTCAATGAAAAAAGACAAAAAAAATTAAAAAGAATAGTATCTTTTAGCATTATTATTAAAGATACACAAGATGAATATATAAGTAGTTTATCTCAAGTAAATTATCTAAAGTGGTATCTAAAATTGGACATAGTCATTAATGATGATTTTCATCTAACCACTTTAACCTTAATAGACAGTGGAGCATATCAAAACTGTATTCAAGAATGATTTGTGAGGATCTAATCTTGACCCTAGCAGGGAATATGCTTAATCGTATGATCCTATATGTACAATTAATTTTTTTTATGGTTATAGCCACTCTGGGATAAAGTTTCTTGAAGGGCAATAAGGTAATTTAGTTAAATTCATGAAAAATGGGTTATTTGAATGATAAAAGAGATGTTGGTGTAAGATTTAGCATTTAAGTTTCATTTGTGGTTAAATCATAAATTAAGTGTTGGAGGGGTTATTTTAAGAGAAAGAAAGGGAGAATAGGGTTAAAAGGATAATTGATGGTCTCCCCCACGTGATTCCAATGAGGATAACAATGTCTGTCAAAAAGGGAAGACCATATCTCTTTATCTTTTATGTTTTCTCTTTTTCTCTTTTACTGGGTTTGGAACTAGGGTTTGGTAAGAGGAATTTCTCCCTTCTATCTTTACTATTAATGCAAGATTTTATGAAAACAAGAAGGAAAGCTTAGTATCTTTATGTGGTTTGTTATAGGAGAGTCAAGCAAGGATAAGGGCAAGGGGATCTTGAAGGAGTAAGAAAGTCACTGTGCAGGTATGAGAGTATCGTGGTTTTTTTTGTTGTTTGTAGATATTTTATAGAAATTAGAGTTCTATTATCTGAGTTCTTTGGTTCTCTAGAGGAAGTTTAAGATGATTAATGAAAGATATTTGGTTTAATATGAGTTTTTGTAAGATGATTTGGCTTATGACATCATTATGTTCTTATTGAAATGATATGGATCTTTAAACCCTAGCAATGCACGGCCAAGCAAGCCTTCAAGGCTTGCAATGCACGGACACTCAAGGAATTGCCTTGAGAAATGCATTGCCACTCCAGCTTAAAAGCTTGTGAGATACACGGCTACTCAAGGAATTGCCTTGAAAAATGCATGGCTGCTCAAGCTTGAAAGCTTGTGAGATGCACGGCCACTCAAGGAAATTGCCTTGAGAAATGAATGGCCACTTAAGCTTGAAAGCTTATGAGATGCACCACTACAAAAAAACTGCCAATTAGCGACGGACAATTTCGTCGCTAATTTGCAAAATTTCGTCTCTAAAATAAATTAGCGACGCCGCGACGAACAGTCGCTAAAGGGCCAGTCGCGAATATATAGGAACAGAATTCCAAATTAGTTGCTAATTTAGCGACGAAAAATTTCATCGCTAATTTTTTTTTCGTCGCTAATTTATATTCATAATTAGTCGCCTTTATTATAATAATAATAATAATAATAATTAGCAACTAAATTTTCTGTTGCTAATTTCGTCGCTAATTAATGTTGTATCAATAACGACAGGTTGCCACAAAAAATTCCCATCGCTAATTATTTGTGAAATTCTTATTTTTACATATTGGCGACAGTTTTTGTCGCGAATCCATCTCTATTTTTTGTTGCAGTATTTATTAATTTTCATCCTATACACACTATTGATCACACATACATACATATATATATTTATATATTTATTCCAAAACATAATATATTTCAAAACACATATATAAAAATAATTGAAATCGTACATAATGTTTGATAAAAGTAATTGAAATCATACAATGTCATCAAACAATCTCTCTTAAAATAATACAACAAAATACTAATATTATCCTCCTAAATAACATCAATAATTGTTCCTTCTCCTGCTTCTCATCTTCACTTTCAATCAATTTTTAGACTTTCCTTTGTTGCATAGATGAGCTAGTTTTTCCTCAAATTCACAATCCACAGGAGAATCTACAGTAGCAATTGACAAAACAACTAAATTTATAAAAAATCATGAATAATATTTCAGTAGATATAATAAAACTCTACCTATTACAAGAATAAGACAATAATGCAAGTAATTTCATCAAACTCTACTTATTACTCAATATAACCTGAACTTCATAGTTAAAGCTTAGCTAGTAATAATTATTACTTGAACATTTACAAGTGTAGAAATCAACATAATAACCATTTCAAGAAAGATTGAGTTGAAAATTTGAGCACCAGATTATCAAAGCTATAGATAATGCTTCCACACAAGAAAACTCACAGGGTCGGCCATAATTTACTGGATTTACTGCTACAAGCCATGGTACTGCAATACATAACAAATTCTCAATCCTAACAGAATGCCTCTTTGGAGAATTGGAATCACTCCTATGTGACTTTGTACCACTTTTCATACAATTGGCATTAGTCTTCAGCAAATGCAACCGTTTACTATGAATATGCATAGAAGCTCCAATGAAGCAAGCAACAAACCAATTATGGCACTAAGAATCAAAAATGTGAATGTAATAATTACTATGAATATGAAATATCTATGGTTTAAGAAGATAAAATCAGTCAAGGATCTCTCAGGCCCATAAGAAACAAATATTGGAAAGTAGCCAATCAATTCATCAAGTTAGTCAATTTTAAATCTAGCCAAGTGCATGCAAGTCCAGCAGCAGTAGTTCAACATAGTGCATGCTAGCATCAGGGACAGCTAGCCCATTTGGTTGGGTTGTGCTCCAAATCCCAAGGGTGTGCAAGTTAAGAAAAACAAATATCTTCACATCAACATCAAGATTAAGAGTAATGTTAATCTTTGATTTGATAAACACGAAACTATATGAGAACATAAAAGTTTACACAAATAAATTGAAAAAGAAAAAGCAAAAATATCACTGGCCCATGACATCGTTCTAGGAGAAGCTACAGATTATGCAAACTCAGACATGGAAAAGAATATCCAAAAATAACAAAAAAAATTACAATGCTTAAACGACAAATCAAAATCGCAACTTTGATTTCCTCTGCAATTACCATTAAGTGCAAATGGTTAATGGAAATTCCATCCCCAAAACATGATGCTGAAATGAGAAATCAAATTAAATTGCACATTTTGATTTCCTCTACAATAAGAACTCAACCAAACGATGATGGAAGATGAACAAAGTAGAATAGTAAGAGTGGAAATTGAAAGAGAGGAAGAAGAGAGAGCAAGTAGTAATTGTATGATTGTTAATTCATTATAAATTAAATTAATGCCTATTTATATGCTAGAAGAGGTAGTTGTATATTATATATAACCACTACCAACTTAATTTTGAAAAGCTAATTAAAACTGAAAGACCGCAACCTTTCATTATAAGACATACATTTTTATGATGATTTAATATCCAAAATTAAAACAATATATAATACTAATTATATAAGTTTACTTCTTTGCCACAAACAATCAACTAGCGGTATTCAGCAATAAAAAATTACCGAAAGTCTGCCAGCTCCAGCTGAAAGAGATCTGCTACATTTCCTTCACAATAAAAAATACAAGCTCTGGAGAAGTTTATGGAAGAGATGCACTTCTTTGCCACAAACAATCAACTAGCGGTATTCAGCAATAAAGAAAATTGCATGTTTTCCCTTTTCTATACTTGGAAGTTGGAAATGGACATTTATACAAATTGAATCAGTAAAGCAGCATAACTATGGAAATCCACAATGCATTGACAAGTTAAAGGTAAGATGATAACCACACCTTTATCTGCTATATTTGTGACAGAAACACCTGTTCAGTTCCAAAATTTGACTCAAATCAGTTAAGCAAATATAAGCTCGAAAACCTAAACCAATACTCAATACAACCACTCCAAATACCTCAAATTCTTCTGTGGTCCTAGATGCAAGTACCTTAAGAGCTCTTATCCTTAATTGATACTTCTGTGTCCGAATATTATAAAGATTGTTTTGCTGAAAGCATGCAAAAGTATAGGTATGACTAAGCATGACTCTGAAAAATAAATCAAAGGGGGAGAAGGATCAAATAAGCTCATATTATACATACAGGAAAGGACCAGTTCCAGAATGGGAAAGGAGATGCTCACCAGAGCTTTACCGGACCGGTGATCAGAGCTTCACCGGAGCTCCGCCGACGACGATCTGACACTACCACTTTGTAGATCGGGATCCCCATATTTCATTTCCGGTGGTCATGCACTCTAACACTGCCATGGTTGGCTGGAATCTCATAAAAATCGGTGATGACTTCTCCTCTCTGATCTACCAATCGCCGGTGAGTGAGAAAAGGTGGATGGTACCGAAAAGTACATCTTGCTACTGAGAATCAACCAATAGAGGTGGTGTAACCATTTGCAGCTGTGACTCATCAAAACGGAGGAGAGAGTTTCGATTTTACTATGAGGGAAGCGGGAACACGGCGCTGTGATAAAAAAATAGGCCGACGATGGGAGTTACCAGCGTGGCCGAAAAAATGATGGGGATCGGTGCCATTGATCGGCAATCCAGGCGACGCGACACCACCCCAGCCCCTGCATTTTTTCTTCCTGCCATTCCCGATCTTCTCTTTTTTTTCCTTTTCTTAAAATTTATGGCCATACAATGTTAGTCCCTAAATTTCTAGGGACTTAACTGATTGGAATTTATTTGAACCCTTAGTCTCACTAGACTGCGTATAGGATGAGTAGGGTATCGTTCCAAAGGGAACGAGATAAATTTTATATTGAAACTATAAAGGGCAGATGGATAGGTAGTGAATAAAATAAAGATTATGTATTTAAATAAATATCTAAACTATTTTGCATATATTAATGAAATTGGATTAAAGATGACTTAAATGATGGTATGAACATACATTAGAAATATGAAATAGTAATTCATCTAAGAACAAGTTCTAGTAATTGTATAAATAAAGTGACTGGAGAATTTAGCCAAGATTCTTTAAAGCAACTCTCGTTGCCAGTAAAGATGTTTTCATTTAGAGTCTATAAGCACTCTCATGTCATTATAGAGATAAACAAAAATTATGAAGCTCTATGCCAATTCTTTAACCCCTCAAAGTGAATTCCTTATCTCTAAGTGAATTCAATACTTCAAGTACATACATTTGTTTTTCCATCAAAGAATTCCAACTCTCATTGCGATTAAATTGACTAACATGCCAAATATGGTTGCCAATCATACATAGCAAATCAAAGCATACAAATGGATGTAAATCATACTTCATTCATAATAAGAATAATAAACATGTCTTAAACAAATACTAGAGCATATTTATAATGTATAAAGGAAACTAGTCAAATACATAATTGAATTAAAGACAAAACAAGAGAAAGAAACTCATCTCATGTTCCTTTGGCTTTATCCCTTTGTAATCATCTAATAAAAGATAAGTAAAAATGTTATCCAAAACAAAACTATATTTCTAAAAACTAAACATTGATTCTTTCCCCCCTTCTTCAGTTAATTCCATCCATATTTATAGAGGGAAAACTTTATGAACATGTCTCTTCATAATGGTTGTCAATATAAAAAGTTGCCATGGAGGGTCATGATGCTTGGCTGAAAAATAATATGCAGAAAGATGGCATCATTTGGGAGCAGACATCATGTTCGACTCGTGAACATCTTCACGAGTCGTGAACTCCATCAAACTGTCTTCACTCGTGAACTGCATGCCGACTCGTGATGTTCATGCCGACTCGTGAACCTCATGCCGACTCATGATGTTCATGCCGACTCGTGAACAAATCTTCTCAGCCTCACTCATAATCTTCCATCCGTCTCATAAACTCCAGTCCAAGTCGTGAGTCACTTCACGACTCGTGATCTTCATCCTTGAATCTTCACCATTTCTTCACTTTACTTCGCACTTACACCAACTTTAACCTAAAAACACACATAAATGCATAAACTAAAGATAAACACACAAAATACACATAATATTACATACTTAAACTACTTAAACATAAGAAAATACATATTAAAAAGTAGACATTTTACAAGGCATCATTAGTCGACTTCCCTTTTTTTTGGTCACTTATGAGTCCCAAAATATCTAGAGTTATTTTGTTTATATATATATATATATATATTCAATTTATGGCCACAAAATCTTATAGTCACGATTTTTTTTATTTATTTATCTTATGTGTTTACTTTATTATTTATTAAGAAAACATATTTTAATTTAAAATCACTAATTCAAAATTTGAGACAAAAATGCTTAGTCGTCCTAATTTTTCGAAAAATTATTCCCCTACATACTTGAATCAAAATATGATTTTATGAATTAGAAAATATTTTCAATCGACTTAAAGTCGGGGCATTACATTCACATTGTACCAACTCTGTATCAAGATTGATTTTCTCTTCAAACCCTTAAAAAAGTAAAAATACTTGAATCAAAATTCTATTTGACTGATGACCAATTTAGAATATCCCTATTTTTATTTTAGAATATCTATTAAATTGGGGATAATTTTGTAAATACATTTATATAAAGTTTTTTAATTTTATCCATAAATATATTATGTACACATATTAAATACATATTAAGCATAAAAATTAATTCTCATTAAACAAGATAAAGTTTCATTATATTGAAAAATTGAATTTCTATGAACAACGTTAATTTGATAATTTTGAAATGAGAATTATTTTTATATTTATTCAGTTTGTTTGGTTTTTGTGGTTTAATTATTTCAATTATTTCGATTTTTTTTTGTTAAAAATCAAAATAGACCAAACCAACCAAACTTTATACACTTTTATTTATTTTTTAATATTTTGTATATATAATATATAATAAATAATTAGTTAACTTATTTAGTATATTATGTGAATTAATTATAATCCAAGCATAAATTAATTATTTATATTATTTATATAATATATATAAATATAACTATAATTATATATAATACATATTTACTTATTATAATTTTTTATATGTATTAATTATTGAAAACAAAATCTTTAAATGGGTCTATCTCAAGAAAGGTAGTTGAAATTATCTTTTTCAATATTTCATAATGTGACTATATAATAACTATAAAAATTACTTTATTATTATTATTATTATTATTATTATTATTATTATTATTATTATTATTAAAAATATAAAATTTTCAATTAATAAGTTTAGATTTGGGGATAATTGATAAAAAATCATTACAATTTTTAATCATTTAATATCTGATTTAAATTTTATAAAATAAAAATAAATAACAAATTTTTTTATTATTATTTAAATAAAATAATAAATTTTATATTACTATTTTATAAATATTTATTTTTATTAATCTTAATTATGCAATTATATAATAATAGTAACAATTAGTTTATTATTATTATTAAAAATGTAAATTTTCTAAATAAATAACTTTAGAATTTTGTATAATTGATAAAAAAATTATTATGAACTTATAAAATACTTTATAATTTTCTGTTACAAAATAAAATATTCATTTCATATGGTTTATATTAAAATTACTTGAAACTATACATAAATCATGTGAGTGAAATTTAAAAAAATTATTTTTTAATTTATTTGCGATGGATTAGCGACTAAAATATTCGTTGCTAATTGTATTACTGTAACAAATTACTATTAGCGACTAAAATATTTCCATCGCTAAACAATCGCAAAAAAGGCGCTATATTTTTCCTCTAATATTAGCGACTAAAATGTTCGTCGCTAAAATTTCTCTAAATAATTTAATGAATAAAAAATTATAAAATTTAGCGACGGAGATATGCGTTGCTAATTCCGTCGCAAAACATGGCACGTATACTTTCCGCCAATAATTAGCGATTGTTTATACATTCCGTCACTAATTCGTTGCAAAAAAATTGAAAATATCCTCCACACGACGGAAATGTAAAACAGTCGCGAATCCAAATAAGGTCATCGCTAATTTTAGTCGCTAATTGGCATTTTTTTGTAGTGCACAACCACTCAAGGAATTACCTTGAGAAATGCATGGCCACTCAAGCTTGAAAGCTTGTGAAATGCACGACCACTCAAGGAATTGCCTTGAGAAATGCACGGCCACTCAAGGTTCATGCACGGCCAATTAGTACTCCACTACCCTTCATTTCTCTATTTTGCACATTTGTTTGAATCATCTCACAAATCACTTCCACAATAATTTTGACTAAGCCAATACTCTTTATAAAGATAATTAACCCTCTAATGCCACTTAATTGTCATATTTAATGAGTATATTTGCTGAAGGTAATATGTGACTATTTTATGCCATGCTCTTATTGTCAAGCCGTATCGATCAAGGTAAATTAGTCAAGGTAAGACTTATCAAGTAATGTTAATCACAACTTACTATGATATGCGACCTTAATGATAGTAATGTCATGATTTCATAAAATTACTATAAAGATATGCATGTTATGTGAAGTATGGTGATAATTATTGATAAAAGAGATTGAATTTGTGGTATATGAGTTATAAGTCATGGTAACTAATATTGATGCCATCATATGAGTATGAAATGTGAATGCAGATATGAATTATGGCTTGAGCAAATATTGTAATGTGTAAGAAAGAACTTAATGAATCAAATATTCTTTTGTTTAAGTGGTTAAGCTTGTGGGTCTTAGTTCAGTTGTGGATTAGATAGGCATGCCTAAAGGGATATAGTTGCAGCTACCATAGTTGACCCCGTTTGGGTCTATTATTTGTTCCTTTGATGGAACCATAGTTCGACCCCCCTTGGGTCTATTGTTTGATATCTTCGAGATATCCATTATTTGATACCTTCGAGTATCCATTGTTCCCATTATCCACCTTTTTTGAACTAGCACTTAGGTAGGCTATTAAGTTTAAGTGAATTGTTAGAAAGAAGGAAATGCATGTATCAATTTCTTCATCTATATAATGTAAGCATGTGAATGATTGATTAACATGCTTTATCACCATTTCTTTTGGCTATATTGTCAGTTGAGGCAAACTCGTGATACAAGTATGTTGATGTTCTTATTGAAATGTTAGTGTAATGATATTTATATTCGATTGATGCTATTAAATCGATTGTATTATATTTGTGTATGTTACCTCTCCACTAAGCTTTATAGCTTAGCACGGTTGCTTTACATCCGTGTAAGTTTGATTGAAGGTCGCACAAGGACTTAATTCTGCATCGATTGGCCAACAAGAGTCAATCCAGGCTTTTAGATGTAGGATATTTTGTGGATAGTTCTTTTTTTTCTAGTTTTATATTTTTGCTAAGATTCAATGGGGGAAATTATGATATGGAGGACTATAAAATTTACTTAAACTGCCTTGCTTGCATGTCCTTCTAGGTTGTGGTGGCCAATGCATGATTGCCATATTATAACTGTTTTGCATGACCTTTCAGGTTAATTATTGGGATATGCATACACCATATATGTATATGATGATGTGTTGATGAATGATTGGTGTGATTTATGGTTGTTGAAGGCACGATGTATGCTTTTGGATGAAAGTTGGTATTAGGGTGTTACAGTTAGTGGTATTAGAGCGCTCAGGTTTAGCCTTTTATGGGCGATAGAGGTATAGGAATTTTGGGTTTAGTACCGTGTCTTATTGGCCTAATGTAGTAAGTCTTTGTTTTCATACAGATTGAAGATGGATAATTCTAGAGATGTTATCGAGGAATCGACAAAAAGTAATTTACCAGCTGCAACGGGTTCCTCGAATTTGAGAGCTTTATTGTCAAATTAGAATAAGATCCCCGCTGATATTCCTGGGGAGGCATTATTAAAAATTTCTCAGGATATGGCATAAATTTTGCAAAGGATGATGGTACCTAAGGCCCCAATCTCTGAGGTTAGAAAGTATGGTGGGCAAGAATTTTTAGGTACCACCTTAGAGCAATTCGAAGAAGCTGAATTCTGGCTAGAAAAGCTGTAGAGGATTCTAGATGATATTCAATGCCCTGCTCATTATAAGGTATCATGTGTTGTATCCTTACTTCAAGGACCATCGTACAACTGGTAGAAGCTAGTACTCGGACAACATCAACTACTAGATCTTATTACTTGGGGATTCTTAGAAACTAACTTCAAAAAGAGATATGTTACCAAGGCCTATAAAGAGGAGAAGTTGAGACAGTTTCTGACATTGAAGTAGAGGGTTATGTCTGTAGCAGAGTTTGAGAAAGAATTCAGCCGGTTGTGCAAATATGTTCCTAAAGAGATGTTGACTGATGCCTTCAAAAGTAGACAATTCAAGGATGGGCTGAATCACCAGATCAGGGAGAGACTGATAGGGGCTATCTCTTCAGAATGTGAATTTTCATTAGCTAGTGATGGCTGCTATGAAGGTGGAGAAGCATGAGTCAGCTAAGAGAAAGAGAGAGCGAAAAGGGAGCGAGGCTAAAGGTGGATGATCCACTGAAAAAAGGTTTAAAGGAGCACAGGCCTAACAAGCAGGAGGAATGTATCACCCTTCTAGCAAGGTGAAGGGGCAAGGATCTGCTGCAGCATCCAAGTCAAGTCAGCATACCCCTTTAAAGCAAAAAAGGGGTCAGCCACCTAAGTGCCCTCATTGTTCCAGGAAACATTAGGCTCCATGCAGGAAAGAATCAGGAGCATGCTATAATTGTAATGCTACTGACCACTACATAGCTAATTATCCCCCCAAATGGGCATAAGACTTTACACAGCAAGGTAGCAGAGGAGCTTCAAATATGTTCTCAACTACAAGAACTAAAAGCAGAGGCAGGGGGTGAGGTGGTTTTGGTTGCCATGGATCTCAGTCTCGTAATGTATTCAAGTCGGTGGATAGACCGACTGCACTAGCTTTATCTGGATGGGCTTATGCCATGAAAGCGTGAAAAGATCAAGATGCTCCAGAAGTCATAGTTGGTCTTTTCTCACTTTATAATTATGATATTAATGCACTTATTGATCTTGGATCCACTCATTCATATATTTTCCTTGAGAGTATGAGTGGGGTGTGTCTAAGGTGTATCAACTGAAATATGATATCTGTGTAACTAACCCATTAGGGCACAATGTGTGTGTGTGAATATAATGTTCTCTGACTGTCCCATCTTGATACAAGAAAGAGAATTTTTAGCTGATCTTATCGAGCTGCCTTTTCAAGAATTTGATGTTATCTTGGGCATGGACTGGTTGTCTAAGCACTGTGCATTGGTGAATGGTGGGACTAAAACCGTAACTCTTAGTGACAAAGATGGCAATGATGTAATAGTTACAGGTATTCTGACATAACCTTTGACAAATGTAATATCTACCATTTAAGCTAGACGATTGATGAGGAAGGGGTGTGAAGCATTTTTGGCCCTAGTTCTGGATTTGAAGAGGGATAAGGTTAAGCTCCAGAACATACCAATAGTCAATAAATTTTCATATGTGTTCCCTGAAGATTTACTTGGTCTTCCCCCTGATAGAGAGGTGGAATTATCTATTGAGGTTTTACCTGGAACAGTACCCAGCTCAAGAGCCCCGTACAGAATGGCTCCAAAGGAATTGAAAGAGTTGAAGATACAGTTGTAAGAACTGCTTGATAAGGGTTTTATCTGGCCTAGTGTATCTCTATGGGGTTCAACGGTTCTTTTTGTTAAGAAAAAGGAGGGTTCTATGAGGATGTGTATCGATTATCGGCAGTTAAATAAAGTGACAGTGAAAAATAAGTATTCATTACCTCGAATTAAGGATTTATTCGATCAGTTGATAGGGGCATGAGTATTTTCAAGGATTGACTTGAGATCGGAGTATTACAAACTCCGAGTTAGGGATGTGAATGTTTCAAAGATGGCATTTAGAACCAGATATGGACATTATGAGTTTCTAGTAATGCTATTTGGGTTAACGAATGCCCCAGCAGTATTTATGGATTTAATGAACAGGGTGTTTAGACCATATTTGGACCAATTCATGGTGGTTTTTATTGATGATATATTGGTCTATTCTAAGAATGAAGAGGAGCGTGCTTAGCATTTGAAAATTGTGCTATAGACCTTAAAGGGAGAATCGATTATTTGCAAAATTAAGTAAGTGTGAGTTCTGGCTAACAAAGATTTCTTTCCTTGGCCATGTGGTATCTTCAGAAGGTATTAGAGTTGACCTAACAAAAATTGAGGTTATTATCAATTAGAGATCGCCTCGAAGTGTACCTGAAGTAAGGAGTTTCTTGGGTTTGGCCGGCTATCGTTTTGTAAAGGGGTTTTTAATGATGGCATCTCCACTTACTAAGCTATTAAGAAAGAATGTTAAATTCAAATGGAATGCCCAATGTGAGACCAGTTTTAATCAGATAAAGAGCATGCTAACAAGATCTCCGATCTTGACACAACCGATGTCTGGAAAGGAGTATGCTATGTACAGTAATGCCTATAGAGTTGGGTTGGATTGTGTTTTAATGCAAGAGGGTAAAGTGGTGGCTTATGCATCTCGAAAACTTAAACTGCATGAACAGAATTATCCAACACATGATTTGGAATTGGCAGTAGTAGTTTTTGCCTTAAAGATTTGGCGACACTACCTATATGGCAAAAGATGTAGGATATACACAGACCATAAAAGCCTTAAATATCTACTTACTCAAAAGGAACTCAACTTAAGAAAGCGGAGATGGCTCGAACTATTTAAGGACTATGATTGTATAGTGGACTATCATCCGGGTAAGGCTAATGTGGTAGCAAATACCTTGAACAGAAGAATTATGGCATCAATGGTGTTACAATGGGGTAGATGGAGGTTTACTTTAGATGGTGCTCTAGTTGCCCAATTAAGAGCTAAGCCATATGTAAGGCAAGCAGTGATTGATGCACAAAAAAATGATGAGAAGTTGCAACAAGTTATAAGATCTATGCACGATAGGAGACAATCCGGGTACTCAATCAAAGAAAATGAAAGTTTATACTTCAAAGATAGACTATGTGTTCCAGATGATAGAGAATTAAAAAGAACCTTATTGCATGAAGCTCACAACACAATATTTACTATACATCCTAGGGGTAATAAGATGTATCAGGATCTTAAACGATGTTATTAGTGGTTGGTTATGAAGAAGGACGTGGTCAATTATGTCTCTAAGTGTTTAACTTGTCAACAAGTGAAAGCTGAACATCAACTTCCTTCTAGATTGTTGAATCCCATTCCAATTCCTCAGAGGAAGTGGGAAGATATCACTATGAATTTTATCACCGGACTACCTTCTACCCAGAGACAGCATAATACAGTGTGGGTAATTGTTGATAAGTTATCCAAGTAGACTCATTTCTTGCTGGTCAGAATGGATTATTCCATGGACAAGTTGCCCGAATTGTATGTAAATGAGGTCATTCGACTTTATGGTATTCCGGTATCTATAATATCAGATCGAGATCCTAGATTCACCTCTAGATTCTGGCAGAGTTTACAGAATTCTTTGGGAACATGATTAAAATTCAGTATGACTTTTCATCCCTAAACAGATGGACAATCAGAAAGGGTCATACAATTCTTGGAACATATGCTAAGGCGTTTTATTTTGAATTTTTCCAGCAGTTGGGATAAATACCTAGCCTTGATGGAGTTTGCCTATAATAATAGTTACCAGACTAGTCTGGGCATGGCTCAGTATGAAGCCTTGTATGGTCGAAGTTGTAAGATCCCGATATGTTGGACTGAGTTAACTGAACGTAAGATAATTGGGCAAGATCTAGTTAGAGAAACTGAAGAAAAAGTTCAAGTTATTAAGTAGAGATAAAAAGAAGCAACCGATAGGCAAAGATCTTATGAAGATTTGAAAAGAAAAGATGTCGAGTATCAAGTTGGGGATAAGGTATTTCTGAAAGTTTTACCCTAGAGGAAGGTTTTGAGGTTTGGAAAGAAAGGAAAATTGAGTCCAAGATTCATTGGTCCCTATGAAGTTTTGCAAAAGGTTGGACCAATGGCATACAGATTAGCACTTCCTATGGAATTATCCAAGCTGCATGATGTATTTCATGTTTCTATGCTTCGAATGTACCATTCAGATGAATCCCATATACTGTAAGTGAAAGACATTCAAGTTCAGACATATTTTACCTACGATGAGGAGCCTAAAGAGATTCTGGCTAAGGAAATTAGGCAGTTAAGAAATAAGCAAATCCTTCTTGTCAAGGTACTTTCGCAACATCATAACCTTCATGAAGTAACTTGGGAACCAAAAGTAGTGATGAGAGCCCAGTACCCTTAGTTATTTAAATCAGGTATGAATTTCGAGGATAAAATTCTTTTAAGATGAGACGAATTGTGGGGGCCTAATCTTGACCCTAGCAGGGAATATGCTTAATCGTATGATGCTATATGTACAATTAAATTTTTTTTATGGTTATAGCCCTCTTTATAAAGATACTCTTTATAAAGATAATTAACCCTCTAATGCCACTTAATTATCATATTTAATGAGTATATTTGTTGAAGGTAATATGTGACTATTTTATGCCATGCTCTTATTGTCAAGCTGTATAGATCAAGGTAAATTAGTCAAGGTAAGACTTATCAAGTAATGTTAATCATAACTTACTATGACATGCAACCGTAATGATAGTAATGTCATGATTTCATAAAATTACTATAAAGATATGCATGTTATGTGAAGTATGATGATAATTATTGATAAAAGAGATTGAATATGCGGTATATGAGTTATAAGCAGTGGTAACTAATATTGATGCCATCATATGAGTATGAAATGTAATTGCGAATGTGAATTATGGCTTGAGCAAATATTGTAACATGTAAGAAGGAACTTAATGAATCAAATATTCTTTTATTTAAGTGGTTAAACCTGCGGGTCTTAGTTCAGTTGTGGATTAGATAGGCATGCCTAAAGGGATATAGTTACAGCTGCCATAGTTAACCCCGTTTGGGTCCATTGTTTGTTCCTTTGATGGAACCATAGTTCAACCCCCCTTAGGTTTATTGTTTGATACCTTCGGGTATCCATTGTTTCCGTTATCCACCCCTTTTGAACTAGCACTTAGGTAGGCTATTAAGCTTAAGTGAATTGTTAGAAAGAAGGAAATGCATGTATCATTTTCTTCATCTATATAATGTAAGCATGTGAATGATTGATTAACATGCTTTGTCACCATTTCTTTTGGCTATATTGTCATTTGAGGTGAACTAATGATACAAGTATGTTGATGTTCTTATTGAAATGTTAGTGTAACGATATTTATATTTGATTGATGCTATTAAATCAATTGTATTATATTTGTGTATGTTACCTCCCCGTTAAGCTTTATAGCTTAGCACAGTTTACATCCGTGTGAGTTTGACTGAAGGTCGCACAAGGACTTAATTCTGCATCGGTTGGCCAATAAGAGTCGATCCGGGCTTTTAGATATAGGATATTTTGTGGATAGTTCCTTTTTGTCTAGTTTTATATTTTTGCCAAGATTCAATGGGTGAAATTGTAATATGGAGGACTGTAAAATTTACTTAAATTACCTTGCTTGCATGTCTTTCCAGGTTGTGGTCGCCAATGCATGATTGCCATATTATAACTATTTTGCATGACCTTCCAGGTTAATTATTGGGATATGCATACACCATATATTTATATGATGATGTGTTGATGAATGATTGGTGTGACTTATGGTTGCTGGAGGCATGATGTATTCTTTCGGATGAAAGTTGGTATTAGGATGTTACAGGATTAATTCCAACCAAATATTATGAAAAAACTTCCAAAAGATTAGGTACCACTAGTGGATCTAAATTGATAATTAATTATAAATTATCAAAAGTTAAAATTTGTAATAAGGGATATTGTTTTAAGACTGAATTAATTTTAGTCAAAAATTTAAATTTTGGAGGAATATTAGGAACACCTTTTATTACTATGTTATATCCTTTTCAAGTATGCGACAATGAAATTAAAACAACAATATTAACTAAAGAAATTCTTTTTGAATTTTTATTTCCCATAGTATCTAGAGAAATTAGTCATGTAAGAAAAAATATACAGGAAATCAATTTGTTAAAAAATAAACAAAAACAAATTAAATTTCTCATAAAAGAAATAGAAGGAAAATGAATAAAAGAACAATTATGAAGTCTAGAAATAAAAGAAAAAATCAAAATATTTGAAAACACTTTTTAAAAAGAAATTTCTGCATCAGTACTTAATGTTTTTTGGAATAGGAAACAACATGTAGTAAGATTACCTTACATAAAAGACTTTGATGAAAAAAAGATTCCTACAAAATCACAAGCTATCAAAATGGCACCAAACTTAGAGAAATTTTGTAGAAAAGAAATGCAAGATTTGAAAGATAAATGATTAATAAGAGATTCAAAATCTCCTTGATCATGCTCAGCATTTTATGTTATGAATGTAGCTGAAATAGAAAGAGAAAACTCTAGATTAGTAATAAACTATAAACCTTTAAATGCAGTTTTACAATGGATAATATACTTTATACCATATAAATGAGATTTATTAAATAAGTTATATGATGCAAATATTTTTTTCTAAATTTGATATGAAATTAGGATTTTGGAAATACAAGTAGACGAAGAACATAGATATAAGACAAGATTCAATATTCTTTTTGGACATTATGAATGGAATGTTATGCCTTTTGGATTAAAAAATGTTCTTTCAGAATTTAAAAATATTATGAATGACATATTAAGACCAATACATGAATTTTTAATAGTATACATTAATGATGTACTTATTTTTTCTAATTCTATAAGTCAACATATAAAATATTTGAAAAGATTTTTTAATTTAATTCATCAGAATGGACTAGTTATTTCCACACCAAAAATGTAACTTTTTCAAATGAAGGTTAGATTTTTAGGACATGATATAAATCAAGGAACTATAAAACCAATAATAAGAAGTTTAGAATTAACTAATAAATTTTCAGACGAAATAAAAGATAAAAATCAATTACAAAGATTTTTAGGATTTTTAAATTATGTTTATGTTTTTTCAAAGATTTAGGAAAATTATGTAAACCTTTGTATAATAGATTAAAAAAGAAACATGAGCCTTAGACAAAAAAACATACTAACATAGTAAAGAAAATTAAAGAAAATATTAAAAGTCTTCCCTATTTTAAATATTCCACACCCAAAAGCCTTTTGGATAATAGAAAAAGTTACTAGTGATATAGGCTATGGAGGTATTTTAAAACAAAAGCAAGAAGAGACAAATAAAAAATAGTTGGTAAGATTTTATTGAGGAAGCTGGAATCAGACTCAAAAGAATTATTCTACTATTAAAAAAGAAATTATGAGCATTGTTTTGTGCATTAAAAAATTTGATGATTTATATATGAAAAATTTTTTTATTACGAACCGATTATTTATCTACAAAATAAGTTTTAGAAAAAATGTTAAAAATTTAATTTCAAAACAGATTTTTGCAAGATGGCAAGCTTTACTGAGTAACTTCGATTTCAACATCAAATTCATTAAAGGTAAGGACAATAGTTTACTTGATTTTCTTTCTCGTGAATTTTTACAGGAGAAATGAGTTCAAACAAAAAAGTTTTGACAAAAGCCACATTATCAAAAAAAACTTCATTATCATTAGGAAATTATCAACAGAATCCTCCACTCACACCTTCTTCTATTAGAACTATAGCTAGACCTTTTATTCTTCATCACCTCCACTCCAAAGACCTCAAACCTTTTCACCTTCTGCACCTCCTCAACCATATTCATCAGCTCTTACCTCATATTTTTTTCTAAATTTGATATGAAATTAGGATTTTGGAAATACAAGTAGACGAAGAACATAGATATAAGACAAGATTCAATATTCTTTTTGGACATTATGAATGGAATGTTATGCCTTTTGGATTAAAAAATGTTCTTTCAGAATTTAAAAATATTATGAATGACATATTAAGACCAATACATGAATTTTTAATAGTATACATTAATGTTGTACTTATTTTTTCTAATTCTATAAGTCAACATATAAAATATTTGAAAAGATTTTTTAATTTAATTCATCAGAATGGACTAGTTATTTCCACACCAAAAATGTAACTTTTTCAAATGAAGGTTAGATTTTTAGGACATGATATAAATCAAGGAACTATAAAACCAATAATAAGAAGTTTAGAATTAACTAATAAATTTTCAGACGAAATAAAAGATAAAAATCAATTACAAAGATTTTTAGGATTTTTAAATTATGTTTATGTTTTTTTCAAAGATTTAGGAAAATTATGTAAACCTTTGTATAATAGATTAAAAAAGAAACATGAGCCTTAGACAAAAAACATACTAACATAGTAAAGAAAATTAAAGAAAATATTAAAAGTCTTCCCTATTTAAATATTCCACACCCAAAAGCCTTTTGGATAATAGAAAAAGTTACTAGTGATATAGGCTATGGAGGTATTTTAAAACAAAAGCAAGAAGAGACAAATAAAAAATAGTTGGTAAGATTTTATTGAGGAAGCTGGAATCAGACTCAAAAGAATTATTCTACTATTAAAAAAGAAATTATGAGCATTGTTTTGTGCATTAAAAAATTTGATGATTTATATATGAAAAATTTTTTTATTACGAACCGATTATTTATCTACAAAATAAGTTTTAGAAAAAATGTTAAAAATTTAATTTCAAAACAGATTTTTGCAAGATGGCAAGTTTTACTGAGTAACTTCGATTTCAACATCAAATTCATTAAAGGTAAGGACAATAGTTTACTTGATTTTCTTTCTCGTGAATTTTTACAGGAGAAATGAGTTCAAACAAAAAAGTTTTGACAAAAGCCACATTATCAAAAAAAACTTCATTATCATTAGGAAATTATCAACAGAATCCTCCACTCACACCTTCTTCTATTAGAACTATAGCTAGACCTTTTATTCTTCATCACCATTATTTCCTCCACTCCAAAGACCTCAAACCTTTTCACCTTCTCCACCTCCTCAACCATATTCATCAGCTCTTACCTCTCCTTCTTGCCCCTCTTCTCCTATTATACACACTCCATCCATGTCCAAAACTAAAAGTATTTCTCATTTTTTAAACCAAAAAAGATTATTTATTAAAATTCTACAACCAAAAGAACTTAATATATCAGAAACTCAAAGCTTTTATAGATTGATAGATTATATATTTCCTAATAGTTGGCATTTTTATGAGGAAGACCAAAGTAAATCAAGAGAATATTATGAAGCCATATTAGCAGACACTAGATCTATAGAGATAGAACATAATTATAATAAGAAAGAAAAGGATAGGATTAGTTATAGTAAAGTTAAGATTATTCATATCAGTACTTAATTAGAATGGGAATCCAGACCATATTTATTAAAGACTTTATTAGGATATCCTCCAAGGTTGGTATATAGTTACTACAATTATCAAAAAGCTTGGTACAAAGCATTTTACTTGAGAAATTTTCAACATTCTTGGTTCTTTTATTTTTTGCATAAGTTTGGTGGCATTATCCCAAATTGGTTCATCAGGTGGTTTAGTTATTTTGGATTAATAGTTGAAGCAGCTCCATTCCAAATTAGAGAAGCTTTCGTTAAGTTTACAACCTACTGCCAACCAGGCACTCCAGATAATCTTTTAAAGTAATGTGCAATGTTCAAGGTCCCATGGATTGTTTCGTGGACATATCATAGTTCTAAACAATTTAATCAATTACCTGTTCTTTATAGAGAATTCAGAGTAAAATGGTGGGATAATTTTGACATAAAAAAGCAGATATTCAAGCAGTTATCAACTTTTTTAAACCAAAGACTTCAACAGCTTCGTCATCAACTCCTTCAACCAGTTTCATTGCAGATAAACTCAAATTGTTAATTTATTATCATCAACATCATTTGAAGATGAATTCAATTCAATTATCAATCGAATTTCAGTTGAAAGAGCAAACTCATTAGAAAGTAGTACTCCTCATTTTCGTCGTACATTTAAAGATTCTTAAGACCTTTTTACAGATACTGAATTGTAAAATGCAAAAGGTAGTATATTGTAACATGTAACATTTAATGTAAAATTTAAGTATACATGTAAATGAAAATGAAAAGAGAGAGAGACTGTAATACCCTGCATTGATTCGTAATTTATGTACATGGTATATTATTATCTACGATGACATTTGGTTATTACACTAATTCACCTTTGTTATTGGTGGTAACCAGCTCTATTTATTCTTTGGTTCCTAAATTCATTTTTGAAATTGCAAGGTTACCATCCATTTGCTAAGAATATTTGTAGTTATTCTAATTAATTATCCTTCAATTTCGTTGGTTGATTACTAGATTATTATCAATATAGTAAATTCTTAAGTTCATATTTTTCTCTTTTAATTCCCCAATTATGGGTGCCGCATTAATTTGTTCATTTTTAGTTAAGTTGATTTGTGTCGTTACTTTATTAATCTTTCAACTTAGTTATATTCTCTGAGTACAAGTTTCGGTAGTATAATGACTTATACCACGTTCATGCCTTTCTACAACACAATATAATATTCTCATTCACCTATATGCACTGAATCAGACGTTTACAACTGATTATAATTCATTACATAATAAAATTTAATACATGCCAATTATCTAATCTTAGTACAAAATACGTTTAATTTTTTCGTCATAAAAAGAATTTCGTAATTATGTTCGTTGCGTATTCGTTGTGGAATCTTCAGTGCCTACCCTTATAACATTTTTGCCTAATGTTTGATACAGGTATACAAAATTCCAACTCTATGAAATTCTTCAAGTAATATTACCATTTTTACCCCTGGTGCTACTTTACTGAGTTAATTTAATGTTTATTCTTTGTTACTTAATTTCACTATTTAAATCTTCTCCTACTTCATTTCTTTTTTTAAATTCACATATGCCTCAATATGAAGGGAAATTTTCTGTTCAGTCCTTTTGACTCATGTTCTACCCTTTTCTATACTAAACTTATTTATGTGTTCTTTTTTATTCTTATTTCATACTGAGTTCAAATTTACATTTAATCCCTATATTTCCTATGTGATAGCAATTTATAATTTAGTCCTTAGACTTTCTATTTCATCATTCTTGATGTAGTTTGACCACAAGTTGACACTCTTTAACTACCTTGACCTTTGTCCCATTTTAAGTGTGTAATTTACATTTAAGCCATCACTCTCTTTCTTATGAAATGGTAAATTGCATTTTAGTCCTTATATTTTCTCTTTATCATATTTTAACTTATTTAACTTCCATATTAACTCTTTTTATTTCTTTTACTGTCTTTTCACCTTACATGGTAAACTTAAAATTTAGTCCCTATGCTATGCATGCCCTTGGAGTAGCAAATTATATTTTGGTTCCTAAAATTTTATTATTTACAATTTTACTCCTTTTTACTAATACCACTAATTTAACTAATTTATCTCCTTTAATTAACCGATTTACCTTCTTCTAAAAATAGTCTTACTAATTTGCATTAATTAACCTTTCTCCTATTTATCTTGCTACTTAATTTCTTTGTATTCTTTTTCTTATCAAATTACACATAATTTTGTACTTGAATGCAAAATTATAACTAGGTCCCTAACTTTCAGTTTGACCATTTTTATCTCCCTTGACTTTTATTCCATTCCTAAAGTAAAATTTCCATTTGATTCTTACAATTCCTCGTGAATTGGCAAATTATATTTTGGTCCCTATATTTTTGTTGCTATCATATTTTACTTATTTAATTCCAATATTAATTCTTTTTACTTCTCTTGTCTCCTAACCCTCTTCTTTATTTATGATTATGCCCTTTTTCATTTATTTGATCATTTTAACTTCTTTAACTACATTTTTAATGCCAAATTATGATTTCGGCCCTGACCTATCGCGTAATTATATTTTCACCCTTCTTAATATTTTTAATTCTGTTTTTTCGTCTTATTTCTTATATAATCATATCTATGTCAACTTTTATGATTAAATTACTATTTGATCCATATTCTTCTGCATAATTACTATTTTATCCTTCTTGAGCTATTCACTACTCTTTTTACATTACTTCTTATTTTACTACTTTTATGACTTCTTTAATGCATACTTTACCACCATTACATTATTTTACGTTATGTTATACTCTTACACAATCCCCCTATGATATTTTCTTTATATATCATACATCATTATCCTTCAAGCAACCATTATCGTTAGATATAAAATCATGATCAACATAATAATTAACATTCATATATGATCAAAATATGGTAATTCCACAAGGGACATCATTCGGCTTCCACAAAAAGTTTAACATGCCATGTGTTTTCTTGTTCCTTTTTATGCTAGATATGTATCTAAGCTCAATTTAGGTGTTTATATATTGATATACATTTGTTTCACTTTGATAACTCTTAGTTACATTTAGATACATCATTATGTACGCATGATGAACACTATATCCATACATAATTTTAAGATTATATCAAACATATAATACTTATTTAAGCTAGTAATACCTATTTTATTCTTAACATACCAAATAACATCAAACTAACATATTATTCAATATGACACATAATTCGGCCAAGATATGATCACTATTTATATATATGATTTCTTTCTCATTTATTTCTCATTTTATGTTAGAACATCATTTTATCAAGTTATCTCAAATTATTTCATAATCCCTTTTAAATTCACATAGTTACATAATAGCACATTAATTTGTACACATAGTAAGCAACCTACCTATATATTGTTTTAAACACCCATTATTCGAGTTATACTTATTCAATCAAATATTCTACACTTTATGCTCAAAAATGCTTATTAACATCATTTAATGCCCCTAAAATCATGATTCGCAAGAATAGCATTTTTTGGCGTTCAATAGTGACATTAGGGTGAAAAGTACCTCCCAGGGGTCACCGAAAATTGTGAAAATTTTATTGCACCACTCGAAAGTAATATTTATGATAAGTCTAGTGATATAATTTGAGATTAAAATGAGGTCAAATAGGGCATCAAAAATTAAAAATAAAATAAGTAACGGAATCGAAAAGAGTTAACCAAAAGTTTGACTAGCTTAAAAATATTCCATGGACCTTAGAAAATTATTTGGATTGCATGAAGTTGCTTGAATTAATGTAAATGAATTTTTGAAAGTGAAAAATTAATTTTTAAACAACCTCAAAAAAAATTGACTTTCGAACCGGTAATTTTAATTTTTAGTTCTGAAATAAATCGAAACGAACTTGTTTTGGGCTAAATTTTAAACATGCCCTAAATAATATTTTTAGATATTTGTGGGCTAGTATTTATAAAAATTTGATAACAAAATAATTAGATCAGTCACAAGTTGAAGAGTGAAGAAATCAAAGCCGTTAGATCAAGATTTGATTGATTAGATCACGACCGCTGATCAACATATATATAAGCACTAAAAATCTGCTATCTCTAGCATTTTCCACTCACTTTTCTTCATCGTTCTTCTTTTCTCTTGAACCCGAGACATACATTTGCTATGCTACCATTTGATTTAAGTTAAATTTCATTCAATCTTAGCAAAAATTCTTCATCTAATTCTTCAATTAATTCATCCTTCATCAAGTACATACATTGGGAATCAAGGAATTGAGAGAATTTAAAGGTGGTCAAGGAAGGAAATTGTGAGTAAAGTAAGCTAATTTGACAATTTTTAATTTTTCTAAGTTAAATATTGATTTTGGGATGAATAATTTGGTGGGTAAGTTGAAAATTAAATTAAACTTGCTGGAAATTATTGAGTTAGATGAAGAAGTTGGTTCGGTTTGATGTCAATAGGTGAGGAGGAGAAGTAATTTCAAGGAATTGTGAGAATTAGAAGATGGGAAACGTAATGGGTAAGTGAATATACTCACTTTTCCATTTCATATTTTAGGGATATTTCTTTGTGGAGTGAATTGCATGAATTTTAGTTAGAAAAGGCTGTTCTTGTAGTAATTTAATGGAGTAATTGAAAATGTATATAATTAGTCAAATAATGAAAAAAATAAAAAATCAATCAAGTAGACTAGATTGTATTTTTCACGGCAAGATGAAGCAAAAATGTATTATGTGTGTATCTAATATTTGATTGTTAATTGGTTAAATATTAATGTTACTAAACTAATTATAAGCTAATAAATAAGAAAATAAATTATGGTTGAACAAATTTTGTAATTGTGGCTTAGGTGTTGTTAAAATAGGCTTGTAAAGTTTTACTGGGTTCATTATTTTAAATTGATGAGATAATTGGGTTGAATTAAAGATTTGATTATATTGATGGATGGATTTATAGGGACAGCTATAGGATGTAAACTGGAAATAAGTAATATATATATATATATATATATATATATATATATATATATATATATATATATATGAGAACATTGAGATAATAGTATGAATTAATGATAAGTTAATTTGTGGAAATGTGTGTGTATCTCGGCTTATGCTAAAAATGAATAATATGAATTATGTGATGTTGTGTGTGAAAGTGTAATGGTGTGATGAGAAGAAGAGCAATAGATATGGCATGTAATAAGTAGTTAATGAACTAAACAAAATTAATGTTATTTAGGTAATTATGAAATTGGTTTGGAAACATGATATGGGAACAAGATAAGTTACGTGTGTTGGAAATTATCAATTACATGCATCTCATACATAAGCGAAATTTAAAATTTTTAACCAATAAATTTGATCTTGCCATGAATTTACAATATACATATTAATGAGGATAAGAAAAATCACCTTTGATTTTTGTTGAACAATTGATTTTTCTTCTCACTGGATTGTCGCAAACCACAGTGTCCAAAATCGAATACCTCCAATGAGTAATCCACACAAGAGAAGGATAGAATGAACCAACAATTGGAAGAAACAAGGGCTGGCCGAAACAAGGGCTAGCTAGGGAAGGTGGCGGCTAAGGCTTTTTGAGTGAGAGAAAAACTTTTCTCTTAATTGTTCACACTTAGCCCTAATACTCTATCACTTGGATTTTTATAGTTAGGTTAAAAATCCAACTTCATAATATAATTGAACGCTTTAAAATTACTGGAGAAATATTAATTGAGCTTTTGAAATTATTAATAATTTATTTGGGCTTAATTAAATCTAATTTAAGCCTTTTCACAAAAAACTATGCACAAAACCCACAAACTAGGTCCTTTGTACATATACTTGGATTTAATTACCCAAATGAATTCCAAATCCAACCAAAATAAATATGTAGGCTCCATAACACTTATAAAATATATTTAATTTATTTTAATTCAAGAATTAGGCCTCTAAAGCCTTCTGTTTGTAGTTGGCATGTAACCCTTCCTCTGGAGGGTTTCTGCGCAAACTTCACTTCTTTGGGCCTCTTTAATTCCTCCAATGGATTTATTAATTATTATATCAGTCCTATAACATTGATAGTTCAATAATGATTAATTATGAAATATATTTTTTAATTAGGTCCATTTTTACAGAACATTTCAAAAAAGTTCTGCGAATAATTTTACTTGATCATAATTAATTAAACTCTTTTATTAATTATTTTCTTATTCACTTCTCTATCCCCATAATAATATCAAATGTTATTATCCTTGTCATTTTATCATTTTATCCTTTTCTCTATATATATGTGACCTATTGGGTTCCTGTCCATGTTGGCAGTATAATATGTAATTGTGAGTTCTATTCAAAACTCACATGATTTAAACTTCTTTAAATCATTTTATCAATCCCTATTGATATTTTTGATACACTATTATACAATTCATGATTGGCCTCTAGCCAGACATCATGACTACCCAAATGTCAGGAAAGTCAAGTGGTTTGACTATACATTTCCATAGAATAGTTACCATGTAATTACTCCTTTCACCACTCTTATCTCAATCAGATTCTGAGTATGAATTTCTGTCAACTCATATAAATCTAATTATGCATGTTCTATTAATTTAACCATTGTTCCCAAAATGCCCTTCATGGATCTCTATCCATCTTGACATATTACTCTAGCCAGAGATTCTCTGAACAAGGCAATTATAGAATCATGCGAGATAACTTCCCTTATTAAATATGGGATGGTGAATCCTTTGTCAATCACTCAACTATCTTCAAGTAGGTCATGATATACCCAATCTCCTAACTATGTTCACTCCCGATTGGAAGTAATCAATTATGAAGTCAAAATATACCACTTGCTACTTAAGATAACTTTGGTGATCTCAAGTCTAAGGATACTTGCACAACCACTATGAAGAGATTCCTCACTGACATAGATTTAATTTCCATGTGAGGATTCCCTTTGCAGGTCTCCAATGAACTTGTTATTCTAACAAGTATCCACATGTTAGCTTTGATTATCTTTCATAATCACAGTTATAAGAATCACTGCTTGAACCATTCAAGAATCATAAGATGTGCTAGTCTGTCCGAATTAACAACGTCCTATCTTGTAAATTCTATGACTAGGGATATTTAGATATTAACACATTTGCATGCAATAGACACCTCATATCATGAACACTTTCATGATTGACTTTGCACTGTGTTTATAATATCAAGGACTTCATTTATTAATTTAAGATTTACAAACTCATGTATTTAAATATAGCATTAATAAATGAATAATGCCTTTTATTAAGAATATAAGTTCATACATATGAAATTCATCCCTTTTACATAGGCTATAGGGCATACTCTCTAACAATCTCCCACTTGCACTAGAGCCAATCACTCATATATCTTAGACCCATGCTATTTATATGGTGATGTGCTTTATCTGGAAAAGTATTTTAGTGAGGGAATCCGCCACATTATCATCTGTAGGGACCCTTACTATTTTCACATCATTTCTAGCTATTATTTCCCTTATAAGATGGTACTGTTCTAGAACATGCTTGGATCATTGATGAGATCGTGGTTCCTTTGCTTGTGCAATGGCTCCATTGTTGTCACAATATAAAGGAATCAGATCAACAATGCTAGGCACCACTCCTAGTTTAGATATGAACTTTTTGATCCAAACTGCTTCTTTAGCTGCTTTTGAAGCAACAATGTACTAAGCTTCTGTCATGAAATCAGCAGTTATTTCTTATTTGGAACTCTTCCAACTAACTGCTCCTCCTCCCATTATGTACACATAACGAGACTGTGATTTACAATCATTTTTGTTAGATTGGAAGCTGGCATCTGTATACCCTTTTATTTCCAAACTGCCCTCTCCATATACCAATAATATATCCTTAATCCTTCTCAAGTACTTAAGGATATTCTTGACAGCTGCCCAGTGTTCCTCTCCAAAATTGGATTAGCATCTGCTTGTGACACTCAAAGCAAATGCTACATCTAAACGTGTACATAACATAGCATACATGATAGAACCAATTGTCGATACATATGGTATTCTATTTATGCTCTCTCTATCCTCTAGTGTCTACGGATACATAGACTTAGAAAGGTATTTTCCATGCATCATAGGTATAAAACCTTTCTTAGAGAGATCCATATTGAACCTCTTCAATACCTTATCTATATATATACTTTGAGAAAGACCTAGCAACCTATTGGATCTATCTCTATAGATCATTATTCCTAGAATAAAGGATGCTTCTCCAAGGTCTTTCTTGAAGAATTTCTTGGATAACCATATTTTAACAGATTGGAGAAGATAAATATCATTTTCCATGATCAATATGTCATCCACATATAGAACCAGGAAGACAATTACACTCCCACTGACCCTTTTATACACACAAGGTTCATCTTTATTCTGTGAGAAATCAAACTATTTGATTATCTCATTGAATCATATGTTCCAGCTCCTAGAGGCTTGCTTCAATCCATAAATGGATCTTTGAAGCTTGCATACCTTTTTGCCATTTCCTGATGTGAACCCTTTCGGTTGTGTCATATACACATCCTCAGTCAGATTTCTATTTAGGAAAGTTGTCTTCACATCCATTTGCCAAATCTCATAATCATAATGAGTTGCAATGGCTAAAAGTATTCTTATAGACTTAAGCATCGCTACAGGAGAAAAGGTTTCATCATAGTCAATACCTTCTTTTTGATGATAGCCCTTTGCTACCAAGCGAGCTTTATAGGTAACTATATTACCTTCCATATCGGTCTTCTTTTTGAAGACCCATTTGCACCCTATGGGTTTTATCCCTTTAGGTGGTTGAGTTAAAGTCCATACTTTGTTCTCATACATGGAGTCCATTTCAGACTGCATAACATTAAGCCATAAATCACGTTCTGAACTGTTCAAAACTTTTTGATAGCTTGTAGGCTCATTGTCCTCTACTACAGTTATGCCTCTATTCGAATTAATATGAAATCCATATCTCATAGGGATATAACGCATCCTAGTAGATCTTCTAGGATTTTGTGTATAATCAGCTTCAACTGTAATCTCATCATTATGAAATCCAGTCTCGGGTTCAATCGATTGATCTACTTCTATTTGTGGGTCTGGAACTTCATCAAGTTCAATTTTACTCCCACTATCCTCTCGTAGGAAAAATTCTCTTTCCAAGAAGATAGCATGCCTTGAAACAAACACCTTTTGTTCTAAGGGATGATAGAAATAATATCCAAAGGTTTCTTTTGGATATCCTACAAATAAACATTTGTTAGACTTAACATCTAGTTTGTCGATATTGTCCTTTTCACATAAGCAGGACAACCCCATACTTTCATATGAGAAAGCGTGGGTTTCTTATTATTCCACATCTCATATGGAGTAACATCAATCGATTTACTAGGAACTCTGTTTAACACATAAACAGCAGTTTCTAGTGCATATCCCTAAAAGGACTTAAGCAAGTCTACTCGGCTCATCATTGATCGAACCATATCTAGTAGTGTTTGATTTCTCCTTTTAGATACACCATTGTGTTGTGGTGTATATGGTGGAGTCCATTAAGATAAAATTCCATTATCTCTAAGATAATCTTGAAATTCTTGGCTTAAGTACTCTCCAACTCGATCTGATCTAAGTATTTTAATACTCTTGCCAAGTTGTTTCTCTACTTCATTTCTAAATTCTTTGAACTTTTCAAATGCTTCTGATTTATATTTCATTAGATAGAAGTATCCAAACCTGGAATAATCATCTATGAAAGTAATAAAGTAGGAGTAACCTCCTCTAGCATGTGTAGTCATTGGACCTCATACATCTGAATGTATTAAGTCCAAAACTATTTTAATTCGTTCTCCTTTACCAATAAAGGGAGCTTTTGTCATTTTTCCTAATAAAAAAGATTCACATGTATCAAATGATTCATAATCAAATGATCCCAAATCACCTGACTTGTGTAATTTGGTCATGCATTTCTCATTTATATGTCCTAAACGACAATGCCATAAATATGAGGTATTTAGATTATCATATTTTATTCTCTTGGTATCCACATTATGCACTTCTTTAATTAAATTAAGAACAAATATACCATTCTCAATGATAGCTTTTGCATAAAAAATATTGTTCTTAAAAATATAATAACACTTGTCCTTTAAAGAAATGTCATAATCGTTCAATAAACAACTGAAAGAAATAATACTCTTGGATAACGCTGGAACATAATAACAATTATTTAATTCCAGTACTAATCCACTTAGAAGAGGAAAATAGTAAGTCCCCACAACCATTGTAGAGATGTTTTATCCAGTAGCTGACTGCAAACATATTTCTGCCTTTCCAACTCTTCTAAAGCTTCTAAGCCCCTGTAGATCATTACACAAGTGAGATCCACATCTAGTATCTAATACCCAAGATTGTTTTAAACCAATAGAATAGTATTAATTTCAATCATATGAATACCTGACGTAGAAGCATCAACATGCTTTTTCTCCTTGAGAAAATCTAGATAGGCCTTGCAATTATGCTTCCAATGACCATCTTTTCCACAATGGAAGCAAGTTTCTTTGGGATTCTCTTTCTTGGCAACCTTCTTCTTGGAGATCCCACCATTCTTTGGCTACGCCTTGGTTATCTTCTTCTTCTTTTGCTTCTTGCCTTTAGCAGAAGTGACAACCATAACACTTTTTGGATCCTTCTTAAAGGATTCATCAGCTGTCTTGAGCATGTTGATTAATTCAGGAATGGTTACTTAGATCTTATTCATGTTGAAGTTAAGCACAAAAGGTGCATAACTTGGAGCCAATGAGTACAAGATTAAATCTATGTATAGATCATTATCCATTACATAGCCAAGTCTACTTAAATGCTCAATATACCCATACATCTTCAATACATGAGTAGCAGCCGAAGTGCCTTCCACCATTTTGCAACTAAATAGAGCTCGAGCAATCTCATATTGCTCAGTTCTAGCCTGAGAAGAATAAAGCTCCTTTAGATACAAAATGATGGTTCTAGCATCCATCATCTCATGTTGCTTCTGAAGCTCTGAGGACATAACACCCAGCATCAGACATACTGCTGCTTCACTATCCTCCATGTATTTACGATAAGTGCCTTTGATCTCATCAATGGCATCATTTGATGGAAGTGGTGGTGGATCTTTATCCAAGACATAATGGATCTTTTCAGCTTTGAGAACAATTCTCACTTGCCTGATCCAGTCAGAATAGTTGTTGTCAACCAGCTTGTTATCCAAGATTGATCGTATATTAATTTTTGATGTGTTAATGATGATGACCTAGATGTGAAAAAGAAAACATATGAGAGTATGTTCATATATATGTATGCATTAATTAGGTCTTTAATTAATCCAATTACTCCCACTATTTTATTGGGAATTAATAGCCCTCACTATTTAATCCTAGAAAATCCGATGGTTTTCTTAGTGGGCCAATATCCAATCTTTGATATGTAATTTGACCTTGACTGTGGTCAACAAGCCAAACTCCATACCCTTGAAAGGTAGGTATCTCTATACCAGTTGTGTCTCTACACAACTATTGGATCATTAGGTTATCAACTCTTGATGCATGCATATCATATATGCATTCCCTAATCTTGCCTCTATAACTATTAGCCTTGAATGTGGTCAACAAGCTAATGGGCTAGCTAAGATGACCCATTTAATTAGATTTAAACATATTCGATATAATGTGAGCTTGACTGTGGTCAACAACCCACACTATAAAGAATTCTGGTTCTCCTCAAATTAATGAAAGGCTTATATATCGTAGTATTTGTTTGAGGGCATACATTTGTATGTATCCTATATCTATCACATAAATATAAGCATACAAATATGGTATAGTTATGGACTTTACTACATTGATTTTTTCGAGCCAAAAGGGAAATCAAAAGGTCACACCTAGGTAGTATGCATGATTCAAACAAGTAAAAATAATTACATTATCTTCAATCTTGTTGGATCTCCATCCGGCCCATCTTGCTCCTTGATAGTGGTCTCTATCTCTATCTCTAATTCTAATCTAAGTAATCTAATTATATATTACAATTTGAAAAAGAAATACAAACTAAAAATAAGTGGTCGAGACATGAAAGTTCTCATTGAGCCAAAACATGCATAATGCTCAATAACATTGGGCTTTGTCCATAACTATTCATCATGCCAATCATACACCCTTATATGCATTCCTAATGCATAAAGAAATGGATTACTAACTTTTTTCAACTCTTGAAACTTGCTTTTGAGTTATTTTAATAATGTGATCAAATTAGGAAACTTTTTCATTTTGGAAACTTCTATTTTAGGAAACCCTTTTGCATGCTTGTGTTCTTGTTTTAATAATCAATCTAACTAATTATTAATTGATTATTTAATTAATTAATCATATTAAATAATTAAAAGAATCAATTTTGGGCTTTAGATAAAGGGTAGGCCGAAACCCACCAAACTAAACCCTAAATGTGTTCACACACAAACTAGTTTTGTGTCTATTGGACTATTTAGGCCTTTTGGAATGAGCCAAGCCCATTCTAGCCCTTAAAACCCATTAATAAACTTAATTATAGTTTATTATATTTGATTTAAATCAGCTCCTTGGCTCCACCAAGTCATTCACTAATTTAAACCAAGTCCGTAAACATAATTAAGCCCATTAAGTGGTTTTAATGAATTAAAATTAATCCAATTAATTCAAGGCCCATTTTAATTAATCCAATTAATTAAAAACACATTAATATATTAGATATATCAGATTTAGAAGATTAAAAATCATTCTAAACATGAACACACCAAGAACATACCAAGAACACTAATTTATCGAACTTTTCGACTAAACTAGTTTCTTGCAAAACTTGTTCGATTTTAATTTTGTTTGATCCTATGGATTAATATCACATATTAAACACATAAATTATCATCAAAATGATCTTAGAGTGGATCAATAAAATTTTAATTTAGAACAGCCCCTAAACATCATTGAAAAATAAAAGCCATTCACGCCAAAACCATGATTCCTTTCTCAAAAGAATCGTTTTTATTTTTCGTTATATATATTTGATCACATATATCCAGAAATCAATATTTCTCCTTCATGAACAATCAAATCTGATATTTTAAAGTTCATGAAATAAATAACTCAAAAATAAAACTTATTTTGTAGAAAAATATAGAATTGTAGATTTATGGCAAAACCAAGGCTCTGATACCATGTTGGGAATTATCGGTTACATGTATCTCATACATAAGCGAAATTTAAAATTTTTAACCAATAAATCTGATCTTTTCATGAATTTAAAATATACATATTAATGAGAATAATAAAAATCATCTTTGATTTTTGTTGGACAATTGATTTTCCTTCTCACCGGGTTGTCGCAAACCACAGTGTCCAAAATCGAACACCTCCAATGAGTAATCCACACAAGAGAAGGATAGAATGAACTGGCAATTGGGAGAAACAAGGGCTGGCTGAAAACCCTAGATTCTAGCTAGGGAAGGTGGCGGCTAGGGCTTTTTGAGTAAGAGATAAACTTTTCTCTTAATTGTTCACACTTAGCCCTAATACCCTATCACTTGGATTTTTATAGTTAGGTTAAAAATCCAACTTCATAATAGGATTGGACTCTTTAAAATTGCTGGAGAAATATTAATTGGGATTTTGGAATTATTAATAATTTATTTGGGCTCAATTAAATTCAATTTAAGCCCTTTTCACAAAAGACTATGCACAAAACCCACAAACTAGGCCCTTTATGCATATACTTGGATTTAATTACCCAAATGAATTTTAAATCCAACCAAATTAAATATGTAGGCTCCATAACACTTATGAAATATATTTAATTTATTTTGGTCCAAGAATTAGGCCTCTAAGGCCTTCTGTTTGTAGTTGGCATGTAACCCTTCCTTTGGAGGGTTCTGCGCCAACTTCACTTCTTTAGGCCTCTTTAATTCCTCCAATGGATTTATTAATTATTATATCAGCCCTATAACACTTATAGTTCAATAATAATTAATTATGAGATAAATTATTTCAATTAGGTCCATTTTTATAGAACATTTCAAAAAAGTTTTGCGAATAATTTTACTTGATCATAATTAATTAAACTCTTTAATTAATTATTCTCTTATTCACTTCTCTATCCCCATAATAATATCAAATATTATTATCCTTGTCATTTTACCATTTTATCCTTTTCTCTATATGTATGTGACTTGTTGGGTTCCTGTTCATGTTGGCAGTATAATATGTAATTGTGAGTTCTATTCAAAACTCACATGATTTAAACTTATTTAAATCATTTTATCAATCCCTATTGATATTCTTGATACACTATTATACAAGTCATGATTGGCCTCTAGCTAGGCATCATGACTACCTAAATGTCAGGAAAGTCAAGTGGTTTGACTATACCTTTCTATAGAACAGTTACCGTGCAATTACTCCTTTCACCACTCTTATCTCAATCAGATGCTGAGTATGGATTTTTTTCAACTCATATAAGTCTAATTATGTATGTTCTATTAATTTAACCATTGTTCCCAAAATTCCCTTCATAAATCTCTATCCATCTTGGCATATTACTCTGGCCAGAGATTCTCTGAACAAGGCAATTATAGAATCATGCGAGATAACTTCCCTTATTAAATTTGGGATGGTGAATCCTTTATTAATCACTCAACTATCTTCAAGTAGGTCATGATATACCCAATCTCCTAACTATTTTCACTCCCAATTGGAAGTAATCAGTTATGGAGTCAAAATATACCACTTGCTACTTAAGATAACTTTGGTGATCTCAAGTCTAAGGATACTTGCACAACCGCGATGAAGAGATTCCTCACTGACATAGATTTAATATCCATGTGAGGATTTCCTTTGCAG
Organism: Excoecaria agallocha; assembly: GCA_037975025.1. Lineage (NCBI taxonomy): Eukaryota > Viridiplantae > Streptophyta > Magnoliopsida > Malpighiales > Euphorbiaceae > Excoecaria > Excoecaria agallocha. The sequence goes on from CM075816.1 coordinate 33,667,297, forward strand.
GTCTCCAATGAACTTGTTCTTCTAACAAGCATCCATATGTTAGCTTTGATTATCTTTCATAATCACAGTTATGAGAACCACTGCTTGAACCATTCAAGAAGCATAACGTGTGCTAGTCTGTCCAAATTAACAATGTCCTATCTTGTTAATTCTATGACTAGGGATATTTAGATATTAACATATTTGCATGCAATAGACACCTCATATCATGAACACTTTCATGATTGACTTTGCATTGTGTTTATAATATCAAGGACTTCATTTATTAATTTAAGATTTACAAACTCATGTATTTAAACATAGTATTAATAAATGAATAATGCCTTTTATTAAGAATATAAATTCATAAATATGAAATTCATCCCTTTTACATGGGCTCTAGGGCATACTCTCTAACAACGTGTAGATGTTATGGCCTTTGAGAGTGATGAACTAAATGTGTATATCAATTAAATGGTTAAGGCATAATTGTTAAGTTAGGCTTATTTGGGATAAGTGAATTTAAGTGAGCTATAAATGGCATGAAGAAGAGTAAAACAATAAGTTTCACTTGTGATGATCAAAGATTGGCATGGGTTAATTTATATGGTGTAATAGCAAGACTAATTACATAAATGAATGAGTAAGTATTGCATGTTTTGATAAGTATATAAATAGTTAAGTATATGGAAATTTTGAGAAAATATGTAAGGATATATTAACCTAATTGGTGACGTAAATTAGTTACCTTAAATATTAATGAAATCTAGTGTGTGTGTGTGTGTGTATAATGAAGTGTAAATAAATTATTTATGGAAAGTTATGAAATAATACGAATATTGTGAATGATTGAGAATTATTATTACATACAAAGTAGTTTAAAAATAAAAAGGAAATCATATAAATATATTGCCCTAGTATGATATGAAAATCGGGTAGATGATGTAATTGGCTAGCCATAAGAACATCGAAATTATCACCACAGTAGCAAGTTATGGCAACTTGCATAGTGGGACCTTCAAGGTACCACATTGAAATATTGATTATATGCTCATTTGAAATTAATGACATGATTATACTGGGGACCATGTGGTCCATAGTTTCGTACATTACACCTGTAGGGTTTCACTTTCTATACTAGGGACAAAGATTACAAAATGAGTGATGTATGTATGTATATATATAATTAGTAGAATGGTGGAGAAAATTGAAGAATTCTCCCATTTATATGGGATGGCATTCAAAGGTAGAAGAAGAGGGGAATTTCTGGAAAAATCTAATATTTTCCTCTTTATATACTTGTGTTAATTGGGTCAAATCAGGTCCAACCAATTGGCCTAATTAGCCTAATTTCACTTAATTAATTGATTTTTGGCCCAATTAATTCCTTCACTAATTTTCTTGATCTATTTCTGATTTCAATATATTCTAAACCAATTTTTTATGATAATTATACCCTTTAACCAATGAAAAATGCCCTTTAACTTTGTTAATTAAATTAAACTCGGTTTTCACCATTTTTTGGAAACTAGTGTTTTGCTCGTTAAAATGCTCTATAATTTTACCCCCCATGTCTAAATATATGTAGAAGAATGTGTTTAAAACTTCAGATCATTCTGAGCTCGTTTCAGTATAGGTCTAGCTTTGGAGGAAAGTTCAACCGGTCAAAAATCCAAAAATTCAAACTCATCAGAAAATTTATTTTTCACTTTCAGACACTAATTTGGAATATTTCTAGTATATTTAGGCAAACATAACATTTTTCGAAGGTCTGTGGAATATTTTTGAGCTCGGTCAAACTTTTGGTCAACTCTTTCTATAACTCTAGGCCAAATCTTCATTGTCTGTTTTAAAGGCCTATTTAAGCTCGATTTTATCTCAAATTGTAGTACCAAACTTCATTTAATACCTATTTCTTTATTCCAGGATTGAAACCAATTGTTCGTCAGGTCACCCATCCCCGAATTTTTCTGACTTGAGCACGTTTAATACTTGTGTGCTTTTAAATTTTACGGTACTATTTTCTATAATTATCCCAAAAATTGTCCTAAAGTTACTATTCACTACTAAATATAATACCCTATACGCGGTCAGTTGTAAGATCTAGATATCGGATGTCACACATAGGTTCAGGTTCCTGTAAAAGGGCCAACTAGAAAATTTACTACATAAAACTTTGTTATTTGATAGTTATGGCAAAGTTTCCCCTAAGAATTAACAGCCTCCTGTAGAAAAATTTACCAAAATATTTCTAGAATCATAAAATTATTTCCTTTAACTTCAATCAAACTCCAATATAATTTTTCTCATCCTTTTCAATAAACAATCAAGTCAAACCCTACCTATCAAATCAACATCACATATATATCTTTATTTTCGACTATATTTATACAATTCCATCATATAATTGTTAGAATTGCAACATTTCTTTCCTAACATCGATGAAATATCAATATTGTTACAAACTAGACTTTAATCGTGTACATGTTAAAATAAAACAATAGTAATATAACCAAATTTAGTTGCCACACTTCAATCCGACCCCTCTTTATGGATAGTTGTAGTCAATCCCAACCTTTCTCGCATATAGATTATTCTCCCTGGTCTTCAACCCATGCACGAAAAAGAAACAACGCGCTAAGTTAAAAGCTTAGTGGTGACTACCAAATTTACCTCTACGGATATACAGTTTAACAATATATTTATAATACATCCAATATCTACATATAGGATCATAAAACATAAAGGTCATAAGTTCCGAACTTATAATATACATAAGCACAAGCAATTAACATTAAAGCCTCACTTGTAATTTGAATAACAATTCCATGAAGGTGTACTTAATGGTTTGTAAGTTGTTTAAAGTAAATGGTTAGTAATAATTAATCTACTTATGATGAAACTATTGTTATACTAAGTTTTTATTTTCAAGATTGGCATGCCAATTACGAAAACTTAGCAGTACTGCATCTTAATGTGGTTACCGGATGTATGGCTCCGAGAGCCCGTCCGGTGGGTAGAATTAATCAGAATGGTGGGTTGTATGGTTTCAAAAACTCGGCCCACCCATGTGTAGATGTGTATATATATATATGTATGTGTGTGTGTGTGTGTGTGTGTTTCAAACATGTGAAATTTGTGAATACCAATGTTAAGAAAATGATGTTAATGGACTGCATGGTTCCGAAAACTCGATCCTGTGTTTGATTCCCATTTATCCAGCTCATCTTATAATTTCACTGGATTTTACTAGGGGAAAATATTGAAAACGACTACGTAAATGAAATTCTGATAAAAACCCTTTAATGATTAAAGTAAATAGTTTAATTGTACTGAAGTTAATTATGTATTACATAATTTGGGGTAATCTAATACAATTAGGATTATACATATATACAAGTATGTATGTACACGATTGCTTATAAATGTTTGAGATTTGATATTCATCATTTCTGATACAAATTTTGAGGTGTTACAGAAAAAGATAAAAAGTCAAAAAATAAAAAGGTGATATTAAAAGTCTTTCATAATTCCACCATCTCCTGAATCTTATCACCACTTGAAAAAGCAAGCCATATGTTACTATTTAAAGCAGAAAATGATCTCTTACCATATCTAAAGCGGAGCATGCAATTATTATTTGTTATCTTCAGCAGATTTAGAGTATCAACCGACCTTATCTTCATCCCAAGTATTTTGGGTATAAGAGGACATTCTCATCAGATATAAGGCAGAGTCCGAGAATGAAGAGCCCTTGAAAGCAACCAACACTTCCAGTTCAAAATTAAAGAAAAGAATAAAAAGCCTCTTGTAATTTCTACTTCCCTTTGTAATAAAATCTTAGATCTACAACTTATATTTTCAAAAGTTGTTCATGTACTCTTTCTATAACCTCATCTGAAACTCCTACTTGTAAATTATCATGAGATTATATTTCATCAGGTATTTCATTTTAATTATGTCTTGGTGTATTAATAAATTTTTAGAAGATTTATGTGCTATAAATTTTAATAATGATAAAGATATATTTTTATTAAAGAAAGAATTAATTATTTTAAAAGAACATTTAATTAAAATGCATGAAAATTTTCATTTAAACGAATTTTGCAATTGCCAAGATTTTTATAAGAAAATAAATTTAATTGATATTTTAATTGATTTTGTTCTAAGTATTCCTACATATTGTTTTTTCGATCTATAGAATATTTCAAATAATGGATAAAGAACAAAAAAGACAAAAACTTATAGAAGGATATGAAAATTTTTGGAATGTAAAACAAAAAATTTATGTATTTAATGATCAGATATCTAAATTAAAAGTTTATCCTATAGTTTATTATCATATTTTACATGAAAATAATATGTGCGTGTTAGTGCTAAATCCGTAAGCGCACGGTTCACCGATTATAGTACTTAAGATATCGTTCCCACGAGAATCAGATTGGTTATCACACACTACTACTTGATTTTAATCTTGTTTACAATAAATCATTAATTTCATTATTAAATTAAACTAATAATGTTATACTAAACTATTAATTAATCCTAAGTTAATGATGGTCAAAGAAGACAAATACAAATAATGATGTAAAAATTAACAATATGAAACTTGATATTATTCTTTTGATTGAAAAGCAACTTTTATAATGCAAGCCAAGTTGGAATAAGGTTCTAAATCATTCTCTCGAACTGAAATAGAATGCCTAAAACATGTAAATATAACTTCTAACCCTTAACTCTCATTAATGAATTAGATTGTCATACTTACAAATTTTAAGAATAAACACCAACCTATAGCAACTATCTTAACATCTCGATCTCTCTAGCGATGTTTCAATAATGAATTCCTAATAGATGTAAATAAGAACATTTCTCTCGAACTATACCTTTACTTATAATGAACATTCAATTACTTAAATGCAAATAATACTATTAAGAAATTTCACACTAAAGATTACTTGTAATAATAAGAATAAGAAAATATTAACAAAGTTGTTCAAGATTCTAAAAAACATCATTCAAAGAGCTGAAAAGAAGAATAGATAATTGAAAGATAAATAAAAAGATGATCTCTCAATCCTTTTACTCATAAATGATTTCTTCTCCTTCTTTGATCTTTGTCTTCCCTTCAAAAGATAAAATTAATCACTCTCTATCTCTTATCTATCATCAAGAATTATTTTCTAACTCTCCTCTTTTTCCTCTCTTATCTTTATTGCATTTATAGGCTCATTGTGAAACATTGCATCTCTTCAAACATCTTTCTAGAGGTACACAACCCTTGGTGAAAATTCATGCCTCTTTAAAATTTGATTTGAAATTTAAATTGCATAACCACCATTTATATTTATAACTTCCTTGTTAAGCATTGTGATCCTTCAAGCACCCTTCCATACCAATATACCTCTTCAAGTACCCCTTTAGAAGTGCACATCATTTGGTGAAGAGTGGTATCCCTTTGAAGTGTCTTTTAAAAAATAACTACCTAATGTCGCTATTTGTAGCGCCTGCGACACTTGTCGCACTCGCGACAACACACGGAGCTTCAAATGTTGACTTTTTTCTAGTTTGACTTCTTTTTTTCTTCCTTGCTCTGTCGCGCTCGTGACTCCACCGCGCGCGCGATAGATCTTCTTCATTTGCTTATTTTTTTGCCTATTTCTCCATTAGTTGTAGCTCCTTTATTCCCTGCACACACTTACAATAAAAACACATAAAGGTACCATGTTTCACATGAAAACTTAATTAAAACTAGATATTTACTTCACAAAAACATTCACAAATAACACATCAGTGCAATTGTAGAGATTTTTATTGTAATATAAAGTTAGTAAATTTAATGTTAAAATTCTTTAAAGTATTAATGGATCTTTAAAAATGGATAACATTAAAAGAATATGTAGACAAATTAATCATCTAAAAGATCATTTATATCTAGAAATAAAAATAATGAAATCCAAAAAAGAAAGCATAATACAAGAAGTAATAGTTATAGAAGAATTAATGCCATACCCTATTTCGGAATGGTATGAATTAATAAAAACTTATGATAATATGATAATACGTAATAGATATTTAATAGAAAGAATAGATAAAATACTTAGTAGAATACCTTTAGGTTAAAAGTATGGAAAATATTAAAAGAGAAATTAAATATATAGATCAATTAAGGGACGAATTAAAAATACTTAGAACTAGATTCCTAATTTAGAAAAAGAAATTTTAGTAATAGAAAATTTAAATTTACCTCATTTTTTAGATTATTATAGACTAATAGAAAATATTAGATATATGATCAATAGAAATGAGTATTTAATTAGAAAATAATAAAAAATATATACCCGTATGTTAAAATCATAATATTCCCCTGATACATATGTTATAACTCTATCATAAATTAATCCTAGAATAGAAGTTGATTTGTAGAAAATCCCTAAGCAATAATCTTTCATTTTTGGTATTAGAGCTGGGTAGGGGGATATGAGTGTAGCTTGGTTGAATTTTGAACCCGAGTTTCTTTAGAAATTTACTTTAAGTGAAACTATAATAGCATTATTTGAAATATATACTTTTGTAGAAATTTATAATAGCAAAGTTGAATTAGATAATCTAAATATTTATTAGATAAATATTCTATTAAGATATCCAGATGAGTATAGTTAATTAAAATAAATTTAAAGAGAATCTTGAGATTGTACTTAGAGCGATGAAATATTGGCCAGCCCTAAAGGCTTAGTATTGGTCAGCCCTTGGTAGTCGAGATGGCAAGTTGGTGATCCCGTGATTCGCACAGGTTTTATTCTTAACTTTTTTTTTAAATTTAGCTTAATTAAATATATTTAGATGGATAGATTAAATAGAATATTTTCTATTAAAGATTCTAGATCTAGTTTAACTAGCGAAAATAATATTAAAGAGATAAATGAAATAAATTATGTAGAAGTAAATATAGAAAAGGTAGAGAATGATTTATTTGATTGGACCATACCAAAACAAGATATTAGGACTATATATTCAATAGGTACTTTTGAATTTTTTCATGATTACTCTATAAAACAAATAGAGCAGACAATAGCAATTAATCAAGAACATGAAACTATCCAATTGTTATCTGAAAAAGCAATAAATAAACATAAAAAGAAGAAATATAGATTTTTGCATATAAGGTTAATACAAATAACAATAAAACCTTTATTTAGACTAGGATTAGATACTCTTGTTTTAATGTGTTTAAGAGATGCTAGACATACTAATTTCTCTAATTCTTTATTAGCAATGGCAAAAACTAACTTAGCTAATGGACCAGTATATTTTAATTGTTTCCCATGATTTACTATTAACTTATATGATTCAAATATATTAGATACTTTAACTTTAACTGTTAAAACAAATAACCTAAATTTTAAAGAAAACGTTAGAGCAATAGCAGTAATATATAGAATATATTATAAAGTAATGTTTATGACCATAAATCCTTAAACTAGAAAACCTTTTAAAAGAAATGATACTTTGTTATTCGAGGCCAATAAAACACATTCTAATATTCAAATATCGGAAAGAATTAGATGGGATGAAATAACTAGATCAAGAAATTGAAAATTGAAAGAAATATGTGAACCCATACCAATTAATATTAATAATCAATTTTCTAGAATATTAGAACATAGCGATGGATCAGTTCAAATAGACTTTTCTTCAGACAATAATCAGTCAAGTAATGTTTCTATTTATTCAAATAATAGGCCTTTAATACCTAGATCATTGTCTGCAAAAAATTTAGAATTAAGAGGAGTAGATTTTAATACAAGTATTCCTAGAACATTATATACCGAAGAAAAAGAAAGTGAATATTTTGTCAGTCCAACTAGATCTCAAATGGAAGTTTTTCTCAAATTAATCAATAAAAATAAAGATGACTAATTTTTAAATAAATAAAGAATTTTTAAGAAATGATTTAAAAGCAGAATATAATAAGTAAAAAGCAGAATGGTATTTTAGTAACTTTCAAGCAGAGTTAAATAATTTTAGAAAAATATGGTATAAGGAAATTGAAGATAAACAAGTAAATATTTCTTTGTTTTTATAGTTTGAAAATTATTGCTATTATAATAAATAGATTATCTGTTTCAAAAAGAAATAAATATATCTTCAAAAATAGGTAAACAATGGGATACTATAGAAGGAGACTCAGCAATATCTATACATCCTTCGTTAGATGTATTAAAGTATAAAATAAGAAAAAACTTATTTCACTGAATCATTTAAACAAATATAGTTAGAAAGTAAAAATGTAGGAAAAGATTTTCAACATGTAATATTGCAAAATTATTTTCCTAATCAAATACTAGATACTATAGCTAGTCAACTAAATAGAATAGAAGAAATAGTACAAATGCCCAAGTCACAAACAAAGATAGGTCAAACATCTAAACCATTATTAGAAAATCCACCCATTAAATTAGAAACACATTTGTTTAAACCTTCTAAATTTTCCCCCAAGAACAACTATCAATTTAAAGGATGAAGATCCTGTATTAAGAAAAATAAAAGAAAAATTAGCAAAACTAAGCATTAAAGATAAATAGATTATGACTATAGACGAAGAAGCTACGTACGAAATAGAAACTACATCAAAAATAAAAAAACATAGAAGAATGGTTTAAAACAAATAATGAGGAAGAATTTTTAATTAAAAAATTACATTTTAATACTGATGGAATATGACATGGTATGAATGTGATGATAACGCAGCGGAAAAACAAAAATTTTTCATCATACATACCATACAAATCCGAAGCAAGAATCGAAACATGCAATTTTAGGGTTTTTGAAACTTACAACTTTTGATGCCTTTTAAATCTTGAATTTGGTGATGACCAGCAACTAAGATGACTTTGTCTGACTTAGATCTCGATCACCAATGCCAAGGAACAGCCTTTTACGCCACTCCCTCTATTCTCACACACATAATTGCACTGCCGACTTAAAATCGAGATTGCTAGCTCTCTTTTAAGGTATTGTGTAATGGCTATAGTTTGAAGCTACAAAATTTGATTTTATACTTCTCTTAGATTGCTATTACTACCCAAGAACACAAGAGAATGAGGAATAATCCTTTCTCCTTGTGAAAATTGGATCAAAAGAATTAAGAGAGAGAGAGAGAGGAGTTCACGCCAAAACCTAAAAGAACTAGGGTTCACGCCAAAAGCCACACTCAAGTCTCCTAGGGTTTTATTTCTTTATATATCATTATCTTTTTGGCAAGTGTTTAATCTGAATTTACTACCTCAAGATAATTAATTCAACCTCAATCACTTCCTAAAAATAAGTAATATATTTTGAATTAAACTCCTTTGAATTTAAAATTCAAATTTGAAATAAAACATAAGACATATTAATCAACTAAATCACTTAATAAATATTAAGCATGTGCTGAAATTCCTTTAATTTTTCTCTAGGAATTTCGGCCACTAATATTCCTAATAAAGTGATTTAATTTTATCATAAGTCTTTTAGGCTTTAATACTCAATTAATTAAATTAATGCAAGACATTTAATTAATTGAAATTAAACCTTATGGGCTGAATTTCTCTCTCTCATGGACCAAGGTCCAATAGCAATTTTATAACCCATTACACACATTAATTTGACTTTAATTAAAAGCCCAAATTAATGCCCAATGCATTATTTAAATATTTTAAGCCCAATGCTTTGTGTGCGATCCTATAGGTCCATTTAATGTTGGCAATGAATTAATAAATTAATTCAAAGGCTATATATATTCTCTAGCAAGATATTATAGCATTCCAAATTAAATGAAAATGCATATGGCATTTAGTGACCCAATGCAATTTTGCATAGTCCCTTACCCATAAATATCAGAATTAATATAAGGCATGGAACTAGTCATCCTTATATATATTAATTCCTTTTTTGATATTCTAGTGGCACTAAACTCTCAGATAAATAATGATTACTCATTATTTCATCTTGGTATGGGCATACACTTCTCAGTTCACTGATCAAGTGGCCGATGATATTTTCTCTCTTATTGAGAGGGGTAATCCCTTCACTTCTCTCATGCTCTCTAACATGAATCAATGCATACCCAATCATACCCGTACTTGTCACTCTGTTACGAGCACATTAGGTGTATGTCAAAGTACACAGTAATTCATAAAGAGTTTCATAGAGATTTCAGGTCTAAGAACTCCGATACAAAACTTGCATATAAGAAACACTTATGACTTTTACCATGTAGTGTTCTCATGAGCGGATCGTATCCAGATACCATGTTCTTTAACATGTATCTATGATCTCTGATTGACACTCTTGTCCTAATGATCCGTAAGCCAGAACTCATAATATCAGAGAGAGCATACTAGTCTTAATTCATTGTTATTCCCATAACAATGACTGACTAGGGATGTTTAGAATGAAGACTCATTTGTTTCAAGGTCTTACAACCATGTGCCTTACACATGATAACTTAAATCGAAACGACATTCTTGGATATTTTTATCAATTGACATGCACAGGAATACAAAAGATAAAACAAATGCCTCATTTTATTAATTTCAAGTGTTTTGTTACAATGTATTGGGGCTAGGGCTTACACTAACAATCTCCCACTAGCACTAGTCCCAATTGGGCATAGCCCTAAGACCGAACGGTCTCAAATGAGCTTCGTGCAGATTTGGAAGCAACTGTTTCGTCAAAGGATCTGCTACATTGTCTTCACTTGCTATCTTGCTAACCTTGACATCCCCACGATCAATGATTTCTCTGATCAAGTTGTACCTCCTGAGTATGTGTTTGGATTTCTGGTGTGATCGGGGCTCCTTGGCCTGTGCGATGGCCCCGTTGTTGTCACAAAAAATTTCTAATGGATCTAGGATGCTTGGGACCACTCCTAATCCAGAAATGAAATTTTTAATCCAAACAGCCTCTTTTGCAGCCTCACTCGCTGCAATATACTCAGATTCTATAGTTGAGTCGGCAACGGTCTCTTGCTTCGAGCTTCTCCAGCTGACAGCACCACCGTTCAAAACAAAAACGAATCCAGATTGCGATCTAGAATCCTGAGTGCTGGTCTGAAAAGCAGGATCTGCGTAACCTTGTATGACGAGCTCTTCTTGACCACCATACACCAAGAAGTGATCCTTAGTCCTTCGCAGGTACTTCAAAATCCCTTTTACAGCAGACCAGTGCTTCTCACCAAGGTCTTGCTGAAACCTACTGGTTATACTCAGTGCATGAGCAACATCCAACCCAGTACATAACATAGCGTACATGATAGATCCAATAGCAGATGCATATGGGATTCTACTCATGTTGTCCCTTTCCTCTTTGGTTTTAGGGTACTGTTCTTTAGTCAAAGGAACTCCCAAAGCCAAAGGTATGTACCCTTTTTTTGAGCCTCCCATACTAAAATGCTTTAGTACTTTGTCTATGTACTTTTCTTGACTTAGTCCCAAGAGCCGATTCTATCTATCTCTATAGATTCGAATACCAAGTATTGTCTCGGCTTCACCTAAGTCTTTCATTGAGAAACATTTTCCCAACCATTGCTTAACCTTTTGCAATGTTGGAATGTCATTCCCAATGAGAAGGATGTCGTCCACATATAGGACCAGAAATACTACTATGCTCCCACTAACCTTCTTGTATACACAAGGCTCATCTTCGTTCTGGATGAAGTCAAATTCTTTGACTGCCCATCAAAACAAAGATTCCAACTTCGGGATGCTTGCTTTAATCCATAAATGGATTTTTGAAGCTTGCAAACCTTCTTAGGATGCTTGGGATTGACAAAACCCTCAGGCTGTGTCATATACACATCCTCAAGTAAATTTCCATTGAGGAAAGCAGTTTTGACATCCATTTGCCATATCTCATAATCATGATATGTAGCTATGGCAAGCAAGATCCTAATTGATTTGAGCATGACTACAGGCGAAAAGGTCTCGTCATAGTCTACACCATGAGTTTGTTGAAAACCTTTTGCTACTAGTCTACCTTTATAGGTCTTATCAGCTTTGAGTTTGAATAGCCACTTGCATTCAATTACCTTAGCACCTTCCGGTGGATCAACCAAAGTCCAAATCTGGTTATCGTACATTGATTGCATCTCGAATTTCATGGCTTCAAGCCAATTTTTCGAGTCTGGGCTCTCAATAGCTTCTCGGTAGGTAGTAGGATCCTCACGATCTACTAACTCAATAGTGTCACTGTCAGTGATTAGAAATCCATATCTCTCAATAGTGTCACCGGACCTTTTAGGTTCTTGTGTAATGGGTTCTTGTTCCACAACTGGTTGTGAACTTGATCCCATTTCCAACTCATCCTCTATAGGAGTTTGTGGCACTTGAATTTCTCCAAGTTCTACTTTACTCCCACTGTCTTTCTTGAGAAGGAACTCCTTTTCGAAGAAAACAGCCTTGCGAGTAACAAATACTTTGTTCTCGGCTTGTGAGTAAAAGTAGTATCCCTTTGTTTCTTTAGGATAACCCACAAATAAGCAGACACTAGATTTAGACTCTAGTTTGTCAGATGTTAATTTCTTAACATGTGCTTCACAGCCCCAAATCCTGAGAAAAGACATATTGGGTTCTTTCCCAGTCCATACCTCGTATGGTGTCTTCTCAATTGTTTTAGTTGGAGTACGGTTCAATAGAAACGCAGCATTTTCTAATGCATAACCCTAAAAAGAGATAGGAAGATTAGCTTGACTCATCATAGATCGAACCATGTCCAACAGAGTTCGATTTCTCCTTTCGGACACTCCATTCCATTGAGGTGTTCCAGGAGGAGTGAGCTGTGAAATAATACCACACTCCTTTAGATGACTGTCAAACCCTTGGCTTAAGTATTCGCTGCCTCGATCTGATCGAATGGCTTTTATACTTTTGCCAAGTTGGTTTTCTACTTCGTTCTTAAACTCTTTGAATTTCTCAAAAGTTTCAGACTTGTACTTCATTAGATAGACATAGCCATATCTACTGAAGTCATCTGTGAATGTCACGAAGTAGCTAAAACCACCTCTAGCATGTGTACTTAAAGGTCCACATACATCGGTATGTATTAGTTCCAATAAGCCATTAGTCCTCTCACCTTTTTTATTAAAAGGACTCTTTGTCATTTTTCCATGCAAACATGGCTCGCATGTGTCATAAGACTCTAAGTCGAATGACCCAAGTACTTCAGTTTTGTGGAGTCTTGAAATGCGTTTTTCGTTTGCATGTCCTAAACGACAATGCCAGAAGTAAGTAGGGTTCAATTCGTTTGATTTAACCCTCTTTGTATTAATGTTGTATATGGACTCTCTGTTTTGTAAATCAAGGATATAAAGGCCATTTTGCAACATGGCATTGCCATAAGAAATGCCTTGGCGATGAATATGAGCATTGCCATTTTTAATAACAAAATCAAATTCATCATTATCCAAACATGAAACTGAAATAATGTTTATGCTCATAGCAGGCACATAATAACAATTATTCAAAACAATACAAAGTCCGAAAGGTAAAGTGAGGTGATAGTCGCCTATCTCCTTGGCAGCAACTCGTGCTCCATTCCCCACACGGAGATCCACTTCATTCTTCCCAAGTAACCGCCTATTTCTTAGCCTCTGCACATTTGAACAAATATGAGAACCACAACCGGTATCCAATACCCAAGTGGTAGAAATAGAAAGGTTAATTTCAACAATAAAAATACCAGAACTGGACGCCTTGGCTCCATTCTTCTTTTGTTCTTCCTTGAAGAGAGAGCAATTCTTCCTCCAATGCCCTATCTTGTTGCAATGGAAGCAAGTGCTCTCACTCTCTATGAGTTTCTGCGCCTTGCGCTTGGATTGGGACTGAGGTGCACTCCCACTTGAGTTAAACCGAGTCAGGTCATTTTTGGGTTTTGCCTTTCCCTTTCCCTTTCCCTTAGCGGGTCCCTTCTTAATGCTCCCTTAAACCATCAATACGGGATTGGTCTTTCGAATGTTCTCTTCATCATTCTTAAGCATCCCATGAAGCTCAGTGACTGACTTGTTCATTGCATGCATGTTATAATTCATCACGAATGGATCATAATCATCAGTCAATGATCCTAAGATCAAGTCAGTGGCCAATTCCTTTGGCACTTGTACCTCAAGCTTCTTAAGAGTATCAAGATACCCTTTCATCTTGAGTACATGGGTACTAACAAAAGTACCTGCAGCCATCTTACAAGAAATTAAAGCCTTTGTTGTCACGAACCTCTCGTGACGAGCTTGCTCTTGGAACATCTCCTTGAGGTGCACCATGATCGCATAAGCCTCTTGGTCCATAAATTGCTTTTGTAATTCAGGCACCATAGTGGCCAGCATCAGACAGGTCACATCATTGGAGTCGCTCTTCTTGGTCTCAAAAGTTTCCTTTTGAACCGCAGAGGCATTCTTAGCAGGTTCTTCAGGCAAGGGTGCATTCAAAACATACGACTTTTTCTCTTGCTTAAGAACTATTCTTAAGTTTTGAGACCAGTCTATGAAATTGGAGCCATTCAATTTGTCCTTTTCAAGGACCGATCGCAATGAGAAATTATTGTTTGAAGATGCCATTTTCAATCTACAATAAAATTTAGCAAGATTAAATGAGGTCTTATTTATGATCCCACAAACCGAATTAATATCCCTTTAAATAATTAGCGTTAGTGATTTAATGTGGGCCAAGATCCACTTTTCACAATAACTTATTAGTCAAGCTGAGCTTGTACACCTAATAAGTTAAGTTACTTAGGTAGGAAAACTCCAATCATGTCTCGTACATGACTCTTGGATCAAATGGGCTAACATCTTAAGATGTTATAGCACAACCCATTTATTAGTTGCCTAGGTCCGGGCATCCCTTTCCATGTTAAGTCCAACCTACATCCACAACCCATGCCTCACAAAGATAATCGGGCGCATCTAGGACTCCTAGTCTACGTGACCGATGATCGATGCCTTGACATGTTTCGAATTAGGAAGGCAACTTTGTGACTTACTATTTTAGGGATTCATTTTATTACGGCTTACATGGCATACGCTTTGTCATCCATACATAGCATGCATATATAAATAATTGCATAAAGTAAAGCGTGACAAACATGGGCCCAAAAACCTACAACTAAGATTCTATACTATTACATAAGAATCTTCGAGTTGAGCTTCTCCACTCCGGTGGGCTTCGTCTTGATTTACAAAGTCTTCAAGTATATTCTATTCTAAGAAATAAATGAAACTTTTACAATAAAATATAATGGCTCGCAAGCCATATTTAATTACAAAAACCCAGGGCCCATGAATGCACCATGCATATCCATTCATCACACCAAACTAGCAAATAAATATACATAGCATTCATGGATCAAACAAAGTCCAATTTTAATTAATTTAGCCAAGCCCATTAATGAAAATTGTGTACTTGAACCTTTACGAGATGACCCCGTGATGGGCCTGGGCCGAAGCCCAATGGACTAAATCCTCTTATTGAATAAGTTCTCTTAAAAACCCAAAACACAAACTAGTTAGATTTGTGCCATAAATCAACTCTAGTATAATTTCCAATTTTGCCATTTTTAATTTTATGTCATACAGCCCATAAACATTAAAAATACATATAATATGTGCTAACATGAATTAAAAATAAAATCATAAAGAACACATATATAGTGCACGACATTCATGCAAAAACAAACAAACAACAAAAACTAGTTGTTTAATGCTTATGTAATGCCATAAAATGCACAAACATTTAAATCAATTTTATGAGTCATTAAATAATCTAAATAAGTCCATAAATATTGATTTAATATTCTGTACCAATCTGATCTAAATGTGTTTTTACCATTTTAATCAAAACAAAACAAACAATGTTGATTAAACATGTAACAAACACAAACTAGTCATAGTTTTAAGTGATTTTAAAATTAATCAATTAAATTGTCATGGACCAGAATTAAAACCAAATTTAAAATATGTCTAGACCTGATATTTAATCTTTAAAAATCGCTTACAAACATTCCAAAATCGTTTTTACATTTAATATTTAAAACTAGTTGTTAAACTTACAATTAACATGCCAAAATGCACCTAGTTTTAATATTAACATGTACCATTAGGTATTAGCAATTAAATCTGACCATTAATAGCTCCTAGAATATCTTAGGACAGTATGTTAACATGTAATATTAATTATAATACCTATCTAATCAATTAAAATCATTTTTACACCAAAACAATGCAAAAAACTCAAAACAGAAAATTTCAGATTTGCATGTTTTCATAATGACGATTTTTAATTAATTTTTTCATGCATCTAAAGCACTAAAATAAGCATGTTTAGGCTCTGATACCACTGATGGAATATGACATGGTATGAATGTGATGATAATGCAGAGAAAAAAAAAATTTCATCATACATACCATACAAATCCGAAGCAAGAATCAAAACATGCAATTTTAGGGTTTTTGAAACTTACAACTTTTGATGCCTTTTAAATCTTGAATTTGGTGATGACCAGAAACTAAGATGACTTTGGCCGCCTTAGATCTCCATCACCAATGCCAAGGAACAGCCTTTTACGCCACTCCCTCTATTCTCAGACACACAATTGCACTGCCGGCTTAAAATCGAGATTGCTAGCTCTCTTTTAAGGTATTGTGTAATGGCTATAGTTTGAAGCTACAAAATTTGATTTTGTACTTCTCTTAGATTGTTATTACTACCCAAGAACACAAGAGAATGAGGAACAATCCTTTCTCCTTGTGAAAATTGGATCAAAAGAATTAAGAGAGAGAGAGAGATAGGAGTTCACGCCAAAACCTATAAGAACTAGGGTTCAGGCCAAAAGCCACACTCAAGTCTCCTAGGGTTTTATTTCTTTATATATCATTATCTTTTTGGCAAGTGTTTGATCTGAATTTACTACCTCAAGATAATTAATTCAACCTCAATCACTTACTAAAAATAAGTAATATATTTTGAATTAAACTCCTTTGAATTTAAAATTCAAATTTGAAATAAAACATAAGATATATTAATCAACTAAATCACTTAATAAATATTAAGCATGTGCCGAAATTCCTTTAATTTTTCTCTAGGAATTTCGGCCACTAATATTCCTAATAAAGTGATTTAATTTGATCATAAGTCTTTTAGGCTTTAATACTCAATTAATTAAATTAATGCAAGACATTTAATTAATTGAAATTAAACCTTATGGGCTGAATTTCTCTCTCTCATGGACCAAGGTCCAATAGTAATTTTATAACCCATTACACACATTAATTTGACTTTTATTAAAAACCCAAATTAATGCCCAATGCATTATTTAAATATTTTAAGCCCAATGCTTTGTGTGCGATCCTATAGGTCCATTTAATGTTGGCAATGAATTAATAAATTAATTCAAAGGCTATATATATTCTCTAGCAAGATATTATAGCATTCCAAATTAAATAAAAATGCATATGGCATTTAGTGACCTAATGCAATTTTGCATAGTCCCTTACCCATAAATATCATAATTAATATAAGGCATGGAACTAGTCATCCTTATATATATTAATTCCTTTCTTGATATTCCAGTGACACTGAACTCTCAGATAAATAATGATTACTCATTATTTCATCTCGGTATGGGCATACACTTCTCAGTTCACTGATCAAGTGGCCGATGATATTTTCTCTCTTATTGAGAGGGGTAATCCCTTCACTTCTCTCATGCTCTCTAACATGAATCAATGCATACCCAATCATACCCGTACTTGTCACTCTGTTACGAGCACGTTAGGTGTATGTCAAAGTACACAGTAATTCATAAAGAGTTTCATAGAGTTTTTAGGTCTAAGAACTCCGATACAAAACTTGCATATGAGAAACACTTATGACTTGTACCATGTAGTGTTCTCATGAGCGGATCGTATCCAGATACCATGTTCTTTAACATATATCTATGATCTCTGATTGACACTCTTGTCCTAATGATCCGTAAGACAGAACTCATAATATCAGAGAGAGCATACTAGTCTTAATTCATTGTTATTCCCATAACAATGACTGACTAGGGATGTTTAGAATGAAGTCTCATTTGTTTCAAGGTCTTACAACCATGTGCCTCACACATGATAACTTAAACCGAAACGACATTCTTGGATATTTTTATCAATTGACATGCATAGGAATACAAAAGTTAAAACAAATGCCTCATTTTATTAATTTCAAGTGTTTTGTTACAATGCATTGGGGCTAGGGCTTACACTAACAATCTCCCACTAGCACTAGTCCCAATTGGGCATAGCCCTAAGACCGAATGCTCTCAAATGAGCTTCGTGCAGATTTGGACGCAACTGTTTCGTCAAAGGATCTGCTACATTGTCTTCACTTGCTATCTTGCTAACCTTGACGTCCCCACGATCAATGATTTCTCTGATCAAGTGGTACCTCCTGAGTATGTGTTTGGAGTTTTGGTGTGACCGGGGCTCCTTGGCCTGTGCGATGGACCCGTTATTGTCACAAAAAATTTCTAATGGATCTAGGATGCTTGGGACCACTCCTAATCCAAAAATAAAATTTTTAATCCAAACAGCCTCTTTTATAGCCTCACTCGCTGCAATATACTCAGATTCTATAGTTGAGTCGGCAACGGTCTCTTGCTTCGAGCTTCTCCAGCTGACAGCACCACCGCTCAAAACAAAAATGAATCCAGATTGCGATCTAGAATCCTGAGTGCTGGTTTGAAAAGCAGCATCGGCATAACCTTGTATGACGAGCTCTTCTTGACCACCATACACCAAGAAGTGATCCTTAGTCCTTCGCAGGTACTTCAGAATCCCTTTTACAGCAGAACAGTGCTTTTTACCAGGGTCTTGCTGAAACTTACTGGTTATACTCAGTGCATGAGCAACATCCAACCTAGTACATAACATAGCGTACATGATAGATCCAATAGCAGATGCATATGGGATTCTACTCATGTTGTCCCTTTCCTCTTTGGTTTTATGGCACTGTTCTTTAGTCAAAGGAACTCCCAAAGCCAAAGGTATGTACCCTTTCTTTGAGTCTCCTATACTAAAATGCTTTAGTACTTTATCTATGTACTTTTCTTGACTTAGTCCCAAGAGCCGATTCGATCTATCTCTATAGATTCGAATACCAAGTATTGTCTCGGCTTCACCTAAGTCTTTCATTGAGAAACATTTTCCCAACCATTGCTTTACCTTTTGCAATGTTGGAATGTCATTCCCAATGAGAAGGATGTCGTCCACATATAAGACCAGAAATACTACTATGCTCCCACTAACCTTCTTGTACACACAAGGCTCATCTTCGTTCTTGATGAAGTCAAATTCTTTGACTGCCTCATCAAAACGAAGATTCCAACTTCGGGATGCTTGCTTTAATCCATAAATGGATTTTTGAAACTTGCAAACCTTCTTAGGATGCTTGGGATTGACAAAACCCTCAGGCTGTGTCATATACACATCCTCAAGTAAATTTCCATTGAGGAAAGCAGTTTTGACATCCATTTGCCATATCTCATAATTATGATATGCAGCTATGGCAAGAAAGATCCTAATGGATTTGAGCCTGACTACAGGCAAAAAGGTCTCGTCATAGTCTACACCATGAGTTTGTCGAAAACCTTTTGCTACTAGTCTACCTTTGTAGGTCTTATCAGCTTTGAGTTTGAATAGATACTTGCATTCAATTACCTTAGCACCTTCCGGTGGATTAACCAAGGTCCAAACCTGGTTATCGTACATTGATTGCATCTCAGATTTCATGGCTTCAAGCCAATTACTCCTAGTCCAAAAACTTATAAATTTTTCTTGGTTATCGTAACAAATACTTATACTCCTCGTCCAAAAACTCGTAACTATTATCCTAGACCTACACCTCTAGAAACTCAATATTAAGAAAATAAATATCAATTAGGATATGATGGTACTACTTTATATGAATGGAATATAAATTGTTTAACCGAATATTAGATATTAAATTTATTACATGAAATGACCATGTCAGCTAGTGCTTATAAATTAAAAGGAAATAATGGAGCAACTATAGTTCAAATGTTGTTATCAGGATTTATTAGATAGTTAAAAGCATGGTGGGATCAAAAATTGTTTGATATAGATAAAGCTCATATATTATCAATAAGAAAAAGGATTGCTAAAGTAGAAAATAATATTTAAATAAAGACTGAAAATGATAATATAATAAATACTTTAATATTTTCTATTACTAAAAACTTCGTAGGAAATTCTCAATTATATCAGGAAAGAATTTCAAAAATTCTTCAAAATTTAACTTGTCCTAAATTAAAAAAATTTAGAAGATATAAGGATTTATTTTTAACTAAAGTAATGACTAGATCTAATTGTAATAATACTTATTGGAAAGAAATATTTTTAACAAGTTTACCCAAATTATTTACAGAAAGAGTAAGAAGTAGGTTAAAAGAAGATAATAACGGTAAAATACCATATAGTGAATTAACTTATGGACAACTAATAAATATTGTTAATATAGAAGGATTATCAATTTGTACTGATTTGAAACTAAAAGTAAAATTGAAAAAGGATAGTATACTAGGAAGAAAAGAATTAGGATCATTTTGTGAACAATATGGTTATCAGCATATTAAAGCTCTATTAAATGCTAAAAGAAAAATAAAACCTAAAAGATAATATATACATAGAAGAAGAAGTTATAAACCAAAATAAAATTATCAAGAAAAACCCATTAAGAGAAAACCAAAATAAAAAAAAATTAGACCTAAAACAAATAAGAAAGATATAGTAATTTGTTATAAATGTTGAAAACAATGACATTATTCAAAAGGTTGTAAGCTAAGAAAATGAATCAATAATTTAGATATATCAGAAGAATTAAAAATGAAATAGCAAAAATAATAATAAATGAAACCTCTAGTAGTGAAGAAGAAATTACTGATTATTCAAAAAATGATTTAAATGCAATAGGTGAAGAATATAAGACTAATAGCTTAGAAAATAATTCTGAAACAGAATCTTGTAGTTATATAGGACCCTGTCAATATAATAACATAAATATGTAATATGTTAAGTAATGAAAAAGAATTTTTATTAGACATTATAGATAAAATAGATGATCTGAAAATAAAAAAGAATTATTTACTTAGGTTGAAAGAGATAATAAGTTCAAAAGAAATGAGAGATTTTACATCTTATAATCTAGCAGAAGTATACAAAAGATTTGAGACTAAAAAAATCAACTATATCAGACCTTCAAGAAGAAATTAAAATATTAAAACAAGAGGTAAATAAATTAAGAGGAAAAGTTCAAAATTTAGAAAAAGAAAATTTAAAAGTTAGTCTTGGTAATTTGATGAAAGAAGATAAAAATTTAACAGGAATAGCATTTTTTAGTATAATTTTTAAAGATACACAAAAGGAATATATAAATAGTTTATCTCAAGTAAATTATCAAAAATGATATGTAAAATTAGACATAGTCATTAATGATGATTTTCATTTAACTACTCTATCTTTAATCAATAGAGAAGCAGCTGAAAATAGTATTAAGGAAAGTTTAATCCCAACTAAATACTATGAGAAAACTTCTAAAAGATTACGTTCCGTTAGTGGATCAAAATTAATAATTAACTATAAATTATCAAGAGTTAAAATCTGTAATAAGGGATGTTGTTTTAAAACTCAATTAGTTTTAGTCAAATATTTAAATTATGGAGTTATATTAGGAACACCTTTTATTATTATATTATATCCTTTTCAAGTATGTGATAATGGAATTAATACACCAATATTAGACAAAGAGATTCCTTTTGAATTTGCATTTCCCATAGTATCTAGAGAAATTAGTCATGTAAGAAAAAATATACAAGAAATCAATTTATTAAAAAATAAATAAAAAATTAAATTTTTCATAAAAAAATAGAAGGAAAACGAATAAAAGAATAATTTGAAAGTCTAAAAATAAAAGAAAAAATCAAAGAATTTGAAAACACTTTTTCAAAAGAAATTTGTGCACCAATTCCTAATGCTTTTTGTAATAAGAAACAGCATATAGTAAAATTACCTTATGTAAAAGACTTTGATGAAAAGAAGATTCCTACAAAATCACAAGTTATCAAAATGATACCAGGCTTAAAGAAATTTTGTAGAAAAGAAATACAGGATTTGAAAAATAAAGGATTAATAAGAGATTCAAAATCTCCTTGGCCATGTATTAGCTTTTTATGTTATGAATGCGGTTGAAATAGAGACAAGAACCCCTAGATGAGTAATAAACAACAAACCTTTAAATGCAGTTTTACAATGGATAAGATACCTTATACCATATAAAAGAAATTTATTAAAAAAGTTATATAATACAAATATTTTTTCTAAATTTGATATGAAATCAGGATTTTAGCAAATACAAGTAGATGAAGAAGATAGATATAAGATAGGATTCAATATTCCTTTTGGACATTATAAATGGAATGTTATGCCCTTTGGATTAAAAAATGCTCCTTCAGAATTCCAAAATATTTTGAATGATATATTAAGACCAATACATGAATTTTCAATGGTATACATTAATGATGTAATTATTTTCTCTAATTCTATAAGTCAACATATAAACATTTGAAAAAAAATTCAATTTAATTCATCATGATGGATTAGTTATTTCCGCACAAAAAATCCAACTTTTTCAAACTAAGGTTAGATTTTTAGGACATGACATAGATCAAGGAACTATAAAACAAATAACAAGAAGTTTAGAATTTACTAATAAATTTCTAGACGAAATAAAAGATAAAAATCAATTACAAATATTTTTAGGATGTTTAAATTATGTATATGATTTTTTCAAAAATTTAGGAAAATTATGTAAATCTTTATATAATAGATTAAAAAAGAAACTTGAGCCTTGGATAGAAAAACATACTAATATAGTGAAGGAAATGAGAACAATATGTCACAACCACTCACAGTGATCATCCCCATGCACACATAACATATAATAATAATGAAATTTATTTATGTCATTTAACAATATGTCATAATCAATTATAGAATATCACTATATATTTGATCTGTAGTACAAAGTTAGTTACACATACACACATATATATATAGCATGTCATTATTCAATATCAAATATTTACCATTTACCATGCCCTGTGAATGCCTACCTAAGTTCTATAGGAGTGGATAACAGGTGTTGTGGATACCCGTAGGTATCAAATATATATATATATATACCCGTAGCTATTAAACATATTGACCCATACGGTGTCATGACTCTGGTCCTAACGGGGACATATTGTGGACCCAAATGGGATCGAGACTGTGGCAGCTACATCTATAACCATATAGGTATGCCTATCTATCCACCACCAAGTTCTATGTGTAGGTATTGATCATTTTATATATCATTCCTTTCATGTCATGAAATTCATCAAATTGCATAATTACACGTAAATGCTCAGAATAATTATAACAGTGTAGTATCATCATCATTAGATAACCACATTGCAATTGCATTACTATCTTTCCATAGTTTCAATATGAAAATCACATAAATAAGAGCACCATTTATCTTTAATTTCATGTTTAAAAGGTTCTAAAAACATGTAAGAAGGCTTAAGTGAGCTTTGGGAAAAATTTAGGACCAAAAATTAAGTTTAAGAGAAATTAGGGGAGGGTCACGGTCATTACTGATTTGATACTGACCATGAGATAAAGACATATTTGATTCTGGACTGGGGGTCACGATCAACAGTGATTTGGGTGTTGACTGTAAGGTCCATTTTGCTTTAAAAATTCTAAAGGCAGATTCTCAGGTTCAGTTTACGTGTTCTTTTAAATCAAGAAAATGACATTTTCAACCAAAGTGGCCCTTTAAAATATTGTTATCCTATATCTCTAGTTTTTAAAACATTAAAAATAACTCTATTAAGACCTGTAAATCTTCAGATATTCATAAAACAAAACAAACTGCTCCCATTGATAGGGCAACAGACACAATCAAAGTTCGAGCTTGATTTTTATCAAGTTACAGAAGGATTCAGATTTGAATTCTTCATATGAATTCAAGGTATTTGAGTCTAGTTTATATTCCAATTGGAATTGCTCATTTTGAGTTCTTGTAGCTCAAGTTATGGCCAAAACAGTCTGGGTTGGTCAGTAGAGTCCTAAGACAGATTTCATGATTTCAACAATAACTTACCTAATTCAGTTCCAAAGCATTCATAGACCTAAGTTCCATGCTAAATATTTTTTTAGCATCTAATAACTGATTTATTATGTCAATAACTCAATCATACACAATCAAACTCATGGAAAGTTTCCATACCTTGTTAAGCCAAAATAACACTCCTTTTTACTCCCCTTGCACTTCTTTCCCTTTTTTCCTACTTGACTCTCCTTATACATAGAAAATCACACATATACAATCATATATACCTTCCCAACATAGCAATAAAGGTAGAAGAGGAGAAAAAGGAAGCTTATACCTTAGCACTCTAACCCTAAACTCTTTCTCCTCTCCTCTTTGGCAACAAGCCACTCTTCTTTTGGGGTTTATTTAGGGAGTATTTATGGGATAATTAGGGAGTGGATTGGCTGGATTTCTTCCCTTGAAAGGCCAGCCACTCCTTTAAGAATTCCTTAATTTTTTTCTTCAATTGTCATGAAGTATCTAGAGTGGCTAGTGTCATTCTCCTATAGGTTGCCTTATTGACTTAAATAAATTTGTAGTTAGTCCCTTAATTTTCCCTAAATCCTTGTTCTTACCACAAAATTACACCTTCTTATTTTAATTGAGTCCTTAAAACCCTACTTTCTCTCAATTATGCACATGTAAAACTTAATATAAGATGACCATTTTGCAATTCTCTTGGCAAACAATTTCCTCTAGGTCCAAACTTACAATACATGAACTAGGCAAACATATATAAATTATACCATCAATTAAACACATGCATCACACATTACAAAGTAAATCTCCTAGGGTATAATTAGGGGCCTCACAACTCTATCCCCCTTAAAGAATTTTATCCTTGAAATTCGAACTTGTTTTGAATAAATATGGATATTGTGCTTGCATTACTAACTCAGGCTCCCAGGTGGCTTCCTGCAAACCGTGATACTACCACAACACTTTAACCAGAGGGATTTCTTTGTTCTGTAACTATTTAATTTCCTTGGCAAAGATTTCCTTTGGTTCTTCATCATAAGTATAATCAGATTGGACCTTTATATCCTATATCGGTATTATGTGAGAATTATCAAATCGATACCGTTGGAGCATAGAAACATGAAAAACATCGTGCAGCTTTGATAGTTCTGAGGGAAGAGCCAATCTATAGGCTACAGGTCCAACCCGTTGAACAACTTCATAAAGACCTATAAACTTTAGACTGAGATTCCCTTTCTTTCCAAATCGTAATACTTTTCTCCATGGTGATACCTTCAGAAACACTTTATCTCCAACTTGATACTCGATATCTTTTCATTTTATATCCGCTTATGATTTATGATGGTTGCTTGCTTCCTTTAACCTTTGCCTAACAATTTAGATCTTATCCTCGGTATCTTTGATAATATTGAGGCCGATCATTTTATTCTCAACTAATTCTATCCAACGGATTGGGGTTCTGCACTGGTGACCATATAATGCCTAATAAGGTGGCATGCTAATACTAGTCTGGTAACCATTATTGTAGGCAAACTTTATTAGGGTCAAATATTTATCCCAGCTCCTCGGGAAATCTAGGACACAACCTCTTAACATGTCTTTTAACACCTGTATAATTCTCTCAGACTGCCCATCTATCTGTGGGTGAAATGCGGTACTATAATGGAGTTTTGTACCCAAAGTGCACTGTAAGCTCTTCCAAAACCTAGAAATGAACCTTAGATCCCAAAAAAAAATTACTGACACTGAAATTCCATATAGTCGGACAATTTCATTCACATACAATTCTGCTAATTTATCCATTGAGTAATTAGACCGAACTGGTATAAAGTGAGCTGTCATGGTTAGTCTGTCCATAATTACCCATACTGCATCATGTTTTCCCTGGGCAAAGGGTAATCCAGTAACAAAATCCATAGTGATGTTGTCCTATTTCCACTGTGGGATTGGAATAGGGTTCAACAACCCCAAAGGAAATTGGTGTTTCGCCTTTACTTGTTGACACGTTAGACATTTAGAAACATACTCAGTTATATCTTTCTTCATTCCTGGCCACCAATAAAACTGCTTTAAGTCTGGTACATCTTATTGCCACCGGGATGTATAGTAAAAACTGTGTTATGCACTTCTCACAACAAATTCTTCTTTAGCTCTCTATCGTCTGGCATACACAATCTATTTTGATAACACACACCGCCATCATCTCCTAGTAAGTATTCTGATGGACCTTCTTTGTGCATTGATTGAACTATTTGTTGTAGCTCTTCATCACCCTTCTGAGCGTCAAGTATTGCTTGCCTTATATTAGAGCAGGCTCTTAATTGAGCTATCAAGGCTCCACCCATTGCGAATCTCCATTTGCATTACTGTAACATTAAGGTTGCCACCATTTTTTAACTCAATGCATCAGCCACCATATTTGCTTTGCCTGGGTGGTAATCGACCATGCAATTATAGTCCTTAAATAATTCCAACCATCTACGTTGTCTCAGATTAAGATCTCTCTGTGTTAACAAGTATTTGAGACTTTTGTGATCTGTTTAAATCTTACTTCTTTCTCCATATAAATAATGGCGCCAAATTTTTAAGGCAAAAACCACTGCTGCTAACTCAAGTCGTGAGTAGGATAATTTTGTTTATGGAGTGGAGTTTTAACTGACTCAATGTATATACCACTACTTTACCATCTTGTATCAATATGCAACCCAATCCATACTTAGAAGCATCACTATAAATAGAATACTGTTTACCCAATACCAGCTATGTAAGGATTGGAACTTCTGTTAACATCTTCTTTAATTGCTTAAAACTTGCTTGGCATTAATTTGTCCACTCAAATTTGATAGCTTTTCGAAGCAATTTAGTGAGTGGATAGGTAATAATCGAAAATCCCTTTACAAATCTACGATAATAACCTGCCAGTCCTAAGAAACTCCTTACTTCTAGTACATTAGGTGGTTTCCAATCAATTATGGCCTCGACCTTTTTAGGATCCACCCTAATGCCTTCTGATGACACTACATGCCCAAGGAATGAGGCTTTCTTTAGCCAAAAATCACACTTACTCAACTTGGCATAAAACTGTTTATCACGCAAGGTTTGCAATACAATTCTCAAATGTTATGTATGTTCAGCTTCACTCCAAGATTAAACTAGTATATCATCAATGAACACTACCATAAATCGATCTAAATAAGGTCTAAAAACCCTATTCATTAGAACCATGAAAGTTGCTAGTGCATTTGTTAGCCTAAAAGGCATCACCAAAAATTCATAATGGCCATATCAAGTTTGAAAGGCAGTATTTGGAATATCTACATCTTTCACCCGTAGTTGGTAGTATTTCGAGCATAGATAAATCTTAAAAAATACACCGACACCCTTCAATTGATTAAATAAGTCTTCAATCTGGGGTAAGAGATATTTGTTCTTCACTGTTATCTTGTTGAGCTACCTATAAACTATACACATCCTCAAAGTGCCATCTTTCTTTTTGACAAACAACATCGGTGTGCCCCAAGGTGACACACTAGGCGTAATAAAGCCTTTATCTAGTAGCTCTTGCAATAGGGCCTTCAATTCCTTTAGCTCTGATGGTGCCATTCTATATGGTGCCTTAGAAATGAGAGTTATTCCAGGTGGGATTTCTATAGACAATTCTACTTCTCTCTTAGGTGGAAGACTAGGTAATTCCTCTAAAAACACATCTAAAAATTCTTTGACTACAGGTATATCTTGAAGACTTATTGTCTCTCTTTTGGAATCAAGTATCAAAGCTAAGAATGACTCACATCCCTTCCTAAGAAATCGCCTAATTTTCATAGCCGATATAACATTTGCTAAGGGTTTAAATCTAACACCCTGCACCATTACTTCTTTACCCTCGACATCCTTTAATACCACAGTCTTAGCTCTACAATTCGATATTGCTTGGTGCTTAGTCAACCAGTCCATGCCCAATATTACATCAAATTCACGAAAGGGTAATACAATCAAGTCAGCCGGAAATTCCTTCTCTTGTATCCTAATAGGGTAATCTCTACATATTCTATCTACACACATACTATGACCCAAGGGGCTAGTTACACATATATCAAAGTTCAATTAACTCACAGTACACATGCTTTTATCTAAATCCCCATTACGTATATATGAGTGAATGGAACGCAGACCTATAAGCACATATATAGTAATGGCCTCAACATCGGGTTAGCCATGAACAGTAAATTTCGACGGTAAATAGTATTTTCGGGCTGTGAGTCGTATCTGAAAGCGAAAAATATTTTATTTGACCATTGGAAAATATTAGTCATGGTGAGTCAGGGATTGAAATTTAAAGTGAAACTTAGGTCAAATAGGCCTTCGAAAGTCAAAAATACGAAGAAAAAAACTAGCGAATCAATTTTCTTAGTAGAAAGATTTGACCAATTTTGATCGAATTTTTAAAAATAGCAAATGAACTCTAAAAATTTCCAAATTTTGCAGATCTTAATGAAATTTCATGTAGAATATTTTGGTATAAAAAAATAAATTTCCAGATTGACCGAATCAAACCAATTTGATTGAATCAGACCGATAATGGACTCCAATTAGGCTAAAATTTTGTACACTACTTGTTTTTGATGTGATAAGAGTGATGGAATTAAAATTGGAATGAATTGGAGTTAGGAAAGGGGAGAAATTAATTAAAGAAAGTAAATGGGCAATTAATGGGCTTTAGGTGTTTGGGTTAGGCCTATTGGATTAGCCCAATTTTTGGCCCTTTAGGAGAGGTATTTAAGGTTGGAAAATCTATAAATTTCCAGCAACTTCCAGCCACCTCCTCTTCCTCGTCTTGGCTAACACCCTTACCTTCCCTTTTTCTTTAATTTCTTCTCTTAATCTCTTAAAGCTCTCCCTAAATTCCAACATCCCAACTCTAATTCTATCCCTTATGACTTGTATTTAAGTCTGCATCACTTAATTTGAGCCAAGAAAGCTAAGGAATTCAAAGATTTAATCTTAGGTGTCAAAAGAGGTATGATGAAATTCTTGATCATAAATTAATTTTTAAGTGTTTTTAGCTAGTTTTAGATGTCTAGAATTCATTTTTGATGTCAGTTTAAGCAAATAAGATAAAAAAAACCTAGAGTTTTTAATGGTGAAATTTTCGGCCATCATAGGTTCTTATGGAGGAAATCAAGCTCCCAAGAAAAAGGGAAAGAAAAAAGAAGTCTAGGCAAGCTAGACCAAAGGAAAAAGGTTAGTGGCTTCCAAATCTTGGTATTTTTTTTTTATTTTAGTGAGTTCTTAGTGTATGTAACTTAGGCAAAGTGATCCATTTGTATGCTTAATTGAAATTAGTGTTAGATTAGTGTAATTAAACCTAGAATATGCTTAGAAAAATACTCAATTGAATTTTTAAACATGGATAGGGAGGTTTTCCTATAAGGGGCCAAATTACTCATTTAAGGGGAATAATGTTTATTTTGTGCCATTTGATGAAATTAAGCCATAAATGGACAATAGAGATGGAAATTCATGCCTAGAAACTTTTATGGAATTTATAAAAATTTAATGAATATTTTTTAGGCAAGTTATGTGTAGGTACGAAGTGAAAAATGTGAATTATTGTGAAATAATGCATAATTGAGTGAGAAAATGTCCAATTATGGCAAATTATGGTGTAATAATTCACAAATTGTGCAAAAAGTTTGAATGATAAATGAGTAAAGTGAAAAAGTAATGAAAATATGAAAAAATGGGATAATGAACTGAAATTAAATGAAATTGCGCCTTTAGAAATAGTCTGGTAGTAAAATCTAGCTCATGATATAATTGGCTAGCTATAGAGATATATGTACCGTGGTGCAAGTCATGGCAACTTGCTTTACTATGGTAGGATCACTGATCTCCATAGTATTTGTCTGTTCTGTTATCTATTTTGTGAAAAATGGTCTTTCGGGATCATTTCTCAGTCTGTTTGTGGCCCTGTGGGGTTCACGTCCCTTGTATCCGGTCTGAAAATTTTTTATCGAAACTGTGTTAGGGGAATTATATTAAAAATAAATCAAAAAGAGTGAAAAGGAAGAAAAAAATGAAGTTCAAAGTGAAAAAGGACCTAATTCAAAGGAATTAAAAAGTTTAGGGGCAAAATGGTAATTTTACCAAAGTTGGGGTTTAATGGTAGATTTGGTTAAGAAAATATTAATAAGGGTAAAATGGTAATTTGGCAACCTAACAGTGTAAAAATGAACTTTTATAAGATAAAAGGACCAAAAGCATAATTTTACATGAAAATTTTAAAATAAAGTGTAATATGAAATTTTTAAGTAATGATATGAGATAAAAGTGAAATTAAGAGAAAATAATGGCATTTTTGTAAATATGCATTAAAAAGGGTACTTTTGTGAATAAGTGTTAAAGTAAGGACCAAATGAAAAATTTACTTAAGTATAGGTATTAAATAGTAAGAATTATCATTAAAAGAATAAAAATGTTTTTGAAATGAAATCGGAAGAAATTAGCTTAAGTAAAAATTTAATTATAAGTTAATAAGTTATTTGATTATTATTAAGTATAGTGATAATATTATGGTTAAAGAAAATATTAGGATTGTTTGTCAGCATTGGACATATTTCATGCTCAGCACGTAAATTTTTACTGCGTGCAGGTACCGAAGAGCAGGAGAATTAATGCACATTTTGGATGAAGAGTTTTTTTTATGTAAGGTAGTTGCTTTTGTATATGGCATGTATATATATGTATGTATAGATGTTGGAGTTTGTAATTAAGGACATGGTTTGTGAATATATATATATATATATATATATATATATATATATATATATATATATATATATATATATATATATATATATATATATATATATATATATATATATATATATATATATATATATATGATTACTAAGATGTGATGAGATGGTTGTGGATGAGTTTGTTAGGTTATAAAGTATGAGGATTGGATTGTGAATATTGATTATATTTGAATTCTTGTGCCTCTGAGAGGTTGTGTGATTGTCTGCGTTTTAGGGGGTTAGTCAGAATTATAGCTGTTATATTGCCGAATTTTTGTAAAATGAATAGTAACCTTGGACAGTTATAGGTTAGCGGCAATATAATTTAAGGGTATAATAATGGAATTGAATTGGAAACAAAAGTTAATTAAATGGAAATAAGTAAAGAATTGAATTTAGGAACAAATGGAAAAAAAATTTCGACCAGTTTACACTATCCCGTTAGTCTGAGTGATAGGGGTGTTACATATACATCAGCATCAAAGAGAGAAGGTACTAGCTATGACCTCTGGAGCATCAATATCTTCTCTAGCTTTCATGGCATAAGCTCTGGTAGAGGGTGTAGGGGCAAAAGGCCGATCAATAGTCTCAGAAATATTTCTAGATTGTCCTCTAGACTAGCTCGATCCGCCTCTACCTCTTCCACATCCTCTACCGACGGAAGGTGCATTAGAGTCTCCTCTACTACTTTGTGGTGTAGTCCCCTACTCTTGCTTCATTGGGCAGTTGGCCATAAAATGTTCAGTGCTACCATACCTGAAACAAGCACCTGTCAGCATCCTGCAGGTGCCCCAGTGCCTCCTGTAGCAGTTGGTGCATTTAGGCAGTTGTCTTCTACCCTGCTTTACAGAAGTCTCCCTATCCAATTTAGCTGAAGTAAACACTCCCCATTGTCTACCCCTGGAGGCAGGATGGTTACTAGATTCTGCTGGTTGATCTCCTTGTGCACCTCTGGGTCTCTTTCCAGTTAATGCACCGCCCCTAACAAAACTTCTTCTTCTTTATTCTCTTTCTCTTTTTGCTAATTCCTCCTTTTCCACCCGAATAACCGCCTGCACCAGTTGATGGTAGTCGACCTATTGTAAGGAAGTGGATCCAATCAATTGTTCTCTGACTCGGTTATTCAAGCCATCCTCGAATTGTCGACATTTAAAAGTTCCTGTTGACATAGATTTAGGTATATGCTTGCTCAGGTGACTAAACTCTGCCTCATACTTTGCTACTATCATGCCCCTCTGTTTTAAATTTAGAAACTGTCTCAATCGTTCTTCTTTATATACTTCAGTTACATATCTCTTTTTGAACTCGGCTTTGAAGAATTTCCAAGTAAGAGGGTCATGACATAAGCTATCTCAAGACTAACTTTCGCCAATCATAAGTTGTTCCTTGAAGTAAGGACAAAGCACAGGTCACTTTCTGGTTTATTAGGCATTGAATCTCCGTAAAGACTCGTTCTATCTTGTCCAACCATAGCTCTGCCTTTTCTGATTCATCCCATATTGCACCCAAAAAGTCCTCTGCTCCATGCTTTTGGATTTCTACAATAGGAGCTTTTGGTGCGGTCATTCTCTGTAAGATCTAAGCCATGTCATGTGAAATCTTCAGCAATGCTTCCCTAGGTACCGCAGCAAGTATATCCCCCTGGGAAGATGCTGAAACTTTAAGATTAGAGGGACTTGACCTTGCAGGCAAGTTACTTTTCGCGGTCTCTTCTATTACTTCTCGATTTCCCTCCATAATCTACTATCTAAAGAAACACAGGGACGCCAACAATAAGCCAACACAGATAAATTTCTATACATGCATGTACACATTCATAAACTCCTATCGACCAAAATTGCCTAAACCATGCTCTGATACCAAAGATGTAAGGACTAATTTAATCCTTTCCTAGTTCCTGTTAATTAGAGTATCATTTTCCATATAGCAAGGCATATTACATTTCCTTCGTTAACATATCATATAATTCTCTATGATTCATAATCAATTCCATGCATGAGAATAGGTTATACCTATGTATAGGTTGAGTTTCCATACACATCATGGTTATAATAATATATTTCTCTTTACATTGTGCCTTTATAGTACATTTCTTTAGCAAAACTACATATGAAATTTACAATGACGAAACATAGTCCAAAAATATTTTCATCATACTTTGCTTTTCTATATTGTTGTTGGCTTTGTCCCTACTAGAA
This sequence comes from Excoecaria agallocha, assembly GCA_037975025.1. Taxonomy (NCBI): domain Eukaryota; kingdom Viridiplantae; phylum Streptophyta; class Magnoliopsida; order Malpighiales; family Euphorbiaceae; genus Excoecaria; species Excoecaria agallocha. Next base: position 33,700,477 of record CM075816.1, read on the forward strand.
AGACCTATCTTGGGTACCTACATGGATAAATACTCGTGTTAAGCTATACAGCTTAGTGAGGAACAATGAATATGAGAACAACTACTCACAGCAGTCATCCCCATGCACACATAACATATAATAATAATGAAATTCATTTATGTCATTTAACAAGATGTCATAATCGATTATAGAATATCATTGTATATTTGATCTATAGTACAAAGTCAGTTACACATACACACACACACACACATTTATATATAGCATGTCATTATTCAATAGCAAATATTTACCATTTACCATGCCCTATGAATGCCTGCCTAAGTTTTGTAGGAGTTGACAACAAGTGTTGTGGATACTTGTAGGTATCAAATATATATATAACTATAAAAACCCGTAGGTATTAAACATATGGACCCATACGGGGTCATGACTGTGGTCTTAATGGGGACATACTGTGGACCTAAACAAGGTCGAGACATGGCAGCTGCATTTGTAACCCTATAGGTATGTCTATCTATCCACCACCAAGTTCTATGTGCAGGTATTGATCATTTTACATATCATTCCTTTCATGTCATAAAATTCATCAAATTGCATAATTAGACATGTAAATGCTCATAATAATTATAACAGTGTAGTATCATCATCATTGGATAACCACATTGCAATTGCATGACTATCTTTCCATAGTTTCAATATGCAAATCACATAAATAAGGGCATCATTTATCTTTAATTTCATGTTTAAAAGGTTCTAAAAACATTTAAAAAGGCTTAGGTGAGCTTTAGGAATAATTTGGGACCAAAAATTAAGTTTAAGAGAAAACAAGAGAGGGTCATAGTCATTATTGATTTGGTACTGATCGTGAGATAAAGACACATTTGATTCTGGATTGGGGGTCACGGTCAATAGTGATTTGGGTGTTGACCGTGAGGTCTATTTTGCTTTAAAAATTTTGGAGGTAAACTCTTAGGTTTAGTTTGTGTGTTCTTTTAAACTAAGAAAATGACATTTTTAGCCAAAATGGCCTTCTACAATGTTGTTAAATTGTGTCTCTAGTTTCTAACACATTAAAAATCACTCCATTTAGACCTGTAAATCTTCAAATATTCATAAAAAAACACAAACTTCTCCCATTGACAGGGCAGCAGATACAATCAAAGTTCAAGCTAGATTTTTATCAAGTTACAAAAGGATTCACATTTTGACTTCTTCATATGAATTCAAGGTATCTGAGTCTAGTTTCTATTCCAATTGAAATTCTCAATTTGAGTTCTTGTAGCTCGAGTTATGGCTAAAAGAGTTTGAGTTGGTCAGTGGAGTTCTAAGACAGATTTCATGATTTCAATAATAACTTACCTAATTCGGTTCCCAAACATTCATAGACCTAAGTTCCATTCTAAATCTTTGTTTCAGCATCTAATAACTCATTTATTATGTCAAGAACTTAATCATACATAATCAAACTCATGGAAAGTTCCCATACCTTGATAAGCCAAAATAGCACACTTTTTTACTTCCCTTGCACTTTTTTCCCTTTTCTCTTAATTGATTCTCCTTCTACATAGAAGATCACACATATATAATCATATATACCTTTCCAACATTGCAATAAAGGTAGAAGAGGAGAAAAATGAAGCTTATACCTTAGCACTCTAACCCTAAACTCTCTCTCCTCTCAAGCAATAAGCCTCTCTTATTTTGGGGTTTATTTAAGGAGTATTTAGGGGATAATTAGGGAGTTGAATGGTTGGGTTTCTACCTTTGAATTGCCAGACACTCCCTTAAGAATTCCTTGATTTTTTCTTCAATTCTCATGAAGTATCTAGAGTGGCTAGTGTCACTCTCCCATAGGTTGCCTTGTTGACTTAAATAAATTTGTAGTTAGTCCCTTAATTTCCCCTAAATCCTTATTCTTACCACAAAAGTACACCTTCTTATTTCAATTAAGTCCCCAAAAACCTACTCTCTCTCAATTATGCACATGTAAAACTTAATATAAGATGACTATTTTGCCCTTCTCTTGGCAAACAATTCCCTCTAGGTCCAAACTTACAATACATGAACTGGGCAAACATATATAAATTATACTATCAATTAAACACATGCATCACACATTACAAAGTAAATCTCCTAGGGTATAAGTAGAGGCCTCACAATATATATGTGTGTGTGTGTGCGTGTGCGCGCACGCGTATATTTACACAGCAAATATTATGAAAAAACTTTTGAAAGATTAGGCACAGCTAGTGGGTCAAAATTAATAATTAATTATAAATATCTAAGGTAAAAATTTGCAATAAGGGATATTATTTTAAGACTCAATTAGTTTTAGTCAAAAATTTAAATTTTGGTGTTATATTAGGAACATCTTTTATCACTATATTATATCATTTTCAAGTATGTGATAATGGAATTAAGACAAAAATTCTAGGTAAAGAAATGATTTTTGAATTTGCATTTTCCATAATATCTAGAGAAATTAATCATGTAAGAAGAAATATACAGGAAATCAATTTGTTAACAAAAACAAAAGCAAATTAAATTTCTCATAAAAGAAATAGAAGGAAAATGAATAAAAGAACAATTAGAAAGTTCAGAAATAAAAGATAAAATCAAAGAGTTTGAAAACACTTTTTCAAAAGAAATTTGTGCACCATTTCCTAATGCTTTTTGGAATAGGAAACAGCATGTGGTAAAACTATTTTACATAAAAAAAATTTTATGAAAAGAAGATTCCTATAAAATCACAAGTTATCAAAATGACACCAAACTTATCAAACTTTTGTAGTAAAGAAATACAAGATTTGAAAGATAAAGGATTGATAAGAGATTCCAAATCTCCTTGGTCATATTCAGCATTTTGTGTTATGAACGTAGCTAAAATAGAAAGAGGAACCCCTAGATTAGTAATAAACTATAAATCTTTAAATGCAATTTTACAATGGTTAAGATACCCTATACCCATATTTTAAAATCATAATATACATAAACTATAATTCTGTCATAAATTAATCGCAGAATAGAAGTTAACTTGTAGAAAAATCCCCTATAGTGTTCCTTCATTTTTAGTATCAGAGCTCGGTAGGGGGATATGAGTGTAATTTGGTTAAATTTTAAACCCGAGTTTCTTTGGGAATTTACTTTAAGCGAAACTAGAATAGCATTATTTGAAATATATTCTTTATTAGAAATTTATAATAGTGAAGTTGAATTAGATAATCTAAATCTTTATTAGAAAAATATTTTATTAAGATATCCAGATGAGTATAGTTAATTAAGATAAATTTAAAGAGAATTTTGAGACTGTGCTTGGAGCGATAAAACGTTAGTCAACCTTGAAGGCTTAGCATTGGTCAGCCCTTAGTAGCCGAGATAGCAAGCTGGTGGTCTCGTTTAACTGGGTGGTCCCGTGATTTGCATAGGTTTCATTCTTAACTTCTTTTTAAATTTAGCTTAATTAAATATATTTGGATGGATAGATTAAATATAATATTTTCTATTAAAGATTCTAGATCTGGTTTAACTAACGAATATAATATTAGAGATATAAATGAAATAAATTCTATATAAGTAAATATAGAAAAGGTAGAGAATGATTTATTTGATTGGACCATACCTAAACAAGATATTAGAACTATATATTCAATAGGTACTTTTGAATTCTTTCACGATTACTCTATAAAACAAACATAACACACAACAGCAATTAATCAGGAACATGAAACTATTCAATTATTATTAGAAAAAGCTATAAATGAACATAAAAAGAAAAAAATATAGATTTTTACATATAGGATCAGTACAAATAATAATAAAGCCATTATTTAGAATAGGATTGGTTATTCCTGTTTTAATGTGTTTAAAGATGCTAGACATACTAATTTTTTTAATTCTTTATTAGCAATCGCAGAAACTAACTTAGCTAATTGACCAATATATTTTAATTATTTCCCAGGATTTACTATTAGTTTATATGATTCAAATATATTAGATACTTTAACTGTTAAAATAAAGAACCTAAATTTAAAAAAAAAATATTAGAGCAATAACAGTAATATATAGAATATATTATAAAGTAATGTCTATGACCATCAATCCTAAAACTAGAAAACCTTTTGAAAGAAAGGAAACTTTGTTATTCAAAGTCAATAAAGCGCATTCTAATATTCAAATACCAAAAAGACTAAGATGGGATGAAATAACTAGATCAGGAAATTGAGAATTAAAAGAAATATATGAACCTGGACCAATTAATATTAATAATCAATTTTCAAGAATATTGGAATACAATAATGGATCAGTTCAAATAGACTTTTCTTTAGACAATAATCAGTCAAGTAGTGTTTTTATTTATTCAAATAATAGGCCTTCAATACATAGATTATTGTCAGCAAAAAAAAAACTTAGAATTAAGAGGAGTAGATTTTAATACAAGTATTCCTAGATGATGGGGATTTATTTGAACCCTTAGTCTCACTAGACTGCGTATAGGATGAGTAGGGTATCGTTTCAAAGGGAACATGGTAAATTTTATATTGAAACCACAAAGAGTAGATGGATAGGTAGCAAATAAAATGTAGATTATGTATTTAAATAAATATCTAAACTACTTTGCATATATTAATGAAATTGGATTAAAGATGACTTAAATGATGGTATGAACATACATTAGAAATATGAAATAGCAATTCATCTAAGAACAAGTTCTAGTAATTGTATAAATAAAGTGACTGGAGAATTTAGCCAAGATTCTTTAAAGCAACTCTCATTGTCAGTAAAGATGTTTTCATTTAGAGTCTATAAGCACTCTCGTGTCATTATAAAGATAAACATAAATTATGAAGCTCTATGCCAATTCTTTAACCTCTCAAAGTGAATCCCTTATCTCTAAGTGAATTCAATGCTTCAAGTACATTCATTTGTTTTTCCATCAAAGAATTCCAACTCTCATTGCGAACAAATTGACTAACATGCCAAATATGGTGGCCAATCATACATAGCAAATCAAAACACACAAATGGATGTAAATCATACTTCATTCATAATAATAATAAACATGTCTTAAATAAATACTACTGCATATTTATAATGTATAAAGGAAACTAGCCAAATATATAATTGAATTAAAGATAAACAAGAGAAAGAAACTCATCTCTTGTTCTCTTGACTTTGTCCCTTTGTCATCATCTAATAACAACTAAGTAAAAATGTTTATTCAAAAACAAACTGTATTTCTCTAAAACTAAAAACTAATTCGATCTCCTCTTCAGGGCTTTACTCCCATATTTATAGATATTAACTCTACAAACATGTCCCTTTCGAGTAGTTGTCAATTGTGAAAAGTTGTCCTGAAAAGTCTTGATGCTTGGCTAAAAAATTATGTGCACAAAGATGGCATCGTTTGGGAGTAGGCGTAATGTTTGACTCGTGAACAGCTTTAAGAGTCGTGAGCTTCATCATTCTGTCCTCACTCGTGATCTGGTCCCGACTCGTGAATGCATTCCTCCTTGCCTGCCGACTCGTGAATAGCTTCATGACTCATGAGCCTGTCTCCTCTGTGTCACTCGAGAGCACCTTCACGCCTCGTGCCATTATGTCCGACTAGTAAGCCTCTTCACGACTCGTGAACTACTTCATCCGAATCCTTCACCATTTCCCCAAATCACTTCACATTTGCACCAACTTTGACCTAAAACACAAATAAACACATAAACTAAACATAAATACATAAAATACACAAAATATTACATACTTAACTACTTAAATAAAAGAAAATAAATACTAAAGAGTAGACATTTTACATGGCATCACTAGACCATTATATACTAAAGAAAAAGAAAGTGAATATTTTATTAGTCTAACTAGATCTCAAATGGAAGCTTTTTTCTCAAATTAATCAATAAAAAGAAAGATGACTAATTTTCAAATAAATAAAGAATTCTTAAGAAATGATTTAAAAGCAGAATAATATAAGCAAAAAGCAGAATAGTATTTAACAACTTTTCTCAAGCAGAATTAAATAATTTTAGAAATATATGGTATAAAGAAATGTAAGATAAGCAAGTAAATATTCCTTTGTTTTCATGGTTTGAAAATTATTTCTATTATAATAAAATAGATTACCCATTTCAAAAGGAAATAAATGTATCTTTAAAAATATGTAAATAATGGGATATTGTGGAAGGAGACTCGGTAATACATATACATCTTCCCCTAGAATATATTAAAGTAAAATATAAAGAAAAAACTTATTTTGCTAAACCATTTAAACATATACAGCTAGAAAGTAAATATGTAGGAAAAGATTTACAACATGTAATATTTCAAAATAAATTTTCTAATCAAATATTAGATACTATAGCCAGTTAACTAAATAGAGTAGAAGAAATAATACAAATGCCCAAGTCACAAATAGAGATACGTCAAGCATCAAAACCATTAGCAAAAAATCCACCCATTAAATTAGAAACACCTTTTTTTAATCCTTTTTAATTTTCCCCATGAAAAACTATCAATTTAAAGGATGAAGATCCTGTACTAAGAAAAATTAGTAAAGCTAAGCATTAAAGATAAACAGATTATGACTATAGATGAAGAAGCTACATTAGAAATAGAAACTACGTCAAAAATAGAAAATATAGAAGAATAGTTTAAAACAAATAATGAGGAAAAATTTTGAATTAAAAAATTACATTTTAATACCTATACACCTAAACCAAAAACTTGTAATTATTATCCCAGACCTAGACCCCCAGACACTCAAAATGAAAAAAATAAATATCAATTAGTATATGATGGCGCTTCTTTATATGAATGGAATATAGATGGCTTAACCGAATATCAGATATTAAATTTACTACAACAAATGATTATGACAGCTAATGCTCATAAATCAAAAGGAAATAATAAAACAATTGTAGCTCAAATGCTACTATAAGGATTTACTAGACAATTAAAAGGATGGTGGGATTGTTATGTTATTGATATAGATAAAGCCCATATGACACCCTAAGCTCAATCCTATGTCCCTATACTCCACATAAATCTAACACTGGTATCAGCACAACATTCACATATATATATATATATATATATATATATATATATATATATATATATATATATATATATATATATATATATTTAATAAATGTATATAAACCAACATTTATAATATCATTGTGTTTACACTAATGATTCCATAGATTACATACCGGTCACTGCTTATAAATAGCCTAACTTAACAGTTATCCTCTTATTCATCCTCGATGTACATGCCATGCCAGTCTTCCATTATGTCCTTGAGTACATGTTCCAGTGCACAGTCAATAAATTGCACGCTAAGCAACGTTGTTGCTTAATGGTAGATACAACTACGCAAATTTTCATTCAACTAAAATTTTATTTTAAATTATTATTATTATTATTATTATTATTATTATTATTATTATTATTATTATTATTATTATTATTATTATTATTATTATTATTATTATTATTATTATTTTAAACAATCTTATTTGGTTGACTGATGTTGTCTTCTAATGTTTTACTGATTTGTTATCACAATTATAATTTAAATTATATTTCTGCCTCAGCAATTTGCATTATTATTATTTACTAGTCCTTACCTATCTCTTATTTCCCATTATCCTTTCTTTGTTACTTTATTTGGAATTCTATGTTGATTCATTATAATATATAAAATAAGTTTTCCCTATTTAAAGTTCATTAGTTGTGAAATTCCATTTCTATTTTCTTTCAAATCTTCTTCTTTCATTTGTTAATTCATACTTTATCATACCTCAATCTCCTGTTATTTTCTCATTTCCTTTTATATTTTCGATTTGGTTCTTATTTTTTTCAAATTATAGCTTAAATTTTTCTGTCTAGCTAAATCAATATTTCATTAATTATTTTCTCAAAACTGCTAATCTACCCTTCGTTTCTCTTTAAACATTTCTCGTCATGAAAATTTTATTTTCTATCGATTTGATCCTTAATTCGATTATTTGATCCATTCTACCATTTCATATTTTATTTTTCTTTCTTTGACCATGCTACAGTTTCATCTATTATTTATAACAATTTATTCAAATTTTCTTTTTACTTTTTCTTATACTTAATTCTTTAGCACTAAATGATATATATACATAAAATCTTTAGTCAGATGTAACATTTAGGTTAGACCCCTGAGCTCACTATCCATTGTCCTTAATTCTATTTATCTTCGTTTTAATTTATTTGACCTTCTTTACTTTTCTTTATCATGATTATATAGCTTTTTTTATTAAATTTCATTTCTCTCCTTATCAAATAGAAAAATCACAATTAAATCCTTATAATTTCCTTTTATTATATAAATTCACAATTTATTCTTATCATACTTATAATTTACTTTAAATTTCTTTATCACTCATCCTTTCGAATTAATTTCAAAATTTTTATATACTTAAGTGAAAATTTCAGTTTAGTCCCTAAAGTTGACTTTTCCTAAATTTGACCAATTTTGACTGTAATTTTGACTTGTTGACTTCTTTTGGTCTTTAATTTAAATTAAGTACATAAATTGTAATTTAGATCCTGAAATTTTTCTTATGGTAACAAATTACATTTTGGTCCTTCTTTTAATTTCTTTAATTGCAATATTAATATTCAAATTTATGATTTCACCCCTGCTTAATCACACATTTACCTTTTTAAGCCTATTAATTATGTTTTTTTTCACTTTAATATTTTCTTGATCACATTTACGATTTTCTTTATTTATTTTCTCACTGAATTTCATTTGATTACAAACTTCATGTAAAAATTTCAATTAAATCCCTGAGTTGACTTGTTCTCCAATTTAACTTACATTTTGACTCGTTTGACTTTTATTTAATTTTCAATTTATAAGTTACATTTTAGTCCTTTGAATTTCTCAAAAAAGGTAAATTTACAATTTAGTCTCCAAACTTTTGACTAATTATAATTTTATCGCTTTTTGTTGTATTTAACTATTTTAACTTCATTACTCACTCTGTTTGCTTTAATTGACCAATTTACCATTATTTTATCACGTAATTATGATTTTGCCCTTACTTATCACATTGATCTTATTTTTACATTATTTATTATTTATTTATATTTATGGCATCTAAGTTATCATAATTACTCTTTTATCCCAATTTTATAAAAAATTATCATTTTGCCCCTAGCCGTGGATAACCACGAACTGGATAAATGGAACGTAAATACGATGTACTAGGGGGATCCCACCACTAGGTGCGACACCAAAATCCCAGTACTAATGCATATAGTACGCCGGCTATCCTGTCTCATATCTCATGGTCATTTTTGATAACAAATATCTCATATACTCATGGTATCCCGCGAAATAAATTCCTATGGCTAGCCATACTATCCAAAGAACTGAATTTTCCACTAACACTAAGGGCATTATTAAATTTTATTTCTTATCACATTTATGCATTATTATTTTCCCTTACTATTCTATTTTAGTCACGTCATGCTCACAAACACATTTAATTAAGCTCATCAATTAGGCATTCATCACATAAATGCTCATTGTCATATAACTGTGACTAAACCATAAAATTTACTCATATTCATCAATCATCCATCAAGAGATTTTCCACTAATGAATTGTTTCTCACTCCAACTTCATGTCATACATAACTATATATCCAATATATTCATTTCATGAAATGAAATAATTACACATGATAAATTACAAGTTTCATTAACTTTTTACATTATGTAATTATTACATAATTAGGCACCTTCCTCATTTTCCATTCTAATCAACATTATTATATTTCTTATGCGTTATTTTGCCTAATTATTATTAATTACTCAACTAAACATCAATTATACATTTTACATCGCATTAAATATATTTCGGCCATTATATACTTTTTACAACCATAAATCTTTTTATTCTTTAATCTATGCTATTTATAGTTATAATATTTATTTATAGGATAATGTACCAATTTATGCTTCATTTTTCTTAATATTAATTAATTCTCTATATGAACATCATTATGTTTCATACATAATTCGTTACATATCTATTATTTTTAACTCAATTTCACTTTACTACATTTAATCACTATTATTTTGCTAAAATTTTATTTAATACTTTATAAATCATCAAAATTTCACTTAATATTCTTAGGGTTCCTATTTGGCCACTATAGCTCTTACTCTTAAATAATTATTTTCTTTGTATATTTATGTTCACTTCATATTAAAATGTTCTCTTATAATTTTACCTTAAATTATTTCACACAATTCTTCCATTTCATGTTGTTACATAATGTAAAATTTATACCAAAATTCACAATTTAAATGAAATTGAGTGTAGTTTGTATCCACATACCTCTTGATGGTCTAAAATCTCCTATTCTTCCTTTCTCATCCCTTCTCCTTCAAGCTTTCTCCTTTACCCCTAAATTTTCTTTGTTGGCCGAAAATGGAGAAGGATAGCTCATGAGTTTTGTCACAAATTTAAGCAATTTAAAACTATAAATCAACTCTCCTAATCAACATCTACATGCTCATATAATATCTCCCACTAATATCATCAAAATCTCATAAAATCATAAAATTTTCCTTACTCTCTCTTACCTTTTTCCTTAGTGTTCTTGGCTTCTTTTTGATACAAGCTCTTTTCAGATGTAAAGAGGAATAAATTATGAGGCTAAGGTTAAAATTTGAGCTGGAAATTCAAAGGAATGAAGCTTGGTTAGATGAAAATGGAGAAAAGAGAGAGAAAATGGTGATTTTGGTTTGACTGAAGAAAGGAGGTGAAGATGGTCGATTTTTTAGGATATTTTCAGACCATTTGTCCCTTATATATGCTTATTTAAGTGTGCCTAATGTGAGGTCAAGATTCATTCATTCACTATTGAATCTAATGGCATTAAAATTGGCCACTTGTCACTCATATAGATGCTTAGGCTTATCCTACCTTTATGAGCTCACACACACATGATCCTTACACCAAAATATCATCTCATGTAAAATATCATGGTCAAATTCTCGGATTTGACCCTCCTAATGACCCGATTTCGATTTTTCACTCCGAAATATGAATTTTCGATCCTGATATTGGATTGATCTGAAATTTTTTCCCGAATGTCACTATATATTTAGGAATATATGGTAAAAATTTTAGCTCATTCCAACATCATTTCGGTATACTTTTAGCTCCAGAGGCCTATGCAGCCGGTCCGAAATCAAAAATTTTAAAATTATCAAAACACTTATTTTTCACTTCTAATGGGTCATTTAAGTTATTAATAACATATTTATGAGATGAGAATAGTTTTCAGATGTCAATACATCAATTCAGAGTATAGTCAAACTTCTAGTCAACCCTTTCAATAATGTCGGTGAAAATTTCTTTGCCTCATTTAAAGGTCAATCTAAGCTCATTTTCAGCTCAAATTATACCACCAAACTTCGTTTAACACCTACTTTCATAAACTATTTTTAGGCTAAATTGCCCGCCGGATCACCCATCATTGAATTACCCTGACCTGAGCACATTTAACCTTTATATTTTCTTAAATTTCTTTATTCCCTTCAATTCGTTTGTTCTGAAAACTATCCCGAAATTATCTTTCACGCTCTACAACATGTTAAGAATATCAGATACAAATTTTTGGGGTGTTACAGTACTCCCCCTCTATATAAAAATTTCATCCTCGAAATTTACCTTAATAGCAAAACTATAAATACGACTGCCTCAAGATTTTTCTCTTCTTTTATTGTAAACCATTGTTCTTATTATAAGAGGATTTACTATGCTTTCCTCTTATAAGGCTGTCTAAATCCATACGATATTCCATCTACTAATACTTTTTCCTATATTGTCTAAACCATTATTCTTAATACCATGTCTATAAAAGAGCTGGGGCCCAATAATACCAATGTAGTATACTCTCCGCCACCAATATAAAATGCAAAATGCGTAATGATATGACTGCATGTATAATAAATGCATAGACGTATTGCATGCTATATTTACAATCGTATAATGTAGTTTATAATTGTCTGACTGTATATATATGCTATGTGCCATGTCTGTTTGTATGTATCATGAGATGCAAATGTATATGCAATCAACCAATTATTGAACTGGCAGCAGCGCATGCTCACGGAATCAACGAGATTAATCAATAAGAGTCATCTCGTTAAATATCGAATTGTCTGGGCTCCACTCTAACAATGATTATTCTGCACCTCTCTCTTTCTCTTTTCCAATTCCAAAGCTATAATAGCCATTTGTAATATCGAAATAGAACAGGTAACCCCAAAACTTAAGTTTACTTTTCGCTTTATGGCATGTACATGTGTTATTTTCACCATTCCTCAACTTCTATACGCCCACTCCAATCTTAGGGTCGCCTAAACCTTGCTCTGATACCATTTACTGTGACACCCTAAGCTCAATCCTATGTCCCTATACTCCACATAAATCTAACACTGATATTAGCACAACATTAACATATATATATATATATATATATATATATATATTCAATATATGTATATAAACCAACATTTATAATATCATTACGTTTACACTAATGATTCCATAGATTACATACCAGTCACTGATTATAAATAGCCTAACTTAACAGTTATCCTCTTATTCATCCTCGATGTACATGCCATGCCAGTCTTCCATTACGTCCTTGAGTACCTATTCCTGCGCATAGTCAATAAATTGCGCGCTAAGCAATGTTGTTGCTTAGTGGTAGATACAACTACGCAAAATTTCATTCAACTAAAATTTTATTTTAAATTATTATTATTATTATTATTATTATTATTATTATTATTATTATTTTAAACAATCTTATTTGGTTGACTGATGTTGTCTTCTAATGTTTTACTGATTTGTTATCACAGTTATAATTTAGATTATATTCCAGCCCCAGCAATTTGCATTATTATTATTTACTAGTCCTTGCCTATCTCTTATTTCCCATTATCCTTTCTTTGTTACTTTATTTGGAATTCTATGTTGATTCATTATAATATATAAAACAAGTTTTTCCTAGTTAAAGTTCATTAGTTGTGAAATTCCATTTCTATTTTCTTTCAAATCTTCTTCTTTCATTTGTTAATTCATACTTTGTCATACCTCATTCTCTTTTCCTTTTATATTTTCGATTTGGTTCTTATTTTTGTTCGAATTACAGCTTAAGTTTTTCTGTCTAGCTAAATCAATATTTCATTAATTATTTTCTCAAAACTGCTAATCTACCCTTCGTTTCTCTTTAAATATTTCTCGTCATGAAAATTTTATTTTCTATCGATTTGATCCTTAATTCCATTATTTGATCCATTCTACCATTTCATATTTTATTTTTCTTTCTTTGACCATGCTACAGTTTCATCCATTATTTATAACAATTTATTCAAATTCTCTTTTTACTTTTTCTTATACTTAATTCTTTAGAACTAAATGATATATATACATAAAATCTTTAGTCTGATGTAAAATTTCGGTTAGACCCCTGAGCTCACTATCTATTGTACTTAATTTTATTTATCTTCGTTTTTATTTATTTGACCTTCTTTACTTTTCTTTATCCTGATTATATAATTTTTTTTATTAAATTTCATTTCTCTCCTTATCAAATAGAAAAATCACAATTAAATCCTTATAATTTTCTTCTATTATATAAATTCACGATTTGTTCTTATCATACTTATACTTTACTTTAAATTTCTTTATCACTCATCCTTTCGAATTAATTTCAAAATTTTTCCATACTTAAGTGAAAATTTCAGTTTAGTCCCCAAAGTTGACTTTTCATAAATTTGACCAATTTCGACTGTAATTTTGACTTGTTGACTTCTTTTGGTCTTTAATTTAAATTAAGTACATAAATTGCAATTTAGATCCTGAAATTTTTCTTATGGTAACAAATTACATTTTGGTCCTTCTTTTAATTTCTTTAATTGCAATATTAATATTCAAATTCACGATTTCACCCCTGCTTAATCACACATTTACCTTTTTAAGCCTATTAATTATGTTTTTTTTTCACTTTAATATTTTATTAATCACATTTATGATTTTCTTTATTTATTTTCTAACTAAATTTCATTTTATTACCAAACTTCATGTAAAAATTTCAATTAAATCCCTGAGTTGACTTGTTCTCCAATTTAACTTATATTTTAACTCGTTTGACTTTGTTTGACTTTTATTTAATTTTCAATGTATAAGTTACATTTTAGTCCTTTGAATTTCTCAAAAATGGCAAATTTATAATTTAGTCCCCAAACTTTTGACTAATTATAATTTTATCCCTTTTTGTCGTATTTAACTATTTTAACTTCATTACTCACTGTGTTTGCTTCAATTGACCAATTTACCGTTATTCTATCACGTAATTATGATTTTGCCCTTACTTATCACATTGATCTTATTTTCACATTATTTATTATTTATTTATATTTATGGCATCTAAGTTATCATAATTAATCTTTTATTCCAATTTTATAAAAAATTACCATTTTACCCCTAGCCGTGGATAACCACGAACTGAATAAACGAGACGTAAATACGGTGTACTAGGAGGATCCCACCACTAGGTGCAACACCAAAACCCCAGTATTAATGCATATAGTACACCGGCTATCCTGTCGCATATCTCATGGTCATTTCTGATAACAAATATCTCATATACTCATAGTATCCCGCGAAATAAATTCCTATGGCTAGCCATACTATCCAAAGAACTAGATTTTCCACTGACACTAAGGGCATTATTAAATTTTATTTCTTATCACATTTATGTATTATTATTTTCCCTTATTATTCTATTTTAGTCACATCATGCTCACAAACACATTCAATTAAGCTCATCATTTAGGCATTCATCACATAAATGCTCATTGTCATATAACTGTGACTAAACCATAAAATTTACTCATATTCATCATTCGGCCATCAAGAGATTTTCCACTAATGAATTGCTTCACTCCAACTTCATGTCATACATAACTATATATCCAATATATTCATTTTATGAAGTGAAATAATTACACATGGTAAATTTCAAGTTTCATTAACTTTTCACATTATGTAATTATTACATAATTAGGCACCTTCCTCATTTTCCATTCTAATCAAAATTATTATATTTCTTATGCGTTATTTTGCCTAATTATTATTAATTACTCAACCAAATATCAATTATACATTTTACATCCCATTAAATATATTTTGGCCATTATATACTTTTTACAATCATAAATCTTTTTATGCTTTAATCTATACTATTTATACTTTTAATATTTATTTATAGGATAATGTACCAATTTATGCTTCATTTTTCTTAATATCAATTAATTTTCTATATGAACATCATTATGTTTCATACATAATTCTTTACATATCTATTATTTTTAATTCAATTTCACTTTACTACATTTAATCACTATTATTTTGCTAAAATTTTATTTAATACTTTATAAATCATCAAAATTTTACTTAATATTCTTAGGGTTCCTATTCGGCCACTATAGCTCTTACTCTTAATTAATTATTTTCTTTGTATATTTTTGTTCACTTCATATTAAAATGTTCTCTTGTAATTTTACATTAAATTATTCCACACAATTCTTCCATTTCATGTTGTTACATAATGTAAACTTTATACCAAAATTCACAATTTAAATGAAATTGAGTGTAGTTTGTATCCACATACCTCTTGATAGTCTAAAATCTCCTATTCTTCCTTTCTCATCCCTTCTCCTTCAAGCTTTTTCCTTTACCCCTAAATTTTTTTTGTTGGCCAAAAATGGAGAAGGATAGCTCATGAGTTTTTGTCACAAATTTAAGCAATTTAAAACTATAAATCAACTCTCCTAATCAACATCTATATGCTCATATAATATCTCCCACTAATATCATCAAAATCTCATAAAATCATAAAATTTTCCATACTTTCTCTTACCTTTTTCCTTAGTGTTCTTGGCTTCTATTTGATACAAGCTCTTTTTAGATGTAAAGAGGAATAAATTATTAGGCTAAGGTTAAAATTTGAGCTTGAAATTCAAAGGAATGATGCTTGGTTAGATGAAAATGGAGAAAAGAGAGAGAAAATGGAGATTTTGGTTTGGCTGAAGAAAGGAGGTGAAGATGGTTGATTTTTCAGGATATTTTCCTACCATTTGTCCCTTATATATGCTGATTTAAGTGTGTCAAATGTGAGGTCAAGATTCATTCATTCACTATTGAATCTAATGGCATTAAAATTGGCCACTTGTCACTCATATAGACACTTAGGCTTATCCTACCTTCATGAGCTCACACACACATGATCCTTACACTAAAATATCATCTCATGTAAAATATCATGGTCAAATTCTCGGATTTAACCCTCCTAATGACCCTATTTCAGTTTTTCACTCCGAAATATGAATTTTCGATCCTGATATCGGATTTCCCTAAAATTTTCCCCGAATGTCAATATATATTTAGAAATATATGATAAAAATTTTAGCTCATTCCAACATCATTTCGGTATACTTTTAGCTCCAGAGGCCTGTACAGTCGGTCCAAAATCAAAAATTTCAAAATTATCAGAACACTTATTTTTCACTTCTAATAGGTCATTTAAGTTATTGCTAACATATTTATGAGATCGGAATAGTTTTTGGAGGTCAATACATCAATTCAGAGTATAGTCAAACTTTCAGTCAACCCTTCCTATAGTGTCGGGTGAAAATTTCTTTGCATCGTTTAAAGGTCGATCTAAGCTCATTTTCAGCTCAAATTATACCACCGAACTTTGTTTAACACCTACTTTCATAAACTGCTTTTAGGTTAAACTGTCTGTCGGGTCACCCATCATTGAATTACCCTGACTTGAGCACATTTAACCTTTATATTTTCTTGAATTTCTTTATTCCCTTCAATCCGTTTGTTCCGAAAACTATCCCAGAATTATCTTTCACGCTCTACAACATGTTAAGAATATCGAATACAAATTTTTGGGGCGTTACAGCTCATATATTATCAGCTAGGAAAAGAATTGCTAAAGTAGAAAATAATATTGAAATATAAACTGAACAGGATGATATAATAAATACTTTAATATTTGCTATTACTAAAAACATCGTAGGAGATCTTCAATTATATCCTGAAAGAAGTTTAAAAATTCTTCAAAACTTAACTTGTCCTAAATTACAAGACTTTAGATGGTATAAAGATTTATTTTTAACTAAACTAATGACTATATCAGATTGCAATAATACTTATTAGAAAGAAAGATTTTTAGCAGGTTTACCAAAATTATTTGCAGAACGAGTAAGGAATAGATTAAAAGGAGACAATAATGGTACAATACCTTATAATGAAATAACTTATGGACAATTAATAAATATTATTAATATAGAAGGATTATCAATTTGTGCTGATTTAAAACTAAAAGCAAAATTGAAAAAAGATAGTATAGTAGGAAGAAAAGAACAAGGATCATTTTGTGAACAATATGGTTATCAACAGATAAGGGCTCCTTCAACAAATAAACAAAAAATAAAACCTAAAAGAAAGTTTGTATATAAAAGAAGAAGTTATAAACCTAAAAAAATTATAATCAAGAAAAACCAATTAAGAGAAACCCAAAATATAAAAAATTTAGACCTAAAACAAATAAGAAAGATATAGTAATTTGTTATAAATGTGGAAAACAAGAACATTATTCTAGAGATTGTAAGTTGAGAAAACGAATCAATAATTTAGATATCTCAGAAAAGTTAAAAAATGAAATAGCTAAAATAATAATAAATGAAACTTCTAGTAGTGATGAAAAAATTACTGATTATTCAAAAAATAATTTAAATGCAATAAGCGAAGAATTTGAAACTAATAATTTAGAAAGTAATTCTGAAACATAATCTTATAGTTGTATAGGACCTTGTCAATATAACGATATAAATATGTTAAGTAATGAAAATGAATTTTTATTAGACATTATAGATAAAATAGATGATTCAAAAATAATAAAAAAAAAGAATTATTTACTTAGGTTAAAGGAGATAATAAGCTTAAAAGAAAAGAGAGATTTTACATCTTATAATCCAACCAAAGTATATAAAAGATTTGAGACTAAAAAGGAATCAACTATACAAGACCTTCAAGAGAAAATTGAAATATTAAAATAAGAGGTAAATATATTAAAAGGAAAAGTTCAAAATTTAGAAGAAGAAAGTTTCAAAGTTAGTCTTAGTAATTCAATAAAAGAAGATAAAAAATTAAAAGAAATAACATCTTCTAGTATAATTATTAAAGATACACAAGAGGAATATATAAATAGTTTATCACAATTAAATTATCAAAAATAGTATGTAAAATTAGACATAATTATTAATAATGATTTTCATTTAACCATTCTAGCATTTAATTGATAGTTGAAGCAGCTCCATTTCAAATCAGAGAAGCTTTCATTAAGTTTACAATCCACTGCCAACCAGGCGCTCCTGATAATCTTTTACAGTATTGTGCAATGTTCAAAGTCTCATAGATTATTTTGTGGACATACCATGTTTTCAAATAGATTAATCAATTACCTATTTTTTATAGAGAGTTCAGAGTAAAATGGTGGGATAGTTTTAACGTCAAAAAAGCATATATTTAAGTAGTTATCAACTTTTTTGAACCAAAGACTTCCACAACTTCATCATCAACTCCTTCAACCAGTTTCATAACAAGTAAAACTCAGATTGTTAATTTATTATCATCAGCATCATCCAAAGATGAATTTGATTTAATTATCAATCGAATTTTAGCTAAAAGAGCAAACTCATCAGAAAGTGGTACTCCTCCTCCTTATCATACATTCGAAGATTCTCAAGACCTTTTGTAGATATTGAATTGTAAAATGTAAAACATATTATATTGTAAAATGTAACATGTAACATGTAAAATGTAAGTATAAATGAAAATGTAAAAAAAAGTCAAAAAGGTAATAGTAAAAGTCTTTAAAGTCTTTTATAATTCCTATAAAGTTCCCTTCCTCGACACTTATCACTATTTGAAAAAGTAAGCCTTTATTACAAACCATTATTTCAAGCTTCATTTTTCAACAAAAGATAAAAAACCATTATACGATTTTTCAAAAGATCAATAATAAGAGCCAGTCTTAGTTTATAGTAACTAAAGATATCCAACATATACCACTGTTCAACCTTATCAATATAACAAGTAATTATGAATTTTTATCTTCAACAAATTCGGAGTATCAGCCAACCTCATCTTCATCTCAAGGATTTTCTATATAAAAAAGACATTTTCATCAATTGCAAGGCAGAGCCTAAGAGTTTTAGAATCAAAGAGCCTTGAAGAGTAAACAACACTTCCAATCCAAAATTAGAGAAAAGAATAAAAAAATCCCTTGTAATTTCTACTTTTCTTTGTAATAAAACCTTAGATCTACAATTTATATTTTCAAAAGTTTGTACATGTACTACTCCTACAACCGCATAAGAAACTCTTACTTGTAAATTATCATAAGATTATATTTCATCAGGTATTTTTATTTAAATTATGTCTTGGTATATTAATAAATTTTTAGATGATTTATGTGCTATAGATTTTGATAATGATAAAGATATATTTTTATTAAAGAAAGAATTAATTAGTTTAAAAGAACATTTAATTGAGATGCATGAAAATTTTCATTTAGACGAATTTTGCAATTGCCAAGATTTTTTATAAAAAAATGAATTTAATTGATGTTTTAATTGATTTTATTCTTAGTATTCCTGCAAATCGTTTTCTCGATCTATATCTTTATTTTTTCTTTTAATATTTTCCATACTTTTAACCTAAAGGTATTCTACTAAGTATTTTATCTAATCTTTCTA
Source organism: Excoecaria agallocha (assembly GCA_037975025.1). Lineage (NCBI taxonomy): Eukaryota > Viridiplantae > Streptophyta > Magnoliopsida > Malpighiales > Euphorbiaceae > Excoecaria > Excoecaria agallocha. The sequence continues at coordinate 33,720,370 of CM075816.1, forward strand.
CTAAATATCTATTACGTATTATCATATTATCATAAGTTTTTCTTAATTCATGCCATCCGGGAACAGGGTACGACATTAATTCTTCTATGACCATTACTTCTTGCATTATACTTTTTTTTTCTGAATTTCATTATTTTTATTTCTAGATATAAATTATCTTTTAGATGATTAATTTGTCTATATATTCTTTTAATGTTATCCATTTTTAAAGTTCTACTAATATTTTAAAGAATTTCAACATTAAATTTACTAATTTTATTTATTCATATTATGCGCTTTATTTATTTCACATTATGCATTAACCTATGTTTACAAGTGCAGTTCGGTAGACATAGTGTAAAAGGTCTATTTTATTTCTATGTACCTTATTTTATTTCATTATACAATTAATGTAATAAAAAAATAATTTTTGACTGCTAAAATGAAAAATGTCACACAAAAATATTTATATTAAGTAATTGGGATTTTTATTAATAAAATTATACCAATGTCCTATTTTACTCTTAAAAATACATATAAATAATAAATTTTTTAATAATATAAAAGAATTTATACATAATTAACACAAGAGTTTCCTAATAAATTGGGATCATTCATCCCTATTTTTTTAAAATACACAATAAAAAGGTATTTTCATAAAAATGCATACGAAAATCAATGTACCCACTAAAAGGGATTATAATGAAGTACCAGTTTTATGGATATTTATTTATTACTTAGTGGATATATTTTATACTATGATTTTATCGTTTTATATGCCATGATTTACAATTTTTCAAATGTGATTGAATGCACTTTTATTTTATTCTGCTATGATTATACATGTGAGAAGAGAAATAAAATAATTAATCTAAAAACTCCAATTATGTTGCGCTAATTGAAGGTATAAATAAGAGTAAGCTGTCGAATTCTCTCTAATTTTGGCCTCATAAGGTCGGAACAATATTTTTTAATATTTTATTAGGCGATGACTCCTTTTTACCTACCTTATGATGCTAAAAAAAGATGCATTTCGAGGTCGATTGCCAACAATGAAAAAGGGGTATCTTGAGATGTTGTCTTATGCCTTTTTAAAGCCCAAGACTCAGCGAATTGAGTTAAATCCCTTGACCATTGCGAAGCGATTGACCTTATGAGGTAGGAGATCTTTGTAAAGCTAACCCTAAAAGAAGGTCCTAGTTTAGATAAAATGGTCTTCACGTTGGTGCGAAAGCATTGTGCGTGTCATAGCATAGTCTAGATGTGTGCATGATAGGTATATGAAAGATTCATGATCTATATATGTGCATGGTCTGCAAATGCAAAAGGTGCATGAAATCTATTGATGTGGATATATGGTATGTATGTTTAGGATATGAAACTTATAATACATAATGCTTGTATACATAAGATGCATATGCATTTATAAAACATAAGGTAAATGTCTTGGATGCTTCTACATGTATTTGTTATGCCTATTTCTATTATTGCTTTTGCAATTACTTTTAGCATAGAAGGTCATGTTCTTGATCCATTTTAAAGTTCACTCACTTTGAGATTAGATGAAGCATTTATTCGCAGATAAGATTGGATAAGACATCCAAATGAACTTTTTTTTATTAGTTATATTATGGAAGAAAATGAAAGTGTTGAAATAGGTACAAATTCATTTTTGCTTTCAATTTAACTATTCATATTTATATTGTTGATATTAATTTGAATTATTTTTTTACTATCTTGCAGAGTCATCTTGTATTGCCGATGATCATCTAATTATCAACATATATTGACAAATAAAGTAGTATTTATGGAATTTTATTATATTGATATTAAATTTTAATGGTTTTATTTTATGTTTTGAACTTGTAGAATTTATACTTTGATGGATGCATGGATGGATGGATGCATATTTTTATGAAGTATATGGTAATCATAATTGTATATGTTTAATTTTTTTTAACAGTTAGCAAATGGTTAATGGTTATCGATCGTATTTAGTGGTTAACCACTAACTGGTTAACCTATTATGAGTGTACTGGATTGAACTTGAATTTTTTTCGAAAAATCAATATTAATAGACTGAACTTGAAAAATAGAATGAAAACTAGTTTTAAGATGATTTACAAAATTTAAAAAATACTTTTTATTATTTCTCCAATATATTTTTTACTTTAAAAAATTAAAAAAAATATATTTTTTATTTAAAAAATTAATTAAAATAAATATATATATATATATATATATATATATATATTTTATAAAAAAATTGTTTAAAAATGAAAACAATTTTTTTTTATCTAAGAAGAAGAAAAACAAACAAACAAAGAAACTAAGAAACTAAGAGTCTGAGCTACTAAGACCCCTGTTATCATGCATTAGAGTATCTCTAATGAACAACGGAAGAGAACCAAACCACTTGAAATCTTCATTTTGAAGCTCTACAGCTTTTATCAACGCATCAGCCACCAAATTTGCTTCTCTGTTCACATTTCTAAAGATCACTTGCCATTCCCTCTCAACCAATCTGAGGATATCTAAGATCAGGTTTGACCAAAGAAAATCACCCTGCATTCCATTTGTCAAACGTTGAACAATCTCCAAACTATCAATCTGCACCAACATCTTCTTCCATCCCTTGTCCCACGCTATTTCCAGCCCTCTTTTAATTGCACAAAGTTCAGAATACAGCACTCCAGCATTGTTAATTATGAATGTATAATCTCCCATCCAAGCCCTAATTGCATCTCTATAAACACCTCCAGCTATATTGCACCGATAACCAGAAAACCCAGTGCCATCAGTATTTAAAGGTACCAACCCAGACTCTGGAGGATGCCATCTTATCTGACATCGATCAACTTTTCTCCTTGAGAATGCCACTTTATTCATGATTAACGAACAAAACAAATCAGCCTTAACTTCAGATAAAATAATCTTAATTTTCATCTGTAAAGAAACCTCAACATTGTTGAAGACAGCCTCATTTCGCCATTTCCATATATGCCACACACTAAACCCAAAAATAATTTTCCAATCTAAAGCAAACTGACCCAAAAACTTGCCCCTCAGATTAGCTAAAATCCACCCTATAACACCACAATCAAAGAAGTCATTCCCTTCACCTGAGCCAATAAGCCCGTTCCAGACTTCTTTAGCTTTATTGCAGTCTCTAAGAACATGAATCAGATCTTCAACACTATTAAGACAGAGAGGACATGAACTCAATGATGTTAGATGCCTTTGTGCATGTTTCGCATTGGTGAACAAACAATCATGACTGCAAAACCAGAAAAAGCTCCTTATATGTTGAGGACTGCCCCACTGCCACCATTTGTTATTCTAACTAGAACTCTTATCACCCATAATCACTTCATACGCTAATTTAATTGAAAAACTTCCAGAAGAAGAGTTCTTCCAATAAATGACATCAAAACCCAAACCACTACAAGGAGGCGACATGTCTATAATATGTTGTACAATATCCACAAGCAGAAAATATCTAATTTTCTCCACGTTCCATCCCTTCCCTTCAGAAACCACATCTTGCACCTTCCAAAGTAAAGCATCATCTAGGACGCTACTGGTAGCAAAATCAAGCAACCTATAATCACCACACCACTTGTCCTGCCAGAAACTCACTTTACTCCCATCCCTTAAACACAACCTAATACTATCATTAACTATAAGCCAAAGCTTTAAAAACTACGCCAAACCGAACTACACCTCGTCAACCGAAACTTAAACACCCCATGTTGACTTTTAGCGCTATACTTACCTATGAACACCTACACCCAGAGAGCCTCAGGATCTTTAATCAACCTCTACACTAGTTTCGCCATAAATGCTTGATTAAGCGCTATGATATTTCTGAGACCTAATCCTCTTTTCTCATTGGACTTATAAAGCGTAGACCATCTGATTAAGTGGATCCTTTTTTCAGCATGGTTTGAACCCCATAAAAACTCTCTACAAAAAGCTTCAATCTTATGGCAAATAGATTGGGGAAAATCATTGTTTGAAGAGCATAAATTGGAACTGCCATCAGCACAGATTGTACCAACGTAAGCCGACCCGCAAAAAAAAGAGAACCTGTAGCACCCTTCTCGGAACAGTCTTTTCCGAAGCGAAACTTAGCCGAAATCGGTACGGATTTTTTTTTTCTACCGAACAATTTGAAACATTTAAAATACTTTTTCATTAATTCCAGAATCAAATAACAATCTTATAACAATTAAAACAAACATCATATCGAAACTTATACTGTCCATACATCCAAGACAAATAAACATACATTCTAAAAACAGTTCGAGCTTTTACCTTAATAGTCTAAGTATATACATGCCAAAAGCTTATTCTAACGAATACAAAAATCTTCTCTTCCGATCTGGTCCTTTAATGTACTATGCTCCCGCAACGCTTCAGAACCTGCACGCAATAAACACTACGTGCTGAGCATTAAATATGCCCAGTGGTGACTACTAATCCAAGAATTTCCCAAGAATAAGCATACTTTCGTAATTTAAGCTTCTACTATTCTTATTTCATTAAGTATTTCCTTTTATTTCAGTTATGACTAATCTCGTTATTAAGTTCGTATTCTAATAACCATTGGTCTTTGTTTCTGAACTATTAACTTTACTTTGCAGTATATTCTTTAGGTGGATCAATATCGGATTTACTCTTTTACTTTTACTTTTATCACTATCTTCGTTTTATCCTTTAGTCACAGCGATTTAACTATCATTCCAGTTAGCAATATGTATTGGTACTCGTGTCTTTACTAGTACCAAAGTAATTACTTAAATTCTTGTTTTAGTGTTCAATTATTCAGTTTGAACTCTAATTGTATTTCTTGCTATTTATTCTTTTATTTTTGTTTCGACTTTTAACCAATAAATGCATTACTAATTAATAGCATTTAAGCTTTATTGCAAAGTGATATAAGTATTTCGGGACACTTTGCAGTATTTTCTTTCCTTCATTCATATATATATTACTTTCGTTCAAATATTAATTAAAACATAAGTCTTTTACTTCTTTCTCATCGGTCAATCATATGTCTTTCTATTGTTTTACTTTTTAAATAACCTTTCTTTCAGAAAGACATTTCATAAGCATTAAGTTCACTTCATGTCAAAATCATTACTTTTAACTTTAAACAGGAAATTAATATTGCTTTTCAACTTTGTCACTTTTCACAATAGTAATTGGTACGAGAAATACCAATTAATCAAATTTATCCTTTTCACGAAAAACACAATACATTCTGAATTATTATAAAATCTTTCTTTTCTTTTTCCTTACTAAATTACACTTTACAGAAATCTTTACAGATTTATCTCAAATTTTTTTTCATTTTCTTTCAAACGAATCGTTTTTAGTTATAACTTTTCATATATTCAATTCAATTAAACAGTACTTATTTATTCATTTCAATGTGCCCCTAAAGCAATATAACAGATTTTCCACAAAGGATACACGGGACTGGACCCAAAGGTCCCACGTAGCAGATAGAGAAATGATATCGAAAGATCAAGTCTCACATAACAGATACAGATACAGATACACTTTCACAGAAGCTATGGAGATCAAAGATCCCAACCATAGCTAAGCAAGTCGCCATGACTTGCACCGCAGTACAGAGGTGTCCCTATGGCTAGCCAATTATATCCAAAACAAGAATCATACTACCTGTCTATCGCTAAGGGCAAACATAATCAATCTCATTGCAAATATTTTTGAACATTTAAAACTTTTAATTTCTTTCTTTTGTTTATTACTATACATTATTTTGATCAAATGCACTCTTTCGTGCCTTCGACTATTCAATAACTGTTTATTCACTTTTTCTTTTCTGGTCACTTTTATGAATTATCCTTCGATAATTCACTCAGATACTTAAACTTTTCAATCTTTTGTACAGATTATAAATTATGAATTATAGCATTTTAATTCACAATTTTCTTTGTATTCTTTTTATACTATTCTTTGCGAATTATTCTCTAATAATTCAATGATTGACTTCTTTATCTTTTATCGTTCAAACTTTTTAATCATTCGGTATGCCAACGTTTTTTTTCGTTAGCGAATTATTTTAATAAGCATTAACTCTTTTAATAATTTTTTGTTGATTAATTTATTGTAATAAATTAGTCACGTTTTTATTTTTTTCTGCTTTTAAGCAATTAGGAACTTTATTAATATCGTTTATTATTTTAAGTCTCGAACATGCATAATTGACCTTTTCCATCGATTTATTCATTTCATAGGCATAATTACGATTTTGCCATTATAATTATTTATTTTCATTTTTATTATATAATTTCCTTCATTATTCATATTTTATTCTTTATATCACAATTTTCGGGTAAGATTACATTTTAGTCCTTAACTACGGAAATTTTATCTTTCAAAACCATTAAGCCTCTGAAATTACCATTTTACCTTTATTAAGTATTTCTTACTTATTTATACGCGTTAATTACTTACTTTAGCAAAATTACCATTTTGCCCCAAAACTTTTATTTTCTTTCGTTTAAACCCTTTTTCTATTTAAAATTCATTTTTATCTTTTCTTTATTCTCATAATAATTTATTTCCGTCATTTTCATTTATTTATGAATTATTTACCAATAATTCATTATTCTTATTATTTTTACGACCCAATAATTATTTTCGAAAAATTCGTTGGTTGACTTTTTATTTCTTGTTATTGACATTAATTTACTTGTCATACTTATTCATCACTTTAGTCATTTTTATACAATTATGCATTAAAAATTCAATTATTTTCATTATACATATACACATAAAAATTCCAATAAAATTCTAATAAATTCAATAAATTCTCATAAAATTTATTTAGGCATTCTTTATTGGTTACTATCATTTTTCATCAAAATAATCATTTAATTCACAATTAATCATAATTTTCATTCAATACATACACTATACATAACCTTTAAAATTTCCAAATAATTTTTAATTATTCTCTAAAAATTTATAGACATCAATTATTAAGTCTATTATTAATTTAAGCTACCATACATTATTTTCATACATTTTTTCTTACCATTTCTTCTCACTAAAATTCGGTCACCATTCTTTTTCTACCTTAAAATTTTTCTTTCTTTAATTTTCACTTTCCATTCATCATTTCTCTAGTCTAATTACAATAACCCCATCATAATTACATCAATTAACAATATTACACATTTTTATCTTAGTTACATAACCAAGAAAAATTCATATTAAATGGGAAATTAAGGGATTTGGTAGTCACTTACCTCTTTCCATGCTTTAGCTTCCTAAGGCTTCCTTTTTCATGCCTTAAACCAAATAAATCTTTCCATCACCATGAAGAAACCATGGAAGCCGAAATCTTCATCAAAGAAAACACTATGATATCAACCTTTTTAGCTCAATTAAACCACAAAAATGGATTCTAGGCACCTAAAACTACTTAGAGGCACCCTTAAACAAATTTAAAACCTTGAAAATCTCTTACCTCCTTTTGATACCTAAACCTTTCCCTCTTGATTTCTCTTGCTTCCTTCCTTCAAATAATATGGTTGAGGCTTGAATAATCATCTAGAGGGATGGAACTTCATCTTTTATGTTGAAGTTTACGGAAAAATTAGAGTGAAAGAAGAAGAATCAAAAGAGAGAAAATAGAAAGCCTAGGTTCGGCCACCAAAGGAGAGGAAGATGGAGCTAGCAAAATCTGGAGATTTCTACAGATTTTGTCTCCTTTTATATCTCTCAAATGGGCCTAATTAAGGGCTTAACTAATGGGCTTAACCCAAGTATAAAATTAAGCCCATTTTAAGTCATTTTGGGCCCAAACCAAAATCTCTAATTTTCTCACTTCAAATTACTTCAATTTTGATTTCATCATTCTTAAAACATCAAAAATAGGTAGGACATAAATTTTCGGCTCAATCGGAGTCCGTTATCAGTCCGATTCAAACTTATCGGTCCGATTCGACAATTGTTGACATCGCCGAAAAATTCATTTTTTACACCAAAATATTCTTCATAAAAATTCATGTAGGCACGCAAAATCTAGCGATATTCGGAGTTCATTTACTATTTTTAATTATTTAAGCAAAATCAAGTCCCTTTCCCTACCGGGAAAATTGACTCGCTGCCTTTTTCGTATTTTTGACTTTTAGAGGCCTATTTGACCTCAAATTCACTTTAAATTTCAACCCCGAACTCACCATGACTATTCCTTTTCAAGGGTCCCATAAAATATTTTTCACTTTCGGGTCCGATTTACAGCCCGGGTGTACTATTCACCATCAGAATTTACTGTTCACGGCCAGACCGGTATTGAGGCCATTACAGAACAACCTTCTATCCACTCAACCGCTGCTTCATTTTGTCTAAAACATCATAAAAATATTGTTGACCATTTCTACCATTGATAATAGGCACCCCAAGATGTTTGCCGAGGCTTGATGACATTGAATATCCAAACATCCGCTCCAACTTCTTGCTCAACTCAGCACTAACATTCTTTGAAAAAAATATAAAAGTTTTACTCTGATTAATTTTTTGTCCTGAACATTGACAAAAATCATCAAGAACATCGCTAATTACTTTTATGTTCTCTTCCATTGCTTCAGCAAAAAGAAGCAAATCATCAGCAAAGAATAAATGCGATAGCTCTACCCCATTTCTTCCCATCTTGACAGACTTCCAACCACCCTCTCTAACAGCCTTGTTGATGGAGTGCGAAAGTCTTTCCATACAAAGAACAAAAATATAAAGAGACAAATGGTCCCCTTGTCTAACTCTCTTAGAAGGTTTAAATGAGTATGATAACTCACCATTCTATAAAATGCATGCAGAACTACAATCCCACACATTGACTAGAACTTGAGTGATTCTATTTGGAAATCTGGCTTCAACAAGAGTATTATAAATGAAATCCCACCTCAATCTATCAAAAGTTTTCTCTAAATCCACCTTAATAATCATCCAGCCCTTGTGCCCTTTTTTCAAATTCATGGAATGAACCATCTCTTGGGTTATGAGAATATTATCACATATTTGTCGACTCGAAACAAAACTTGACTAAGTCTTGCTGATTAACTTGCCCAAACATGACTTCAATATATTGACAATAACTTTCATTAACACCTTCAAAATAACAGGAAGAAGGCTTATAGGCCTTAAATTAGAAATGGTTGAGGGATTATTTTTCTTGGGAATAAGAGTAATGATTGCCTGACAAATTGAAGAATCCAGCCTTTGTCCATTAAAACTGTCCCTGATGAACCAACAGACTAAATTTTTAACTATCTCCCAGTTACTTTGAAAAAAATCCACACACAGCCCATCATTACCAAGAGCCTTAAAAGGCTTCATACTAAAGAGGGCATCCTTGACTTCCTATTCCCTTACTTCTGTGTCTACCATATACAAAATATCCTGAGAAATTTTTTCAAAGTACCCTTGTAGAGGATACGCAAGAGCGAAGGTCCTTTTTTTAGAATATAAATCAGTATAAAACTTCAAAGAATTTTCTTTCAACTCCAAAGCATTAAAACTCCATATCCCATATGCTAATTGAAGCCTCTCAATGCGAAAATTATTTTTCTTATTCTATACTTATTATAAAAATAGGCAGTGTTTCTATCCCCCTCCATCAACCATTCAGCTTTGGATTTCTATTTCCACAAAAGTTCCTCCTAATTAAGCACATTCTCATATTCTAATCTTAAATCAGATTCCTGCTGAGACAAAAACTTGGAAGGACGAGATTCAAGATAACGACTAATTCCATTTATTCTTGCTAATAACTTCTTCTTTTTTCATGAAATATGACCAAAAACCTCTTTATTCCATCTGGAAGCCTTTCTAGTAAATAGAGTCATGGCCATACTGATGTCAGCCTTCGAATCCCAAGCCTATCTGACAAAAGAAGGAAATTTTTTATGAAGTAACCAAGGCGCAAGAAACTAGAAAGGAGCAACTTGCCTAACCTCCTACGCAACATTCACAGATAAGAGGAGTGATCTATGATCAGATCCCACTATAGGCAAATGATGAACTGAAAATCTATCAAACTTGTTGCTCCACTGCACATTGATAATGACCCTGTCTAGCCTCTCCTAAATGGCATCCCTCTTCCAAGTGAATTTAGGACCCTGAAAGCCGAGATCAACAAACTTACACTTATCCATACAATCACAAAATAAGGAAAAAGGTCTACTACCTCTCACAGAAGAAAAGCATTAAAATCCCCACCCAAACACCAAAGCAATAACAAACTCTGTCTGGACTCTGAAGAAGGCATCGCCACCCTCTCCACCAGACGGTAGGTCATCGAAGAAGGTTAAACAAGACGAGGTGGGTGTAAACAGAAGGCCAAATGAGGTAAATCTCGTTAATACTCATTCTTTTAAGGATGTCTTATTACGCAAGTCTCAACGTACAAGGAAGGATCTTATGGAACTTTGGGAGTCAGATGACGAAGGCAATGAGAATGATGAGATAAATGGCATGGAGATGGATGGAGAAGAATTGGATGTGCCAGGAAACCTGTCTGTTGATAATGAAATTTCTATTGAATGGGATGAGGGTATTCCCTCAATTACTATTTCAGAAAGGTTAGATGTTCGGTTGGCGAAAACTTGGCGACAGTATGTAGTTGTTAAGATGCTCGGGAAATATGTTAGCTATAATTTTCTTTGTTCGAAGATTGACAAGTTATGGAGCATTTTGGGAGAGTATAAGGTGATTGATCTGGAAAATAATTTCTTTTGGTGCAGTTTGAGAACAAGGAAGATTATATTAAGGTTTTACTTGGGGGTCCATGGACTATTTCAGGTCACAACTTGATGATTCAACCATGGCATCCAAAGTTCTCGATTGTAAATGAGAACCTTTCAGCAGTGGTGGCTTAGGTTAGAATTTCGAGACTGGCGTTACATCGGTACTATAAAAGTGTTCTTCATAAAATTAGTCAGGTGTTGGGTAAGCTTGTTAAAATCGATTATAATACTTTCCAGTTTGATAGGGGTCATTTTGCTCGGATTACGATAGAATTAGATCTCACAAAGCCTTTATTGTCCAAGTTCATGATTAATGGTGTTGAGCATTATGTCGAATATGAAGGCCTGCCAAAGATTTATTTTAGATGTGGGAAGTATGGGCATCAGTCAGAGGTATGTACTATGAATGCAATGGTTGGCGATGATAGCAGGTCGCATCCTATCGTTGAAGGTGGCTCAAGCTCACGTAGAGCAATGCAGCCTACTGGTCCTCAGGAAGAGGTTTTATATGGTCCTTGGATGATGGTATTAAGGAAAGGAAGGCCGAACAAAAATTCTTCTTCCAACTTGAAAGGAAGGGAGAAAATCACCAAGGGTCCTGGGTCACGATTTAATGTGTTGGCTGATAATGCTTTGTTTGAGGATAGTGATAGTATAAGGGTGGTGGATTAGGAGAAGGAAGATGTGAGTTTGGATCGAGCAGACTTTTCAGCTGGTGCAGACACTCAAATAGGAAAGTTTACCAGGATAACTTTTCTAAGGAACAAATTAAAAAGCAGTCTTAATATTGATAGTGGCGAGAATAACATCCTAGTGATGAGTAAGTGTAATGTGGAGGAGGTGGAAGAAGAAGTTTTTAGTTCAGGAAAGCTCTAAAGAACAAATGGAGGGGTTAGGGGTCAAGGATAGCAGTGGCATTAGCCAGGAACCGAATAAAGCTATTTCGGGTGCTTATGAAGTGCAGCAGCAGATGGTCAGAATGTGGTTTTCCATAGTACTGGATGCGGTAAATCATATTGCGATAGTTGCAGAGAAGCCTAAAGTGTTGAACTCTTCCTCGTGGTTTAATTCTCATAGGAATTTCCGTGTGGGTAGATCCTTTGGAGGAAGACCGCCTGATTTCTTGATGAAGAGGAAGTCAAAAGGTAATCTTAAAACCAGTTTTCTTGTAAAAACTTCATCAATTCCCATTGATAATGAGATGTTACACATGGTGAATGTTTTCCAAAAGATGGTAGTTAATGAAGAAAAAGGTGGTATGACTCAAGAGGGTAGAACCGAAGATGGAGATAGGTAACCGTGATTTTTGTTTTTCTTGCTTATGGATTTGAAAGTTTTAATCTGGAATTGTCAAGGGGCTGGTTCAACACAACTTTATTAATGTTATTACAGATTTTTGTCATCAGTTTAGTGTGTCCATGCTTGTGTTATTAGAAACCAGAGTTAGTGGTGTTGTAGCTGATAATGTTATCAAAAGAATAGGTTTTCCTCATTCTTTTCGGGTAGAAGCTTCGAATTTTTCAGGGGGCATTTGGTTGTTTTGGAAAAATCATTTAAATATTCAAATTTTAGCCTATACGTACCTAGGGATGATCGCAAGGCGGGGGCGGGGACTGCCTCCCCACCTACTACCCCGTGCAGGGGCGGGACGAAAATCGATAGTATTTCGGAAAAAGAATTCCCCCCGTCCCCGCAGGGATCCCCATCTCCGCATAAAAATATTTTTATTTTTTAAAAAAATTTAATTATAATTAAAATATAATATTTAATAATTAATTATAATTGAAATATAATATTTAATAATTAAAAATATAAATTTAATTACAAATCAAACTAATATAAATTTTAATAATTAATAAAATTAAAATTAAATATAATTTAAAACTAAATTATATAAATATAATTAAATTTAGTAATTAAATTTTGGGGGTAAAAAAATTTCGGAATGGGGACCATAATTTTCGTTTTTGTCCCGAATTTTAAGTTGGAAAATACTTTTTTCCCATTTTTGTTCCTACCGAAGAATTTTTCAAGAATTTTTCGTTCTAATCGAGATGATTTCTCACCAAAAATAAAAATTTTTTGTTTTATAATCATCCCTATATGTACCATTGAATAAATATTAAAATTTTGTGTGGAGGGCAATCTGAGTGTATGTTTACTGCGGTTTATGTTGATCTGATTCCTTTCAACAGTAGAAAACGGAAACAATTTTGAATAAGTGAAAAAGTCATTTGAAAAGAAAGGCTGCATGAGCCCTGACTGAGCCTAGCCTGAGCGCGAGGTGTCCAGATCTCGCAGCACGCGCCAAACATGGGCTAAGATATAATTATCAAATTAGCGGGAAGAATACGGTGTCGTTTCTCCGTTTGTCTTAAAAGAAACCCTATTATCTCGAGCACTGCAACTACCTTCTTCTCTCCTTTCTGGTTCTTACTTTGCCCTTGCACTCAACAGTCGATAAGCCCTAGCCGCAAAAATAGGATGACTCCACAGCTCGTAGGAAGATCCTGCCATTAGTCTGTTGATCAAGAGTTTTTATCTTTCGCCGTGACGTGTTCAATTCTTTTCTGAAATAGGTATTCCTCGAACAAAAAAGGCTGCTTTTAGGTTTGCCATGTCTATTTTTGATTGATATATTATGTGCCCAGGTAAGTTTTACTTATATGTTTGTGTTCTTATGCAGAGTTAGAACTGTATTTGTATTGGAGTATACTTTACTATATTCAGAAGCCAAGTGGTAATAAAGGCTATGCCCGAAATGGAATCAGAAAATTCAACTGTATCACGAGCTGAAAATTTCAAAGTCCTAGCTAATGAAGCATTTAAAGGTGCTGGTTTTTATGTCTTTTCTTCATGCTGTTTCTTTCTGTGGAGGTTGAACTTTTGCTAATCGGTGTCGATTTTTGTTTTTTCAGCCCGCAAATATTCTCAAGCTATTGATTTATATACTCAAGCAATTGAATTAAATGGTCAGAATGCTGTTTATTGGGCTAATCGTGCATTTGCCCATACTAAATTGGAGGAGTATGGCAGTGCTATCCAGGATGCTTCGAAGGCTATTGAAATTGATCCTAAATATTCCAAGGCATGCTTGTAATTGGTGCTTTAGATTGTTGTGATTATGCTAGTGAATCTTCGAATTTTTATCCTAATTTTTTTAGTGAATCACAGGGTTATTACAGGCGAGGTGCCGCTTTTCTTGCTATGGGAAAATTTAAAGAAGCACTTAAGGACTTCCAACAGGTATTTTATGTTGCAATTTCGATTTTGATGGCTTTGCTTCTATTGTCGGTTTAAAAGAGACAACATGCTTGTTTCATCCTCTCTACTGTCTGTTTTCTGTATGTTCTGCTGTATATTTATGGATTTTGTATTGTTAAACTTTAAGCGCTTTTTGCTTGAATTAATTTTGGATTTTATTACATCTTTTATCTCCTATGAACTTTATAGCTAACTACCTGTCTCTTTGTATGATTCATTTTTCTGTATTTGGCTTTAATCTTACTTAACCTATTAGATCAAGCTAGTACTGTTGGGCTGAATTTTGAACTTTTGCACAGAGTTGTCTCACTTGAGGGTCACTAACTCCATATTCTTGTAGGAATTGGTATCATGTTTTGTTAAATTTGCCTTCAATAAAGTTTTAAGTTAGATTTAGCACTACTGCTACAGAAGAAATTTCACTTGATGAATTCTTCAAACATTTCCTTTTTTTACCTGGCAAGTTTTGCAATTTTAGAATTTTGTAATCTTATGTAAATTGCACTAGCTTTGCAATAATGTTACAAAAATGTGAGAGAGGGGGAAGATATTGACTTGGTGATGTTGACTTAGTAGGATGTTGACTTAGCATTGCAGTGTTTTATGCAGTTATTAGTAGCATAGCTGCATAGTATGTTGTTGACTTAGTGATGCAGTGCTTTAATTTTGGGCTCCTTACTGGTCATGTCCCTCTTTTCTCAAAAGTGGCTGAAGCGTCTATCATGTCCCTGTTAGATGTGGGTTGTATTCATTTGTTACAGATGTATGAGGATGTTTCTTCTTTTTATCCTTAGTTGGTGACATTGCATTCCAGTTTCTTTGTATTAATGGTTGCTAGTTTTGATGAAATTAATGGTATTGGTGTGAATTAACTTGTGAGGCCGAAATAGTGCCATATGCTGCAGACTGCAAATATGTTTTTTTGGTATTTTTATAGTAGTCATGGTTATATAAAAGAATCTGATATGTTATTACTCTTCAATAAATTTACCAACGAATGATCATAATCAGTACTGGGAAAAAGCATTTATACTACTATATTCTCATGTGAGATTTTCATTTTGTTGGGTTTTGAAATTTTTATTTTATGATGCCTGTTTATCCATTATGTTTCTTTTCTGTCATTCAGTGCATGCGCTCATAGTTTTTACCAATTATTCTCTTCGGAGAAGATTTTGATTGTTTAGAGGAATGCAACGGGTTTGGTTCACTACATAGAAAAATATACTGTGATGGGCTTAAATGATACTTACATGTCATTACTAATCTAGGTCAAGAAAATCTGTCCAAATGATCCTGATGCTACCAAGAAATTGAAGGAATGTGAGAAGGCAGTGATGAAGCTTAAGTTTGAGGAAGCAATTGCTGTACCGGCGTCTGAAAGGCGATCAGTTGCTGATTCTATTGACTTTCATTCTATAGGTACTGTTTTTTCTTAGCTGATTTTTTTACTCATCTTCCTTTATGTATCATCTTAGTAGTGGTTGGTTGGCTGATGATAAATGGTTTAGATCTAACAGGGAATATGGTAAAAGCATACATTCCAAAAATAGATTGAGAACTCTTTTTTTTTTTTTTTATTTTGTATTCAGTTAGTTGTTTTTGGTTGGAATGCATTTAATTTTTAATATATGGAATTCCATATAATTCTCAGGCTGTTATTGTTGGCATAGGTTATTTTATTGTTGTCTTAGGAAATGCCAATTTTTTTTTTTAATTTTTTTGCATGAATTTTGAAAGGAATATTGCCTTGTCATTTCTAATGCAAACCTTGTTAGTGAAGCAGTTTGTGGATAGTAAGAAGAAGAAATGCTAGCTGTATTGCACTCAAGCGAAATAGTTACTTCCAGAAATCACTGTTGAAATAAATTCTGGGTCACAAGTAATTGATTTTGGAAACTTGTACAAATGGACTGTATGCTTTAAGAGAATCTAGGCCACAGTGGTAGCTGTATATGGATGTGTCAGAGGAATGAAGTGAGCATGTTTAGAGAAAGGGTTAGCCACAACAAATAAGGGAGTCGCTTCTGGTTACTGTTATTTCACACCTCATCAAAGGGAGGTGCAGACCTTGGAACTTGTTAGATAGAGTTGCCTATCTTTGGCATTTTATTTGCCGAAAATTCAGATGTCCTCTATTGGTAATTGTTACCTCTCTTAAATAGAGGTTCACAATATGGCAAATCATTCATAACTGTATGTGTTGGTTCTGTTTTAAAGGGAAACAAAAATAAAAATAGCAAGAATCCTAATCCACTGAGGAAAGTTTTATTTTAAGCTAGTGATATAATTCTAAATATCAGTACCATTATCTGCCAATTAATTCCCGTATGTTGACAAAGACCATCTTGCATTAACCAAGATTCATCCACCTCCTTTATTTCCACCTTGCCATAAAGTTCTTGGGGGGAGCTCAGAACCTATGATTCTTCCTTCATGGCATCGAGCAATTGTACCCAAGGTTGACTGATTGCATAAAGCTGCTCCACTCATGTAGGAAATCTAGATAAGAATCAGCTTCCTGGTTTGAATGGCCCACCTTCTGTTCAACCTGAAAGTCAAGCCTGATCAATTGTCAAACCCCATCAATTTGCTAGGCCTCTGTTGCTGAGGAGATGTAGTGAGGTGCTGTTCTAGCAGATATCTCAGAAAGGTATGCCCCATAAATGTGGGCGCCAATATTGTTACACCTTTGCAATCCCTATTAGTTCCTTCCTGATAGGCTGTCAGTTTGTTTTAATATGTTAAAAAGAAGAAAAAAAAAAGAAATTTTAAAATAGCATTCAAACCAGAAACATATCTTATTATGTAGAAAGAATTCTCTGAATAATATTGGTGCATCTTCCTCTTCAACATAAGTGCGTTTCTAAATATAGTTATACCATAAGGACTGGGGACTTTGTTTCTTATTCAAGTGCTCTATTTTTTTCCCTTTATCCTCTTTTTCTTCTTCCATTTTTTTTTTGTTTTTTAAATTGCAGTTTTCAGTTGATTGTGTTTGCTTGCCATTTTATTCTGATCCTGGTCAATGAGTGTCTTTTGCATGAGGCTTTATGAAGTTGTAGGGAAATTTCTAAGACACTTTGGTTTCATTAAGCATTATATGGGTTGCTGGGAACATAATGATTCTTCCCAAAGTGTCTATATGTTGGATGTATTTATACAATTTTGATTCCGTATCTTCTTAATAGGTTTTACCATTTCCAATTGTTTTTCTAGGTTTGTAGAGTAAACTTCTTAGGTTTGTATTTGGGAGCAGGATTCAGATGTTTAACAAGTGCCTGCCTTGTTATTCACCATGCTTAATCAGCATTAATGCTTTTTAGTGTGTTTTTGCTACAAATAAAAATTGTAGTCATGTTAGTATTAATTGTATACTTCTCTATTATCGTAATAGGGACTGGCCCCAGTTCATCATCTGTGCCCACCCAAGTGGCCATAGCACCAGTAGCAGTAGCAGTTATGGCAGCAGCTGTGATCTTGGTGGGAAGGAATACAGCCGCAATGGTGGTGGCAGTACTGATGGTGATACTGGTGGTCTTGGGGGCATTTTGGTGGGGTGGCTGGAGGAATAGTGGGGTCTTTACCAGGAGAAAAATACTTGACCTAGGTTTGAGCTCGGGTTACACAGTATTATGGTCACAATGCATATTCATAATCTTATTGTTGCTTTCAACATTCATTTTATGATACTTGGAGGTATAGGAAGAAAATAATTTGCTGTAATTTAGTGCTCCCCACATTCCCTGGATCAACTTGTGCCTTTATGGTGTGAATGCATTCGTCTCACTCATGTTGCAATTAAATGAATAAAAGAAAGAAACAATGGGGATTATATACTTTGAAGTTTTATGATATTTGATTGTTATGAGAAATTTACTAGTGTTCTTGTAATAGCTGATGGATAGTGTTTTTTCTGTGTAACAATTTTGTAACTTTGTGAATCAGTTCGGTTGGGATGGCATCATTACTGCTTGCATCTCTCTCCCAGCTCCCACTATTTTCATGTTGTTATTTGTATTAGTCTGTTTTTGTGGTTTTTGGAATTAATCTTAGCACTATTGACATACTTTTCTGTTTCATGGTAGATGTGGAGCCACAATACTCGGGTGCAAGGATAGAGGGAGACACTGTTACTTTGGATTTTGTCCAGAAAATGATGGATGACTTCAAGAATCAGAAGTTCTTACACAAACGGTATGATTAACAAAGAATACTATGAGCTTAGGTTATGCAGTATAACTGATCTAGCGATTTTTACCCCGTGGCAATGTCTTAGATATGCATTCCAGATAGTCTTACAAACAAGAGAAATGCTACGAGCTCTACCTACTCTGGTTGATATTAAAGTTCCTCATGGGAAGCATTTTACTGTTTGTGGTGATGTACATGGACAGGTAATTATGTTACTTCTGCATTTCTAAATAAAAGCAAATCCAGGCTTTCACTTTTAAAAAATTGCTGAATTGGACCTCTAAATGCAGTATAGTTATTCTGTTGATGCTCAATGCATTTGTCAATTTCTGTCTACATTGTGATAAAAGCTGTGAATGAATTGGCATACTTACACGGCAACAAGAAGCCCTATGCAGTATACATTCTTTGTCAAATTTCCAAATGATAAAAAAATTACTAATTGTGGTGACAGATTTAGTTAGAGATGGTGGTAAGCTTGTGGGACCAAAAAATAACAAGTTCTTTTTGTAAAGTAAATGGGATAGAACCCTTTTAATTCAGTTTTTATCTTTGAAAGATTAAATTTTCATTCTTTTCCTATTTATTGTTTCATTTAGTTTTTGTTCTCAGCTGAATTTTATTTTGTGCCTTGGCATATAGACATTAATAAATTCTCCTGTTTGAAGTTGTCATATACTGGAGTTGACTAAACATGTTACAGAAATAGTAATAATTATTTGGAGTATGTTTGGAAACTTTTCTTTAATCCTACTTTTGTTTATCCAGAATATCGTAAAGTCACATTTTTCAAATTTTTTGTGCACTTGAGAAAACTTTAGCTATTGAAAATACTTTCCTGGTTAAGGAAAAAACTCGTCTATATTCAAAGGAAAGTAACTTTTTCCTCTTTTTTTTTCCTCTAATATGTATATATCTTCTTGCCTTGCATGAACTTAGAAGAATTGAAATCTTGAAGGAGTTCTTGGGTATGTACTTAGTAGTGTATAAACTGTTGCCAATAATGTTTGAAATGGTGGGGAATGGTAGGAAAATCAGTGAATGGTGGAAAATTGTGGTTAATCTTTGTGTGGGACTAAATATTTTATATATGCGAGCTGCCCTAGCTAGAATATCTATCACAAAGCTATTTAATCTGTTAGAAATTTGGTTCAACTGGCCTTAATATAAATATTCAGTATTAATTTATTCCAAAAGTGAATTTTGACTATATTTGGACATAATTTGCAAGTTTTGGGGCAAATTTTAGCCAAATATTTAGTATGTCTCTTATTGAAAGATAATGTATTCCAAACATCACTAGTTGTTTTCAGTATCATAACTGAATAATGGGAAATAAGTTATTTTGTCAAAAGATATTTTCAACAGATCAGTCTTATCATTTTCAACAGATCAGTCTTATCATTTTCAACAGATCAGTGATGTTCGATGAAACTAGCTGAGTTTTTGTCAATGATAATTTTCTTTCTAATATGAAAATCATTTTGCTATTATGCCAAGAATTTTGCACCCATAGTTTTTTAACCAAACCGTTCAGAAGAATTCGCTACATTTTGAATGTGTCCAGTGTTCATCATTATGTTGAGTTTTTGGTAGGTTAGAACTTTTAGTTCTAATTATCAAAACCAAATATATATTTATTTATTTTTTGGGAAAGGTTCTGGCCAGTTGCATATAATTTTCGTATGACTTGATGCATTCAAATGATGGAATGTTTTTGTTTTAGTTTTCATACTGTATATTGATACCCAACTTTTTTAGCACTTCTGTAGTAACTATCTTGCACTTTTCTCTCTCTCTTGCCTGTCTTCTTTCCTTAAATAATTATAGTACTTCCAACCTATTGATTAGAAATAATTTTAAAATGTTTTTCGGTTTAATTCTTTTGGGATTTACTATTGTCTTATAATGCTTGCAGTTCTATGACCTGTTAAATATTTTTGAGCTCAATGGTCTTCCCTCTGAAGAGAATCCATATCTGTTTAATGGTGATTTCGTGGACAGGGGATCATTTTCCGTGGAGGTCATTCTCACATTGTTTGCATTTAAGTGCATGTGTCCATCAGGTGTGCTCTCATTGGTTGTTTTTGGACTTTCAATATTTTATAATGGATATTCTAAAGATGTATTGTCGTTATAGTTCTCTTACGTTTGTTATTTGTGCAGCTGTGGTTATTTTTAATATCATATATGCTGTTGTTAACAACATTGTCCTGTATACTGCCTCTTTTTTTTTTTTTTTTGGCTTCTTACTTGCTGTTTTGCTTGTTAATAGTAGTAACTGCATTGTCATGTTTCAGCTGACTTGTTTCTAAAATTTCAGCCATATATCTTTCTCGAGGAAATCATGAAAGCAAGAGTATGAACAAGATATATGGTTTTGAGGGTGAAGTCCGATCCAAATTGAGCGAGACATTTGTGGAACTTTTTGCCGAAGTCTTTTGTTGTTTACCTTTGGCTCATGTAATAAATGAGAAAGTATTTGTAGTTCATGGAGGTCTTTTCAGTGTGGATGGAGTGAAACTATCTGATATTAGAGCTATTGACCGGCTTTGTGAGCCACCTGAGGAAGGTATGCCGTATGTAATATATTTTGTTTCGTTTCCTGAAATTAAGTTCTTAATATTTGGATCAAATGGATCCTCTTGCTTTCTAATTATGTTGGCACCTATTTCTGTCTGCTCCTAATTGCCAATGCCTGTTGTTTCAGATTTCTGGAAGCCAATAATCTTAACTGTCTGTTGAGATCTGACTGGTCTGATGCACATTTGTTGGTTGCTTTTGCAGCATGGAAAACTAGCATGTTATTGTTGTTTGCCTCTGAGTGTGGATGTGGTACTTTATGTTCTTTTGTTCCCATGGGACTTAATGTGTCCCAGGAGCTGTCCGTGGATTAAAATCAATGTAGTTCGCATTACTGCTATTATTTTTGACCTTATAAGGCTTATCAGCATAGTTGCATGTTGATTACTTCTGTTTTCTTTGTATTTTTTCTTTTTTTCAGTCAATCAAGTATGAACTTTAGATGATTTTTTGTTGTGTCTGTGAACTACTATGAATTGCTTAACCTTCTTTTAGGCATCAGACTTGTAGCGGGTGATATATTACAAAGAAAAAGTGTGTGAAGAACTAGCTAATTTTTTTCCTATTTCTTTTGTATTGTGGTTAAGTAATAAAATTTAATTGCCAGTTACCTTAATTTTCATCCAGCCTTTTTTGGCATTGTCCTTATCCAGATAATTTTGTTCACTTACAATACTTTTCCTGGAAACTGGTATAGTAAAAGAAAGTGTTAACACAATTACATGGATCATCATTTTTGTAGCCTTAGTCTACTATTTTATGTTGTTTTAGCAAGGCATGCTTCAACTTTTTTCCGTTCCCTATCCTGTGCATACTATAATTATTAGTTTGTTCGATTAGATATTACTGGAAATCAGAATTGCACATGGATGTTTTGTGTCTCGGTGGGGTGGGTTAGTATAGCCTTTTCTCTTGTTGAGTTAAATTTTTTACAATATTTAATCATTACCTCTAGCACTTACACATATTCTTATATTTGATTTAATTTGCATCAGGGTTGATGTGTGAATTGCTGTGGAGTGATCCGCAACCTTTTCCTGGAAGAGGGCCCAGCAAGCGAGGTGTAGGCCTTTCTTTTGGTGCAGATATTACAAAGAAGTTTTTGCAGGAAAATAATCTAGGTAATCTTCTTCCAATATCATTACTTTCCATCTTTCTAGGTTGTTCTTTTCTGATGTTGTAAAATTACACAATCAACAGATTTAGTTGTGCGATCTCATGAAGTAAAGGATGAAGGTTATGAGATTGAGCATGATGGTAAACTCATTACTGTTTTCTCTGCTCCAAATTATTGTGATCAGGTAATTAAATCTGGTTGCTCTACACTAGGACTAGATCATACAAGTTGTGAAATTTGAACTTTGTTGACCACTTCTCGTCTTGTAAATGGTTAACATGTTATGGGCACATTCCATATTTTCAGGTGGGATGCTGTTAAGTTTGTGTTTTGACCTCTATTTGCATGGGTATGATTGCAGGCCCTGTTTGAGCTGAAATCATACTGTTGAGTTATTGTTCAAAAAAGCTTTTATCTGTTTCTAGAAACAACTTGGGGTTTTAAGTAGATAGATAGGGCAACAATAAAAATTGCATAAACTTTCCCCTACATTTATCATTATGAAACAACTTGTAGTAAAACTGAGAAAGCATCCCAAAGTGGGATAGGTCAGGTATAAGATAAATTCACTTATGAGCATGGTCTGGGTTTAAGGGGCATATGTACTCCAAAAAGATGCCAGGGGCTTTTTCTTGGGTCTCTGTCAACGGCCATTGCCGTTTTGGTGGTTGGTCCATCTGTTACTTTGTAGGTAATTTTAGGATTTTGAGTTGGAGAGGAGACATATCTGGTCATATTGATGAATCTCTAGTCATTACTTTTCTTTGTTTTGTGGTTTGCATCAATTTGTTCTCTCTTTTTCGAAGTCAAAGATTCCATTATTATATTTATAAAGCAGAGTACAATTGTCATTTATGCATCCCATTTTAATGCAATTTTGGGCATGCATAGTTATGGTGGTAATGTGATATTGCTTGATTGTTTCTTGTACTTTGAACTTCTCAGATGGGTAATAAGGGTGCTTTTATTCGATTTGAATCCCCCGAGTTGAAGCCAAACATTGTTACATTCTCAGCAGTGGTCAGATTTCTCTCTCTCTCTTTTCTTTTTTTGGTGTTTGTGTGTGTTGCTACTAGAATTTGGATTTGTATTTGACTTCACTCCGCAATTTGCAGCCTCACCCTGATGTAAAACCAATGGCATATGCAAACAACTTTCTACGTATGTTCCAATAGCTGCAACCGACCGCAGTTGCCAAATCTAATATTATTTTCTTCATAGGATAGCTCTTCTCCCAAATGCAGGTTGTTTAGATGGCAACTGAAGAAGAGCTGGCCAATGGCAAATTCATAAGTTTATGATATTCTTTGAGATCTTTTGTAAGAATTTTCACCATGTCTCATTTTAAATGTTTATCTTCTTAGCTAGGTTCTGGGAGCAAAAGACATGGATATTTGTGTCAATTGTAAAATGCATGACCTTTCCTCCGTTCTTCTCTAGTGATTTTTGTTCACGTTTGCTCTTTCACAAGTCAAATTTGTTTTTCCTTCTTCTGGGCTACGTCCATGCATACCTGGTTAGTCTGTATGAGAACCAGAAAGTTAAATAAGTTTTAAAGGTGTGGTATTAATTGTAAAATTTCATTTTTCTAAGTTGTAAAATTGTCATGTTTGATCATGCAATGGGTAAATTCCATTTTATATATTTTGTTGCAATTAATGTCAATGGGATTAATCGGGGTTAATATTACCTATGGTATTATAGTTATGATTCTTATAATGTTTATGGTATAAAAAATTCGATATTTACTAATATAATAATATAAATTATTATTTTTTATTAATAAAATAAAAGCTGCCGGACGTTTGCTAGTCCGGTCACTGTTATTGGTAACTGGTTCTACTCATTAAATCTTAAGAGACAAGATGATGTGGACGCCACTTGTAACTTTCCATCTTTGTAACTGTCACTATCTTGCTCTTTATCATTCACACTCCGTAACTCTAAAGAAGAGTGAAGGAACGTATAACCCTTACACATCATATCCACAATAGATAATTAATTGGAGAAAAGGTACAAGGTGTGGTTAGAGGAATACTTAAGCTTAAATTCTTTTGCTGGCAGTTGATAATCTTGCTCGATAACATCCTTATCACTTAGGTCTAGTTCAATTCACAACTCAAGATGTTTTGATATGGGTCCAAGCCCATCTAGTCAATTGAACGTGGTCAATCCGATTGGATTGATGCGATAAGATCCCATTATGTCCACCGACACATCTGACAATGCCTCTCCTTTATCACATCTTTTGACACACGTTGCCTATCCGTTATGGTTGGTCATCAACTGTGTCAGGCTACCATTATAGGTAATTGAGTGCTTAAAAAACCTAATGTTCATTATACACTATAAATAGCCCGATACTTAAAGACTTCAGGTAATACTTATTTTAAGACTTTCTATCTCTACATTCACTTTTTAAAAGTCTTATTAACTTAAGCATCAAAGTGCTTATCTCGATTCAATCGGACACTCTATCTTATAGGTCTCTACAAGTAGTCATATCTGATCGGATCTCCTAGTCTTCTCATTCTCTCTCTTCTTTACATATTTCTAGCAATATCATTTGGTATTTTTGTTGAAAGCAATGAGAAATTCGCTAGAACAATCAAGACACTTTAAATCCAGAACTGATAATCACTTAGATTATGATCATAGAAGACCTAGATCTATCACAAGGAGAAATGATGAAGATAACACTCCTCCTAGGTCCCCTATTTGTGAGAACCTCTTAAGGGCATTCAACAAGGAGCTCATAGCTCAACTAGATTCTACTCCTATGATGTAAGGACTCTAAATAGGCCCTAGTAGAATTTAAAGACATTAGCATGTTATTAATAATTTATTAAGTCTAGATAGAGGAATTAAAAATAAGATAATATCAAGTAGACTAATGGTTTATTATGAAAAGGTTAAAGAGAGTCATTTAATATTGTGAAATATAGGGGTGTTATTGAAAAGAAAATATAGTTAAAGGGGTCAATTTTTGATACAATTAAATATTGGGCCAATTGTAATAATATAATAAGTATTTTGGGATGTAATTAAAAGAAGATATAAAGGTTGGGGCCAATGTTGAAGAGAAAGTTTAAGTGGGGGTCAATTTATGATATGCAAATTGTGTGAGGATTTAAAGTGGATTTTGGTGGGTCCTTAATGATGTCACCTTCCACTTTAGTCTCCATGCAAGCCTTGTATTTAAAGAAGTACAGTTGGCCATACCATCAAGAAAAAGAAAAGAAAACATTTCTCTTCTATCTCTCAACCAAAAATCTGAAATTTAACTTCTCTCTTCGCTAATAAAATTGGTAAAAATATTCATCCTTTCTCTCTTGTAAATCCGGCCACTCATCTTAAGTAAAACCTCCTTAATTCAATCTGAATGCATAGATGGAAGGCTAGATTAAAGAGGCTTACAAGAGTATAAGAGAACTAAAAGATTGGAAGATAAAGGAAGAGGAAGAAATAGGAGGATTTTAAAGAAGATTTGAGTTGCATGTTCAGGTTTGGGAACTTAATCTTCTTACATGTGTTTTTCCTTGAGTGAAATATGTGATTACATTGTGACATGGTTGCATTTTGACAAGTAATTTGAAATAAAACATCAATCCTTTATGTTTAAATGGACATGCATGTAAGTTTTAAAATTCTGGGTTTGGGTTCACTTGACCTAGTTGCATTCTTTTGGTAATATCTTGAGTTATAGAAAAGATAATTAGATCATTCCAATTGTATTTTAAAATAGACTTCTATAAAAATATTTCATAAGAGAAATCACATTCTAATTCTGCTTCTAAATGGGCCATAACCTAGCTTGAAAATCGGATAAGTGTACAGTCCCATCCTCATGAATAGTCCTCAGTATTTGGACAATATCTTTCAATCTAGAAGTGATATTGAGATTATTCTTAAAGTTATGAAAACTAGAAACATATGGGAACAAAATTGTAGAAGTAACCTAGCTTTAATTCTGCCTCTAAATAATTTCTATGATTTATTGAAATTTAGGTGAACTGTAAATTCGGATTCTGGAACAGTTTGTAGAAAAATTGAGATTTCTGTGTGTAAAATGATCAGAATGGCATGAGGTTAATTCCTATGCAAATTGGAATCCTAAATTCACATTTTATATGAAGGAAGTATGACTTAAAAATGTATGCAAGCATGACAAATGTTTACTTGAAATTCGTAGGTACTGGATGTACTGTTAGGGAACAGACCTTAGTAAATTGGGCATAACTTTTGGTAGAATTGTCAAAATGCTACAAATTAAAATTCTAGTAACACTAGAGACATGGAAGTATAACTTTGATGAAGACATATGGGTCTAATTACTTTTTAATTTTATGCTAAAAATGTTTATATGTTGAAATAAAAACTGTTTCTGTTCTATGAACAGCCTATAGTTTTTCTTAAATATCTCAAACTATAGATAAGATATTAATGTGAATTTTGATGCTTTGGAAACTAGACACATAGGGGAATTAAGATTGTAGAAGATCATTTGGCCTAAAAATTACGTTTTCCAAATCATAAGTGGCTCACAAGTTGGGTCCAGAATGCTGCCTTGTGCAGAATTTTAATGTGTCTTACATTATGGTTTTTCTTATATAGTTAAGTTAAATATGTGTCTATATGAATAAACAATGAATTGGATATGGCATGTGATATGATTATTAACAAAGGTCTATATATATATATATATTCATATATGTACATAGGTAAAGATATATGATAAAGATATCAAATATTTATATGTGATCAAACTTATGTACATGCTTGTTATGTGCAATTATACTTTCATGTACATATTTTTAATGATGGAGAAAATGTTTATTTGATGCATGCATGTATACTATGAAGTTAAGAAATGCTTAAAGATAATAAATGAAGGTTTTTAATGTACGACTATCATATGATTACATGAATGTAATATATATATATAAATGTATATATATGTAAACGTCTAAATGATTATACACGATTTTTATTGATCTCTTGAAGATTACTATGATACTTATAGTTTGAAATGTCAATTTTACTTGTATAAAGAAGTAATGTGATTTGTAGAATATATGTGTGTGTCTATATATATATATATATATATATATATATATATATATATATAGAAGAAAAGAAGTAAAGTAAAACTTGGAGAAATTCAAGTGCCACAAGCTCCTATAGAGGATGAGTTGGAAGTGGGATCAAGTTCACAACCAGTTGTGGAATAAGAACCCATTACACAAGTACCCAGAAGGTCCGGTAAGGTAAGCCCTAGCCCCAATGCATTGTAATAAAACACTTTAATTAATAAAATGAGGCATTTGTTTTATCTATTGTATTCCTGTGCATATCAATTGATAGAACTATCCAAGAATGTTGTTTCAGTTTAAGTTATCATGTGTAAGGCACATGGTTGTAAGACCTTGAAACAATAGAGACTTCATTCTAAATATCCCTAGTCAGTCATTGTTATAGGAATAACAAATGAATTAAGACTAGTATGCTCTCTCTGATATTATGAGTTCTGTCTTACGGATCATTAGGACAAGAGTGTCAATAAGAGATCATAGATACATGTTAAAGAACATGGTATCTGGATACGATCCGCTCATGAGAACACTACATGGTACAAGTCATAAATGTTTCTCATATGCAAGTTTTGTATCGGAGTTCTTAGACCTAAAATCTCTATGAAACTCTTTATGAATTGCTGTGTACTTTGACATACACCTAACGTGCTCGTAACAGAGTGACAAGTACGGGTATGATTGGGTATGCATTGATTCATGTTAGAGAGCATGAGAGAAGTGAAGGGATTACCCCTCTCAATAAGAGAGAAAATATCATCGGCCATTTGATCAGTGAACTGAGAAGTGTATGGCCATACCAAGATGAAATAATGAGTAATCATTATTTATTTGAGAGTTCAGTGTCACTGGAATAACAAGAAAGGAATTAATTTATATAAGGGTGACTAGTTCCATGCCTTATATTAATTCTGATATTTTTGGGTAAGGGACTATGCAAAATTACATTAGGTCACTAAATGCCGTATGCATTTTCATTTATTTTGGAATGCTATAATATCTTGCTAGAAAATATATATAGCCTTTGAATTAATTTATTAATTCATTGCCAACATTAAATGGACCTATAGGATCGCACACAAAGCATTGGGCTTAAAATATTTGAATAAAGTATTGGGCATTAATTTGGGCTTTTAATTAAAGTCAAATTAATGTATGTAATGGGTTTTAAAATTGCTATTGGACCTTGGTCCATGAGAGAGAAAAATTCAGCCCACTAGGTTTAATTTCAATTAATTAAAGGGCTATGCCCAATTGGGACTAGTGCTAGTGGGAGATTGTTAGTGTAAGCCCTAGCCCCAATGCATTGTAATAAAATACTTTAAT
Source organism: Excoecaria agallocha (assembly GCA_037975025.1). Classification (NCBI taxonomy): domain Eukaryota; kingdom Viridiplantae; phylum Streptophyta; class Magnoliopsida; order Malpighiales; family Euphorbiaceae; genus Excoecaria; species Excoecaria agallocha. The sequence goes on from CM075816.1 coordinate 33,748,707, forward strand.
TAATAAAATGAGGCATTTGTTTTATCTATTGTATTCCTGTGCATATCAATTGATAGAACTATCCAAGAATGTTGTTTCAGTTTAAGTTATCATGTGTAAGGCACATGGTTGTAAGACCTTGAAACAATAGAGACTTCATTCTAAATATCCCTAGTCAGTCATTGTTATAGGAATAACAAATGAATTAAGACTAGTATGCTCTCTCTGATATTATGAGTTCTGTCTTACGGATCATTAGGACAAGAGTGTCAATAAGAGATCATAGATACATGTTAAAGAACATGGTATCTGGATACGATCCGCTCATGAGAACACTACATGGTACAAGTCATAAATGTTTCTCATATGCAAGTTTTGTATCGGAGTTCTTAGACCTAAAATCTCTATGAAACTCTTTATGAATTGCTGTGTACTTTGACATACACCTAACGTGCTCGTAACAGAGTGACAAGTACGGGTATGATTGGGTATGCATTGATTCATGTTAGAGAGCATGAGAGAAGTGAAGGGATTACCCCTCTCAATAAGAGAGAAAATATCATCGGCCATTTGATCAGTGAACTGAGAAGTGTATGGCCATACCAAGATGAAATAATGAGTAATCATTATTTATTTGAGAGTTCAGTGTCACTGGAATAACAAGAAAGGAATTAATTTATATAAGGGTGACTAGTTCCATGCCTTATATTAATTCTGATATTTTTGGGTAAGGGACTATGCAAAATTACATTAGGTCACTAAATGCCGTATGCATTTTCATTTATTTTGGAATGCTATAATATCTTGCTAGAGAATATATATAGCCTTTGAATTAATTTATTAATTCATTGCCAACATTAAATGGACCTATAGGATCGCACACAAAGCATTGGGCTTAAAATATTTGAATAAAGTATTGGGCATTAATTTGGGCTTTTAATTAAAGTCAAATTAATGTATGTAATGGGTTTTAAAATTGCTATTGGACCTTGGTCCATGAGAGAGAAAAATTCAGCCCACTAGATTTAATTTCAATTAATTAATTATCTTGTATTAATTAAGTTAATTTAGTATTAAATCCTAATTATATTTAAATCAAATTAAAGTACTTAATTAAGGGATGTCTTAGCCGAAATTCCAAGATAAATATTGAAGGAATTTCGGCACATGTAAATTTCTTTATTAAGTGATATTATTTGATTAAATGTCTTATGTGTTTATCTTGGATTAAATCAAAAGAATTTGCATCAATAAATATCTCTTATTTTAAAGAAGTGATAAAGGCTGAAATTAATTATCTCTAAGTAGTTGATTTTAGATTTATCACTTAAAAAATAAAATGATATATATTGAATGAGAGAGAAAAGAAAAACCCTAGTTTTTCTTTGGTTTTTGCGTGAAAACCTTCTCTCCCTCACAGAATTTTCTCTTGGCCGAAATACACAAGGAGAAGGATTCTTTCTTGGTTTCTTGTGTTCTTGGGCATTAATAGCACCTAAAAGAAGTACAAGATCAAGTCTTGTAGCTTCAAACAATTGCCATTACACAATACTTTAAAAGAGAGCTAGCAATCTCTATTTTAAGCCATCTTTGCAAGTGTGTGTGTGAGAATAGAGGGAGTGGTGTAATAGGCTGTTCTTTGGCATTGGTGATCAAGATCTAAGGCGGAAAAATTCATCTTAGTTACTGGTCATTACCAAAACCAAATATTGAATTGCATCTAAAGTTGTAAGTTTTACAACCCTAAAATTGCATGTTTCGTTTCTTGCTTTGGAATTGTATGGTATGTATGATAAAATTTTTGTTTTTCCGCTGTGTTATCATCACCATCATACCATGTCATATTCCATCAGGGCCTGGGCCAAAGCCCAATGGACTAAATCCTCTTATTGAATAAGTTTTCTTAAAAGCCCAAAACACAAACTAGTTAGATTTGTGCCATAAATCCACTCTAGTATAATTTCCAATTTTGCCATTTTTAATTTTATGTCATTTAGCCCATAAACATTAAAAATGCATGTAATATGTACCAACATGAATTAAAACATATAATTATGAAGAACATATAAATATACACGACATTCATGAAAAACAAATAAACAACAATGAATTAGTTATTTAATGCTTATATGATGCCACAAAAATGCACAAACACTTAAATCAATTTTATGAGTCATTTAATCATTTAAATAAGGTCATAAACATTGAGTTAATGTTCTGTAACATTTTGATCTAAATGTGTTTATACCATTTTAATCAAACCAAAACAAAAATTGTTGATTAAACATGTAACAAACACAAACTAGTCATAGTTTTAAGCGATTTTAAAATCAATTAATTAAATTGTCATGGACCAGAATTAAAACCAAATTTAAAATATGTCCAGACCTGATAATTAATCTTTAAAAATCACTTACAAACATGCCAAAATCATTTTACATTTAATTTTGAAAACTAGTTGTTAAACTAGCAATTTTCATGCCAATTAGCACCTAGTTTCGTTATTAACATGTACCATCAGGTATAAATAATAAAATCCAACAATTACCAGCCCTAATAACATCTTAGGACAGTATATTAACATGTCATATTAATTATAATACCTAACTAATCAATTAAAATCGTTTTTACACCAAAACAATGCAAAAAACTCAAAACAGAAAATTTCAGCATTGCATGTATTTATAAAAACGATTTTTGATTAAATAATTCATGCATCTAAAGAACTAAAATAAGCATGTTTAGGCTCTGATACCATTGATGGAATATGACATGATATGATGGTGATCATAACACAGCGAAAAAACAAAATTTGATTTTTCACTTCTTTAAGGTTGTTATTACTACCCAAGATCACAAGAGAATGAGGAACAATCCTTTCTCCTTGTGAAAAATTGGCCAAAATAAAATTGTGAGAGAGAGTTACTATTCACGTCACACAAAAAATTAGATTTTTTTTCTCTCATCCAATATATATATTATCTTATTTATTAAGTGATAAATCTCAAATATACTACCTTAGGATAATTAATATTAGCTAAAGATAATTAATATTTGCCTTTATCACTTAATTAAAATAAGTAATATTTATTGATAAAAACTCTTTTAATTTATCCAAGATAAAAACAAAAGACACATTAATCAAATTAACCACTTAATTAAATAGGAATATACAAGACATAGTAATCAAATAAACTACTTAATTAATATAAAGGATATGCCGAAATTCCTTGATTTCTCTCTAGGAATTTCGGCCAATAGTATTCCTATTTAAGTGATTTATTTGATCATAATTCTTTTAGGCTTTAAAACTCAATTAGTTAAATTAATACAAGACATTTAATTAATTGAAATTAAACCTTATGGGCTGAATTTCTCTCTCTCATGGGCCAAGGTCCAATAACAATCTAATAATCCATTACACACATTAATTTGACTTTAATTAAATGCCCAAATTAATGCCCAATACTTAATTTAAATATTTTAATCTCAATGCTTTATGTGCGATCCTATAGGTCCATTTAATGTTGGCAATGAATTAATAAATTAATTCAAAGGCTATAAATATTCTCTAACAAGATATTATAGCATTCCAAATTAAATGAAAATGCATATGATATTTTGTGACCTAATGTAATTTTGCATAGTCCCTTACCCAAAAATATCAAAATTAATATAAGGCATGAAACTAGTCACCCTTATATAAATTAATTCCTTTCTTGATATTCCAGTGACACTGAACTCTCAGATAAATAATGATTACTCATTATTTCATCTCGGTATAGCCATACACTTCTCAGTTCACTGATCAAGTGGCCGATGATATTTTCTCTCTTATTGAGAGGGGTAATCCCTTCACTTCTCCCATGCTCTCTAACATGAATCAATGTATACCCAAGCATACCCATACTTGTTACTCTGTTACGAGCACGTTAGGTGTATGTCAAAGTATACAGTAATACATAAAGAGTTTTATAGAGATTTTAGGTCTAAGAACTCCAATGCAAAACTTGCATATGAGAAACACTTATGACTTATACCATGTGGTGTTCTCATAAATGGATTGAATCCAGATACCATGTTCTAAACATGTATCTATGATCTCTAATTGACACTCTTGTCCTTATGATCCGTAAGACAGAACTCAACTTATCATAGAGAGCATACTAGTCTTAATTCATTGTTATTCCCATAACAATGACTAACTAGGGATATTTAGAATGATGTCTCTTTTGTTTCAAGGTCTTACAACTATGTGCTTCACACATGATAACTTAAACTAAAACAACATTCTTGGATAGTTCTATCAATTGATATGCACAGGAATACAAAAGATAAAACAAATGCCTCATTTATTAACTCAAATGTTTTATTACAATCTATTGGGGCTAGGGCTTACACTAACATTCCCCACTAAGCTTTATAGCTTAGCACGGGTTTTTATCCGTGTAGGTTTTCAAGGATAGGATCTCTTCTTAGGGTTGATATCTACAGCAGGTTGGCCAACACAAGTCTCAGAAGATTGAAAAGTAGAGTCTTCTTTTTGTTCTTTTAATTTGTGGATATGGAAATTTTTAATTATTTTGGAATTTTTGTATATGTACAAACATTATGTTTGAGAAAACATTGTAATGTATTAAGGACTCTTATATAATTAAGGTATTTCTCCTAAGTTCACGGGATATGGTTTTAATTTCTTCTATAAGTTATTTAATAAGAAATGTTTTCAGCTTGAAAACATAGCAAATTATGTCTTTTGATACAAGTTATAGTGGTAATAGCTAAGTATAGAATATGGGTGTTACATGTGACCATAAAGGATTTAAAAGCAACCCTTAGGGATTTTGGCAAAAGTATTATACAGTCTGTCATAAAAGGTAAACAACCTCAAATCTCAATGAGAGAATTAGAAGGTGAAAGTGTAAGAAGGGATGAACAGTACAGGAACAAAGGGATAGTAATCAAGGAGCAAAATCAGGAAAATAGCTCCAGAACGCAATTTGAGATGCATGAGGTGGATAGAAGGAGTAAGGGAAAGGAAAAGGTATCTTTATCAAGTAAAAGTTATGCCTATAAGAATGGTCCAACTTATACTCCAAGGCGATCCCCATCACCCTTTCCCAACCTAAGAGATGACTTAAGATATATGTGTTTTCCTAAAAGAAGATTGACTAAAAAAGCCAAGGAAAAGTTGACAACCTTATGAATGATCAGAACGAGGAGTGGTTCCTGCAATAAATCAAAAAATTTGGTCTTGGACATCCTAAGAAGTCGATATTCGATGGCAATATTGTCTTGCCATTCAGCCAAGAGATCCGAGAAGCTGAATTGCCAAACAAATTCAAAGAGGTCAAAATGCCCAAGTACAGTGGTTAATTTGATCCCAAATGCCATATTTCTGAATATCTAACACAAATACAAATGTATTCTTTTAATGACTGAATTTTTTTATCAAGTATTCCCCACAACATTAGCAGGAGAAGCTTTGGTTTGGTTTAATGACCTTTTTCCAAAATCAATTCATTGGTTTAGACAACTTTGTGATTTGTTCACAATAAGGTTCATTGTATAGATTCAAACTCCTAAGACTATTAATGATCTGTGCAACTTAGTACAAGGACCGGATGAAACTCTAAGGAGCTACATCGACAGATTCCAAAGCCTAGCATTTGAAATAAGGAATTTACATCCAGAAGTAGTTATAAATGCCCTGGCACGAAGCATAACAAGTGTCTAGCTATTTGAATCTATTAAAACTTGGCCACTAACAGACTTTACTAATCTAATGGATAGAGCCAATTAGTATATTCAGATGGATGATGCTTTGGGGGCTAATGCAAATGGTGGTACAAAGGATGTAGCCTTATAGATGGGGAAATTTAAAGACAAGAAACCCTGAAAGAGCTAGTACCTTAAAAAGCTCAGAAAAAAGAGAAAAAATTAAGCTTGCTAGGTCTGATCGCCATGTTAATAATTTGGTTCACACTTATACTCCGCTTAATTCTTCTCTTGTTAAGGTCCTAATGTGGATCAAAGAAAACCACAATAAAGTGAATTGGTCGAAGAAAATATCCGATCGGACATGTATTCGGGAAGATAAGAGCAAGTATTGTGAATTTCATAGGGATGTTGGGCACATTATCGACAATTATAACACCCTAATAAAGAAATTAAGAGACAACTGTAGAAAGGATCTCTAAAAAGATTTGTAAGCCCAATGTCAAAAGGCTCATACAAACCACTACCTCAGGTGAAAAATAGATCGAATTCTAATAAAGATGAGGAAAGAAGGAAACCTAGAGATGTTGGTCAGCAAAAATTAAGGTTAGAGGTCATTAATATGATTGTAAGAGGCTCATCTTATGGGGAACATTTCTTAAAGAGAAAGAAGGGGAAAGGCATGTACGTTTTAGCAAAATCTGAGAAGTTACCCCCGATTTCTATCTCCCATAAAGATGCTAGTGATTTAATGTTTCCTTATGAAGATGCCTTAGTAGTTCCAAGCTGCAATCAATAATTTCCTTGTCAAAAAAATTTGGTGGACAATGGGAATGTAGTGAATGTCCTTATCATAAAACCTTTCAGAAAAATGAACCTGTCGATCAAAGAGTTAAAGCCTATTACCACCCCACTTCTCGAACTTGGCAATGCCATTGTCCTAGTGGTCGGATCGGTATAACTTTTTGTAAAGCTAGGAGATGAAGCAGTGATGTATATGTGAAAAACCACATTTATGGTGATGGATATACAATTTGCATGTAATGTAATTATTGAAAGACTGCTATTGTTCAAAGTAGAGCCGTTACCAAAATTGTTAGTGTAAGCCTTAGCCCCAATACATTGTTATAAAACATTTAAGTTAATAAATAAGGCATTTATTTTATCTATTGTATTCCTGTGCATATCAATTGATAAAACTATCCAAGAATATTGTTTCAGTTTAAGTTATCATGTGTGAGGCACATGGTTGTAAGACCTTGAAACAATTGAGACTTCATTCTAAATATCCCTAGTCAGTCATAGTTATGGGAATAACAAATGAATTAAGACTAGTATGGTCTCTCTGATAAGTTGAGTTCTGTCTTACGGATCATAAGGACTAGAGTATAAATTAGAGATCATAGATACATGTTTAGAACATGGTATCTGGATTTGATCTGTTCATGAGAACATTACATGGTACAAGTCATAAGTGTTTCTCATGTGCAAGTTTTGCATCGGAGTTCTTAGACTCGAAATCTCTATGAAACTCTTTTTGAATTACTGTGTACTTTGACATACACCTAACGTACTCGTAACAGGGTGACAAGTATGGGTATGATTGGGCATGCACTAATTCATGTTAGAGAGCATGAGGGAAGTGAAGGGATTACCCCTCTCAATAAGAGAGAAAATATCATCGACCACTTGAGCAATGAACTGAGAAGTGTATGGTCATATCGAGATGAAATAAAAAGAAATCATTATTTATCTGAGAGTTCAGTGTCACTGGAATATCAAGAAAAGAATTAGTATATATAAGGATGACTAGTTCTATGCCTTATATTAATTTTGATATTTATGGGTAAGGGACTATGCAAAATTGCATTAGGTCACTAAATGTCATTTGCATTTTCATTTAATTTGGAATGTTATAATATCTTGCTAGAGAATGTATGTATCATTTGAATTAATTTATTAATTCATTGCCAATATTAAATGGACCTATAGGATTGCACACAAAGCATTGGGCTTAAAATATTTAAATAGTATATTGGGCATTAATTTAGGCTTTTATTTAAAGTCAAATTAATGTATATAATGGGTATTAAAATTGCTAATTGGACCACAAATGCAGCAGAGCTGGACTGATTCTCGTAAACAGTTTTTTACCTTAAACAACTACAGTAGAGCTGGACTGATTCTCGTAAATAGTTTTTTACCTTAAACAACAAGCTATTTAAGGCAAATCTGTTAATCCGTTTTTTTTTGCCTTAAACAACTAGCGGTTTAAGGCAAATCTATTAAACAGTTGGTCCATGAGAGAGATATTCGGCATGTGCTGGGTTTATTTCAATTAATTAATTATCTATGTATAATTAAGGTAATTGAGTTTAAATCCTAAATAGTATATGAATCAATTAGAAACACTTAAATAAAGATTGTTATGGCCGAAATTCAAGCTAGTTTTCTAGTTGAATTCGGCACATGTTAAATCCTAAACAAGTGATGCATTTTAATTAAATGACTAATGCCATTTGAATTTGAATCCTAAAAGAGTTTGAATTAATTTAAATCACTTAATTAGAAAGTGATGGAGGCTGAAAAATATTTCTTATTCCAAGGGGATTTCGGCATTCACATTTTTCTTAAATGAATGATATAAATTAATTAATTCTATTTTTTTACCTAGGAGACTATTGATCTCTCTAGTGCTGCCACTCTAAAGAGAAAGAATTCTTTCTTCATCTCTCGTGTTCTTGGGCAACAATAGCAACTAAAAAAAAGAATAAGATTAGATCTTGTGGCTTCAAACCATTCCCCTTGCCGAATACACAAACATAGAGCTAACACTCTCTGTTTTAAATCATCTTTATGAGTGTGTGTGTGAGCATAGAGTGGTGTGGCATAAAGGCTGCTCCTTTGGCTTTGGTGATCAAGATCTAAGGTATATAAGTCCATCTTATATGCTGGTCATCTTCAAAATCAAGTTTTGAAGTGCATCCAAACTTGTAAGTTTTCAAAAACCCTAAAATTGCATGTTTCGATTCTTTGTTGTATATTGCATGGCATGTATGATCTAAATTTTTAATTTTTTCGCTGCATGATCATCATGTATATGCCATGTGATATCCCATCAGTGGTATCAGAGCCTAAACATGCTTATTTTAGTGCTTTAGATGCATTAAATCTTGATTTAAAATCGTTCTTACATTCATGGGCCCTGGGTTTTTGTAATTAAATATGGTCTGTGTGCCATTATGGATTATTGTAAAATTTTCATTTATTTCTTATTATAGAATTTATTGAAGACTTTGTAAATCAAAACGAAGCCCATTGGAGTGGAGAATCCCAACTCGAAGTTTCTTATGTAATAGTATAGAATCTTAGTTGTAGGTTTTTGGGCCCATATTTGTCACGCTTTACTTTATGTAATTATATATATATGCATGCTATGAATGGATGACAAAGCGTATGCCATGTAAGCCATAATAAAATGAATCCCTAAAATAGTAAGTCACAAATTTGCCTTCCTAATTCGAAACATGTCAAGGCATCGATCATTGGTCACGTAGACTAGGAGTCCTAGATGCACCCGATTATCTTTGTGAGGCATGGGTTGTGGATGTAGGTTGGACTTAACATGGAAAGGGATGCCCGAACCTAGGCAACTAATTAATGGATTTGTGCTATAACATCTTAAGATATTAGCCCATTTGATCCAAGAGTCATGTACGAGACATGATTGGAGTTTTCCTACCTAAGTAACTTAACTTTTTAGGTGTACAAGCTCAGCTTGACTAATAAGTTGTTGTGAAAAGTGGATCTTGGCCCACATTAAATCACTAACGTGAATTATTTAAAGGGATATTAATTTGGTTTGTGTGATTATAATAAGACCTCATTTTATCTTGCTAAGTTTTATTATTGTAGATTGAAAAATGGCATCTTCAAACAACAACTTTTCATTGCGATCGGTCTTAGAAAAAGACAAATTGAATGGCGCCAATTTCATAGACTGGTCTCAAAACTTGAGAATAGCTCTCAAGCAAGAGAAGAAGTCGTATGTTTTGGATGCACCCTTGCCCGAGGAACCTGTTAGGAATGCCTCTACAGTTCAAAAGGAAACTTTTGAGACTAAAAAGAGCGACTCCGATGATGTGACCTATCTAATGCTAGCCACTATGGTGCCCGATTTGTAAAAGCAATTCATGGCCTATGCAATCATGGTGCACCTCAAGGAGATGTTCCAAGAACAAGCTCATCACGAGAGGTTCATGACAACAAAGGCCTTGATTTCTTGTAAGATGGTTGCGGGTACTCCTGTTAGTACCCATATACTCAAGATGAAAGGGTATCTTGATACTCTTGAGAAGCTTGAGGTTCAGGTACCAAACGAATTGGCCATTGATCTGATTTTAGGTTCATTAACTGATGATTATGATCCATTTATCATGAATTATAATATGCATGCAATGAACAAGACAATCATCGAGCTTCATGGGATGCTTAAGAATGCTAAAGAGAACATTCAGAAGACTAATCCCGTACTTATGGTTCAAGGGGGCATTAAGAAGGGACCTGCTAAGGGAAAGGGGAAGGGAAAGGCAAAACCCAAGAATGACCTAGCTCGGCCTAAGTCAGGTGGGAGTGCACCTCAGGCCTAACCCAAGCCCAAGGCGCAAAAGCTCAAGGAGAGTGAGAGCACATGCTTCCATTGCAACAAGTTAGGACATTGGAGGAAGAATTGCGCTCTCTTTAAGGAAGAACAAAAGAAGAATGGAGCCAAGGCATCCAGTTCTGGTATTTTTGTTGTTGAAATTAACCTTTCTATTTCTACCACTTGGGTATTGGATACCGGTTGTGATTCTCACATTTGTTCAAATGTGCAGGGGATAAGAAATAGGCGGTTACTTGGAAAGAATGAAGTAGACCTCCGTGTGAGGAATGGAGCACGAGTTGTGGCCATGGAGATAGGCGACTATCGTCTCACTTTACCTTTCAGACTTTGTTTAGATTTAAAAAATTGCTATTATGTGCCTACTATGAGCAGAACATTATTTTAGTTTCTTGTTTGGATATGGATCGATTTGACTTTGTTATTAATAATGGCAATATTCATATTCGTCGCCAAGGCATTTTATATAGCAATGCTATGTTACAAAATGGCCTTTATATCATTGATCTACAAAAAAAGAGTCCATATATAACATTAATACAAAGAGGAATAAATCAAATGAATTGAACCCTAATTACTTCTAGCATTGTTGTTAGGACATGCAAATGAAAAACACATTTCAAGACTCCATAAATCTGGAATGCTTGGGTCATTCGACCTAGAATCTTATGACACATGCGAGCCATGTTTGCATGGAAAGATGACAAAGAGTCCTTTTAACAAGAAAAGTGAGAGGACTAGTGACTTATTGGAATTAATACACACCGATGTATGTGGACCATTAAGTACACAAGCTAGAGGTGGTTTTAGCTACTTCGTAACATTCACAGATGACTTCAGTAGATATGGCTATGTCTATCTAATAAAGTACAAGTCTGAAACTTTTAAAAAATTCAAAGAGTTTAAGAACGAAGTGGAAAACCAACTTGGCAAAAGTATAAAAGCCATTCGATCAGATCGAGGTGGCGAATACTTAAGCTAAGAATTTGACGGTTATATGAAGGAGTGTGGAATTATTTCACAGCTCACTCCTCCCTGAACACCACAATGGAATGGTATGTCCGAAAGGAGAAATCAAACTCTATTGGATAAGGTTCAATCAATGATGACCCAAGCTAATCTTCCTGTCTCTTTTTAGGGTTATGCATTAGAAACTATTACGTTTCTACTGAACCGTACTCCAACTAAAGCAGTTGAAATGACATCATACGAGGTATGGACTGGAAAAAAACCCAATATGTCATTTCTCAGGATTTGGGACTGTGAAGCACATGTTAAGAAATTAACATAATCTGCTATCTGCTTATTTATGGGTTATCCCAAAGAAACAATGGGATACTACTTTTACTCTCAAGCCGAGAACAAAGTGTTTGTTGCTCGCAAGGCTGTTTTCTTGGAAAAGGAATTCCTTCTCAAGAAAGACAGTAAGAGTAAAGTAGAACTTGGAGAATTTCAAGTGCCACAAACTCCTGTAAAGGATGAGTTGGAAATGGGATCAAGTTCACAACTAGTTATGGAACAAGAATCCATTGCACAAGAACCTAGAAGGTTCGGGTAGGGTACGTTGGGAGATTGAGAGATACAGATTTCTAATCACCAATAGGGACACTATTGAGCTAGTGGATCGTGAGGATCCAACTACCTACTGAAAAGCTATGGAGAGCCCTGACTCAAAAAATTGGCTTAAAGCAATGAAATCCGAGATACAATCAATGTACGATAACCAGGTTTGGACCATGGTTGATCCACCTGAAGGTGCTAAGGTAATTGAATGCAAGTGGCTATTTAAACTCAAAGCTGACAAGACCTACAAAGGTAGACTAGTAGCAAAAGGTTTTCGGAAAACTCATGGTGTAGACTATGATAAGACCTTTTCGCCTGTAGTCATGCTCAAGTCCATTAGGATCTTGCTTGCCATAGGTGCATATCATGACTATGAGATATGATAAATAGATGTCGAAACTGCTTTCCTCAATGGAAATCTACTTGAGGATGTGTATATGACACAACCTGAGGGTTTTGTCAATCCCAATCATCCTAAGAAGGTTTGCAAGCTTCAAAAATCTATTTATGGATTAAAGCAAGCATCCTGAAGTCGGAATCTCCATTTTGATGAAGCTGTTAAAGAATTTGACTTCATCAAGAAAGAAGATGAGCCTTGTGTGTACAAGAAGGTTAGTGGGAGCGTAATATTATTCCTGGTCCTATATGTGGACGACATCCTTATCATTGGGAATGACATTCTAATATTGCAAAAGGTTAAGCAATGGTTGGGCAAGTGTTTCTCAATCAAAGACTTACGTGAAGCTGAGACAATACTTGGTATTCGGATCTATAGAGATAGATCAAATTGACTTTTGGGACTAAGTCAAGAAAAGTACATAGACAAAGTACTAAAGCGTTTTAGTATGGGAGGCTCAAAGAAAAGGTACATACCTTTGGCTTTGGGAGTTCCTTTGACTAACGAATAATATCCTAAAACCAAAGAGTAGAGGGATAACATGAGTAGAATCCCATATGCATCTGCTATTGGATCTATCATGTAACACCCGGTAGTAGGACATTGGTCCGAATACTGGTGTCACACTACATTGCGGTAGTCCATAAATTATTATTAAATTATCCATCGGTAGCATTCAATATTTTAACCATTAAGTCGTGGGTCCCACATTTTAAAATATCTTATTAATTAATCTATAAAAATTCGGGCAGCATAACGGTTGAAACCCAAATTCTGCCTTCCTGCAATAGTCACAAAACACTCCCAAAATGTTCACAATATCCAACCCAACCTCCACAATTTAAATATATACTCCACAAGATCAGCCAAATATAGAACAACAGTCATTTCCAATAATTTTATATATAACCATACATATATACAGTACATAACATATGTGTAAGTCCAAAACTATATACATCCAAAAACTAGCCATGTTGTCCTACAAGGCAACATCTATATGTACAGTTTACACAAAACTACAAAAATGTTGGATCCTTCTAACACGATTTTCTTCCAGCACGAACTCAGTCTCTATCTCCTGCGTGCAGTACAAAACCACACGCTAAGTACAAAAGTACTTAGTTGTGAACATAAACTTGAAACCCCAGAATTTCACTACAGTTCATTCACATATTCTTCATAGTTGTATTTCATTATAATACAAAAAATTTTCTATTAACTTCTAAATTTTACTTTTATTGATAAAATTACTATTTTATCCTTGCTTGAGAAATTCGTTCTCAATTATAGTTTTTCAAGTTTTATTCTCAAAATTTTATCACTTTAACTTGAATTTTTCACTATAGGGATAAATTTTTACTTTAGTCCCTAAAGTTTCAAAAATGCACTTTTGTCCTAATTTCCTTTTTTATCAGTTCTTTTAGGCTTTTATCCTTATTTTTCAGTAAACTTTTGTCTAAATAGTAATTTATTCTTGCTTTTCAAGTTTTACATTTTTACTCATACAATATCTTTAGTCAATACAGTATTTTAATACTATTGCTCATACAATATCTTTTTATGCTTTAGTCGATATAATATTTTAATTCTCTCGCTCATACAATATCTTTTTATGTTTTAGTCAATACAGTATTTTAATTCTTTTGCTCATACAGTATCTTTTTATGCTTTAGTCAATACAGTATTTTAATTCTCTTGCTCATATAGTATCTTTTTATTCTTTAGTCAATACAGTATTTTAATTCTCTTGCCCCTAGTATAGCATGGAAATATATCACTAATTAGGATGAGCGAAACACGGACCCTATAGGTCCCAGTACTCCGGTAGTATCAATTACACACATATTATTATTATTTTTCCTTTCTTTCTTTTTCATTTTCCCCAAACACTCTAATATAGATGTGGAACCATATCAAGGTTACCACTATGCAAGTCGCCATGACTTGCTACCGCGGTTACAGAAATGTCCCTATGGCTAGCCATGTACATCCTAATTTCTGATTTTACACATAATACTAAGGGCAAAATACAATTACAATTTAATACAATTTACAATAATGCATCATTACCGATTCATGGTAATAGTTAGTCTACATTATTAAAAACAGTCTCAGTATTTCAAATATACCAGTTTTTCAATTAAAATCATACAATTCAATTACCATTATTTTATTTATTTATTTATTTTATTTATTACTTTCTTTTTCAATACATGCTCCTTACATGTCATATCAATTAATTATATTCTATTTTGCATTTATTCTGATTTATATCTCAAAATTTCACAAATTTTCTTAATGTCCCTATTCGGTTACCTTATTCCAATTTTCTTATAAATTATATTTTCTACTCAAATTAATCACACTAAACATAAAATCATCTATTTTTCATTTATTTTAATTTAATTCGGAAAATTTCATTTTAGTCCCTAAATTTTTTTTATAACCAAAATTTTTCCTAAAATTAAACTTGTCTAAATTTTAATTAAATACCATAATTTCACTAATTTATCTTCTAATTGCACAATTCTAAGTCCAATTTTATAATTAATTCGTAATTAATAATTAACCTAAATTTTTTTCTAATTATATATACAACATATATATTGTGAAATTAAAGGATTTTAAATTATTCACTTACAAAATCACTCAACAACTTTGTCTTTCCCCTTATTTTTGGTTGGTTTGCTTCCCTCTCCTTGCTTTTCAATTGGCAGCAATTTTATGGCCAAAATCACCATAGATTAAGTCAAATTTTTGCTCAAATAATACTCACAATACTATAATTAACACTTAATTACTCTAATTAACAAATAAAACTAAATTTTCCCCAACTCACCAATTAACCACTTGAAGAATTAGACTTTATTCACCTTCTTTCACCACCCAAAGCAACCAAAGGTGAAGGGAAGCAAGATAAAAAAATTTAATTTTAGATGAGGGTTGAGAAATTTTGTGAATTTAACTTAGAAAACAAAGAAATGGAGGAGGAGAAGAAACAAAGGCAACGGCAGCAAAGGAGAAGAGAAATAGCCGGCCAACCAAAGAGATAAATATCTCTTAATTTCACATTAATTGGCTACCCACTTTAGGACAAAAATAATAAAGTCCTAAGTGGATCTAATGCCACATGTCACCATTTAATTGGCCAATACACTTTTAGTTGTCAATTTTTGATAAAAATTATACTAAAAATTTCTAAAAATGTTAATTAGGCCATGCTTAAAATTTTGGATCAATCCGAGGTCGTTTCGATATCAAACTAGCCCTGAATGTAAATTTTAATCAATCCGAAAGCTAAATTTTCAAAGTCTTCAAAAAAATTCATTTTATCATTCCAAAAATTCATATACATAATTTCTAGTCAATTGGTGCAATCGAAATAATTTTATGAAGTCCAAGGAATATTTTTAAGCCAGTCAAAGTTTCCAGTCAACTATATCGGTTCAGTTAATTATTTTATTTTTCCCTTTTTGGAGACCTATTTGACCTCAATTTTAGCTCAAATTATAACACCAGATTAGTTATGAATAATACTTTCCAATGGTGAAGAAAAAAATTTTATGGACCGGGTGGGCCCCGGGTGGCACTATTCACCTCGGAAAGTACTATTCACGTGATCGGAAATTCTTAGGGTGTTACATATCATGTACGCTATGTTATGTACTAGGTTGGATGTTGCTCATACATTGAGTATAACCAATAGATTTCAGCAAGACCTTGGTGAAAAGTACTGGTCTGTTGTAAAGGGGATTCTAAAGTACCTGCGAAGGATTAAGGATCACTTATTGGTGTATGGTGGTTAAGAAGAGCTCGTCATACAAGGTTATGGATGCTGCTTTTCAGACCAGCACTCAGGACTCAAGATTGCAATCTGGTTTTATTTTTATTTTGAGCGATGGAACTGTCAGCTGGAGAAGCTCAAAGCAAGAGACCTTTGCCAACTCAACTAGAGAATCTGAGTATATTGCAGCGAGTGAGGCTGCAAAGGAGGCTATTTAGATTAGAAATTTCATTTCTAGATTAGGAGTGGTCCTAAGCATCCTAGATCCATTAGAAATTTTATGTGACAACAACGGGGCCATCGTATAGGCAAAAGAGCCTTGGTCACACCGGAAATCCAAACACATACTCAGGAGGTACCACCTGATCAGAGAGATCATTGATCGTGCGAATGTCAAGATTAGCAAGATAGCAAGTGAAAATGATGTAACAGATCCTTTGATGAAACAGTTGCGTCCAAATCTTCATGAAGCTCATTTGATAGCATTCGGTCTTAGGGCTACGCCCAATTAGGACTAGTGTTAGTGGAAGATTGTTAGTGTAAGCCCTAACCGCAATACATTGTTATAAAACATTTAAGTTAATAAATGAGGCATTTTTTATCTATTGTATTCCTGTACATATCAATTGATAGAACTATCCAAGAATGTTATTTCAGTTTAAGTTATCATATGTTAGACACATGGTTGTAAGACCTTGAAACAATTGAGACTTCATTCTAAATATCCCTAGTTTGTCATAGTTATGGGAATAACAAATGAATTAAGACTAGTATGCTCTCTCTAGTAAGTTGAATTCTATCTTACGAATCATAAGGACTAGAGTGTAAATTACAGATCATAGATACATGTTTAGAACATGGTATTTGGATTTGATCCGTTCATGAGAACATTACATGATACAAGTCATAAGTGTTTCTCATGTGCAAGTTTTGCATCGGAGTTCTTAAACCTGAAATCTCTATAAAACTCTTTATGAATTACTGTGTACTTTGACATACACCTAACGTACTCATAACAGGGTGACAAGTATGGGTATGATTGGGCATACACTAATTCATGTTAGAGAGCATGAGGGAAGTGAAGGGATTACCCCTCTCGATAAGAGAGAAAATATCATCGGCCACTTGATCAGTGAACTGAGAAGTGTATGGCCACATCGAGATGAAATAATGAGAAATCATTATTTATCTGAGAGTTCAGTGTCACTAGAATATCAAGAAAGGAATTAGTATATATAAGGATGACTAGTTCCATATTTTATATTAATTTTGATATTTATGGGTAAGAGACTATGCAAAATTGCATTAGGTCACTAAATGTCATTTGCATTTTCATTTAATTTGAAATGCTATAACATCTTGCTAGAGAATATATGTAGCATTTGAATAAATTTATTAATTCATTGCCAATATTAAATGGACCTATAGGATCACACACAAAATATTGGACCTAAAATATTTAAATAGTATATTGGACATTAATTTGGGCTATTATTTAAAGTCAAATTAATGTATATAATGGGTATTAAAATTGCTAATTGGACCACAAATGCAGCATAGCTGGACTGATTCTCGTAAACAGTTTTTTGCCTTAAACAGCTAGCTGTTTAAGGCAAATCTGTTAATTAGTTTTTATTTGCCTTAAACAGCTAGCGATTTAAGGCAAATCTTTTAAAAAGTTGGTCCATGAGAGAGATATTCGGCATGTGCTAGGTTTATTTCAATTAATTAATTATCTATGTATAATTAAGGTAATTGAGTTTAAATCCTAAATAGTATATAAATCAATTAGCAACACTTAAATAGAGATTGTTATGGCTGAAATTCAAGCTAGTTTCCTAGTTGAATTCGACACATGTTAAATCCTAAAGAAGTGATGCATTTTGATTAAATGACTAATGCTATTTGAATTTGAATCCTAATAAAGTTTGAATTAATTTAAATAACTTAATTCGGAACTGATGGAGGCTGAAAAATATTCTTTATTCCAAGGGCATTTCGACATTCACTTTTTTCTTAAATGAATGATATAAATTAATTAATTCTATTTTTTGGACCTAGGAGACAATTGATCTCTCTAGTGCCACCACTCTTTAGAGAAAGAATTCTTTCTTCATCTCTTGTGTTCATGGGCAGCAATAGCAACAAAAAAAAGAACAAGATCAGATCTTGTGGCTTCAAACCATTCCCATTGCCGAATACACAAACATAGATCTAGCACTCTCTGTTTTAAATCATCTTTGCGAGTGTGTGTGTGAGCATAGAGTGGTGTGGTGTAAAGGCTGCTCCTTTGGCTTTGGTAATCAAGATCTAAGGTATATAAGTCCATCTTATATGCTGGTCATCTTCAAAATCAAGTTTTGAAGTGCATCCAAACTTGTAAGTTTTCAAAAATCCTAAAATTGCATGTTTCGATTCTTTGTTGTATATTGCGTGGCATGTATGTTCTAATTTTTAAATCTTTTCGCTGCGTGATCATCATATATATACCATGTGATATCCCATCATGGTATCAGAGGCAAAGCATGCTTATTTTTGTAATGGCCTCGACACCGGGTTAGTCATGAACAGTGCTTTCCGATGGTAAATAGTATTTTTCGGGCCCGAAAGTCAAAAATATTTTATTGGACCATCGGAAAGTATTGGTCATGGGAAGTCCGATGTTGAAATTTGAAGTGATATTGAGGTCAAATGGGTCTCCAAAGGTCAAAAATATAAAAACGGCAGTGAGTCAATTTCCCTAGTAAGGAATGTGACTTGATTTTGCGTAAATAATTAAAAATAGTAAACGAACTCCAAAAATTATCAGATTTTGCATGCCTACATGAATTCTTAAGTAGAATATTTTAGTGATGAGAATGGAATTTTTCGGTGATACCGGTAGTTATCGAATCAGACCGATAAATTTGAATCGGACCAATAACGGATTTCGATTGAGCCAAAAATTTGCGTGCTAACTATTTTTGATGTGATAAAAGTGATGGAATTATTTTTGGAGAGATTTGATGGCAGGAAGAGAGAAATTTAATTGGTCTTTAAAAAGACCTAAATAGACCTTAAGAAAAGAATGGGCTTAGCCTATTGGTTTGGCCCAATTTTAGGCCAATTACGGAGGTATATAAAGGCTTGAATTCTGAAGAAAACTCCAGATTTTTGTTGTGCCTTCTTCCTCCTTCATTTGGCCGAATTCACTCTCACTTTCCTCTCTCTCTCTTTTGCTTCATAATCACTCAAATTTCTCCTTAAATCCCAACTAAAGAGTTGTAATTCCATCCCTCTAGAAAACTAAAATAGCTTCTCTTGATTGATTTAGATAAAGGAAGTGGAGAAAATAAATTGAGTAAGAAAAAGGGGTAAGTTGGATCTTAAGAATTTTAATGATTTAAATTAATTTCTTGGTGTTTTCCATAGAATTTTAGGTGTAGATTATGATTATGAGCTTTGTTTTTACATTTGAGAACAAGAAAATGAAGAAAACTAAGCTTGAATGGGCTGCCCTATGTAGGTGAGCAAGTTGAGGGAGGTATTTCTAAGAGTAAAGGCAAGGAAAAGGAGGCTTGAGCTTCCTAATCAAGAGAAAAATTGTAAGTGAATAATTAATCTTTACATTTTCTAAGTTTGTGAATTGTTCTTAATTATGTAATTAGGGTAAAAATGTTTAAGGTTGTTAATTAATGCTATTATGTTAGGGTAAATAAAATTAAACATGAAAGAAGATGAAATGAAGGCTTTAATGGAAGAAACATAATTGTTAGGTAGCTTTCTTATAGGTGACCGAATTTATTCTTAAGGAAAAATGAAGGAATTTTGCATGAAAATAATATAGGTTAGCTTAAAATAATAGTAGACTTGATAATTAATGTTTATGAATTTTTAAAGAATATTTGGAAATTATTTGGGAATTTTTAAGATTATGTATAGTGTATGTATATAGTGAAAGTTATGAATTATAGTGAATTAAATGATTATTTTAATGAAAACTGACACTAAAGAATAAATAATGCATAAATAAATTTTATTGGCTTTTATTGGATTTATTGAAATTTTATTGAGAATTTAATGTTAATGTGTATATTGAAAATAATTGAATTATTGGTTAATAATTACATAAAAATGTTGAAAAAGATGAAATTTGTATGAGATTAAATTATAGTCAATGAAAAGGAATTAAAAAGGCAACAGATAAATTTTTCGAAAATTCAAAGGATTTATAAAGTAGTTATTACTGTGCCCTTAGAATTAGTCTGGCAGTAAAAAACTAGTTCTGGATATAATTGGCTAGCCATAGGAACACCCTTTTATCGTGGTGCAAGTCATGGCGACTTGTTTTGCTATGGGTAGGATTATTGATCTCCATAGTTTCAGTGTAAAGTGAAAGTAAAAAGTGCAGTGTTTTGAGAATGGTTCCTTGAAAATTATTTCTCTTTTTAGTGGGGCCCGTGGGATCCATGTTTTGTGTATCCCATTTGAAATTTTCTGTCGGATTTGTACTAGGGACATTATGGTAATAAATTGAGAAAGAAATGAAAAGTAAGAAAAGAAAGTGAAAAGGACTATAATGAAAGAGAAAGATAATTTAGGGGCGAAATGGTAATTTTTCTCAAAAGTGAAAAAAGTTAGTAAATTAAGTGAGAATTACTTAAATAAAGATAAAACAGACAGATAACAGTTAAATTAGTCATAAAGTGAATTTTATTGTCAACAAGGACTAAAATATAATTTTGCATATAAAGGTCAAATTAAGTATAAAGAAACGTAAATTGATTCAATTAGTGGTTTAAAGATCATAATTGAGTTTTTAATGGCAAAATTATAATTATGCGAGTAAAATGAGTAATCTTATAGGAAATGTTAAGTTAGTATTTTGATTATGATGCTAAATGATTTTATAATTATATTTATATATACATGTTAATACTTAAGAATAATAATGAAAATGTTAGAAAATTTATCGATTAATAGTCACCACTAAGCATGTTGAGTGCTCAGAGTGTAGTTTTTACTGCTTGCAGGTCAGCAAGAACAGGAGAAAGAATATGCCTTAAAATACTTCTTTTAGGATGCTATAGTTGTGTAAATTTTGGCATGTATATATGTGTACAAACTTTACTTTTGGTCATGTAATGTAAACGGAAGCTATTTTAGTAAGTTATGTTTGGATTGTGAATGAAATGGAATGGATGATAGTGAATGGATATAGTTAATATTATTGATTGTTGTGCCTCTAAGAGGCTGTGTGGCTTGTTTGCTTTTCAGGAGGCTAGTACTATGTACAAGCGTTATATTGTAAATTTTTTATTAAATGCATAGTAAATTGGACAGTTATAGGTCATCGGCAAAGGGTAGCTAATGATTAAGTAATGTTAATAAGGTTTTAAAATATAGAGGTTAAGTTGGAAGAAAAATTCGATCTTCGGTACGCCGGTACAGTGTTAGGAGGGATAAGGGTGTTATATTTTGTGGTATCAGAGCCGTGGTTTAGACGGTTCTAAGATCGGAGTGGGTGCAATGTTTGATTTAAATTAATTATATACATGCCAATTGTTATTTTGAGAAGTTATTTTGGAATTAATGTATTATGGCTCCCTTCTATTTTATAGTGAAAAGATGTCTAGTGAGCCAAGCCGTGAGGCAGGAGATAACAGGAGTGAGGCCTCAAGTAATATGGGGCAACAGGAGGTCCCACAGCAATAGGCACCTCCACCAGTAGCGCCTCCTCCACCTCTTCCTCCTCAGCTGGATTTTCTTAACCTAATGTCAAACTATATCCAGCAGCAACTTCAGGCTGCACAGGCTCAGACACCACCACCAATAATTCAGGTTCAACAGCCAGCTTCACCTAGAAGAAGACCTATATTGGAGCAGTTGAAAAGATTAGGAGCTGAGGATTTTACAGGTGAGGACCCTTTGACACCAGCAGCTGCAGAGGCATGGCTTTTCAAAATAAAGAGATTATTTGAAATCACCCACAGTTCTGAAGAGGAGAAGCTTGAGGGTATTATTGCTTTGCTACAGGGTCAAGCTTTTATTTGGTAGGACTCAGTCAGGAGGCATTCACCTGCAGACCATTTGAATTGGAAATTTTTCATCGATCAGTTTGAGAAGAAGTATGTTGGGTCTGAATACAAGATTGCTATGCAGGATGCTTTCTGGAGGCTGAGATAGGGCAATCGCATAATGGCTGAGTATGATAGAGAGTTTGAGTGCTTGAACGCTTATTTAGATGAGGGCTTGGCTATAGAAGAAAGATTATGTCAGTGGTTTAAGAGGGGACTGGATACTGAGTTGAGGCAGATCATTGGGGCCCAGAAATACCCAAATTTGAGATCCATGATTGATGCAGCCCTTAAGTTAGAAACTACTCAAGCTAAGCAAGCAGAGAGGCAGTCCTGATTTCAATAAAAGAGAAAGCAGGGATAGAGCAGTGGAAAGTCAGGGTAGAGTAAAAAGCAAAAGGGTCAGCAGGCACCTTAGGGCCATCCACCAGCGGGCAGAGGATAGGTAGTGCCTCCCGTGGCAAGTCTACTGATAAGTGTGAGTTATATATATATTTTTGAGATGTTTTAAGCTTTGTTATTTAGTTATTTTGGTATTATTTAGGTTAAAATAGAGTTAAATTGTTAATTTATATGTTTTTAAGGTTAATCCAATGTTTTGTTTGATTTTCAGGTTTAAATTGTTAATAAAGGGCTTAAATTGTAAAAAAGGCAAAGATTGGAGCCAAAACTGCAAATATGGAAAATTTATGCGAGAAAGCGAGCGTTCAGTCTAGAAGCTTTTCACGTGACCACATTAAATCAATGAAGAAATCTACCCATGGCCATATGAAGGCATAAAGCTTGGAAGACGTGACCACGTGTGAGGAAGGGTTAATGGACACGTGACCACGTGTGAGGAAAGCTTAAGGAACACATGACCACATGTAAAAATGCAAGGGGAAAGGCGTGGCCACGTGCTGAAGACTCCCACTTTGCGAAGGATTTTCTCGAGCTTCCTGATTTAGCAGAATTCACTTCCTATTTGATGTTTGGAGTTTAAGAATGAATCTACTATGTTTTTGCCCTATAAATAGCAGTCTAAAACAGTAGAGAAAGGGAGATCAAACTTAGAATTAAGCATTACTTCCTTTAGTTTATTTTTACATTGTTTTACATTCACTGTTTTTCTTCAACACTTTGTTTTAATTTTAAGTATGTCTTGTGAGTAGTTTTCTTTAACTTTTGCTAAAGGATACTTGAATCCTTAACTTGTATTGTTATGACTTAAGTTTGTTCTTCAAATTCAATACAAGTTGATTATTTCTTAGTTCTTAAACATAGTCTGGTCTTTACTCAAATTTAAGTTGACTGTTAATTAAGCATTGGTTAATTAATTGGTTTAAGTTGATTAATGACTTGCATGTTCTTAGGTTAATTTATTTGGATTAATGCATGATTATAATCTGAACAAGCTATAATTGTGTGTTGGTTTGAGTAAGTTAAGATTGAGAAAAGTGTAACTAAGAATAGGTGGAAGTTAAATCTCTTGAGAAAGGCTTTAATAGACATCTAGGAGAGTTAATTCATTTCTCTATGCTAAGTGTTAAGTTTATCTGAATAAGAAAATTTTGATGCTTAGAATGGTAATCTTGAATAAAGTTATCAAGGTTTATTAAACTGAATTCTCCATAATCACTTGTATATTTTCTTTTATTTAAGTCATAACAATATTTGTTAAGGTGGATAGTCCTTTAGTGAAAGTTGTTTTTAATATTGATTTTTACCTCACTCAATTTACTTGCTTTTATTAGATCTTTATTTATTTTAACTCTTTATTTTGTTTTAGTTTGCTTTTAGTTTTAAATCCTCAATCATCACAACTTTGGAATTTCTCTTATTTCTTTTACACATAAAAATTGGTTTTGAAATTGAAATAGTACATACAAGCACAAGTTTCCTTTGGGTTCGATATTTTGGGTCATAATTATATTTCCCTATATTACTTAGCTGATCTAGTACACTTGCTAGCATCCGGTCATCTACTGCCACCATGGTATCTAGTACACCCCGAGGTAGAGAGAGTGGATAAGCAGTACAGTGTGAGCACTATGGTAGGACACACCCTGGGGAGTGCAGATTTCTGATAGGAGCCTGTTTTAAGTGTGGATTAAGAGAGCATCAGATCAAAGATTGCCCGATGATACAGACTGCTTCAGTAGCTTTACCAGCTTCTGGTACTGGATCTTCTACAACACGTGGACGTGGTAGGGGCACAACCCCTAATCCATCAGCTTCCAAACCAATTGGCCAGATGTCTCAGGGACAGAGGCGGTCAGGGGGACAGACATATGCTGTGAGAGCTCGTGAAAAGGAGGATGCTCCTGATGTGATTGTGGGTAAGTTCATTCTGTTATCTGATTCTGTATATGTATTGGTCGATCCTGGCTCCACACATTCCTACATTAGTACAAAATTGGCACGAGGTAAAGGAATGAAAGAGGCCTACTTGTACCAGGACATCTTGGTGAGTAATCCTCTGGGGCATAGTGTGGTAGTGAATAAGGTATATAGACAGTGTCCTATCAGTATCCAAGAACATGTATTCCTAGCAAATCTTATCGAATTGCCCTTCCGTGAGTTTGATTTGATTCTGGGGATGGATTGCTTATCCGCCCACCAAGCGACTGTCGATTGCAAAAAAAGGTCACCTTACAGCTCCAGAATGGTGATGACATCACTATTGTGGGTGTGAGATTTGACTTTTTGTCTGATGTGATATTAGTTACTGCAGCAAAAAGATTGATCAAAAAAGGCTGTGAAGCATATATGTGTTATGCAGTGGAGGGGAAGAAAGATAGTTTAAAGGTGTCAGATGTACCCACTGTCAGGGAGTTCTAGGATGTGTTTCCAGATGAGCTTCCAGGCTTACCACCTGATAGAGAGGTTGAATTCTCCATTGAGGTCACTCCTGATACTGCTTCTATCTCTATTGCTCTGTATAGAATGGCACCTGCAGAATTGAAAGAGTTAAAGATTCAGCTCCAGGAGTTGCTCAATAAGGGGTTTATCAGAACTAGCACTTCTCCTTAGGGAGCACATATCCTATTTGTAAAGAAAAAGGATGGGACTCTTCGACTGTGCATAGACTACCGGCAACTAAATAAAGTGACGATAAAGAACAAGTATCCCCTCCCTCACATCGAAGACTTGTTTGATTAGCTTAAGGGAGCAGGTGTCTTTTCCAAGATAGATCTGAGATCAGGGTACTATCAAATGGGGGTAAAAGAAGTTGATGTGCCTAAGATAGCTTTTCGTACTAGGTATGGCCACTATGAGTTTTTGGTCATGCCATTCGAGCTTACAAATGCACCAGCAGCCTTCATGGACCTGATGAATAGAGTTTTTTACCCCTAATTGGATCAGTTTGTGATGGTCTTCATCGATGACATACTGGTGTATTCCAAGACACTAGAAGAGCATGATAGACATCCGAGGATTGTATTGCAGACATTGAGAGAAAAGCAGCTATATGCCAAATTTAGCAAATGTGACTTTTGGCTGAATGAAGTATCCTTTTTGGGCCATGTCATCTCTGCAAAAGGTATTAAAGTGGATCCTTCAAAGATTGAAGCAATCCTTCAGTGGAAGCCACCCAAGAATGTGACTGAAGTGCGAAGTTTTTTAGGTTTGGCTAGGTACTATAGGAGATTTATCAAGGGTTTCTCCACCATTGTAGTCCCTATGACACGACTGCTATAGAAAAATGTCAAATTTGTGTGGACTGACAAGTGCCAGGAATGTTTTGAGAAGCTAAAGATGATGCTGACAGAAGCTCCTATCCTTACTCAACCTGAGGCAGGCAAGGATTTCATGATCTACAGTAATGCTTCCGGGAATGGTTTAGGCTGCGTTCTGATGTAGGAGGGCAAGGTGATAGCTTATGCCTCCAGGCAACTTAAGACTCATGAGAAAAACTATCCTACTCATGATCTAGAGTTAGCAGCCATTGTTTTTGTATTAAAAATTTAGAGGCATTACTTGTATGAAGAAAAATGCTACATTTATTCGGATCACAAGAGTTTAAAGTATTTGCTTACCCAGAAAGAACTTAATCTTAGACAAAGACACTGGTTGGAGTTGATTAAAGACTATGATTGATCCATCGACTACCATCCAGGAAAAGCAAATGCAGTTGCTGATGCGCTTAGCAGAAAATTTATGTCAGGTAATGTTAGTGTTTTGAAATGAATTTGTGCAAGGCATTGATAAGTGTAAATGATTAATAATGATCTTTGCAACTCTTCAGGCAATGAACACCAGCTTAAGTTTGGAGACAAATGGAGCTATAGTAGCTGAACTACAAGTTAAACCAGATTTTGTACTTCAAGTGAAAGCAGCTCAGAAAGGAGATGACAGACTAAAGGTTATTGTGAATAGGCTACAGCATAACAGTGAAAGTGACTACTCATTGTCAAATGATGGAAGCCTTTATTTCAAAGGAAGACTTTGTGTGCCGGCTCAAGAAGAATTGAAGAAAGAGATTCTGATAGAAGCACACCATAGTAGCTATGCTATGCATCCTGGGAGTAACAAAATATACTAGGATTTGAAAGTCTACTATTGGTGACCAGGTATGAAGCGGGATGTGACTGAATTTATAGGTAAATATCTGACATGCCAGCAGGTAAAAGCAGAGCATCAAGTTCCTTCTGGACTGCTTCAACCACTTGTTATTCCAGAGTGAAAATGGGATCAGGTGACCACGAACTTTGTGACTGGGCTACCTATGACTCAGTGGAAACATGATGCCATTTGGGTAATAGTTGATCACCTCACCAAATCAACTCATTTCTTGCCAGTTCGGATGGATTTCTCTTTAACCAGGCTGGCAGAACTCTACATAAAGGAGGTGGTTAGATTGCATGGAGTGCCTTCATCCATTGTGTCAGACAGGGATCCCAGGTTTACTTCTCACTTTTGGAAAAGTTTTCAAGATGCTTTGGGTACTAGACCTCGTCTGAGCACAGCATTTCACCCTCAGACTGATAGCCAATCAGAACGAGTGATTCAAATTTTAGAAGATATGCTTAGATGTTGTGTCCTTGAGTTTGGCACTAATTGGGAAAAACATTTGCCATTAGCTGAGTTCGCCTACAACAACAGCTATCAATCTAGTCTGAAAATGGCTCCATTTGAAGCATTGTATGGTAGGAAGTGCAGGACTCCTTTGTGTTGGACTGAATTGAGTGAGAGAAAGCTTTTGGGTTCGGACTTAATTCGTGACTCTGAAGAAAAGGTCCAGATCATTAAAAGCAGATTGAAGGAAGCAATGGATCGTTAGAAGTCCTATGCAGATTTAAAGAGAAAAGATATCGAGTTCCAGGTTGGAGATAAGGTCTTTCTGAAGCTATCTCCATGGAAAAAGGTTCTGAGATTTGGAAAGAAGGGCAAGTTAAGCCTTAGATTTATTGGTCCACATAAGGTACTTCAACGAGTGGGTCCCATGGCCTATAGATTGAAATTTCCAGCTACTTTGGAGAAAATACATGATGTTTTTCATGTGTCTATGCTTCGCAGATATAGGTCTGATCAGAGTCATGTGATAACACCTGAAGAGATACAAGTCCAGATTGAAATGAGTTATGAAGAAAGACCAGTAAAGATTTTGGCTAGAGAAATCCGACAGCTTCGGAACAAACAGATTCCTTTGGTGAAAGTCCTGTGGTATCACTATAATATTGAAAAAGCGACATGAGAACCCGAAGCAATAATGAGACAGCATTATCCTCCACTTTTCAGTTCAGGTAAATTTTAAGGATGAAATTTCTTTTAGTAAGGGAGAAATGTAATGGCCTCAACACCAGGTTAGTCATGAACAGTACTTTCCGATGGTGAATAGTGCTTTTCGGGCTCAAAAGGACACCCGAAAGTCAAAAATATTTTATTGGACCATCGGAAAGCATTGATCATGGGAAGTCTGGTGTTGAAATTTAAAGTAAAATTGAGGTCAAATGGGCCTCCAAAGGTCAAAAATACAAAAAAAGCAGCGAGTCAATTTTCTTAGTTGAGAAGGTGACTTGATTTTGCGTAAATAATTAAAAATAGTAAACGAACTCCAAAAATTGCCAGATTTTGCATGCCTACATGAATTTTTATGTAGAATATTTTAGTGATGAGAATGAAATTTTTCGATGATATTGACAATTATCGAATCAGACCAATAAGTTTGAATCGAATCGATAACGAACTCTGATTGAGTCGAAAATTTGCGTGCTAGCTATTTTTGATGTGATAAGAGTGATGGAAATATTTTTGGAGAGATTTGATAGCTGAAAGAGAGAGAAATTTAATTGGACTTTAAAAAGACCTAAATGGGCCTTCAGAAAAGAATGGGCTTAGCTTATTGGTTTGGCCCAATTTTAGGCCCATTAGGGAGGTATATAAAGGTTTGAATTCTGGAGAAAACTCCAGATTTTTACTGTGTCTTCTTCCTCCTTCATTTGGCCGAATTCACTCTCACTTTCCTCTCTCTCTCTCTTGCTTCATAACCACTCAAATTTCTCCTTAAATCCCAACTAAATATTTGTAATTTCATCCCTCTAGAACACTAAAATAGCTTCTCTTGATTGATTTGGGCAAAGAAAGTGGAGAAAATAAGTTGAGAAAGAAAAAGGGGTAAGTTGGATCTTAAGAATTTTAATGATTTAAATTGATTTCTTGGTGTTTTTCCATAGATTTTTGGGTGTAGATTATGATTATGAGTTTGGTTTTTATATTTGAGAACAATAAAATGAAGAAAACTAAGCTTGAATGGGTTGCCCTATGTAGGTGAGCAAGTTGAGGGAGGTATTTCTAAGAGTAAAGGCAAGGAAAAGAAGGCTTGAGCTTCCTAATCAAGAGAAAAATTGTAAGTGACTAATTAATCTTTACATTTTCTAAGTTTGTGAATTGTTCTTAATTATGTAATTAGGGTAAAAATGTTTAAGGTTGTTAATTGATGCAATTATGTTAGGATAAATTAAATTAAACATGAAAAAAGATGAAATGAAGGCTTTAATGGAAGAAACATAATTTTTAGGTAGCTTTTTTATAGGTGACCGAATTTATTATTAAGGAAAAATGAAGGAATTTTTCATGAAAATAATATAGGTTAGCTTAAAATAATAGTAGACTTGATAATTAATATTTATGAATTTTTAAAGAATATTTGAAAATTATTTGGAAATTTTTAAGATTATGTATAGTGTATGTATATAGTGAAAGTTATGAATTATAGTGAATTAAATGATGATTTTAATGAAAAATGACACTAAAGAATAAATAATGTATAAATAAATTTTATTGGCATTTATTGGATTTATTGAAATTTTATTGAGAATTTAATGTTAATGTGTATATTGAAAATAATTTAATTATGGGTTAATAATTACATAAAAATGTTGAAAAAGATGAAATTTGTATGAGATTAAATTATAGTCAATGAAAAGGAATTAAAAAGGCAACCAATAAATATTTTGAAAATTAAAAGCATTTATAAAGTAATTATTACCATGCCCTTAGAATTAGTCTGGCAGTAAAAATTAGTTCTGGATATAGTTGGCTAGCCATAGGAATACCCTTTATCGCGGTGCAAGTCATGGTGACTTGCTTTTCTATGGGTAGGATCATTGATCTCCATAGTGGGGCCCGTGGGTCCATATTTTGTGTATCCGATCTGAGATTTTCTGTCGGGTCTGTACTAGGGGCATAATGGTAATAAATTAAGAAAGAAATGAAAAGACAATGAAAAGTAGGAAAAGAAAGTGAAAAAGGACTATAATGAAAGAAAAAGATAATTTAGGGGCAAAATAATAATTTTCCCCAAAAGTAAAAAAAAGTTAGTAAATTAAGTGAGAATTGCTTAAATAGAGATAAAACAGACAGATAATAGTTAAATTAGTCATAAAGTGAATTTTATTGTCAATAAGGACTAAAATATAATTTTGCATATAAAGGTCAAATTAAGTATAAAAAAACGTAAATTAATTCAATTAGTGGTTTAGAGATCATAATTGAGCTTTTTTTTTTACTCTATCTACTACAGACTTGCCCAACATGCAATACTTATAAATTAACTACATTGAGTTATCTATATTCTCCAATTAACCAACTTTCAAATAAAAATTCGGCAATATAACGCCTAAAAACTTAACTAACCCACCTGCAAATCAGACAATTTCTCAGCCCTTCAAGGGCACCACAAACATAACTAATACATCTCATACATCCATTCTCATTAGTTTCTTTTTACATGTCATCAGATAATTCAATTTTATAACTAATACTCTTAAACAGCTATAAAACTTTAATATTCATAAGCAAATTTACATGTACATTAATGCCTCACTACATCTGTGACCCTCAACATGAAATTTTCTGAAACTAGAGCTCTTCTTCTGCTGATTGAACCGAAGCAGCTGTCTAACCAAAGACCAGCCTATCCTGTACCTACACGGATAACAAAACCCGTGCTAAGCTATAAAGCTTAGTGGGGAACAAAGTATTCTAAACATAATCTTTTAAACATATAATATCAATTATACTAATACAATGTTGAAAATACTTCTACCA
The DNA here is from genome assembly GCA_037975025.1 of Excoecaria agallocha. NCBI lineage: Eukaryota > Viridiplantae > Streptophyta > Magnoliopsida > Malpighiales > Euphorbiaceae > Excoecaria > Excoecaria agallocha. The sequence goes on from CM075816.1 coordinate 33,779,399, forward strand.
AAACCTTCAATTACCCTAGATCCCAGTTCTTATATTCAACAATAAATCACAAGTATAAGTGACAGAACATCCTACTGACATGGTCAATAAAACTTAATAACTCAGTAAACAATGCATCATTCAATATTACCATAAAAGACATCCGGTATATTTCTTTCATATATTTACATCATTTAAAACATTGTATGCATTTAAAGTTCACTGTCATGTAATCATTACATAATCTTAACAAGGTGAACAATATAAGACTTAACATCATAGTGTGCCATATATATATACACTTGATCAATAACAGAGTGATGTACATACATATACATATATATATATATATATATATATATAGATACATAATGTTTATATAGAATGAAAGAATCACGTGCTCATCAATATTATAATTTGCAATTTATTATCCATTTGATGTACTTATACAAGAGAATAAATTCTTATGCATATTAGTTATGAACGATCATATTACTTATCTTTTATACTTTTTAACTTATTTTCATATTAGTGCCCCTAGAACAGTACCGACAGAAATACTCGGACTGGATATACGGGATGTGGACCCCACAGGGTCACAACAGACTGAGAAATGATACCAAAGGATCACTTCTCAACAGAACATATAACAGATACAGAAAACAGAGACAGATAATTACTATGGAGATCAATGATCCTACCATAGTAAAGCAAGTCGCCATGACTTGCACCGCGGTACAGAGATCCCTATGGCCAGCCAATTATATCCTGAGCTAGTTTTTACTGCCAGACAATTTTCTAAGGGCGCAAAAGATCACTTTCTTTCAGTACATTTATCAACTTTATCATCAGTTCAATCCAGATAATACAGTTATTCAGAACATTCACTTAAATCATGAATTATTTCACAATAATTCAGCAAATTATCTTTAAAACATTTTTCAGTCATCAGTGAAGTCTATTTTATACATATTCTTTCAATTTACTTTAAACAATCTAATAATCATATGTGAACAATACATGTACTAGTCATGATAGTTTATGCATTACTAAACTATTTTCATGAGAATGAAATTATATATAATCACACCCACCGTGAGTACCTAAAACAGCATGTAAACTCATAATCATTTCAGAAAAACGTACCTGCATGGCCCATCGTGATCATCTCTTTTAAACCTTTGTACTTATTATATCATTACCAAACATAATAATATGGTCATAATATGTCTTAAAAAGCTATACTGAAAATGACAAACAGAAGAATATTACTTATTACAGCATGAGATTATAACTAGAATTTTAAAACAATTAAGGTGTGATTCACAGCCTTAACAGATTTATTCCTATCAATAAAATCTTCAACAGCATTTACTTATTTCAATTCAATTTCTTTCACAACTACTCTGACTCTGAGTTTTGGCTTCATCAATTATACTCATATTCATTCATATTAGTTGGTTTAGCTATCTAAGTTCAATCGTTAACTTAACGGTCAAAAACTATACTATTACATTGAAGACCCAAACATGAAGTTCCATTATGATTTGGTTAAACTCCTATTTAATATTTTAACCCCAACTAGGCAAGACCTAGAACAGTGATCAGTACACTACCCTATTAAATTTACCAAGAATATAAGAAGTAAACCATTAACACATAATTTAATTAAATTATTTAATTTATAACATAAACAGAAGTCCAACATCAAACATCCGTGAAAACTATATTCATAACGTTCCAACTCTTTTTCTTTTTACAGAATGGATAAGAAGCCTAGAGAGGAATTAAGATATCCCAGACAAAAACCTCGTATACTGGACTAAGTAGCTAGCCAAAGATTGTACTAACTTATATCCAGTTTTATTCAGTATCCTCATTTCACAATACAGACATGAGAGGCAATTAGCCAAAGTCGTTTTGAAAGGCATGAAGAAGCCAATAAAAACAAGACAGCTTTGTTCAGTAGGAACCTGAGACAATTAATTTCAACTCACTATTGTTCACTCTTTGATTTCGCTTATCCAATTCCAGTTGTTGAAACTATAATTTAATTTATATTATTACAATTCCAAGGTTATCTTGTATACTAAGAACCCAAAGGTATAAACTTTCATAGCCACTCAAAATTCCTTCACTACTAGATATCTGTGGATTCTCCAAGTCAAGGATTAGACTTCAAAACTAACAAGTTTGATGGCTAGCAACCTACCACCAAGCATATGGTGAGTACCCGTATAAATGGAACTTTATCATGAAATTCAATATTACATATTCCATTCCACCAAGAGAAACTGCTTTGATAAAACAAATAAGAACTTATGTTTCCCTTGTTATGCTACTTTCTCTAAAGCTTGAAAATTCGCTTGACACATTCAAGATTTCACAATGACTTGCACTCAAACTTTATCAGAAAAGACCAACCAAGAAATCCACAGTCAGGTATATCAAACTCATGTATACCAATTTAAAGTCATTTCGAAGACATTTACATATTTAACCAAGACAGTACACATAATTAAACTTTCAACCTTATTCAGGGCAAATATGTGCTCACAAACACTGTAACTCCTTTACTCTTTCAGAGGTTAATCAATTTTCTTATAACAACCTCAATATATACAAAGCTAATATAAACCTAATTCCCATATCATAATCATATTTCAATTTATCTCACTAATATCCAGCCTTATGTATTTATTTAACACCAATCAAACATATATATTATCTTCTTTATAGTTTATATTAGGGGTTTAGCTTTCTTTCCATTTCAAGCTGTATATATATCTATATACATATAACTTTGGTTTATTAAAATCTACTAAAATAACACATGCATATCAAGATTTCAAGTACCCACACCTTAGAGTCGAAGGCCAAAATACTCCCTCCATTCTGCCTGTTCGGAGCCTCGCCGGCGCCTCACCGGAGCCTCGCCGGAGACTCGTCGAAGCGCCGAGCTTGAAGCCAGAGTCGCCGGTAGCATTCTGGTGGTCTTCACGCGTCTCACCACCGTCTCAAGTCGTCAAAAAACCACCTAAAACCACCGGCTGCCACGTGCTCCAATCTGCACTTCGTCGGCGAGTGGGGACAATCGGAGGGTACCGAAAGATCCACCTCAGCCTCGTGATCTCGCCGGTGTTGTCAGCTCCCTCAACCGGCGTCAAGAACTACCGAAAAAAGAGAAAGAAGCGAAGCAGATGATGGGGAAAAAACGGAAGAAGACGGAGCACGGTTGTGGGGGAAGGAGATGAACGGAGGACGACGGCGGCAATCGGAGCCTCCTCGCCGGTGTCGTGGACAGCGGCCAGCCGACGGGACCCAAGCCACCACCGCCTTGCTCCTTCCTCCTCCCTCTCCCTCCCGATTTCTCTTCCTTTCTTTCTTTCGTTTTCTTTTTTTTTTTTATAATAATAATAATAATAAGAAGAATAATCATAAGAATAATACTAATAATAATACTAAAGAATTTTACCCATAAATTCTCTTTCTTCTTTTAAATATCAACCACACAATTTTTCTTTTAAAATCTTACCCTTATAACATTATTAATATATATATATATATATATATTAACTTTCATATGTTTTAATTACCCATTGTTAAATTAAAACCCGAAAACATAATCAATCCAAATTTGTTTTTGGGGCGCTACATTTGCTTTTCAGAGGGCTAGTACTATGTACAGCCGTTATATTGCAAAATTTTTATTAAATGCATAGTAAATTGGGCAGTCATAGGTCATCGGCAAAGGGTAGCTAATGATTAAGTAATGTTAATAAGGTTTTAAAATATAGAGGTTAAGTTGGAAAAAAAAATTTCGGTCTTCGGTACGTCGGTACAGTGTTAGGAGGGATAAGAGTGTTACAATTTTAGTGCTTTGGATGCATTAAATCTTGATTCAAAATCGTTCTTGCATAAAACCTCAATGCTGAAATTTTCTGTTTTGAGTTTTTTACATTGTTTTAGTGTAAAAATGATTGGAGTTTTCCTAAGTAACTTAACTTGTTAGGTGTACAAGCTCGGCTTAACTAATAAGTTGTTGTGAGACGTGGATCTTAGCCGACATTAAATCACTAATGCGAAGTATTTAAAGGGATATTAATTCAGTGTGTGGGATTATAATAAGATCTCATTTAATCTTGCTAAGTTTTATTATTATAGATTGAAAAATGGCATCTTCAAACAACAACTTTTCATTGCGATCGGTCCTAGAAAAGGACAAATTGAATGGCACCAATTTCATAGACTGGTCTCGAAACTTGAGAATAGTTCTCAAGCAAGAGAAGAAGTCATATGTTTTGGATGCACCTTTGCCCGAGGAACCTTCTAGGAATGCCTCTGCAGTTCAAAAGGAAAATTTTGAGACTAAAAAAAGTGACTCCAATGATATGACCTGGATGATGCTAGCCACTATGGTGCCCAATTCGCGAAAGCAATTCATGGACCAAGAGGCCTATGCAATCATGGTGCACCTCAAGGAGATGTTCCAAAAAGAACCTCGTCACGAGAGGTTTGTGACAATAAAGGCCATAATTTCTTGTAAGATGGCTGCGGATACTCCTATTAGTACCCATGTACTAAAGATGAAAGGGTATCTTGATACTCTTGAGAAGCTTGAGGTACAGGTGCCAACAGAATTGGCCACTGATCTGATCTTGGGTTCATTGACTGATGATTATGAACTATTTGTCATGAATTATAACATGCATGCAATGAACAAAACAGTCACCGAGCTTCATGGGATACTTAAGAATGCTGAAAAAAATATTTGGAAGACTAATCCCATATTTATGGTTTAAGGGGGCATTAAGAAGGGACCCGCTAAGGGAAAGGGGAAGGGAAAGGAAAAGCCCAAGAATGACCTAGCTCAGCCTAAGTCAAGTGGGAGTGCTCCTCAGGCCCAACCCAAGCCCAAGGCACAAAAGCTCAAGGAGAGTGAGAGCACATGCTTCCATTACAACAAGTTAGGGCATTGGAGGAAGAATTGCGCTCTCTTTAAGGAAGAAAAAAAGAAGAATGGAGCCAAGGCATCCGGTTCTATTATTTTTGTTGTTGAAATTAACCTTTCTATTTCTACCACTTGGGTATTGGATACCGGTTATGGTTCTCACATTTGTTCAAATGTGCAGGGGCTAAGACATAGGCGGTTACTTGGGAAGAATGAAGTGGACCTCTGTGTGGGGAATGGAGCACAAGTTACGGCCATGGAGCTAGGCGACTATTGACTCACTTTACCTTTCGAACTTTGTTTAGATTTAAAAAATTGTTATTATGTGCCTGCAATGAGCAGAAACATTATTTCAGTTTCTTGTTTGGATATGGATGGATTTGACTTTGTTATTAATAATGGCAATATTCATATTCGTCGCTATGACATTTTATACATTTTATATAGAAATGCTATGTTACAAAATGGCCTTTATATCCTTGATCTACAAAACAAAGAGTCCATATAAAACATTAATACAAAGAGGGTTAAATCAAATGAATTAAACCCTCCTTACTTCTGGCATTGTCATTTAAGACATGCAAATAGAAAATGCATTTCAAGACTCCATAAATCTGGAGTGCTTGGGTCATTCGACCTAGAATCTTATGACACATGCGAGCCATGTTTGCATGGAAAGATAACAAAGAGTCCTTTTAACAAGAAAAGTGAGAGGACTAGTGACTTATTGGAATTAATACACACCGATGTTTGTAGAACATTAAGTACACAAGCTAGAGGTGGTTTTAGCTACTTCATAACATTCACAGATGACTTCAGTAGATATGGCTACGTCTATCTAATAAAGCAAAGTCTGAAACTTTTGAAAAATTCAAAGAGTTTAAGAACAAAATAGAAAACCAACTTGGCAAAAGTATAAAAGCCATTCTATCAGATCGAGGTGGCGAAAAAGTAAGCCAAGAATTTGACGGTCATCTGAAGGAATGTGCAATTATTTCAAAGCTCACTCCTCCCGAAATACCACAATGGAATGGTATGTTCGAAAGGAGAAATCAAACTCTATTGGACATGGTTCGATCAATGATGAGTCAAGGTAATCTTCCTATCTCTTTTGGGGGTTATGTATTAGAAACTGCTGCATTTCTACTGAACCGTACTCCAACTAAAGTAGTTGAAAAGACACCATACGAGGTATGGACTCGGAAAGAACCCAATATGTCATTTCTCAGAATTTAGGGCTGTGAAGCACATGTTAAGAAATTAAGATCTAACAAACTAGAGTGCAAATCTCCTGTCTGCTTATTTATGGGTTATCCTAAAGAAACAAAGGGATACTACTTTTACTCACAAGCCGAGAACAAAGTTTTTGTTGCTCGCAAGGCTGTTTTCTTTGAAAAGGAATTCCTTCTCAAGAAAGACAGTAAGAGTAAAGTAGAACTTGGAGAATTTCAAGTGCCACAAACTCCTGTAGAGGATGATTTGGAAATGGGATCAAGTTCAAAACCAGTTGTGGAACAAGAACCCATTACACAAGAACCTAAAAGGTCCAGTAGTGTAACGCTCTCCTTTAAAAATACCTAATATAATTTCTTTTAATAACCTTCTAATGTCTAAATAATTTACTAAAAATTTTGGCGACATAACGTCTAATAATTTAAAACCCCAAAACTTGTAAATGTCAAAATACACTCCTTAATTCAATACTCCTTACACCCAAACTCCATTCAATCAACTCAACACTTCTAAATTCATCAATCATTCACATTCATCATACATCAACACATCTCAAATAGTATGCATATAAAATTTAATTTACATAACCACAACTTAACTTCAATTATGCTTACATAATTATTTATAAAATCTTAATTATTTTACATAACCAAAATATATACAACCAAAATTCTTAGGTACAAGCCACCAAATTCTGCTTTCTCACTGTAAGTCTCCCTATACTTGTCCCTGCGCGCAGTCAAATAAAACTACACGCTGAGCAACATAGTCGCTCAGTGTTGGATGCAATTACATAAAATTTCACTAACTAAATGTTATTAATTAATTTAACTCAAATTATTATCTTATTTTTAATAAATGCAATTTAATCAATTTACTCAAAATTCTATTTCCTTCCCTCCGTTAATTAGTTTACATTATTATAATAATAAATTTTACTATCTTATTTTAGCTATTTACTAAAATTTATAAAATTTTGCAATTAAGTCCCTACGTTGACTTTTTTCTTCAATTTGGCTTTAAATTTGACTCATTTAACTTCGTTTGACTTTTATTTAATTTCTAATGTATAAATTACATTTTTAATCCTTCAAATTTCTCAAAAATAGTAAATTTATATTTTAGTCCCTAAACTTTTAACTAATTATGATTTTAAACTTTTTTCTTCATTTAGCTATTTTAACTTCCTTAATCACTCTTTTTGTTTCAAATTACCATTTTACCCTCGCTTAATCGTGTAATTACTAATTTGCCCTTAATTATCATATTGATCTCATTTTTCACATTATTTATTTCATATTTATTAATATGGCATAAATTTCATCATAATTACTCTTTTATTCCAGTTTTTATGCAAAATTACTCTTTTACCCCTAGGTGACACTAGTGGAGAACCATGAACTGGATAAACAGGACGTAAATACGGTGTACCGGAGGGATCCCACCATTAGGTGCGACACCAAAATCCCAATACTGATGCATATAATACGCCGGCTATCCTGTCTTATATCTCATGGTCATTTTTCTTTTTTGCAACAATTATCTCATATACTCATGGTATCCTGCGAAATAAATTCCTATGGCTAGCCATACTATCCAAGAGCTGAAATTACCCACTGTACACTAAGGGCATTATTAAATTTTATTTTTTCTTACTTTTCTATGTTATTATTTATTCTTATTACTTTATTTTAATCACATTATGCTCCCAAACTTATTCAAATAAGCTCATTAATTGCACATTCATCATAGGAAAGCTTTATATCACAAGAATTTAAACAAAATATATTATTTTAATTATAGTTGTTATTCGGCCATCAAAGAATTTCCCACTTACAATTTATTTTTTGTTCCAAATTAATGCCATACCTTATTTTATGTCCATTTCAAGTCACTATACGATGGTAAATGATAATTACACATAAAAGTTTACAAGTTTCATCAACTTTTTACATTATGTAACTATGACATAATGTTCCCTAATAATCATTTTTCATTTTATCTAGCATATTTTCATTTCTCATGCACTAAATAGATTAAATAACATCAATTGCCCAAATTTTAAATAGTTTGCATTAAGGTACCTTTAGTACCCTAATTTGGCTACTAAGGTAAGTACTACTTAATTTTTATTTTCTTAATTTATTTAAGTCTCTAATTACTTATTTTAGCATATTATTGATTAATATTAAATTAATTCACTATCTTAAGCCCTATGACATAGTTACATAATAGAAAAATTAGGCAAAATTCAAGTAAATTAGTGAAATTAAAGGTAATTTGCATCTACTAACCTCCAAATTGCTGGAAAAGAGCTGATTACACCTTCTCTTTTCCTTTATTCTTGTAAACTTGCCTTTCCTCCTTTTTTTTCTTTTATTGGCCAAAAATTACAAAGGAAGAATCATGAGTTTTTACCACAATATTAAGCCATTTAAAGCTATAAATCAACTCTTCTAATCAATATCTACATTCTCATAAAAATTCTCCCACATATCTCATCTAATTCTCACAAAGTCACAAAATTTCTCTTACTTTCTCTTACCCTTTATCTTAAAGTTATTGGCCTCCTTTTGATACTAGCTTCTTACTAAGTTAAAGAGGGATAAATTCTAAATCTAGAGTAAATTTTTAGGCTGGAAATTCAAAGGAATAAGGCTTGGTTAGAAGAAAATGGTGAGATGAGAGAAGAAATGGTGAATTTATGATTTTCACAAGAAAGGAGGAGAATATAGCCGAAAATTCCAGATATTTTCTGATATTTTGGTCCTTATATATGGTGTTTTAAGTGTACCAAAGGAGAGGCCAAGATTCATCTTGCAACTATTGAATCTAATGGCTTTAAATAATGCCACATGTCACTCATTCAAGCATGCACACACATCCTAATATCCTAAGCTTGAACACACATGATCATAGCTTCATGATAATGACCTCAATAAATTATTATGGTCAGATTCATGTTTTTGACCCCTTAAATGACCCAATTTCGGTTTTTCACCTCGAAAATTGAGCTTTTGATCCAAAATTCAAAATGCTCTGAAATTTTACCTAGAGTGTCACAATATATTCAAAAATATATGATAAAAATTTTAGATCATTTTGACTTTTTTTCAATATACTTTTAGCTTTGACGGCTTGTATAGCCCGTCCGAGACCAAAAATTACAAATTTACCATAATTGCTATTTTTTAGTTCCCTGAGTGTCACTACACTATTTATGACATGTATGTAAAATATGAAGTCAATTGGAGATCTCTAAGGTCTACAAATATTCAGTCAAAATTTCTAGTCGAACCTACGCTAACTTAGGAAATTTTTCTTTGTTTACCCTTTTGGAGGCCTATTTGACCTCAATTTTCACTCAAATTGTACCACCGCACTCCATTTAACATGTAATTTCATATTTTATATTAAATTCATATTGCCCAACGGGTCGCCCATTCTCGGGTTTCTCGGCTCGGACACGATTAACGATACATTCTTTTTAAATTTCCTATTCTACTAAACTCTAATTACTTCAAAACTCAACTTAAGTTAACTATTCACACTTTACACGTCATGTATGGAAATTGCAAAAATTTGAGGGTGTTACAGGTAGGGTACGCTGGGATATCGAGAGATATGGCTTTCTTATCACCGATAGTGACACTATTGAGTTAGTGGATCGTGAGGATCCAACTACCTACTAAGAAGCTATTGAGAGCTCTGACTCGAAAAATTGGCTTAAAGCAATGAAATTCGAGATGCAATCAATGTACGATAACCAGGTTTGGACCTTGGTTGATCAACCGGAAGGTGCTATTTAAACTCAAAGTTGACAAGACCTACAAAGGTAGACTAGTAGCAAATGGTTTTTGGCAAACTCATGGTGTAGATTATGATGAGACCTTTTCACCTGTAGTCATGCTCAAGTCCATTAGAATCTTGCTTTCCATTGTTGCATATCATGACTATGAGATATGGCAAATGGATGACAAAACTGCTTTCCATAATGAAAATCTACTTGAGGATGTGTATATGACACAGCTTGAGGGTTTTGTCAATCCCAAACATTCTAAGAAGGTTTGTAAGCTTCAAAAATCTATTTATGGATTAAAGCGAGCATCCCGGAGTTGGAATCTCCTTTTTGATGAAGCTATCAAAGAATTTGACTTCATCAAGAATGAAGATGAGCCTTGTGTGTACAAGAAGGTTAGTGGGAGCGTAATAGTTTTCCTGGTCCTATATGTGCATGACATCCTTCTCATTGGGAATGACATTCCAACATTGCAAAAGGTTAAGAAATGGTTGGGGAAGTGTTTCTCAATGAAAGACTTAGGTAAAGCTAAGACAATACTTGGTATTCGGATCCATAGAGATAGATCAAATCGACTTTTGGGACTAAGTCAAGAAAAGTACATAGACAAAGAACTAAAGCATTTTAGTATGGGAGACTGAAAGAAAGGATACATACCTTTGGCTTTGGGAGTTCCTTTGACTAAAGAACAATATCCTAAAACCAAAAAGGAGAGGGATAACATGATTAGAATCCCATATGCATCTGCTATTTGATCTATCATGTACGCTATGTTATGTATTAGGTTGGATATTGCTCATACACTGAGTATAACCGATAGGTTTCAGCAAAACCCTGGTGAAAAGCATTGGTCTGCTGTAAAGGGGATTCTAAAGTACCTATCAAGGACTAAGGATCACTTCTTGGTGTATGGTGGTCAAGAAAAGCTTGTCTTACAAGGTTATGCCGATACTACTTTTCAGACCAGCACTCAGGACTCAAGATCTTAATCTAGTTTTGTTTTTATTTTGAACAGTGGTGTTGTCAGCTGGAAAAGCTCAAAGCAAGAGACCGTTGCCGACTCAACTACAGAATCTGAGTATATTGCAACAAGTGAGGCTGCAAAAGAGGCTGTTTCGATTAGAAATTTCATTTTTGGATTAGAAGTGGTCCCAAGCATCCTAGATCCATTAGAAATTTTCTGTGACAACAACGGGGCAATCGCACAGGCAAAAGAGCCTCGGTCACACCAGAAATCCAAACACATACTCAGGAGGTACCACCTGATCAGAGAGATCATTGATCATGAGGACATTAGGATTAGCAAGATAGCAAGTGAAAACAATGTAACAGATCCTTTGACGAAACTGTTGCATCCAAATCTGCACGAAGCTCATTTGAGAGCATTCGGTCTTAGGGCTAAGCCTAATTGGGACTAGGCTAGTGGGAGATTGTTAGTGTAAGCCCTAGCCCCAATACATTGTTATAAAACATTTAAGTTAATAAATGAGGTATTTGTTTTATCTATTATATTCTTGTGCATATCAATTGATAAAACTATCCAAGAATGTTGTTTGAGTTTAAGTTATCATGTGTGAGGCACATGGTTGTAAGACCTTGAAACAATTGAGACTTCATTCTAAATATCTCCAGTCAGTCATAGTTATGGGAATAACAAATGAGTTAAGACTAGTATGCTCTCTCTGATAAGTTGAGTTTTGTCTTAAAAATCATAAAGACTAGAGTGTAAATCAGAGATCATAGATACATGTTTAGAATATAGTATCTGGATTCAATCCGTTCATGAGAACATTACATGGTACAAGTCATAAGTATTTCTCATGTGCAAGTTTTGCATCAGAGTTCTTAGACCTGAAATCTCTATGAAACTCTTTATGAATTACTGTGTACTTTGACATACACCTAATGTACTTGTAACAGGGTGACAAGTATGGGTATGATTGGGCATTTACTAATTCATGTTAGAGAGCATGAGGGAAGTGAAGGGATTAACCCTCTCGATAAGAGAGAAAATATCATCGCCCACTTGATCAGTGAACTAAGAAGTGTATGGCTATACCGAGATGAAATAATGAGAAATCATTATTTATTTGAGAGTTCAGTGTCACTGGAATATCAAGAAAGGAATTAGTATATATAAGGATGACTAGTTCCATGCCTTATATTAATTCTGATATTTATGGGTAAGGGACTATGCAAAATTGCATTAGGTCACTAAATATCATTTGCATTTTCATTTAATTTAGAATACTATAATATCTTGCTAGAGAATATATATTGCCTTAGAATTAATTTATTAATTCATTGCCAATATTAAATGGACCTATAGGATCGCACACAAAGTATGGGGCTTAAAATATTTAAATAGTGTAGTGGGCATTAATTTAGGCTTTTATTTAAAGTCAAATTAATGTATATAATGGGTATTAAAATTGCTAATTGGATCACAAATGCAGCAGAGCTGGACCGATTCTTGTAAACAGTTTTTTTCCTTAAACAACAAATCTATTAATTAATTTTTTTTTACCTTAAACAGCTAGCTGTTTAAGGCAAATCTGTTAAACAGTTGGTCCATGAGAGAGATATTCGGCATGTGCTAGGTTTTTTTCAATTAATTAATTATCTATGTATAATTAAGTTAATTGAGTTTAAATCCTAAATAGTATATGAATCAATTAGCAACACTTAAATAGATATTGTTATGGTTGAAATTCAAGATAGTTTCCTAGTTGAATTCGACACATGTTAAATCCTAAACAAGTGATGCATTTTGATTAAATGACTAATATCATTTGAATTTGAATCCTAATAGAGTTTGAATTAATTTAAATCACTTAATTAGGAAGTGATGGAGGGTGAAAATATTCCTTATTCCAAGGCGATTTTGGCATTCACATTTTTCTTAAATGAATGATATAAATTAATTAATTCTATTTTTTTGACCTAGGAGACAATTGATCTCTCTAGTGTTGCCACTCTCAAGAGAAATAATTCTTTCTTCACCTCTTGTGCTCTTGGGCAGCAATAGGAACCAAAAAGAAGAACAAGATCAGATCTTGTGGCTTCAAATTATTCCCATTGCCGAATACACAAACATAGAGCTAGCACTCTCTGTTTTAAATCATCTTTGTGAGTGTGTGTGTGAGCATAGATTGGTGTGGCATAAAGGCTGCTCCTTTGGCTTTGGTGATCAAGATCTAAGGTATATAAGTCCATCTTATATGCTGGTCATCTTCAAAATCAAGTTTTGAAGTGCATCCAAACTTGTTAGTTTCCAAAAATCCTAAAATTGCATGTTTCGATTCTTTGTTGTATATTGCGTGGCATGTATGATCTAAATTTTTAATCTTTTCGCTGCGTGATCATCATGTATTGCCATGTAATATCCCATCAGTGGTATTAGAGCCTAACCATGCTTATTTTATTGCTTTAGATGCATTAAATCTTGATTCAAAATCGTTCTTGCATATAACCGCATTGCTGAAATTTTCTATTTTGAGTTTTTTGCATTGTTTTAGCGTAAAAACTATTTTATATGATTAGTTAGGTATTATAATTATTTTGACATGTTAATATACTATCCTAAGATTTTCTTAGAATTATTCATGGTTGGATTTAATTATACATACTTGATCGTACATGTTAATCTTGAAACTAGGTGCTAGTTTGCATGATATGTGTTTGTTTAACAACTAGTTTTCAAAATTAAATGTAAAAACATGTTTGGCATGTTTTTAAGTGATTTTTAAAGATTAATAACAGGTTTGGCCATGTTTTAAAAATGGTTTTAATTCTGGTCCATGACAATTTAATTGATTAATTTTAAAATCACTTAAAATTATGACTAGTTTGTGTTTGTTGCATGTTTAATCAACATTGTTTGTTATGTTTTGATTAAAGTGGAAAAAACACATTTAGATCAGATTTGAACAGAACCTTAACTCAATGTTTGATCACTTGTTAAAAGTTGAAACCATCAGGGTTGTTCATCACCCTAAATGGCTTGCTAATGTAATACTACTAAAAAAGAAAAACGGGAAGCTAAAGATGTATGGACTTCACTGACCTTAACAAGGCTTGCCTAAAAGACAACTATCCATTTCCAAGCATAGATCAACTTGTAGATGCCATTCTTTGCCATGTTATGTACTCCTTGTTGGATGCTTATGCGGATTATCACCAGATACTGATGTGGTTGCTTGAGTAGGAGAAAACTAGTTTAATCACAAACGGTGGCAACTTTTATGTCAAAGTCATAGCGCTCAGATTAAAAACTGTAGGAGCAACATACCAATGTCTAATGAATAAAATTTTCATGGAACAAATTAGCAAGAATTTTTAGAAGTATATGTCGACAACATGATCGTGAAAAGTAAGAGCCAAAAAAAATACCCAACTGACTTGATCATGTTGTTTCCCACTATTAATCAATTTTAAATGAAATTGAACCTTAAGAAGTGTGTATTCGAAGTTCCATCTAGGAAATTCTTAAGCTTCATGGTGTCTCAAAGGGGGGGTAAAAGCTAACTCTAAAAAGTTTAAGGCAATAATGGATATGCAAGCACCGATCAATGTAAAAGACATGTAGAGGCTGAACGACAGAATCACAATGCCAAGTAGATTCACTTCATCCTTAACTAAATGGTGTATGGCCTTTTTCAAAAAGAATTGAGGAAAAATGATGTCTTCACTTGGGAAGAAGATTGCTAAAAAGCTTTTGAAGAATTAAAGCAATTTTTGTCAAACCATCATCTGCTGAGCCAATCGGTTCCTAGAGAAAACTCTTTCTCTTTCTATCTACCTCTGGGGAAGCAATAGTAGCCATCCTGGTCAGAGAAGAAGGAACTCAACAAAGACCCATTTATTATATTAGTTAAGTGTTGAGAGGATCGGAGTTAAGAAAGAGCCCAACCGAATAGCTAATCATTGCATTAATGATGTGCACCAATAAGTTAAGGCAATACTTCAAAGCTCAAACTATAGTCATATGATCGGACCAGCCACTTAGGAAAATCCTCTAAACACTTGATTTGGAAGGAAAGATGGTAGGATGGGTGATTAAGTTACATTCTTTTGAAGTGAGGTACGAGCCTAGAAATACAATTAAAGCATAAGCATACTGGAGGAGAAAAGACTAAGCTGCCAGAAAAAGTTTCCTAGGAAATGATTGTTGGTGGAGCATCGAACGAGAACATAAGAATAGGAATTGTGATCAATGGCCCTCTAGGCATCATAGTCAGATATTCCATCAAACTAAGCTTTAAAGCATCCAACAACATAGCCAAATATGAAGTACTTTTGCAGGGATTAGGACTGGTCAAGTCCATCTGATTTGAAAACCTTAATGTGAAGAGCGACTCACAGCTAGTGGCCAACCAAGTGCTTGGGAATTTTAAAGCAAAGAAGCAAGCTATGAACAAATACTTAGAAAAAGTCAAGACTGTTCTCAAAGAGTTAAAAGATAAAGGAACTATTTGGAGCCTAGAAATAGCACCAAGAGAAAAAAAACAATAAAGACTGATTGATTAGCCAAATTGGTAGCTTCTGATCAGCAAGCAATAGAAGAAAGAATAATAATAGAAGAGCAATTTCAACCTTCATTCAAAGAGCCATAAGTGATGGAAATTAATCAAGAAGAGGAGAGATGGATGACCTCGATCGTTCAATACCTTAGATCAGGTAAATTGCTTAAAGATAAAGTAGAAGCTAGGAAGATTACTAGAAACTTGCCTAGTTATTCCACAATTGGTGATGAATTAAATAAGAAGGCATTCAGTCACCCCTGACTCAAATTTATATCAAGGGAAGATGGAGATTATATCATTCAAGAAATTCATAAGGGAATATGTAGAGCTTATGAGGCCAACAGAGCAATTACATGAAAAGTGCTATAAGTAGGATATTTCTGGCCAAGTATCTTGATATATGCTCAAGATAAGGTCAAAAAATATCGACAATGTCAAGTCCATGAAAGAATCATAAGGCAACCCACAGTTGAGTAGTGCTTGATCAGAATATCTTAGCCACTTGATCAGTAGGGCTTAGATATTATAGGTCCCTTCCCATAAGGCAAACGATAAATGAAATTTTTCATCATAGCTGTGGATCATTTTTCCAAATGGATTGAGACTGAACCCTTAGCAACAATCACTGCTGAGAGGATAAATAACTTTGCTTAGAAATAGATCATTTATAGGTATGGATTGCCAAAAGTCTTCAGTACGAACAATGGCAAGCAATTTGATAGTTCAACTTTCAGATCCTTCTATTCTAATTTGAAAATCAACCTCAAATTCACCTTAATGAATCATTCACAAAGCAATGGCATGATTGAAGTCTCTAATCGGACAATCTTAAAAAGATCAAAAAAGAGGCTGAGAGAAGCAAAGGCAATCGGGGCTAAAGAACTACAAAGATCTTATGGTTTTATAGGACCTCGCCTAGAGCTAGAACACTTCAAACTCCATTTTCCCTAGTTTACGAATCAGAAGTAGTGATACCAGTAGAAATCAAAATTCCTTCTCATCAGCTAAATTTCTTTTTTCTATCAGAATAATGAACAAGAAAGGAAGTAGGATATGGACCTAATCAAAGAAAGAAAGGAAGATTCTTATGTGAAGATTATCGTCTACAAGCAAAGAGTTGCCAACTACCACAACTGCAAGGTAAGGCCTAGAACTTTTAACATTAGGGATCTAGTCCTGAGGAAGGCAAATATTGGCCTAGGAAATGTGTGAGTTGGAAAGTTTATGCCTAATTAGGAAGGACCTTATGAAATTTCAAAGGTTCTGAAAAAAACACTTACAAGTTACGAGCTATGCACAGATCAAACATTCTTAGGTCTTGGAATATAGAAGTGCTTAAAAGATACATGATGTAATCTCCTAATCTAAGTGATTGATGTAACTCATTCTTCCCTATAATTATTCATTTTTTCGATCAATGTTCTCTTCGATTGATGAATTTAACCCCAATTTTGATGGTTGATTCTTCATAATTTTCATTTTTCCCAAGTTAAATTTATAAGCACATCTTGATTCTAATAAGATTAAGATGCCTTTTTAACCTTAATGAATTGAATTTAGCCTAATATTTCGATCAACATGATCAATGAACATACAGGTCCCAAAATAATTTATTCTTTAGTTAAAATTGCAAGCTATACACCGATTTAAGTCAGATCATTACACTTTTTAAATTTAAAGAATTAAAGAATATGAAAAAGACAATCAGACTAGTGAATAAAGATTTTCACTAATCGAAATTTCAAAATTAACAAAATTCAAAAAAAAAAGAGAACTACAAATTTTAATCTTGACTACTCGATTGGGGGACTGTCATTTTTGTCTTCAAGAGGAGTCAAAAGGTCATTTTAAAGGTAAACTAATTAACCCATTAAATGCTTTTTTTATTCAGCGAGTTTTTCATCCAAGTTCTTTTGATGAGTGGCCTTTAAGGAATCCTCATTCTCCTCGAACCCCTCCTTAAGAGCTTCAACCTCCTCCTGAAGCCTTTTCACCTGATTGGTAAATTTGTAGTTGGCACCAGTAAGCTTGGAATTGTCTAATCTAAGCATATCGATATGAGTTTCGTATTCCTTAGATTGAGCCTTTAGCTTTTCTTTCAAGTTGCACTTTGATCGAGACTTTTCTTCAAGCTTGTCCTTCTAAAGTAATGAATATGCCTTGGGAAATTTATGAATTGAAGGATAATGAGTATGCAAGTTAAGGTGAGTTAGGGATATTGATCGCTATTAATGAAATTGTTGGAGGATAATTTGATAATTTGTTTTAATTATGTTATTAATGCATAAATGCATAATATCTTGGGTTTACATGAAGAATAAGTTAAGGATATAAGCAATTATATCAAATTAGAAATTTATGTGGCCATAACATAGTTAGCAAAAGTTAAAAGGAAAAAAGTGATGGGGGCATGGCATCATGCATCTCTAGAAGCTCATAGAAAGTAAGAGAAAGACAGATATTTTGGGAGAAAAAAAAGAGCTGTGATGGCTGGCCATTCAAAACCAAAAAAGTCCAGTATTTCCATTAAAATTTATTTTTAGAATTGTCCTTAAAATTGTGCAGTAAAAGAGCTCAAGTAGGAGAATTAAAATCTAGTCTAGTTTTCTAACAAAATAAGGTAATTAATGTAAGAAGTTACTCTCTTTTGTTCTCCTTTCTATTTCAAATGTGTTGGTTGGGTTTAGGATTATGGAGATTGAGATAAATGGGTGTATTGATATGTTTTTATAGTGGTAGAAGGCAGTAAAGATGGAAGGAAGAGGAAGAATAATTAGAATGGTGAGTAGAGGATAAAAAAGAGTAAGAACATGGTATGGGAACCTCCTACCTTGATTTATGTTATAATTTATATTTTAGATTATTTAAATATGATTCTTGGTATGATTTTGATGGTGGATAAGAGAATTGAGGTTGGTTTATGTGTTGGGAATTGATTTAAGCTTTGAAATGATAATTAGCTTAAACTCTAGTTTTGGTTCATTTGAACCAGTCCGGGTATTTTGGCCATAACTTGGCCTATAAAACTTAAAATTGAGTAATTCAAGTGCCATTGGAATCTTAAGACATAAGGTTATACCTTTAATGAGAACTCTAGAACTAGTTTAGCTCTTAAGATACTAAACATTGAGCCACAAATTAAAAGTTTATTGCTAGCCCTAATTTTTGGACCAGCTTATAGTGTTTTAGGTATAAATCATAAAATATAGATCGAAATTAATGATTTTTATGTTAATGAAAACTAGAAACATAGAGGAATAAAAGTCTAGAAGACCATTTGGTATAAATCTAGCTTGAACTTGGTTAAAAATGCAAAGTAAAGTGAATCAGGAATTCTGCTAAAAGAATGAAGTGAATTTTATGGGACTTATGGCTGTCATGAATTTGTGACCACCATAAGTAAGCATTCTAGACTAAAATTCCATCCCGATATAACCCTCACGACTATTATGAATTGGTGTGACCACTGTAAGGTACCTAGTTTTTGCCCAAAAAAGAATTTTCCTCACTCGAAAGCTACTGAACTTTAATCAAACCTTGTTGGATGTTGATAGAACTTTGCGAACATATCTATAAGGGTGGAATGAGAATCATTATATATGTATATTGTATATTCCATCAAGAATTAATTTGTGAATCATTGTGGAGTACAATTATAAGGTATATTTAAATAAGATTATACATGACTAAATGCTTTGGTGCACAGAGAATGTATGGAATTGTATTTGAATAAGGTTATAATATTCTAAAATGACTGATGATTTTGATCAACAAGTGTTTATGACTTTTGAAATACATTGTTTGTTTCTATGAATTTAGCCTACTAAAGTCTAAAAAATGGGTAAATAGGCATGCCTAAAAGGGTATGTAGCTGCTTCTGTTATATTAGACACTTCGATGTCATCTATTTGATGCTATGCCTCTTTTTTAGAGATAATGTCTCTTCTAATTTCTAATTTTGAGGTAGTGCCTCTTCTATTTAGACAGCAATGGCATCTTTTATTCTGTTACCCATTACCTGTTACCCGCATCTTGGGATAATAGTAAGCAACTCAGTAATGATTTGTATCTATTTTGTTCTAAATTATTGTTTGATCTCTTCAGATTCTAGTTATATCCTATAAGACTCTAGTAACTGCTTTATTTTATTTTGAATGCTTCCTGGATTATATAACTAAGAGATAATATCCATTTAAATGCTTTATGTATTTAACACTATACTTTATTTATGGTTAATTCATTGATATGTTTCATTTGCTTGAGATTGTTATGTGACTGCTTTGAGTAGTCACCATCATGCATTGTTTAACCCATACTAAGCTTTATGTTTAGCACATTAGCTTTTCATTCATGCAGGTGTTTATCATGGTTGAAGCACAGGTTGGATTTGGGACAACTGCAATTGGCCAACATAGAAATAAGGATATTTAGTTTATTATTTTGTTAAGTATCTAAAATGTGTAATTCGTAAAAGTCTTTTATGAGTGTAATTTATAAAGAGATTTCCAAGTATTTAATATAAGTATGGTTCTAGATGACCACAATATAACTTAACCTCTATAGTGATTTGTTTTTAGGCACCTATGTATCCTTCTAGGGGGTATTAGTGTACGACATCTAAGCCTTGTTTTTGCCATACAGGTACCAACCTCACTATGTGGCCTGTCTGGTAAATAAGGAACTAACAATAAACTCTGATGAAAACACAAGAATTGATTATAGAGTTAGATTAATTATAAACTTACTTGAAAGAGATTTGAATTGAGCTCAGTAAGCTTTTTGGAAGGTGGGATGATCGGACCCATCTTTTAGAGATAAGTCCCCTACCAAGGTAATCTAAAACTGGGGGATTCCAAATGGAATACCCTTCTCCAAACCTCTAATTTAGAATCTCTTTCAAAAAGAGAGATACTAAATTGAAAGTTCATGTAACTTTGATAAATGGCTTGGAAGGCCTTTTGGAGATAGCCCAGAAGGAAGGCACTCCTAACAAAGGTTCCTTCAGATCGATGACTCATTAGATGCTTAAAGTAATGGAGGTGTGACAATCAAAGTTGGTGTCCACTCAGCCTCAGATACACTCAATGGCTTAGGCCTTGAAGCAAGTCACAACTTTCAAACCCTTATAGGCTGAGCACTCGCAACTTTCGTCAGAGTGGATTTCTTCCTTTTCTTGGACTTGCTAATCTTTATCATTTCTTTAACCACTTTCTTTACCAGACTGGAGTCTATACTTAGAGGTGGAACTGTAGATACAAATAGGAATTAGAATCTTAAAATGATAATATCTTGAAGCTCTACATATGAAGTAATGAAGTGAGGAAATACATACAGAAAAGTGCCAAGAAGCTCATAATTTTCTAAGGATGCCAATAAATCTATTGGATTGACCGGATCATTCTCATGATCTCGGACATACCCAATAAATTCTTCGATGTCCAACTTGAACATATGAAGTCTCAAAGCCATATCTTTTAAACTTTTAGCCTTTTTTGAGTGGAACAGGATCATCCTAAATCCTTATCTTCTTCCGATCAGAAAGAACTTTTCTCTGAGTGGAATAGGCTCACCCTAAATCTTTATATTCTCTTGACCAGAAAGAAATTTTCTCTAAATCCTTTCATAGATGATGAAAGTAAGAATAACTTTATTTTTTTATCAGTGAAGTAATATTTTGTGCCATCCTTATGGCCAGAAAGATAGAAGAAGTGTGTGAATAATTCAATGAAGGAATGACTTTGACTTGCCTACACGTAACTTTAAAGCATGCCTAGGTCTCCACCCATTTGGATTGAGTTGATTAGGCATTAAACCATAGCCTTAAAGGAAGCTTATGTTAAACGGGTACAAAGGGAACTTTAAAGTATTATCTAAATTTGGCAGGTGGCAAATGAACCACTCATTATTCTTCCTGAATGGACCTTCCCCAATAGACATCGAAAGGGGATAAGCCAAGACAGATACATCTTCAGGCAACTTATAGCTTTCTTTCAATTTACTGCCTTTAGAAGGAGAGAGCTTTGAATGTTTAACTACAGGATTGTTATTTCTATACGTTGAAAGAAAACTAGTATTTAAATATGAAGAACTACTGCTACCCAGTTGTGATGCATGCCCACCGCTCGATAGCTTTTGTCTCTATTTTCTTTCAAGTCACTAACACTCGATTTTACCCCCAGAATTAAGGGATCGTCGAGTTCGAGTGAGGAAACCTCTAACCTTTAGTAGTTTGATCCCACTTTTAGGGTTAAAACCAGGTTGAGATTCCCCGTCCAGGCCGATGGTTGCTTCGTGATAGGAAAAATGACTCAACTCAACTTGCCACAATCATAAACCTCAAAAGGTTTGACGTGGTATGTCAAGGTGTTCCTATCTTATCATTAATGATCAATGATAGGGAGGCATCTAGTTAAGCACCACAAGGCTTAAATAGTAAGGAGTCGCCACCCAATAGAACATTAGAAAAGAAGGGTGTTCTGACCTTATGAGGCCAAAAACCCAAAGGGGGTCTAAAATTTCACTTTTATTTTTACTTTTGACAAATATGACATAATGGCTTTCAAATTAATTGTGTTATCCTTTTTCTTTCATGCACAAGTAGAGCAAATATAGAAATTAAAGGCACACTCAATCACATAAAAAAGCAGTAAAACATGGCATAGAATAAAGCAATAAAGACATCCATAAATCAAACAGTTCATTGTACCCAGTTTAGGTGAGGAGTTTGGTCCTCGCATGTAGATTATTGAAGAAGAATTTCATTGTGAGATCTTAAAGACAGGAGCTTGTCAGCCCAAGTTTTATTTAAGAAATGTCCCGTGCTATTTAATTATATACAAAAATTATTTACATTATTAAAGGCTAATTTTTACATGAGATTTTCCTAGGCAAAAATGCGAACGTTGGTCCAATTTTATTAATGAAATATCTTAATTAATTACTACAAATATTTTGATGACATTTTCCATTTGCGGTCAAAAAAGTGCCTTTACAATAAAGAGAAAGGATAGTAGACTTACCTAAAGTGCTCTCCTGGTTATATCCACAAAAGACTTTATTCCTCGCGAGTAGTGATAATAACAATAACAATGACAACAAAAATTATAATAATAAAAAATGAACAGAAAACATCTATAAATTATTTTAAGTAAAAAAAGGAGGTGAGAAGGCAAAGATCTAGTGTGCACGCCGAAAAATGCATGAGAGTGTATCTGACGACATGCGGTTGGCTCACCTGTCTCAAAAAGTAAAAAAAACACATTTTAGGCCATGCATCGTTTGGCGTGCGAAGGTGCATCAAACAACACACGATCGTATCAACCTGATAATAGCGAGTTCTCTTTTCTTTTAAGATAGGGTCCTTGCCAATAGCAGATCCAAAAGGGAGCAAAAAGGAAAAGTTAAATACAAAGAGGAGCTTTTTAAATCGAGTTTTATTTTGATAAAAAAATGATTTTAAAGGAAATGGACAAAATAGAAGTTAAAGAGGATGACCTAGTAATTTCTATCACACAGCAACATACCCTTTTAGAGGGTTTCACGACCTAATTCTAACAAAGATTAATATATAATAAAAACTAACAGATGAAAAGAATGACAAAATTTATTGTAATTATGAATATACCGAGAAAGGCCTTTTATATTACCTTCAATGTACTTACTCGATTAAACGGTCGAATGTTGGATTTGTGGACCCCTTATAGTATTGAAATGGTCAAGGAACAGTTGAAGAATCAAAAACTGAAGATTTTGAGAACTCAAGAGTTTCTATTATCTCAAAATTATCCTAAAATGATACAAGGGTATATTTATAGGTATACAAGTAGTAAAAGAAAAATTACTATTCTACCCTTAATTACAACCTAATATCTAACAAAATACATTAACCAACACTCCCCCTCAAGTTGGTGCAAAGATATTACACATGCCCAACTTGCAAACTATGGCGTGGAAAGCTCGACTACCGAGTCCTTTTGTAAAAACATCAGCTAATTGTCTGTCCGACGTTACATGAAATAAGCTTAAAACACCATCAGATAATTTTTCTTTGATGAAATGCCGATCAATTTCAATATGTTTTGTTCTGTCATGTTGAACTGGATTATGAGCAATACTGATTGCAGCTTTGTTGTCACAATACAAAAATAGTCGGTCCCATTTAGCCAAATTAAACTCTACTAATAACTTCTGCAACCATAACAACTCACAAACACCTTGAGCCATAGCTCTATATTCTGCTTCTGCACTTGATCTTGCAACTACACTCTGTTTCTTACTTCTCCAAGTGACTAAGTTACCTCCCACAAATATACAATAACCAGAGGTTGATCTTCTATCATCTAAAGATCCAGCCCAATCTGCATCTATGAAAGCTTCAATTCTTAGATGACCATTTTTTGAAAAAAGAATATCTCTTTCTGGAGCTGATTTTAAATACCTCAAAATGTGAAAAACAGCCTGTTGATGAGATTCTCTTAGATCATGCATAAACTGACTCACCAAGCTAACTGCATAAGCAATATCTGGTCTAGTGTGGGATAGATAGATAAGTCTACCGACCAATCTTTGATATCTGCCCTTATCAACTGAACCTTCAGTCCCTGTTTGTAACTTATGGTTACTTTCAATGGGTGTATCTGCTGGTTTGCATCCCAACATACCAGTTTCATCCAAAAGATCCAGAACATATTTTCTTTGAGAAATGAAGATCCCTTTGGTTGTTCTGGCAACTTCAATTCCCAAGAAATATTGTAGCTTTCCAAGATCCTTGATTTCAAACTCCTGAGTTAAGAGCTTCTTCAGTCGAACCATTTCTTCTTTATCATCCCCTGTCATCACTATGTCATCAACATAAACAATAAGAAGAATGATCTTACCCTTGGAGTGACTCATAAAGAGGGTATGATCAGCATTACTTTGCTGATAACCAAAGGATATCATAGCTTTGCTGAATCTGTCAAACCAAGCTCTCGGAGATTATTTCAACCCATACAAGGCTTTCTTCAGTCTGCACACCTTTCCTTGTGTTCTCTCATCATCAAAACCAGAAGGAATCTCCATATAAACCTCTTCTTCCAGGTCCCCATGAAGAAATACATTCTTCACATCAAATTGCAGCAAATCCCAATCCAAGTTAGCTACACAAGATAGCAAGATTCTAATGGTATTCATTTTAGCAACTGGTGCAAATGTCTCCTGATAGTCAACTCCATGAGTCTGGGTGAATCCCTTTGCCACTAATCTAGCTTTAAATCTTTCAAATGAACCATCAGCTTTGTGTTTTATTGTGAACACCCACTTACAACCAACTACCTTTTTGTCTGAAGATGCAACTAGTTCCCAGGTTTCATTTTTAGAGAGGGCTTTCATTTCTTCAACCATAGCTTCTCTCCACTTTGGATCCTTGATAGCTTCTCTCCAATCCTGTGGAATAGACATAGAGGAAAGAGACAAGGCAAAGGCTTTATAGGAAGGAGACAAAGAATCATAAGAGACGAAGTTAGAGATGGAATGTTTTGTACACGACCTGACTCCTTTCCTATGAGCAATGGGCAAATTTAAATCAGAATCAAGAGATAAATCAGAATCAAGAAGTGACTCACCCGAGGATTCTGGCAGTGTAGAATGCATGATGGCTTCTTCAGACCTATTCTTCCTCGAGTATCTCAACAAGTCAGGTCTATCTAAACGACCACCAACACCAACAACATTCTCCTCCCCCTGAACATCAACATTCTGCTCCTGAATAACAATCCCTTCGTTTTTCCTTTGAACTAGATCCTGAGGTAGCACAGGTACATTCATCACCACTTCTTCACTATTCTCCCCCTGAAGAGGTGATTGGATACTGTCAAAATAAGGTTCAGACTCCCGAAAGGTAACATCCATACTCACATAGAATTTTCTAGATGGAGGATGATAACACTTATATCCCTTTTGAGTTGGAGAATATCCAACGAACACACATCTCAGTGCTCTCGGATCTAATTTCCCAACATTCCTAGTATGAACAAAGCAAACACATCCAAAAATCTTCGGTGGAACAGTATAGTCAGTTTTTTCGGTTAAGACTTCTACAGGAGTTCTAAAGTTAAGAGCTTTGAGAGGCATTCGATTAATCAGATAGGCAGCCGCTAATACAGCATCCCCCCAATATGACTTTGGAACATGCATGGTAAACATAAGAGATCTAGCAACTTCTAACAAATGCCTATTTTTTCTTTCAGCTACACCATTTTGAGCACTAGTATAAGGACAACTAGTTTGGTGAATAATCCTATGAGACTCCAAATAATTACCCAACCTACTATCCATATATTATGTTCCATTATCAGACCATAAAACTTTTATTTTAGCATCAAATTGAGTGGCAACCATTTTATGGAAAAATTGAAAACAGGAGAAAACATCACTCTTTGCTTTAATCAAATACACCCAAGTCATTCTAGTGCAACAATCAATGAAAGTAACAAACCATCGATTTCCAGACAAAGAGACAGTTTGTGTAGGTCCCCAAATATCAGAATGAACAATCATAAATGGCTCACTGGCTTTATTATCACTCAAAGGATACGAGTTTTTAGTATGTTTAGCATACTCACAAGCATCACAAGATAAAGAATCAAACCGAGTTCTAGCAAATAAACTAGGATATAGTTTTTCTAAAACAAAAAATGACGGGTGTCCTAATCGCCTATGCCACTGAATGATCTCCTGGTTGACATCCTGATACTCCCCAAAAAGAGCCAACTCTTTACTGTCTTCCAGCATATATAAGCCATCATGCTCTCTACCACTGCCAATCCTCTTCCCTGTTTGAAGATCCTGAAGAATACAAAAATTAGGAAAAAATTCAACCTTACAGTTAAGAGTTTTAGTGATAGCACTAACAGATAAAAGATTGACAGGAAATTGAGGAACATGAAGAACAGAAGAAAATTTAATATTAGGAGTACAAACAACAGAACATGTCCCAGAAATAGGGGTTAATGACCCATCAGCCACCCTGACACTATCCCTTTTTAAACAAGGAGAGTAGTTAAGAAAGCCTTTTGAAGTGCCTGTCATATGTCTATTCGCACCAAAATCAATAATCCATGAGTTATGATGAGAGAAAGTAGTACCTGACTTGACCAAATTAGAGATAGCACTGGCGGAAGGAGTAAGCTGAGACAGGAGACGCCTGAAAAGCAAAATCTCATCAGAGGAGAGACTCTCAACTGAAATAGACTCCTTAGATGATTCCACTGTTTCTAACACATGTGCTTGAGCCCTTGTTGGATTAACTCGTTTTCCCCCATGGCCCCTACTAGGTCTCCCATGCAACTTCTAGCAAGTCTCTTTAGTGTGCCTTGGCTTACAACAGTAATCACAGAGCAAATGATCTTTATCAAAAAGAATCCCTTTTGGTTGCTCAAGAGAGGTATGGGCAGTCAAACCTGACTTATCAATAGGTGCAGTATAAAGCATAGCACCTCTCCTTGTCTCTTCCTGCTGAATTAAAGAATGTGCCTTCTCAAGTGAAGGGAAAGGAGTTCTGCCAATAACTTGAACTCACACTTGATCAAATTCAGGATTTAAACCAGGCAGAAAATCATAAACCCTCTCCTTTTCAATCATCTTTTGAATCAGCACAGCATCATCAACATATTTTGCTTGAAAGTCCTGATAATAATCCAGTTCCTGCCATAAACTACCCAATTCAGAGAAATAATCAGAAATAGTAAGCTCACCTTGTTTTGTACCATGAACTTTGTTCTTGAGTTCAAAGATACGAGCATCATTTCCCATTCGAGAGTAGGTGGTTTTGCAGCTTTTCATATCTTCTCTGCAGTGTCAAGCAATAAATACTGTCTAGAGATCTTAGGATGCATCGAATTTAGGAGCCAAGACATAACCAGTGAATTATCTGAGTCCCATTGATTAAAATTAGGATCGGTAACAGATGGTGGTTTTTTACTTCCATCGATATAAGCCTGCAACCTTCTAGCCTTGATCGACAATAAACACGATCTAGACCAAGCTAAATAAGTACTGCTCCCCTCAAGTTTAACTGGGCTAATTTGAGAATAAGAACTGTCATTCATGGAATGATGTCTCTCAACCTCCTTATGATCATCCTTAATATTTGACATAATGAAAAAGCCAAAAAAGGATCAAAAAATAGCAGGAAAAAGTTAACCCAGGAAAACAGAACCTGTTCGCGCATGACCCAGAAACCGAGGTGGTCGGAAGTCACCGGAGATCAGTGGGTTGGAGGCGAAAAAGGGCGGCGAGAAGGTCGGCAGAAAAAACGGCAGCAAAAGGTGGCCGGAGGTGGTGTCACGCGCCACACGCATCGGCGCGTGGGGAAAGGGTAGAATCCTTTGATCGGCGCGTGAGCTCACGTGCGGCTTCAGACGGCGCCGGAGACTGGGACACCTGCCGATCTTTACCCAATCTACCTTCCTATGGGGGCGGTGTCGAAAGAAGAGGTCTGGAACACGACCTTGTAGACTCGCCGGAAAAATAGAGGTTACCGAAAACGAACCGACTGCGGAAGGGAGTTAACTCGACCTTCGAAACGGCAGTGGCTCTGATACCATGAAGATTTTGAGAACTCAAGAGTTTCTATTATCTCAAAATTACCCTAAAATGATACAAAGGTATATTTATAGGTATACAAGTAGTAAAAGAAAAATTACTATTCTACCCTTAATTATAACCTAATATCTAACAAAATACATTAACCAACAAAAACTAAAAGCCAAAAATTCACTTTTGGCTTAGAGAGTTGTTGAACTATTTGGAAGTTTCTAAGGCTTCCTTCTGACTCACCTTTCCAAGTTTATGATTTTTGCTAAAATCCACCAACCAACCATTAGAAAGAATTGGAGGAAGCTTATAAAAGGTGGAGTGTACGTGTAATGGCCTCAACACTGGCTTAGCCGTGAATAGTAAATTCCGATGGTGAATAAGATTACATGGCTATAAATCGTACCCAGAAGTGAAAAATATTTTATTTGAACATTGAAAAGTATTAGTCATGATGAGTCTGGAGTTGAAATTTGAAGTGAAACTGAGATTAAATAGACCTCCGAAAGTCAAAAATACGAAAAAAAAACTAGCGAGTCAATTTTCTTAGTAGGAAGTTTTGACCAACTTTGACTAAATTTTTAAAAATAGTAAATGAATTCTAAAAATTATCAAATTTTGTAGATCTTAATGAAATTTCATGTAGAATATTTTGGTATAAAAAATAAAATTTTCGGTGATACTGGTAGTTATCGAATCGAACCAATTTGATTGAATCGGATCGATAACGAACTCTAATTGAGCTAAAATTTTGTACACAACCTATTTTTAATGTGTTAAGAATGGTGGAATCAAAATTGGAGTGAATTAGAGTTGGAAAGTGGGAGAATTTAATTAGGGTTTTTAATAATTAGTTATTGGACCTTAAGTTAATAGGTTAGGCCCATTAGGTTTGGCCCAATTTTTGGCTTACTAAGAGGAGTATTTAAGACTGAAGAATTTGCAAATTTCCAGCAACTTCCAACCATCTCCCCTCCCTCTTCTTGGTCGAACCTTAAGTTAATAGGTTAGGCCCATTCATCTCCTTTGAAGTTAATAGTTATTGGACCTTAAGTTAATAGTTATTGGACCTTAAGTTAATAGTTATTGGACCTTAAGTTAATAGTTATTGGACCTTAAGTTAATAGTTATTGGACCTTAAGTTAATAGTTTAGGCCCATTCATCTCCTTCTCTTTCTCAAATTTTCTTCTTCATTCCCTTAAATCTCTCCCTAAATTCCAACATCCCAACTCTAATTATACCCCTCTTGATGTGTATTTAAGCCTCCATCACTTGATTTAAGCCAAGAAAGCAATGAATTTCAAAGATTTAAATTTAGGTGTCTAAAGTGGTAAGTTAATTTCTTGAGAGAAAAATGATCTCTTTAGTATTTTTAGCTAATTTGTGATGCCTAGAATCCATTTTTGGTGTCAATTTAACCATATAAGATCAAAAACTTAGAGATTTTAATGGTGGAATTTTTGGCCAACATAGGTTTCCAAGGGGAAGGGCAAGCTCCTAAGGCAAAGCGAAAAGAGAAAGAAGGCTAGGCAAGTCTAAGCCAAAAAGAAAGGTTAGTGGCTTCAAAATCTTGGTAATTTCTTTGATTTTAGTGAATTTTTAGTGTATGTAATTTAGGTAAATTGGACAATTTGTATGCTAAATTGAAATTGATTTTAGATTAATGCAATTAGATCTTGGTTAAACATAGAAAAATACTTAATTGAATTTTTAAGTATAGATAGGGTGAGTTTCCTTTAAGGGCCGAATTGTATACTTAAAGGGAGCAATATCTATTTTGTGCTAATTGATGAAATTAAGCCATAAATGGACCATAGAGATAAAATAGTACACTTGGAAATTTTTGTGGAATTTATAAAAATTAAATGAATATTTTTAAGGCAAGTTTTGCCTAAGTATGTAATGAAAAAATGGAATTATTGTGAAATAATGCATAATTTGATGAGAAAATATTTCATTATGGTGAATTATGATGTAATAATGCACAAATTGTGTAAAAAGTTTGATTGATAATTAAGTAAAGTGAAAAGGTAATGAGAATGTGGAAAAAAATGTAATAATGAAGTGAAATTCAATGACATTGTGCCCTTAGAAATAGTCTAGCAGTAAAATCTAGCTCAGGATATAATTTGTTGGCCATGAGAATATCTGTACAGCTGTGCAAGTCATTGCGACTTGCTTTGCTATGGTAGGATCACTGATCTCCATAACATTTGTCTGTTCTGTTATCTATTCTGTGGAAAATGGTCCTTTAGGATCATTTTCCAGTCTGTTTATGGCACTGTGGGATCCAAGCTCCGTATATCCAGTCTGAGAATTTCTGTCGGGGCTGTACTAGGGGCATTATATTGAAAATAAATCAAAAAGAGTGAAAAAGAAAAAAAATGAAGTTTAAAGTAAAAAAAAGACCTAATTGAAAGAAATTAAAAAGTTTAGGGGCAAAACAACAATTTTACCAAAGTTGGGGTTTAATGGGTTACTTTGGTTAAGAAAAGATTTATAAAGGTAAAATGGTAATTTGACAACTCAACCGTGTAAAAAATGAACTTTTATAAGACAAAAGGACCAAAAGCGTAATTTTACGTGAAAATGATAAAACAAAGCGTAATATGAAATTTTGAAGTAATTATATGAGCTAAAAGTGAGATTAAGAGAAAATAATGGCATTTTTGTAAATATGCATTAAAAAGGGGTACTTTTGTGAATAAGTGTAAAAATGAGGGACCAAACGAAAAATTCACTTAAATATAGGTATTAAATAGTAATAATTATCATTAAAAGAATAAAAATGTTTTTGAAATGGAATTGGAAGAAATTAGCTTAAGTGGAGATTTAATTATAAGTTATTTGATTATTGTTAAGTATAGTAATAATATTATGGCTAAAGAAATATTAGGATTGGTTGTCACCACCGGGCATATTTCATGCTCAGCATGTAGATTTTTACTACGTGCAGATATCGAAGAGCAAGAGCATTAATGCACATTTTGGAGGAAGAGTTTTAGTATATGGTAGTTGATTTTATTTATGGCATGTATATATATGTATGTATAGATGTTGGAATTTTGTAATTAAGGACATGGTTTGTAAATGTGTAAAGTTATATATATATATATATATATATATGTTGTGATGAAATGGATGTGGATGAGTTTGTTAGATTATGAAATATAATGATTGGAAATTGAAGTCGGATTATAATTGAATTGTTATGCCTCTGAGAGGCTGTGTGATTGTTTGCGTTTCAGAGGATTAGTCAGAATTATAGCCAATATATTGTCGAAGTTTTGTAAAATAAATAGTAACTTTGGACAATTTAGGTCAGCGGCATCAAAATTTAAAGGTATAATAATGGAATGGAATTGGAAACAAAAGTTAATTAAATGCAAATAAGTAAAGAATTGAATTTAGGAAAAAAAAATTTCGACCAGTTTACACTCGTCCGTTAGTTCTGAGTGATAAGGGTGTTACATATATTGGTATCAGAGCAAAAGTTTAAGCAGTTCTAAGATCGGAGTTAGTATTAATAATTGATTTATCTATATATACATACCAATTCTTTTTGGGAAAAGATGTTTTGGAATTAATGTGCATTTGCTCCTTTTTGTTTTATAGTGAAGAATGTCTGCCGAACAAAGGCAACAGGCAGGTGATAGCAAGAGTGAGGCATCGAGCAATGTTGGGCAACAAAAAGCCCAACAACAAATGCCTCCACCTGCAGCACCGCCTCCTCCTCAGCCAGACTTCCTTAATTTGATGGCTGACTTTATACAGCACCGATTACAGATAACCCAGGCTCTGGTATAGCCTCAGCCAGTAGTGGTACAAATCCAACTGGCTCCACCTAGATAGAGACCTATCTTGGAGCAGCTAAAGAGACTGGGAGCAGAAGATTTTTCGTGTTGAGACCCCTTGACATCGGCATTAGCAGAAGAATGGCTTTATAAAGTGAAAAGATTGTTTGAAATTACTCACAACCCCTTGGAAGAAAAATTTGAAGGTATAGTTGCTTTACTTTAGGGCCCCGCTTTTATCTAGTGGAATTCAGTCAGGAGGCATACACCGATAGATCAGTTAAATTGGAAATTCTTTGTTAATCAATTTGAGATGAAGTACATTGGGTCTGAGTATAAAGCTTCCATGCATGACGCCTTCTGGAGATTAAAGCAAGGAAACAAGACAGTAGCGAAATATGATCAAGAGTTTGAGCACTTATTTGGATAAGAGCCAGGCTACAGAAGAGAAGTTATGTCACAGGTTTGAGAGAGATTTGCATACAGAGCTTAGACAGATTATTAGAGCTTAGAAGTATCCTAATCTGAGAGCTATGGTCTAGGCTGCTATTAAATTAAAGACTACTCAGGCAGGGCAAGCTAACAGACAGTCCCGATTTCAACAGAAAATAAAGCGAGGGTAGTCTAGTGGTAAAGGGGGATAAGGCAAGAAGTCAA
The DNA here is from genome assembly GCA_037975025.1 of Excoecaria agallocha. Taxonomy (NCBI): domain Eukaryota; kingdom Viridiplantae; phylum Streptophyta; class Magnoliopsida; order Malpighiales; family Euphorbiaceae; genus Excoecaria; species Excoecaria agallocha. The sequence continues at coordinate 33,811,911 of CM075816.1, forward strand.
AGGGATCCCAAACACCTCAAGGTCAGTTAATAGAGTCAACAGGCTGAGGTCGGGGCAGTGCATCGCGTGGTAGAGCTTCAGCAGTTGGTACACCCCAAGATGGAGGTAGTGGGTTAGTGGTAGCTTGCGAGCATTGTGGCAAGACTCATCCTGGAGAGTGTAGATTTTTAACTGGAGCTTGTTTTAGGTGTGGGTCCAAAGACCACTGGATCAAGGATTGTCCTGTTATGTAGACTACCTCAGTTACCTCACCAGCATCAGGTACTGGGTCCTCAGCACCAAAAGGTCAAGGTAGGGGAGCCGCCCCTAATACTTCAGCTTTTAGACCCGCTGGTTAGGCATCTCAGGTACAGAGGTGAGCTTCAGGCCAGACTTATGCTGTCAGAGCTAGAGAAGAGGAGTATACTCCCGATGTGATTGTAGGTAAATTTCTTCTATTATCTGATTCAGTACATGCTTTGATTGACCCTGGTTCCACGCACTCCTATATTAGTACTGCTTTGGCATGGGATAAAGGGATGAAAGAGGCATGTTTGGACCAGGATATCTTGGTGAGTAATCCTCTAGGGCATAGTGTAGTGGTAGACAAAGTGTATAGATAATGTCCTATTAGTACCTATGGACATATATTCCTGGCAAACTTGATCACGTTACCCTTCTACGAATTTGATGTGATTCTAGGGATGGATTGGTTATCCGCCCATTAAAGCGACCGTTGATTGTAAAAGAAAAAAGGTTACTTTAAAGCTTGAAGATAATTAGGAGATTACAGTGGTAGGTGTGAGAATTGATTTCTTATCTGATGTGATATCAGCTACTACTGCTAAGAAGTTGATTAGAAAAGGGTGCGTAGCTTATATGTGTTATGCAGTGAAGGCAAAGAAAGTCAGTCCAAAGATATCAGAAGTGCCTACTGTCAGAAAATTTCAGGATGTGTTTTCTGATGAGTTGCCAGGGTTACCACCTGACAGGGAGGTAGAGTTCTCCATTGATGTTACCCCAGGTACTGCCCCTATCTCCATTGCTTCCTATAGAATGGCACCTGCAGATTTAAAAGAATTGAAAATTTAGCTACAAGAACTACTAGATAAGGGATTTATTAGATCCAGTATTTCTCCCTGGGGAGCACCAGTCCTATTTGTAAAGAAGAAAGACGATACGCTCAGGTTGTGTATTGACTATAGACAGCTAAATAAAGTCACCATAAAGAACAAGTATCCTCTTCCTCGTATTGAAGACTTGTTTGATAAACTTAAGGGAGTGGATGTTTTCTCAAAGATTGACCTGAGATCAGGCTATTATCAGATGGGAGTAAAGGAAGTAGATGTGCCTAAGACTGCCTTTCGCACTAGGTATGGCCACTATGAGTTCTTAGACATGCCCTTTGGACTCACAAATGCATTGGACGCCTTCATGGACCTGATGAATAGGGTTTTTCACCCTTATTTAGATTGGTTTGTGGTAGTCTTTATTGATGACATTTTAGTATACTCCAAGACGCTAAAAGAGCATGATAAGCATCTGAGAATTGTTCTGTAGACTTTGAGAGAAAAGCAATTGTATGCTAAATTCAGTAAATGTGATTTTTGCTGGGGCATGTGATATCTGTAGAAGGTATAAAAGTAGATCCTTCCAAGATTGATGCAATTCTTCAATAGAAGCCACCTAAAAATGTTACAGAAGTGAGGAGGTTTCTAGGATTGGCTGGGTATTATAGGAGATTCGTAAAAGGTTTCTCTACTATTGCAATGCCTTTGGCTCGGTTACTATAGAAGAATACCAAATTTGTATGGATTGATGCATGCTAAGAATGTTTTGAGAAGCTTAAAAGTATGCTGATAGAAGCTCCTATTCTTACTCAACCCGAGTCATGTAAGGATTTTGTGATCTACAGTGATGCTTTTGGAAATGGTTTAGGCTGCGTTCTAATGCAGGAAGGCAAAGTGATTGCTTATACCTCTCAATAACTCAAGACTCATGAAAAGAACTACCCTACTCACAACTTAGAGTTACCAGCCATTGTTTTTACACTAAAGATTTGGAGGCACTATTTATACGGAGAGAAATGTTATATCTATTTGGATTACAAAAGTTTGAAATATTTGCTTACCCAGAGAGAACTTAATCTTAGACAAAGACACTGGTTGGAGTTGATTAAAGACTATGATTATTATATTAACTACCACCCAGGAAAAGCTAACGTAGTGGTGGATGCGCTTAGTAGGAAATTTATGTCAAGTGATTAATATTCTTAAGTAAATAAGTATAAATAATTGATATGTATTAGTGACTAATAGTATTGTTTGTAGCTCTTCGAGCTATGAATGCCAGTTTGAGTTTAGCATCAGATGGAGCTTTAATAGCTGAATTATGAGTAAAGCCCGACTTTGCGCATCAGGTTAAAATTGCTCAAAAGGAAGATGTTTGGTTGATGACTATTAAGAATAGACTTCAGAGTGGCAATGTAGAAGACTATTCTTTAAGTGATGATGGAAGCCTCTACTACAAAAAAAAAGGCTCTGTGTTCAAAACCAAGAAGAATTGAAAAAGAATATTCTAACTGAAGCACATCATAGCAGTTATGCCATGCATCCTGGAGGTAACAAGATGTACCAGGACTTAAAAGCTTTCTACTGGTGGCTAGGTATTAAATGAGATGTGACAGAATTTATGAGTAAATGCTTGATATGCCAACAAGTAAAAGCCGAGCACCAGGTTCCTTCAGGACTGTTGCATCCTTTGTTAGTACCAGAATGGAAATGGAACGAGGTAACCATGGATTTTGTGACTGGTTTACCTGTGACCCAGAAGAAGCATGATGCCATCTGGGTGATCATTGACCGACTTACTAAATCTGCTCATTTTCTACCAGTACGGATGGATTATCTTTTGTTTAGGCTAGCAGAAATTTACATTAATGAGATAGTAAGGTTTCATGGAGTGCCATCCTCCATTGTTTTTTACAGGGACCCTAGATTCACTTCTTGTTTTTGGAAAAGTTTTCAAGATGCATTGGGTACAAGGCTCCGCCTTAGCACAGCATTTCACCCTCAGACTAATGGTCAATCAAAACGGGTGATCCAGATTTTGAAGGATATGCTTAGGTGTTGTATTTTGGAGTTTGGTACCAATTGGGAGAAATATTTTCCTTTGATAGAGTTCACATATAATAACAGCTACCAGTCCAACTTGAAAATAGCCCCTTTTAAAGCTTTATATGGTAGAAAATGCAGAACTCCCCTTTGTTGGACTGAATTGAGTGAGAGGAAGCTGATAGGTTTTGATTTGATTCATGATTCTGAAGAGAAAGTGCAAATTATTAAAGGCAAATTGAAGGAAGCCATGGATCGTCAGAAGTCCTATGCAGACCTTAAAGAGAAGAGACATAGAGTTTCAGGTCGGAGATCGAGTATTTTTGAAGGTGTCTCCATGGAAGAAGATTCTGAGATTTGGCAAGAAGGGCAAGTTAAGTTTGAGATTCATTGACCCTCATGAGGTACTTCAGCAAGAGGGTCTCGTAGCTTATCGGTTGAAGTTACCTTTGAAGTTAGAGAAGATACACAATGTATTCCATATGTCTATGCTCCGCAAATACAGGTCAGATCATAGCCATGTAATCATACCAGAGGAGATTCAAGTGGAAGATGACATGAGTTATGAAGAGACACCGATGAGGATTCTAGCTAGGCAAACCCGTCAGCTTAGGAACAAGCAGGTTCCACTAGTGAAGCTACTGTGGCACCATCATAATGTGGAAGAAGCTACATGGGATCCCAAGGCGACCATGAGACAACAATACCCCCTACTCTTTAATACAGGTAAAATTTAAGGATGAAATTTCTTTTAGTAGGGGAGAATTGTAATAGCCTCAATACCGGCTTAGCCGTGAACAGTAAATTTCGATGGTGAATAGGGTTACCGTGCTGTAAATCGTCATTGGAAGTGAAAAATATTTTATTTGACCATATGAAAGTATTAGTCATGGTGAGTCCGATGTTGAAATTTGAAGTGAAACTGAGATCAAATAGGCTTCTGAAAGTCAAAAATACTAAAAAGCTAGCGAATCAATTTCTTAGTAGGAAGATTTGACCAACTTTGATCGAATTTTTAAAAATAGCAAATGAATTTCAAAAATTATCAAATTTTGCAGGTTTTAATGAAATTTCATGTAAAATATTTTGGTCTAAAAAATGAATTTTTTGGCGATACCAGTAGTTGACAAATCGGACCGATTTGATTGAATTGGATTGGTAACGGACTCCGATTGAGCCAAAATTTTGTGTACAACCTATTTTTAATGTGCTGAGAATGGTGGAATTAAAATTGGAGTGAATTGGAGTTGGAAAGTGGGAGAATTTATTTAGGGCTTTTAATAGTTAGTTATTGGGCTTTAAGTTAATGGGTTAGGCCCATTAGGCTTGGCCCAATTTTTGGCCCACTAAGAGGAGTATTTAAGGCTGAAGAATTTGCAAATTTTCAACAACTTCCAGCCATCTTCTCTCCCTCTTCTTGGCCGAACCATTCATCTCCCTCTCTTTCTCAAATTTTCTTCTTAATTCCCTTACATATCTCTATAAATTTTAACATCCTAACTCTAATTCTACCCCTCTTGATGTGTATTTAAGTCTCCATCACTTGATTAAATCTAAAAAAGCAAAGAATTTTCAAGATTTAAGCTTAGGTGTCTAAAGTGATAAGTTGATTTCTTAAGAGAAAAATTATCACTTTAGTATTTTTAGCTAATTTGTGATGCCTAGAATCCATTTTTGGTGTCAATTTAACCATATAAAATCAAAAACTTAGAGATTTTAATGGTGGAATTTTCGGCCAATATAGGTTTTCAAGGGCAAGGGGAAGTTCCCAAGGCAAAGGGAAAAGAGAAAGAAGTCTAGGCAAGTCTAAGTCAAAGAGAAATGTTAGTGGCTTCAAAATCTTGGTAATTTCTTTGATTTTAGTGAATTTTTAGTGTATGTTACTTAGGTAAATTGGACAATTTGTATGCTAAATTGAAATTGATGTTAGATTAATGCAATGAGATCTTGGTTAAACATAGGAAAATACTTAATTGAATTTTTAAGTATGGATAGGGTGGGTTTCCTTTGGGGGCCGAATTGTATACTCAAAGGGAACAATGTCTATTTTGTGCTAATTGATGAAATTAAGCCATAAATGGACCATAGAGATAAAATAGTACACTTGGCAATTTTTATGGAATTTATAAAAATTAAATGAATATTTTTAAGGCAAGTTTTGCCTAGGTATGTAATGAAAAAAATGGAATTATTGTGAAATCATGCATAATTTGATGAGAAAATATTTCATTATGGTGAATTATGATTTAATAATGCACAAATTGTGTAAAAGGTTTGATTGATAATTAAGTAAAGTGAAAAGGTAATGAGAATGTGGAAAAAATGTAATAATGAAGTGAAATTCAATGACATTGTGCCCTTAGAAATAGTCTGGCAGTAAAATCTAGCTCAGGATATAATTGGCTGGCCATAGGGATATCTGTACCGCGGTGCAAGTCATTACAACTTACTTTGCTATGGTAGGATCGCTGATCTCCCTAATATTTATCTGTTTTGTTATCTGTTCTATGGGAAATGGTCCTTTAGAATCATTTCCCAATCTGTTTGTGGTCCTATGAGGTCCACGTCCCGTGTATCCAGTCTGAGAGTTTCTGTTGGGACTGTACTAGGGGCATTATATTAAAAATAAATCAAAAAGAGTGAAAAAGAAAAAAAAATGAAGTTTAAAGTGAAAAAAGGACCTAATTGAAAGAAATTAAAAAGTTTAGGGGCAAAACAATAATTTTACCAAAGTTGGGGTTTAATGGGTTACTTTGGTTAAGAAAAGATTTATAAGGGTAAAATGGTAATTTGATAGCCCAACAATGTAAAAAATAAACTTTTATAAGACAAAAGGACCAAAAGCGTAATTTTACATGAAAATGATAAAACAAAGTATAATATGAAATTTTGAAGTAATGATATGAGCTAAAAGTGAGATTAAGAGAAAATAATAGCTTTTTTGTAAATATGCATTAAAAAGGAGTACTTTTGTGAGTAAGTGTAAGAATGGCATATTTCATGCTCAGCACATAGATTTTTACTGTGTGTAGGTACCAAAGAGCAGGAGCATTAATGCACATTTTTTAGAAAGAGTTTTAGTATAGGGTAATTGATTTTATTTATCGCATGTATATATATGTATGTATAGATGTTGGAATTTTGTAATTAAGGACATGGTTTATAAATATGTAAAGTTATATATATATATATATATATATATATATATATATATGATTATTAAGTTGTGATGAAATGGATGTGGATGGGTTTGTTAGATTATGAAATATGAGGATTGGATTGTGAAGTCGGATTATAATTGAATTGTTGTGCCTCTAAGAGGCTATGTGATTGTTTGCGTTTCAGGAGGCTAGTCAAAATTATAGCCGCTATATTGCCAAATTTTTGTAAAATGAATAGTAACTTTGGAAAGTTTAGGTCAGCGGCAACAAAATTTAAAGGTATAATAATGGAATTGAATTGGAAATAAAAGTTAATTAAATGGAAATAAGTAAAGAATTGAATTTAGGAAAAAAAAATTAAACGGTTGTGCCATGGGTATGCATGGCTGTACACTCTGGCGGTGCCCCATCTTGCCTACTTGTCTCATAGGAAAGCCCATCGCCATTTGAGTGTATGAGCATGCCATGGGTTTGCACCACTGTACACTCCAAAAGGTGGCTAACTTGCCTGAAAAGGCAAGATTCTTTGGAGTGCACAGCTATACACTCTTCATGCAAGGCCGTGCATTCCAAAAAAGGCAAAAATTCTATTTTAAGACCAAATGTTGAATATTCTTTGACCGTACGGGCTCATAGGCAATGAATGCACAACGTGCAAGGCCTTTACAGTCTCCTAACTCAAATTTCAAATCCCTGGCTAAGGGTATATTCATCACTTGCCCGCCTTGAGCCAATCAGCTACATTGGCCAAGCTCGATAATATTTTAAAAGGATTTTCAGAAAAATAATTTCAATACCATTAAAAGTCTGTTACCCTCAATTCGTTGTCTTTAAATGAGCAGTTTTGCTCATCAGGTAACCCTGATAAAGACCTCCTTACTACCCAGTGCTTACAGTTGCCCCCAACTTTGGGCGATCCCATTATGTGGCTATACCCTAAGGTGATCCCACTCTATGGCTATACCTTGATTTAAAGGCGATCCTACTATATGGCTATAACTTGGCTTGAAGGCGATCCCACTATATGGTTATACCTTGATGTGATCCCACTCTGTGGCTATACCTTAATTTGAAGACGATCCCACTATGTGGCTGTACCTTGGCTTGAAGGCAATCCCACTATTGGCTATACCTTGAGGCGATCTCACTCTGTAGCTATACCTTGATTTGAAGGCGATCCCACTATGTGGCTATATCTTGAGGCGATTCCACTCTATGGCTATACCTTGATTTGCGAAAATTTTGCAAGAATGTTGGGGTGGCTTAGATCTGAAGTTAACTCACATAACCACTTGCCCCTTGTAGCAGAAGGAGTGTTGTCGTAGGCAACACTCGTGAGGCTACACTGGTCTATGTTGTGTATCTAATTGAATCCAGCTTGTCCTGCATTTGCATTGTTAAAAAGGTTAGATTGGGATTCGTTGCCCCTGGTCTCATTTATTAAGACACTCATTTATGTTCATTTTTCTTGTACATACTTTCCCTTTGTATTATTATCATGTTTATATGTATTCTCTTTTGGTCGCATGATGTACAAAGTCTAGCATTACAACATGCATTTCATTGATAATCAATCAATTTATCTTGTCCTGTGAATTAATTACAAAGCATGTTTAACCTGTTAATATCAAATGACAGCAGTTTATGATATAAGGTATCTCATATGCTAATAACAACTAATATCAATCATAGTAGACAAATGAAAATTTTAAACAAGTTCTTGATGACAATCCTAGCAAATTTTAAAAAAAAAACATCCAACTGTAAGAGAAAACAAATATCCATAATGCAATAAAAAATAACAAACAAGCAAGTAACATGAATATTCATAACAATTGTCTTAATCTGCAAATGTGTAAAAAAAAACTATGGTATAAGAATGTGTGTATATGGAAAATCATAATCTCCTTGAACCCTCATGAACTCAATATACGCCATAATCTGTGGGGCCCTCTGATGGAGAATGGGATCGAAAACGGCGCCTATAAAATGGTGAACTCGGTGCCTGAGCTGAAGAAGGTCTTGGCTGTGTGGGTCTTGGAGGCTGAGCTACAATAGGATGTAGGAACTCATTGAGGTACCTTATGAGGCAGTCCATATCTCCTCGGATGCTAGCCAAATCATCTGTATGTGCAGTGATGCAACCTGCAACCGTCCCATCTATACCAGTCATATGAGCCTTAAGGTCAGAGTCCAACTTGTCAATCTTTTTCTTAATCTCATTTCTTACTCCCTTGATAACATCCATGCTAGTCAGGAAGGTAGTCTCTAAAGCTATGAGGCAATCTATAGCCTTCTACACACACTTATCCACATTTTGGACCCCCGTCTTTGTCTTGTTCAAATCAGCTATAACCCGCCACTGCAAAGCATCAAATTCATTAAACCTCTTCATGTAAGCCTCATTCTGCTTACCTTGCTCCTAGCATATCGCCTGTATATTTGCTGCTATTGCAATCTGAGCCACACTCAAGTCCTAAATACCCTATAGAATAACATCCCATGGAATGGCCTGCTGAGGCTGAGGGGGTGTTGAAGATGAAGATGCACCAGGGTGACCATAAGCTCTAGGAGGCAAATCCTGGTGGAAAGTAGGGAAGTCTTGTGGAGGTGGAGGCACAACTGGCTCCTAGTGGGCCTCCTCTATAAGATAGTCTATGAAAAGGGATCTCTTCTTCCTTCCTAAGCCCTGGCCCCAAGACGTCCTCCATCTGCTGATCATCGTCTGGCACCTGCTGAGGTCGTGGTGGCCGTGGGCCATAACCATGCCTCATCCTATCTGGGTGAAGAGCAGCATCCATCTCCTCAAGTGTCATCAACCTAATCCCATCTGGAGTAGTATCATCCTCCCTAGCCATGCGCATATCATACGTGGTCTCTTTGTCCAAATACATACCCTCTCTAGCAGATGGCCCCATGAATGCCTCTAGCATACCCTTTGCTAAGAGTAACCTAGTGACTAAACCCCCAATAGATGTGGCCTCACCTGGATGGCACTGGATAGTATGGATATGCTCCAAAATAGCATGGCTCAGCTCTATCGGTCGACCTACCACCATACCCCATAGTTCGTATATCTCTGCCACCACAAGAGAACTAGGGTTGTCCGACCTACCCAAATATGAGCAAGAAAGAATCTTGTGCAAGTAGCGCAATAACTGTGATCTCAGCAGTGTAGATTACGCCATCTATCTCACATATGGGACCTCGGGCCGTGCAATCTCTGCCCATATCTCTACTGAGGTGGATCTCTCGGATCTCACAACTCCCTTGCCTATAGATAATCCCAGAATCTGAGCAAAGCACTTGTGTGTCATAGATACTGGCTGACCCTAAATACGATAGGTAATAACCCCATCCTAATCATCCGACCTATGATGTCCTAAATATCGAAATGTGGCCAAAAACTATCTAGTCATCTCCGGGTATGTCTGATATTCCTTTGCATAAAAATATGTCCATCTGGCTTGGGCTATCAGAGCATCTACCTTAGCTATCAACCCCAACTACGTCAATAAATGCCTCGACATAAATCGGGTTAGAAGTATGCGAGTCTCCCTTAGAGTACGATATAGGATGCTCTAGTGTCATCCATATCAGGTAGTAGGGATCCATTCCTGTATAATTCAAAATCCCATAGTTAACTCAAATTGCACTCATCAAGGATGTTGCTTAAGCATTATAGCTGTTTGTGCATAAATTTCAGCAGCATAATGGTTTAGAAGAACTAGGCCCAATCCTGCACAAAACTCAATCACAAAGCTATATTGGCTAAACAACTCTTTATTTCTCCTAACCCGCCACCGGGTATCTAGCAATCATGCAAAAGCACTCATTAATAGCATATATGTATATATCGATCAAGGCTAGCTAATTGAAAAAAAGGTCATCACTCACACACGTGTATATTCATATGTGCATCATACATACAATATTGCCAATATTTCTTTTTAACACACACATGCTTGCCGGCTAATATTTTTCTCTTTTCTCTTTTTACATTTAAATCACAAATTTACAATCTAAACTAGCCACAACAAAGGAGATAACTAATGTGTGCTAATTAGTATCGTTCCTATTGTACTGTTATTATACATGTTATTTTTTTTTGCCACTCACATGTCATATTTACATGTCATTATCATCAATATGCGTTTTCTATACAATAAGCCAACATATACTACTACTTACAATACTTACATCCTACACTCATAAGTAAAAGAATGGTAATAAATAAATGAATAAAAATAGTATGCATTAGTTCGTACCGCTTATTATGGTAATATCTATGTATATGTCTTATGGTTATTCCTCTTTTTTTTGCTTGTACAATACGCACACACTGTCTACAACTCTCTACCAAGCAGGGGTAGCATTATACGAAGTTAAATAATAGTTCTAAAATTAAAAGGTTCACTAAGTTGCACTAATGCACTCCTATACACTTTCTTAATTTCCTCAAAACAAAATCAAAAGCAAATATTGACAGCGCATCATATACACTTATAACAACTTATATCAGTAAAATCATGCAGCCTCATGTTCATTTGAATCATAAAAATAGAATAGAATAGAAAATCACATACCTTTTGGGAAAATCTACAAAACTACACTTTAAATGGATGTAAGAGGAAGACCCACCAGTGTACCGGATCAAAATTGCAAAATAAAGCCTATACAATCAAAGAATGGCAAAAAATCGGAGGTCTTTTCTTTGAAATCATTGGAGAGAAAAAGAAAAAAGAAAGAAAAGAGAAGAAGGAAAGAAGAAACCATTGATTTATTACTTTTAAAGAGTGTATGAGCGTGCATATGTTGTGTACAGCCATACCATCCAGTGTAAAGGAGTACACAGGAGGTGCAAGGGCATGCACTCTGAAAAAAATCCAAATTTGAAATGCTTTTGAATATGAAACGTTCCCATGCATGCAAAATGCTACATGAATAGCATTTTTTCACTGGTTTTGACCCAAACTCATGCAAAATAACCTTATCTTAAAAAAAATACCAAACACAATTTACTGACCTAATCAAACAAAATTGCATATATATATATGTATATTCTCATTATTTTTGCAATTTATTTAAAATAAATATCTTTGCTACTACCTGATTTCTTTTTGTACATTTATATTATCTTTAGCACTATTTATCTTCAGCACCATTTTGTACCTTTTTTCTTACCTTGCTGCCCTTTCTCTTTTTCCTTGCTTTTCCTTTGCGGGCATGTTGAGCACATCTCTCACTTCGTATGAAGAATTTGATAAGAATTTTTTTCTTTTGACTGTGAGCCTGTCTTGGTTTTGTGAATTGTGGATAAATATCTGCAAAAATCATGCTGGAAGCATGCATGTTAGAGGTTAAATTTATGTAGGATGAGGTGTATGTCATGCAAAATGATTTTTACTATTCATTTTCATCAGGTGGTAACTTGGCCTTGTGTACAGGCATGCATTCTAAGTTTATGGCCATACAATTCAACTTTTAACTACTCTTTCTAGATTTTTACTTATCCTTGTTTCTCACTTTGAGTGCTTCTCATTCCCACTTACCCTTTTGGACTTGTGCACTTTGTTTGTATCTTTTATTTTGGCAAAATGACTCACTTCATTAAATGCCTTGCTTTGCTATTTGATGACTATTCAACTTGGGATAATCCTATTTTGTCACCTTATTCCAATTTGAAGTTCCTTCACAGGGTAGAGTTAGATGAATATTTGTTAGTGGCCTTGACCCACTACTGGGATCCTTGGTTTCATGTCTTTTGCTTTAATAATGTGGAGATATGCCCATTATATGAAGAATTTGATGCCATTTTAGGCATACTTTTTACACTAGGGACTCTCTCATATGTGCCAAATTGCATGCCTAATTACCCCCACGAGGCTGTTCGAGCTTTGGGCATCTGTCCTTCCGACGTTCGGGCCTTTATAGAACATTCGGGAATCATGTCACTTGATTTCTTATTTGACTATTTGTACTATTTTAATGGGAATGAGACTTACGTTATGGGTGTTATCCTTTTTATGTGCCTGGCTTATTATCTTTGCTTTACCAGTAGAGGAGGTACTTTTGGAGATTATCGATTGTTCGATGTTATAAATGACATTCGCGAGGGGCTTACTCCATTCCCCTTGATCCTGGTAAAGACCTTGCTTGGACTGGATGTTGTTCACGCAGATCCTACCGCACTACTCAACGGCAGTCTCTTGCTTCTTTAGGTATCTGTAGTCATTATTTAAAGGTAGTGCGCCCCTGTGGGTTTTCACACTAGCTTTTCTGTGCGGGACATGCATCTTTTTACAGATTTTTACATGACCCTATGCCTAATTTTTGCCTGAAATGGATGCCTAACTGTCTCAACGGCTTTTATGCTTACTTCCTCCCCCCCTCCTTTTTGTTTTTATTTTTTTTCTTATTTTAGATTTGGCTGCAAGAGAAACTTAGGATACTGGTTGAACCTTCCCCTTGTGCCATTAATTCATACTCCTTGAGGTTCTTTGGAGCGCGTATGCGTTGGCACTGGATTGCCTCTATGGAAGAAGGTGTTATGTGGCCGACCTCTGTGGCGGAGTGGAGGGTGAGCTTCATGTGCCTTTGGATCTAGGTGGAGTATGTGACTCGCGATGGGAGCTCCAAATTTGTGCCTCTCTGTGGTCTTCATTAGGCGACCGTTTGTATTATAGCTCACTGTACCCACCAGTTTGGTATTAGATAAGAAGTAGTACGAGCACGCCTAAACTTTGGAGGAGGAGACTTAACTGATGCCTTTGTCACTGGATAACATTACATTTGGAGGCATTTACCTATGAGGACCAATATTCAACTAGTGAATACTTGCAACTTTAAGACCAGTGTGGAATACTGCTAATGGGTTATGGAGGCACCGACATCAGAGCCTTCTTATTGAGACATCTCGGGCAAGAAAAACCCTAATGGGGTTGCAGTGATTAAAGGGCCCCATGTTGGTTGTTGTTGTTCTCCTTTCACCTTTTTCATTTTGGCCTGTAATATATTGCAACATTGCTTGTTTGAACATTATTTTCCCTCTTCCTTTTTTTTGTGCTGCTAGTATGGTTGTGTAACACTTTGGTGTGATGGTTGTGTTTGTTTAGTGGGAGGTTTGCTTTGCTGTGTGTTTTGTGTTGCTGCCGATGATAGTTGTATTTTTTACAAATAAATAAAACATCTTTGTTTAAGTCAATTGCAGTGCATAACTCAGATTATTAATGCATGCTTATATGACCACATTGTTGCAATGATGAAAATCACGACATGATAGTTAATACAAAACAAAAATTTCATTAAATATCGGGTAATTGCATCTTGAATGCATCCAACTCCTATTGCCAATTAGCTCTCATGGGTTTTTTTAATTGGCTATTTTCTCTCAACCATTAATTTTTGCCTAAGGTGCCTTTTTTTTGGTTTTCACCTTAGTAGGGTACCCCATTTTAGCAAGGCTGCCTTTTTTTGATTTTCGACCCACGAGCTGATTATTTTTTTCTTTTTTTTTAACCATGGAACCTCTTTAGCCTGTCAATGTTAACCGAGCCCTTGAACTCATTCCCTTCGCTATCTGTAAGAACAACAACTCCTTTAGAAAACAACTTCTTCAGAATAAAGGGGCCTTCCTAATTTGATTTGAACTTTCCTCTGTAGTCGGGTAAGCCAGGTCTCATCTATTTAAACACTTAGTCGCCTTTTTTTAAATGATGACCTTTGACCTTTTTCTCAAATGACTGAACTAACCTTTTCTGATACGATTGATTATGGTTGTAAGGCCTCATTCGATTCTCATCCAACAGGCTTAGTCGTACGATCTTGTATTTCGTGCACTCCATCTCTGGTACCTTGGCTTCCAGTACAACCCTTAGTGACTATAGTTCAATCTCCAACAGTAGCACTGCCTCCAAGCCATACATTAGGGAGAAGGGAGTAGCTCCCGTGGAAATTCTAACGGTATTTCTGTACCCTCAAAGTGCAAATTGTAACTTTTCAGCCCAATCTTTATATGTTTGCATGGTCTTGGATAGAATCTTCTTCAAGTTCTTATTTACAGCTTTAACTACCCTGTTTACCTGTGGATGATAGGGAGATGATTTGTGGTGTTAGATTCTATACTTCTGAAGTACATGCCTAGTCTCTGCTTGGAATTGGATCCCATTATCTGACACTATATGATAAGGCAACCCATATCTGCATACCGAATTCCTTTTGATGAATTGAGCCATTTCCCGTGCTCCCAATATTTTGAAGGATTCTGCTTTTACCCACTTTGTGAAATAGTCGATGGCGATTACTATGTACTTATGACCGTTAGAAGCCGTCAGATGAATTTTCCCAATAATATCTATTCCCCAAGCTAAAAAGGGCCAGGTTGAGGAAAGATTGCATAACTCTGAAACAGGCAGGTGACATAAATCAGCATACTATTGGCATTGGTGACACATCTTTGCATATCTTGAGAAGTCAGCATCAATGGTTAGCCAGAAGAATCCCTGTCGCATGATCTTTCTGGCCAATGTTAATCCGTTCATATAGGCCCCACATATCCCTGCATGCTTCTCTTCCATGACTTTCTTCGCCTCTTTCTCGTCTAGGCATCTTAGTTGAATACCATCAACTTGCCTATTATATAGTACCCTGTCAACACTAATGAATTGATTAGACAATTTTTGAATTATTCTCTAGTCTTTCTTCGTTATTTCCTCGAGGAACTTAGAATTTTCAAGTAGTTCTGGATATCATAATACCAAGGCTTGCTATCAATTCCATTTAGACTCATGAGGTTCTCGCCTTCGAAGCAAGGATTTGTTGAGCTCGTGACTATTACGAGTCTCATGATCACTTCTTTGGGATTGTCCCACATTGACACCAAGGTCAGCAATGCATCTGCTAATTGGTTTTCATCTCGGGGTACATGTTGGAAGGTGTAAGTCTCAAATTGTCTACTCAGTCTCCTCAGGTATTCCACATAAGGTACCAGTCTCTCTTCCATAGTGAACCATTTGCCCTTTGCCTGATGAATTACTAAAGATGAATCCCCAAAAATCTCGACTATTTTTACCCTTAGTGCTATCAAGGCTTCCACTTTATATAGATAGGCTTCGTATTCTAGTTCGTTATTGATCACCTTGAATCCCAGTTTCTTGGCTAAAGGAAGCTTCTCGCCATTAGGTGTGATGAGAATAACTCCTACCCCCGCTCCTCTATTATTGGTGGCCCTATCGAAATACATTTGCTAGCCTTGAACTATTATGGCACTGATACTTTCATTTGGGAATTCATACTCAACTCGGTCTCCTTCCAATGGGTGATCAGCCAAAAACTCTACAACCACCCTTCCTTTGATCATCTTTCTAGTTACATACTCCACCTCAAATTCCTGCAAAAGTAATAGCCACCTTCCCATTTTTCCGAGCAAAGAGGGTACTGACTAGAGGTATCTGAGCGAGTTATGCTTAGCCACTGCTTGGATCTTGTAAGAGTGGAAATAATGCCTTAACTTCTTTAAGGCCCATATCACTACCAAGCAAATATTTTTTATGTCCGTATACTTGGTTTCATATGGCAGGAATTTCTTGCTCAGGTTGTACATGGCGAACTTGGCTTTGGCATCATCTTTTTAAGACAGCACAGCCCCTATTGAACTTTGTTCCACTACGATGTATAAGATTAAAGGCCTCGATGGTCTAGGTGGCTAGAGAATTGGGGGATGCAACAAGTACTGCTTGATGGTGTCAAAGGCCTTCTGACAGTCATCGTGTCACTTGATCGGCTGATCTTTTCTTAAGAGCTTAAAAATTGGCTCACATATAGAAGTGAGTTTGGCGATGAATCCACTGATGTATTAAATCCATCCCAAGAACCCTCGGATCTCTTTCTCCTTCTTCTGTATCGGTATCTCTTGAATGGCTTTCACCTTATCTAGATCCACCTTTATCCCCTTTTGACTGATGACATGCCCTAGCAGCTTGCTAGAGGTCACTCCAAACACACACTTTTTTGGGTTGAGACGAAGGTCGTACTTGTCGATCTGTTGGAAAAACTTCTCTAAGGCCTCAAAATATCCTTCCCTTGTAGCTGACTTGATCATCATGTTGTCGACATACACTTCGACTTCCCTGTGTATTAAATTGCCAAGAATCTTAGTAGCCATTGGTTGGTAGGTGGCCCCCACAATCTTCAGTCCCAACGGTATAACTTTGTATGTATAGGTCTCCCATTCAGTAATGAAAGCAGTCTTCACCCTGTCCATTATCTTATTTAAGATCTAATTGTACTATGGATATCCATCAATAAAACTGTACATCATACACTTTGACGCACTATCAACCAGCAGATCTATATAGGGGAGCGAAAAATCATCTTTTGAGCAAGCTTTATTCAAATCTTGGTAATCCACACACATTCATACCTTTTCATCCTTCTTAGCAATAGGGACAACATTGGCTAGCCAGGTAGGGTACTGGACTTCAACCAGGAACTTTGCTTTGACCTGCCATTTCACTTCTTTTTTCACCTTTTCTGCCCATTCTGGCCAGAGTCTTCGAAGCTTCTGCTTTACTGGCTTACTATCCGAATACGTTGGGATGGCATGTTCTGTAACATTTCTGTCGATCCCAGGCATATCTTTATAGGTCTAAGCAAACACTTTTTCATATATTTTTAATAAACTCTCGAATTTTATTCTCTCTTTAGGAGTTACGTTGGATACAATCAAGATCTCTTTAGGGTCGTTTTGTGTTCCGAGATTAAATATAGTGTCTGTTGAATAAATGTCAAATATGAATGAGTCGTGATTATGATCATGCATGATGCAATCAGATGAGACATCGCACAAATAAGCAAAGTAATTCATCTTATTCACTTGAGCAGGAAAAGGTACACCATTACAAAATAATTCAAGAATATAAATTACATCAGCAAAATAATCATTCCCCAACTCAGGGACGACTGATGCAGTAGCAGATGCCTCTCTTATCCCTAGTGGTGCCTCCTTCTCAAGGGCTGTAGCTACATCTTCAACCTTCTCTTTGCCTTTAGCCTTGGTGACCAATGGCTCTGGTGTCAGTACCTCATTGGGGCAACCCAAATCCAAATCGGTGAGTTTGGCTATAACCTCTTCATCCCAGAATTCCAGTACAGGCTTGATGGTTCCAGTTGTTCAGTCAAAGACATCTTCAAATATTTCAAACCCAGGAACGATCTTTCCCTGAACTATCACAGGTTTAGCTACCCCACAATATTTGCACTCCTCGGACGCTGGCATAAAGCTTTCAAGTATATGAGGAATCTTTTCTGGTTGCACCTCGCGTTGCTTCTTGACATTACTCTTACAATAACCCAAGCCCTTCCTATCTTTCTGACCAATGGGAGTAAGAGGCATAGAAATCCCCTAAGAATTCTTTCCCAATCTTGCCCTAGGCAAGTAATTCATTTTATTCATCATGTTAACAGCCTGAGAGCTTACAGAATCCATCTTTTTCCCTTCAATACCAATCCCGACCACATAAAATCTATTGAAAGGCTGATTGGTTATACTCAAAGCAAAAACCAAATTTTCCTTTGCTGCCTTAATAGTAACCATACCTCCTTTGTGTTGGATTCGGCCCATTTGGTGTAGCGTGGAAGGAACCCCTCCCAACTTATGGAACCAAGGTCGTCCTAACAACAAAGAGAAATCAGTCGATATCTATAGCACTGCGAATTCTACCTCAGTCTCAATAGGTCTCATCTTCACTACTGCCTTAAAAGTGCCAGCAGCCTGCCTCTTCGAGTTGTCATAAGCCGTTATGGTAAGTCGAGATTGAATGAGCATAGTCTCATCAATACCGTATGCAGCCATTATCAAAAAAGGACACACGTTAATGGAGGAACCATCATCCACCATTACACATGCAGTGTGTTTTCCATTTACCTCAGCCCTAATGTATAAAGGGCGGTTATGCTCACGTCCTTCTAACGAGAGATCCGCATTAGTGAACACAATCTATTCTTCAGAAAATCCCCTTTTACCATTTCTAACAGCTCAGAAGGAGATATAGTGGTAGCAACAGTGGATGCACATAAAGCCTCAACCAACTTTTTGAGGTAAGAAGGTGACTGCCTAAGCAAATCCCAGATTAAAATCTAAGCAGGAGTTTTCTTAAGTTGCTTCATGACTAAGTTATTCTCCGTGGTTCTTTCCTCCATGGGAGCAGTGGTTTTCTGTAGCCTCTCGATTTTCGGCATTACTCTTCCACTTCTGGTGACTGTCTAAATTATCTTTCCATCTGTTAGTTCCTTCTCATCTTTATCAGTTTTCCATAGGTCTTTCAATTCCTCTTTGGCCTTAATTGAACCCTTCTCACTGTCTATATCCCAGATATCTACTAGCTAGACTGCTTCCCCTACCTTTACTGACCTTTTTGTACCTACGTCTGGACCTTTATCGCTTCCCTGAGCTTGCACATGATAGCTAAATACTCATTTTTGTACAGATCCCTTAGGACATACCATTATGGCAATTTGGACCCAACCATGAATACTGGCAGTAGCACAACATTATAAGCTTCTTTCTTCTTAGTTCTCGTCTCTAGATTAAGACTCTGTCAAGAATTAATAAAATTTTAGATACGATCCCTCAAGGTGTGAAAGTAATCAGTCTCATGCCCCGTATGTTGGTGAAAGGCACAATACCAATCAAATCTATGTCCAGGCTGGCCCCTGCTCCTTACAGGCTTAGAGGGCATCAGCTGCAACTTCCCTTCCTTTATCAAATGGCTAAAACACTAGGATAGTGACCTGCCCAATTCGGAGTAATGACGTTTATTGACTCCCATAGCTGATACCTCGACATTTCTTTCATTGTTACCTCTATTGTCGTTACTATTACTTGTACTCTTACTAAATCCCGAGTTCCCAAAACCTCTCTTGTTACCGTTATATTCTCCACTATTTGAACTTGTGGCACTAGATTTCTTTGCCAAATATTCCCTCTCGGTTTCAATCGCTATGTCCTTCAAAGAATCCCAATCCTTCAACCCTTTTATCTTGAGACCTTCCTTCAAATAAGGACTGGTATTTCGAACGAACAGGCGAATCTGACCCTGTGTTTCAGGCTTTCTCTTCATCTCCATCACTCTATTCCTCCATCAAGTAAGGTACTTGTGGAAGGACTCTCCAGGTTTATGTTGTAATAACTTCAAATCCTTCAAGGTAACCTCCACACGTGTGCTACAATCATACTACCTAAAGAATTCCTCTGTCAATCTCTCCCAATCTTTTTTTTCTTTCTATCCAAACTATGATACCAGTCAATAGTGGGGCCCACAAGGCTAAGGCTAAAGATAACTACCTTTTGCCTTTTAGTAAGGGCAGTCCTTTTCATAAGAAGGACATATTGCTTTTATATAGGCTAGGGGATCAGAGGTTCCACCAAACTTCATCAAGTCGGGCATTTTAAATTGACTGGGCAAAGCATCTTCGCCATCCAAATTGATATCCTCAGGACTGACTCCCTTTTCTATAAATAATATCCTAGTCAAAGCCTCTAATTTTTCTTTCATCTTTTTCATAACGGGACTTTCCTCCTTAGGGATGAGGTTTTTCAGCATTTCAAAGGCCCATAACTCATCCTCTTTGTCAGTTATAAAATCACATTTGGGACCCGCTCGAGTAACATCCCTTTCTCCTCCTCATGAAGTGACATTCCTGATATCTGTTGTAGATAGGGATATCATGACAGGAGCTGCTGGAGTCTCCCTGATAGGAGTTAATTTAACTCGAGCAGTAGCCGCTACAATAGGTTAAGCAGTTGAGAAGGAGGCCAAACTAGTTGTGAGGCTTACAAACATTGGCATCATCCTTCTGTTAAGATCATCCATCCTCTTTTCAACGTTTTGAGAACCAGAGGAACCAACTGGAGGAGTGAGCTCGGCCATAACTTCCCTTTCTGGCTGTTCTAAAAATTCATTTGAAAATTCTTTCGAAATACTGTCTAACCCTGACTTAGACCCCAATTTTAAATTCTGCCCTGATGCCAACTCTTCTATCTAGTCTGCAAACCACTTCTTAACTAGACAGCCATTCGAACTCCAAAACCACCTGGGAAATGATAGCTCTATTATGGCTGTTAAAATGGAGATTATCAGTGTGATGCATGAGTAGATGTAGATGTATGATCATGAGATGCAGCATCGACAAGCACATGCAGGGATCCTTTCCACCTTGTTTCTCCCGCACATGTGGTCAAAGTCTTTTTTCCTAGGTGGGCTTAATTCATGGGTCAACGGGGGACCCTGATGAAAACATATGGTGCATAGCAAAAATTTGGTTACACAACATCTCTTACGAAGGCACATAAAAAAGGTGTTGATCGGTGTGTATTCAGGTAACCTAAACAAATCAGAATAGGCTTACTGAGGCATGGCATCCTTTGATAAGTGAACACCCAAATTTGTTTGGGTATGCCTAATACACAAGGATCCATATCACAAGTAATGCAAAATTATTACGAACGTCCTAAGGGAGATTTCTATGCCATTACATAGGCTTTTGGTCTAAATACTCGATTACAAGGCTACCTAAGTATGGTCCCTACTAATGGGTCTAGCTCATCACAAGCATAACAATCGATCGAGACATAATTTAATATACTATCAGGTACTAGACTTGGGTTGGTGATTATCCCTAAGACTATCCTCAGTTAAGTGAACGATAAGAGAGTGTTTCGAAAATGTATCGGGGTTAAAAAACTAGGACGTCTAACTTATTCTAAGACTCTAGCATGATTTTAATGTAATTTCGAAAAGCGATAAAATTTCTTAACCAAATGTTTTTTATGTCACATAAGTCAAAAGTGGTTTTAGAGTGAAATCTCAAAAGTCTCCCAGCAGAGTCGCCACTATGATGCGCCCATCACTCGATAACTTTTGTTTCTTTTTTTGAGTCACTGACAGTTGATTTCACCCCTGGAACCAAGGGATCATTGAGTTCGAGTGAGGAAACCTATGACTTTTAGCAGTTTGATCCCACTTTTAAGGTCAGAAGCAGGTTGAGATTCCCCATCCAGGCCGACGATCACTTTGTAATAGGAAAGAGACTCAACTCGACTTGCCACAATCATAAACCTCAAAAGGTATGACATGGCATGTCAAAATGTCCCTATCTTATCACTAATGATCGATGACTCAAATAGTAAGGAGTTGTCGCCCAATAAAACATTAGGAAAGAATGGTGTTCCAACCTTGTGAGGCCAAAAACCTAGAGAGGGTCCGGAATTCCACTTTTATTTTTACCTTTGACAAATGTGACATAACGGCTTTCAAATTAATTGTGTTATCCCTTTTTTTTCATACATGAGTAGAGAAAATATAAAAATTAAAGGCGCACTTAATCATGTAAGAAAGCAGTAAAACATAATATAGAATAAAGCAATAAAGACATCCATAAATCAAGCAGTTCATTGTACCTTTTTTAGGTGAGAACTTTGGTCCTCGCATGTAGATTATTGAAGAAGCAGTTCATTGCGAGATCTTAAAGACAAGAGCTTGTCGGCCTAAGTTTTATTTAAGAAATGTCCTGTGTTATTTAATTATATACAAAAATTATTTACATTATTAAAAGCTAATTTTTACATGTGAGTTTCCTAGGCAAAAATACGAACGTTGGTCCGATTTTATTAATGAAATATCCTAATTAATTACTATATATATTTTGATGATATTTTCCATTTGCGATCAAAAAAGTACCTTTACAATAAAGAGAAAGGATAGTAGACTTACCTAGAGCTCTCTCCTGGTTATATCCACAAAAGACTTTAATCCTCGAGAGCAGTGATAATAACAACAACAATGACGACAAAAATGATAATAATAAAAAAAAGAATAGAAAACATCCATAAATTTATTTGAAATAAAAAAAGGAGGTGAGAAGGCCAGGATCTAGCTCGCATGCCAAAAAATGCACGAGAGTGCATCTGACGACATGTGGTCATCTCACCTATCTCAAAAAGTAAAAAAAAAAACACATTTTCGGCCGTACATCGTTTGGCATGCGAACACGCATCAAACAACACACGATCGTATCAACCTGATAATGACAAGTTTTCTTTTCTTTTAAGATGGGGTCCTTGCCAACAGCAAATCCAAAAAGGAGCAAAAAGGAAAAGTTAAATAAAAAGAAGAGCTTTTTAAATTGAGTTGTATTTTGATAAAAAAATGATTTTAAAGGAAATGGAAAAAAAAAGTGAAAGAGGATGACCTAATAATTTCTATCACACAACAACATAACCTTTTAAAGGGTTTCACGATCTAATTCTAACAAAGATTAATATATAATAAAAACTAACAGATGAAAAGAACGAAAAAATTTATTGTAATTATGAAAATATCGAGAAAAGCCTTTTATATTACTTTTAATGTACTTGCTCGATTAAATGGTTGAATATCGGATTCATGGACCCTTTGTAGTATTGAAATGGTCAAGGAATAGTTGAAGAATTAAAAACTAAAAGCCAAAAATTCACTTTTGGCTTAGAGAGCTTTTGAACTATTTGGAAGTTTCTAAGGCTTCCTTCTGACTCTCCTTTCCAAGTTTATGATTTTTGCTAAAATCCACCAACCAACCACTAGAAAGAATCGGAGGAAGCTTATAAAAGGTGGAGTGTACGGTCGTACCATGGGTATGCACGGGTACGATCGAACACTCCAGCGGTGCCCCCCACTTGTCCATTTGCCTCATAGGAAAGCCCACCACCATTTGAGTGTATGGGCATGTCGTGGGTTTGCATGGCTGTACACTCCAAAAGGTGGCCAAGTTGCTTGAAAAGGCAAGATTCTTTAGAGTGCACGGCTGTACACTACTTCATACAAGGCCGTACATTCCAAAAAAGGAAAAATTTCTATTTTAAGACCAAATGATGAATATTCTTCGACTGTACATGCACGTAGGCCATAGATGCACAACGTGCAAGGCCTTTACATGCTCCTAACTCAAATTTCAAGTTCCCGGCTAGGGGTATATTCATCACTTACCCACCTTGAGCCAATCAGTTGCACAGGCCAAGCTCGATAATATTTTAAAAGGCTTTTTAGAAAAATAATTTCAATACTACTAAGAGTCTATCACCCTCGATTCATCATCTTTAAATGAATAGTTTTTCTCATCAAGTAATCCTGACAAAGGCCTCCTTAGGACCCAGTGCTTACACCAGTCTTAAAGGTAGAGGCTCAAAATAAGAGTTTTTAATTTGTTCCCAAAATGCAGATTTCAATATGTCTAAGTATGGAAAAGAAAGTGAAGATGAAGATGATAATGATCATAATCGTAATGATGAATCAAATATGATAATAGGATTATGAAACATCTAACTAAAGAAAAACTTACTAGGTAAAAAAATAGAGATTTGATAAAATTTCAGAAGAGAGTAGGAAACTCAAAGAGCTTGGAGAGGATTTTGAAAGAGGAAGAGCTTGAAAGAATTTTCAAAAGTGAGAAAATGATTACTTTCACTTATTTATAGAGAAAATAAAGCTTCTCTAGTAAGTTAATCACAATTCCCAAAAAGTTCATGCCACATATAAAGAAGAGATTAACAGTCCGAGCAACTAGCTCAAGGTATAAACCATCCTCATAAATGGCACACTTGACAAAGCATTGGCTATAGTGACATGATAGTTGTTCCAGAATAATCTGGTATATGAAAAGACACATCCATACTGGGTGCAAAATTCAAAATTTTGAATTTCAAATTATTTGTATGGAATTATAATTGTCAGATATTTTAGGTCTCATAAAATCCAATTGAATCTGTTGGAGGGAGGAGGTGGGGGATAAATGATAACACCTTTATCATTTGGGCCTGATCCAATTCATAACTCAAGATGCTTTGATGTGGGCCTAAGCCTATCTGGTCTGTTGAATGTGGCCAATCTAATGGGATTGATACGACAAGAGACTAATACATCTAAAAGTGCCTCTTTTTTGCCATATCTTCTGACACATACTGCCTACCCATTTTGGTTGGTTATCAACCATGTAAGGCTGCCATTACAAATAATTTAGTGCTTGGAAACCCTACTGTTCATTATACATTATAAATAGCCCAATACTTAAAGGCACCAAGTAATGCTTATTTTAAGACATTCTCTCTCTATATTCTCTTTCTAAGAGTCTTACTAACTTAAACATCAAAGTACTTATCCTAATTTGACTGGACACTCTTTCTCTTGCAAGTCTTTACAAGTAATTATATCCAATTTGATCTCATATTCTTCCCATTCTCTCTTTTCTTTAGATACTTCTAGCAATATCACTGCTCGACATTGTTCTGAGTTTGGTTTCCTCTTTTTTTATTCTCATTGATTTCCCCATTTCCTTTGATAATCTTTCAGATTCATCATTTAAGTTCATATCGTCTTTTGGTTTATCTTTAGGGGGTTTTTTTAAAGAGTTTTAGAGAGTTTCAGGGGTTTTAGTTTTCTCTCCTTTTATTGTTAATCTCTTTTTTGAGGTTCATTTTTTCTTGTAAATACTTTCAGATTTATGTGTGACGCGCGCCGGAGCCTATGCTTGTTATTCGGGTTTGCTCTTGGAGGCCTGCTTTTAGGATCCAAGACTAGATTAGGTTCACTTAATTCATAAATTAGCTCACAAAAAGAAAATATGAAAATAGCAATGAAAAAAAATTCGTTGCTAATTTAGCAACGGAAAGTGATTTATGTTGCTATTTAACAACGAAAAATAATTTTCTTTGCTAAAATTGGTTAATTTGAATTTCTTTAGCAACAGAATAAAAAATGGCGAAAGTCCATTGCTAAAAAGTGTGGGAAATCTTAGTGCCAAAAAATAGCAACGGAATTTGTTAACTATTGCTAAATTTGGTGGCAACAAATGGCATAAATTTTTGATATGAAATTTAGGAACGAAATTTAATTTTCGTTGCTAAATTAGCAATAGAATTAAAATTTCGTTGCTAAATAACAGACCTTAAAAAATTAAGTTGTGTTAAATAGCAACGCAATTAAATTCCATTGCTAATGAATTCAATTGCTAAATTAGTAATGGAAATAGAATTATGTTGCTACATTACGGAGCTGGAAAAAATCAGTTGTTAGAATAGCAATTGAATTCTTTTCTGTTGCTAATTTAGCAATGGAATTCATTTTTCGATGCTAATTTAGCAACAAAAAAGAATTCGGTTACTGTTCTAATAACTGAATTTTTTTAAGGCCCGTTAGTTAGCAACGGAATTTAATATCTATTGCTAAATTAGCAACAGAATTCAAATTCCGTTGCTAAATAACGGACCTTAAAAATCCAATTGTGAAAATAGCAACGGAATTCAATTTCGTTGCTAAATTAGCAATGAAAACTGAATTATGTTGCTATATTACGGAGCTGAAAAAATTCAGTTATTAGAATAGCAACCGAATTCATTTTCGTTGATAATTTAGTAACGAAATTGAATTCTGTTGCTATTTTCAAAACTGGATTTTTTAAGGTCCATTATTTAGCAACGAAAATTAAATTCTATTGCTAAATAACGGGCCTTAAACAATTATGTTGTTAGAATAGCAACCAAATTCATTTCCATTGCTAATTTAACTCTAAAATAGATTATGTTGCTATTTTGGTTGCTAATTTAACTTTGAAATAGATTTTGTTGCTATTTCGGTTGCTAATTTCCAATTTGCCCTACGTATAAATAGATCCTTTTCTTCCACCCTTTTTCTTATTCATCTTTTCTCCCTCATATTAATGCCGCCGTAGCTCGTACTCCCCCACCCCCTCTCTCTCCCCCTCATACACCGTCGCACCTCTCTTTCCATCTCTCACTCTCGCTCTCTCCCCCTCATACACCATCGCACCTCTCTATGCTTATAGGGAGGATTTACTACTATCACATGTTATTGAGGTAATTAATAACTTAAGGGCTAGTTTGTTAGAGAGTATGCCCTAGAGCCCATGTAATAGGGTTGTTTTTCATATGTATGAAATTTATATTCTTAATAAAAGGCATCATTCATTTATTAATGCTGTGTTTGAATACATGAGTTTGTAAATCTTAAATTAATAAATGAAGTCCTAGATATTATAAACACAGTGCAAAGGCAATCATGAAAGTGTTCATGATGTGAGATGTCTATCGCATGCAAATGTGTTAATATCTAAATATCCCTAGTCATAGAATTAACAAGATAGGACATTGTTAATTCGGACAGACTAGCACATGTTATGCTTCTTGAATGGTTCAAGCAATGGTTCTCATAATTGTGATTATGGATGATAATCAAAGCTAACATGTGGATGCTTGTTAGAGGAACAAGTTCATTGGAGACCTGCAAAGAGAATCCTCATATGGATATTAAATCTATGTCAGTGAGGAATCTCTTCATAGCGGTTGTGCAAGTATCCTTAGACTTGAGATCACCAAAGTTATCTTAAGTAGCAAGTGGTATACTTTGACTCCATAACTGATTACTTCCAACTGGGAGTGAACATAGTTAGGAGATTGGGTATATCATGACCTACTTGAAGATAGTTGAGTGATTGACAAAGGATTCACCATCCCAGATTTAACAAGGGAAGTTATCTCACATGATTCTATAATTACCTTGTTCAGTGAATCTCTGGCCAGAGTAATATGCCGAGATGGATGGAGATCCATGAAGGGCATTTTAGGAACAATGGTTAAATTAATAGAACATACATAATTAGATTTATATGAGTTGACAGAAATCCATACTCAGAATCTGATTGAGATAAGAGTGGTGAAAGGAGTAATTGCACGGTAACTGTTTCTATGGAAGGGTACAGTCAAACCACATGACTTTCCTGACATTTGGGTAGTCATGATGCCTAGCTAGAGGCCAATCATGACTTGTATAATGATGTATCAAAATATCAATAGAGATTGATAAATTGATTTAAAGGAGTTTAAATCATGTGAGTTTTGAATAGAACTCACAATTACATATTATACTGCCAACATGGACAGGAACCCAATAGGTCACACACATATAGAGAAAAGGGTAAAATGGTAAAATGACAAGGATAATAATATTTGATATTATTATAAAGGTAGAGAGGAGAATATGATAATAATTAATTAAAGAGTTTAATTAATTATGATCAAATAAAATTGTCCGCGGAACTTTTGAGAAATGTTCTGTAAATTGGACCTAAATGAAATAATGTATTTCATGATTAATTATTATTGTCTTATAAGTGTTATAAGACTACTATAAGTGTTATAGGACTGATATAATAATTAATAGGACCATTGGAGAAATTATAGAGGGCCAAAGGAATGAAGAAGTTGGAGGAAGCCCTCCAGAAGAGGGCTACACGCCAACTTCATACAGAAGGGCTTAGAGGGCTTTTTTCTTGGACCAAATTAATTTATATATGTTACATAAGTGTTATGGAACTCACATATTTAATTTGGTTGGATTTGGAATCCATTTGGGTATTTAAATCCAATTAGATGCACAAAGGGCCTAGTTTGTGGATTTTGTGCATGGTCTTTTATGAAAAGATTTAATTTGGATTTAATTAAGCCCAAATGATTATAATTAATTCCAGAAGCCCAATTAATAATTCTCCAGCAATTTTAAAGAGCCCAATCTCATTAAGGAGTTGAAATTTTAACCTAACTATAAAAGGCCAACTAATGAGAATTAGGGTTAAGTGATTAAAACAAAAGGAAAGTCTTTTTCTCTTAATCCTCTCTCCCTTTTGCGCCACTTCCCAAGCTAGCTCTTGGGAATTTCGGCCAGCCCTAGTTGAACACCAAGTTGTTGGTTCAATTTACCCCTCTCTAGTGTGGATTACTCATTGGAGGTGTTCGATTTTGGACACTGTGGTTTGCGACAACCCGGTGCGAAGTAAAATCAACTGTTCAACAAAAATCAAAGGTGATTTTTCTTATTCTCATATAGTTATATTGTGTATTCATGGCAAGATCAGATCTTATGGTTAAAAAAATTTAAAATTCCGCTCATGTATGTGATGCATGTAACCATAATATTCCAACATGGTATCAGAGCCAGGTTTTGCCATGGATATACAATTCTATATTTTTCTGCGGAATAAGTTTTGTTTTGTTTTGAGTTATTTATTTCATGAACTTTAAAATATTAGATTTGATTGTTCATGAATGAGAAATATTGATTTCTGGTTGTATGTGTGATCAAATAAATTTGACGGAAACAAAAACGGAACTTTTGAAGAAAAGTGACTAGGGTTTTGCGTGAAACCCATTAGGGTTTGGCGTGAAACCCTAGGTAATGTAAGGGGCTGTTCTAATTTAATTTCTTATGGATCCATTTAAAAATCATTTAGATGATATTTTATGTGTTTAATATGGGATATTAAGCCGTAGGATCGAACGGAATTAAAATCGAACAAGTTTTGCATGAAAACTAGTTTAGTCGAAAAGTTCGACAAATTGGTGTTCTTCGTGTGTTCTTGATGTGTTCTTGGTTAGAACGACTTTTGATCTTCTAAATCTGATATATATGATATATTAAAGTGTTTTTAATTAATTGGATTAATTAAAATGGGCCTTAAATTAATTTGATTAATTTTAATTCATTAAAACCACTTAATGGGCTTAATTATGTTTACGGACTTGGTTTAAATTAGTGAATGACTTGGTGGGCCCAAGGAGCTGATTTAAATTAACTATTATAAACATTAATTAAGTTTATTAATGGGTTTTAAAGGCTGGAGTGGGCTTGGCTCATTCCAAAAGGCCCAAATGGTCCAAATGACACAAAACTAGTTTGTGTGTGAACACACTTAGGGTTTTTCTTCTGTGGGTTTCGGCCTACACTTATTTTAAGCCCAAAATTGATTCTTTTAATTATTTAATATGATTAATTAATTAAATAATTAATTTATAATTAATTAATAATCAATTTGATTGATTATTAAGGCAAGAACACATTCATGCAAAAAGGTTTCCTAAAATGAAAGTTTCCAAAATGGAAAAAGTTTCCTAATTTGATCACATCATTAAAATAACTCAAAATATAGTTTCAAAGGTTGAAACAAAGTTAGTAATCCATTTCTTTATGCATTAGAAAGGCATATAAGGGTGAATGATTGGCATGATGGTTAGTTATGGACAAAGCCCAATGTGATTGAGCATAATGCATGTTGTGGCCCAATGAGGACTTTCATGTCCCGGCCACTTGTTTTTGGTTTGTATTTGATTTCAAATTGTAATATGTAATTAGATTACTTAGATTAGAATTAGAAATAGAGATGGAGACCATTTTCAAGGAGCAAGATGGGCCGGATGGAGATCCAACAAGCTTGAAGATAATGTAATTATTTTCTTGTTTGAATCATGCATACTACCTAGGTGTGACCTTTTGATTTCCCTCTTGGCTCAGGGAAATCAATGTAGTGAAGTCCATAACTATACCATATTTGTATGCTTGTATTTATGTGATAGATATAGGATGCATACCAATGTATGCCAACCATGTATGATGAGACTTAATTAACTAAAACCCTCAAACAAATACTAAGGTATATAAGCCTTCCATTAATTTGAGGAGAACCAGAGTTCTTTATAGTGTGGGTTGTTGACCACAGTCAAGCTCACATTATATCGAATATGTTCAAATCTAATTAAATGGGTCATCTTAGCTAGCCCATTAGTTTGTTGACCACAGTCAAGGCTAATGGTTCTAGAGGCAAGATTAGGGAATGCATATATGATATGCATGCATCAAGAGTTGATAACCTAATGATCCAATAGTTGTGTAGAGACACAATTGGTATAAAGATACCTACCTTTCAAGGGTATGGAATTTGGCTTGTTGACCACAGTCAAGGTCAAATTACATATCAAGGATTGGATGTTGGCCCACTAAGAAAACCATCGGGTTTTCTCGGATTATATAGTGAGGGCTATTAATTCGCAATAAAATAGTGGGAGTAAATGGATTAATTAAAGACCTTATTAATGCATACATATATATGAACATACTCTCATATCTTTTCTTTTTCACATCTATGTCATCATCATGAGCACATCAAATACACGATCAATCTTGGATAACAAACTGGTTGGCAGCAACTATTCTAACTGGATCAAGCAAGTGAGAATTGTTCTCAAAGCTGAAAAGATCTATTATGTCTTGGATAAAGATCTTCCACCACTTCCATCAGATGATGCCATTGATGAGATCAAAGGCACTTATCGAAAATACATAGAGGATAGTGAAGTAGCAGCATGTCTGATGCTGGGTGTTATGTCCTCAAAGCTTCAGAAGCAATATGAGATAGAGGATGGTGGGGTTTCCAAGAAGAAGGTTGCCAAGAAAGAGAATCCCAAAGGAACTTGCTTCCATTGTGGAAAAGATGGTCATTGAAAGCGCAACTGCAAGGCCTACCTATATTCTCTCAAGGAGAAAAAGCATGCTGATGCTTCTACCTCAGGTATTCATATGATTGAAATTAATACTTATTCTATTGCTTCAAAACAGTCTTGGGTATTAGATACCGGATGTGGATCACATTTGTGTGATGATCTACATGGGCTTAGAAGCTTTAGAATAGTTGGAAAGGCAGAGATATGTTTGCAGTCAGCTACTGGACAGAATATCTCTACAACAGTTGTGGGGACTTACTATTTGCCTCTTCCTAGTGGATTAGTACTGGAATTAAATAATTGTTATTACGTTCCAGCCTTATCCAAAAGTATTATTTCTTTCAGTCGTTTGATGAACGATTATGATATTTCTTTGAAGGACAAATGTTGTTACATTTTTAAGAACAATATGTTTTATGCAAAAGCTATCATTGAGAATGGTATATTTGTTCTTGATTTAAATAAAGAAGTACATAATGTGAATACCAAGAGAATGAAATATGATAATCTGAATACCTCATACTTATGGCATTGTCGTTTAGGCCATATAAATGAAAAACGCATGACCAAGTTACACAAGTCAGGTGATTTGGGATCATTTGATTATGAATCATTTGATACATGCGAATCTTGTTTATTGGGAAAAATGACAAAAGCTCCCTTTATTGGTAGAGGAGAACGAGCTAAAATGGTTTTGGACTTAGTACATTCAGATGTATGTGGTCCAATGACTACACATGCTAGAGGAGGTTACTCCTACTTCATTACTTTCATAGACGATTATTCCAGGTTTGGATACATCTATCTAATGAAATATAAGTCTGAAGCATTTGAAAAGTTCAAAGAATTCAGAAATGAAGTAGAGAAACAACTTGGCAAAAGTATTAAAACACTTAGATCAGATCGAGGTGGAGAATACTTAAGTCAAGAGTTTCAGGATTATCTTAGAGATAATGGGATTTTATCTCAATGGACTCCTCCATATACACCACAACACAATGGTGTATCTGAAAGGAGAAATCGAACACTATTAGATATGGTTCGATCAATGATGAGCCGAGCAGACTTGCCTAAGTCCTTTTGGGGATATGCACTAGAAACTGCTGTTTATGTGTTAAATAGAGTTCCTAGTAAATCGGTTGATGTTACTCCATATGAGATGTGGAATAACAAGAAACCCACGCTTTCTCATATGAAAGTATGGGGTTGTCCTACTTATGTGAAGAGGACAATGTCAGACAAACTGGATGTTAAGTCTGACAAATGTTTATTTGTGGGATATCCAAAAGAAACGTTTGGATATTATTTCTATCATCCCTTAGAACAAAAGGTGTTTGTTTCAAGGCATGCTGTCTTCTTGGAAAGAGAATTTCTCCTACGAGAAGACAGTGGGAGTAAAATTGAGCTTGGTGAAGTTCAAGACCCACAAATAGAAGATGATCAATCGATTGAACCCGAAACTGAATTTCATAATGATGAGATTACAGTTGAACCTGATTATACACAAAATCCTAGAAGATCTACTAGGATGCGTTCTATCCCTGTGAGATATGGATTTCACGTAGATTCGGATAGAGGCATAACTGTAGTAGAGGACAATGAGCCTACAAGCTATCAAGAAGTTTTGAACAGTTCAGAACGTGATTTATGGCTTAAGGCTATGCAGTCCGAAATGGACTCCATGTATGAGAATAAAGTATGGACTTTAACTCAACCACCTGAAGGGATAAAACCCATAGGGTGCAAATGGGTCTTCAAAAAGAAGACTGACATGGAAGGTAATATAGTTACCTATAAAGCTCGCTTAGTAGCAAAAGGTTATCGTCAAAAAGAAGGTATTGACTATGACGAAACTTTTTCTCCTGTAGCGATGCTTAAGTCTATAAGAATACTTTTAGCCATTGCAGCTCATTATGATTATGAGATTTGGCAGATGGATGTGAAGACAGCTTTCCTTAATGGAAATCTTACCGAGGATGTGTATATGACACAACCAGAAGGATTCACATCTGGAAATGGCGAAAAGGTATGCAAGCTTCAAAGATCCATTTATGGATTGAAGCAAGCCTCTAGGAGCTGGAACATACGATTCAATGAGACAATCAAAGAGTTTGGTTTCTCACAGAATGAAGATGAACCTTGTGTGTATAAAAGGGTCAGTGGGAGTGCAATTGTCTTCCTAGTTCTATATGTAGATGACATATTGATCATGGGAAATGACATTTCTCTTCTCCAATCTGTTAAAATATGGTTATCCAAGCAATTCTCCATGAAAGACCTTGGAGAAGCATCCTATATTCTGGGAATAAGGATCTATAGAGATAGATCCAATAGGTTGCTAGGTCTTTCTCAAAGTACATATATAGATAAAGTATTGAAGAGGTTCAATATGGATCTCTCTAAGAAAGGGTTTATACCCATGGTGCATGGGAAACACCTTTCTAAGTCTATGTGTCCACAGACACTGGAGGATAGAGAGAGCATGAATAGAATACCATATGCATCTGCAATTGGTTCTATCATGTATGCTATGTTATGTACACGTCCAGATGTAGCATTTGCTTTGAGTGTCACAAGCAGATTCCAATCTAATTTTGGAGAGGAACATTGGGCAGCTGTCAAGAATATTCTTAAGTACTTGAGAAGGACTAAGGATATATTCTTGGCATATGGAGAGGGCAGTTTGGAAGTAAACGGGTATACAGATGCCAGCTTCCAATCTGACAAAGATGATTGTAAATCACAATCTGGTTATGTGTTCATAATGGGAGGAGGAGCGGTTAGTTGGAAAAGTTCCAAACAAGAAACAACTGCTGATTCCACGACAGAAGCTGAGTACATTGCTGCTTCAGAAGCAGCCAAAGAAGCAGTCTGGATCAAAAAGTTCATAACCGAACTAGGAGTGGTGCCTAGCATTGTTGATCCGATTCCTTTATATTGTGACAACAATGGAGCCATTGCGCAAGCGAAGGAACCACGGTCTCATCAGCGATCCAAGCATGTTCTCAGACGCTACCATCTCATAAGGGAAATAGTAGCTAGAAATGATGTGAAAATAGAAAGGGTTCCCACAGATGACAATGTGGCGGATCCCCTCACTAAAGCACTTTCCCAGATAAAGCATGATCACCATATAAATAGCATGGGTCTGAGACATATGAGTGATTGGCTCTAGTGCAAGTGGGAGATTGTTAGAGAGTATGCCCTAGAGCCCATGTAATAGGGATGTTTTTCATATGTATGAAATTTATATTCTTAATAAAAGGCATCATTCATTTATTAATGCTGTGTTTGAATACATGAGTTTGTAAATCTTAAATTAATAAATGAAGTCCTAGATATTATAAACACAGTGCAAAGGCAATCATGAAAGTGTTCATGATGTGAGATGTCTATCGCATGCAAATGTGTTAATATCTAAATATCCCTAGTCATAGAATTAACAAGATAGGACATTGTTAATTCGGACAGACTAGCACATGTTATGCTTCTTGAATGGTTCAAGCAATGGTTCTCATAATTGTGATTATGGATGATAATCAAAGCTAACATGTGGATGCTTGTTAGAGGAACAAGTTCATTGGAGACCTGCAAAGAGAATCCTCATATGGATATTAAATCTATGTCAGTGAGGAATCTCTTCATAGCGGTTGTGCAAGTATCCTTAGACTTGAGATCACCAAAGTTATCTTAAGTAGCAAGTGGTATACTTTGACTCCATAACTGATTACTTCCAACTGGGAGTGAACATAGTTAGGAGATTGGGTATATCATGACCTACTTGAAGATAGTTGAGTGATTGACAAAGGATTCACCATCCCAGATTTAACAAGGGAAGTTATCTCACATGATTCTATAATTACCTTGTTCAGTGAATCTCTGGCCAGAGTAATATGCCGAGATGGATGGAGATCCATGAAGGGCATTTTAGGAACAATGGTTAAATTAATAGAACATACATAATTAGATTTATATGAGTTGACAGAAATCCATACTCAGAATCTGATTGAGATAAGAGTGGTGAAAGGAGTAATTGCACGGTAACTGTTTCTATGGAAGGGTACAGTCAAACCACATGACTTTCCTGACATTTGGGTAGTCATGATGCCTAGCTAGAGGCCAATCATGACTTGTATAATGATGTATCAAAATATCAATAGAGATTGATAAATTGATTTAAAGGAGTTTAAATCATGTGAGTTTTGAATAGAACTCACAATTACATATTATACTGCCAACATGGACAGGAACCCAATAGGTCACACACATATAGAGAAAAGGGTAAAATGGTAAAATGACAAGGATAATAATATTTGATATTATTATAAAGGTAGAGAGGAGAATATGATAATAATTAATTAAAGAGTTTAATTAATTATGATCAAATAAAATTGTCCGCGGAACTTTTGAGAAATGTTCTGTAAATTGGACCTAAATGAAATAATGTATTTCATGATTAATTATTATTGTCTTATAAGTGTTATAAGACTACTATAAGTGTTATAGGACTGATATAATAATTAATAGGACCATTGGAGAAATTATAGAGGGCCAAAGGAATGAAGAAGTTGGAGGAAGCCCTCCAGAAGAGGGCTACACGCCAACTTCATACAGAAGGGCTTAGAGGGCTTTTTTCTTGGACCAAATTAATTTATATATGTTACATAAGTGTTATGGAACTCACATATTTAATTTGGTTGGATTTGGAATCCATTTGGGTATTTAAATCCAATTAGATGCACAAAGGGCCTAGTTTGTGGATTTTGTGCATGGTCTTTTATGAAAAGATTTAATTTGGATTTAATTAAGCCCAAATGATTATAATTAATTCCAGAAGCCCAATTAATAATTCTCCAGCAATTTTAAAGAGCCCAATCTCATTAAGGAGTTGGAATTTTAACCTAACTATAAAAGGCCAACTAATGAGAATTAGGGTTAAGTGATTAAAACAAAAGGAAAGTCTTTTTCTCTTAATCCTCTCTCCCTTTTGCGCCACTTCCCAAGCTAGCTCTTGGGAATTTCGGCCAGCCCTAGTTGAACACCAAGTTGTTGGTTCAATTTACCCCTCTCTAGTGTGGATTACTCATTGGAGGTGTTCGATTTTGGACACTGTGGTTTGCGACAACCCGGTGCGAAGTAAAATCAACTGTTCAACAAAAATCAAAGGTGATTTTTCTTATTCTCATATAGTTATATTGTGTATTCATGGCAAGATCAGATCTTATGGTTAAAAAAATTTAAAATTCCGCTCATGTATGTGATGCATGTAACCATAATATTCCAACATAGTTTGGCAAAACTTATGGAAATAACTTTTTCAATTAGTAAAAGCTATATTAAAAAAATTCATATCTCAAAAAGTAAATAACTGTTTGGTAAATAAAAGACAAAATAACTTATAAATTAAGAAATAGTTTACCAACTGTTTGGTTAATAATAGGATTAGAAATAACTTTTCAGAATAAAAAAGACGAAAAAGAACATGTATAATTTTAATATATTATATTCAATATCTCAATAAAAAATAATAATTTTTTCCACTTATTTGCATTTTTTTTACTCCACTAAACTATTAAAAAATGCAACTTAATTTGTTGACCACTAATTTTGCAGATTTTGTTGAAAGGAAGTCATAGTGATGAATTGAAGAGGATTAAATATGTGGTACAGATTGCAGTTATCATGGCATATCATTTGATTCTTGAGACTTCATTTTTGGTTGATTGGAGAGCTATGTTCTCTACTGTCTTGTTACCTGGGACAGTTGAGATGTCACTAAGAGATCTCGCATCCTCTATCTTAGGAACTGTTGATTCTGATGTTCCTTGTTTTAAGAAGTCTATTGCTGAAACTGGGACATCTGCCTATGATGTTCCCATTTCTAGTGGAATTTGTGATGAGGGTTCTCACAATTCAAACTTCGGACTGGACGGCAATTCTATGTCCTATGTGCCATACAACCTTGTCATTTTTTCTGGGTTCTCATCTCTTTCAGCTTCTTTAAAGAAAGTTATTAGTGATAATTTCCCTCTTGCTTCTTCTGTTCCATATCATTCCTTGGCTAATTACTTTGGGTTTAATGAAAAAGATAATGATGGTAGGATCACCGGAGAGGTGCCAATTTTGAAAACTTTGGAATCTTCCAAGCAATGACCAGATATTGATCATAAGATCACTAAAGAGATTCCACTTTTAAAAACTTTGGAATCTGTTGACTAGTGTGGTATAGAATCTAATGTTGATGAAGATAAATCACTTGCGCAAACTCAGTCTGTGAAGATTTTCAGTGGTAGGAGAAAAGAATAGAAAAAAACAGTTTTTTATATTAGGTATATTTATTATTATAAAATATAATAAGGGATATTTTTGTCTATAAAAAAATTTAAATTAACTTCCCTTAAAAGTTAAAATTTAACTTTTCTGAAAAGCTTCAATTTATAGCTTTTTGAAATATGTGATTTTTTCACTTTTTACAAAATTAATTTTTCTAAAATTAATATTTACCAAATACCTATTTTGATCTAATAATCAGCTTTTTCTTCAATAATCAGCTTTTTTTCTTTTCAAAAGCAATGCCAAACACACCCTAAATCTATTTTTGAAATGCAGTTACATAATTCCCTTAAATCTAGCTTTAATCTACCTTAGAAGCATGGAGAGTGCACATAAAAGAGGTATATAGTATGAATGTATTTGTTGGTGTAATTTTCCCAATTAGTTATGTTTAGAATGTGAATACCAGCTGCTCACCTCTCATTTCTTAAAAGAGCTGCTATTTTTGAAATTCCATTTCTTCTCACATCTAATTCTACTTTCTCTATTTGTTTCCTTTTTTAACACCCATTCAATTATGCATCTAATTTTCGCATCTAAGTGTGTCTGCTATTTTTGCAAATTGCTGGTTCACAAGTAGTGAAGATTTATATGTATATCAAGTATCCAAGCTATCAAAATATGATGCATCATAAACTGAATATAAGAAATAAAATTAATATAATTGAACAACTGATTTCAATTTCATTCTACTTCTTTAGAATCCAATTTTTTTTTAATATTCATCAATCGGGTTTTGAAGATTTAACTAAACCCATCTCTTGAATTGAAGATTTTCGTTGATCTTAGGCACTGAAACATCGCATGATAATAGACTGAGTTTAGCTTCTGTTAAAAGCTTGAGCTTTTTGAGTATATAAATTGGAATAGAATAAAAAGTGATTTTGGGCTCTTATGATTAGTTATTGTGCTTGGTATCAGTAAATAAGTTCACAGTTTTTGGGAAAGCTGAGAAGGTGTGAAAGGATGGTACTTATAATGATACCACATGAGGTACTATTTTAGGCTCTTGGTAATGAATAATTCAAAGAATAAGGTTTCTTGGCATAGCTATATATAAATTCTGAATCTTTTTTATGCACCTTTAATGAATTTGTCTTAAAGTTATGAATTTTCTTGTTCATAAATTTTTGTATTTGGAAGAATCTATATACTTCTAGATTATTATGTTAGTTTGAGTGCTGCTTGTAAATTTGTAAAGCACAAAGAGGAGTGTGGCTTTTCTCTGAAATTCTCTGTGGATTATTTGTTATTTAATTGATGAAAATTACTTTGCGGGCTAGAATGATTCCAAGTTGTTGGCTTTTCTGCAGTGGTCGACATGGTTTTGTGGTTGCAATAACAGGCATAGAGAACATTGGCAAAGGGTTGATCCGAGATGGGACAGGATTTGTGACATTTCCAGTTAAATACCAGTGTGTTGTGTTCAGGCCATTTAAGGGAGAGATTTTGAAAGCTGTTGTTACCATGGTGAACAAGGTATCTTTCAAATGGCATTATGAAAATGTTTCAGTGGAATGTTAAATAGTGTGCAATTTATCATCTTATTCAAAATCTTGGCAGATGGGATTTTTTGCTAAAGCTGGGCTAGTACAAATTTTTATTTCCAACCATGTAAGTTTGCATATACATGTTTGTTTACTTCTAAAAGATCATTAGCTCTCTTTTTCCCCCCTAAATGCTTTTTGCTCTTTGCCCTTTGGTTGTTTACAAATATATGAATTACTCAACAAATAATCTTAGTATGTGTTAACTACTGTGTCTTAACCACTTAAATATTGAAGTTATCATTCGGACTACTATTTAGTCTAGTTGTTTTTAGTTTCTCATGGTATATATCCTTTTTTTTTTGCCAATGCCTTCGTTTCTGTTTCTGAAGCAACCAAGAATTATTTATTGGTTCAAAAATAGAGAAAGAATGCATACATTCAGTATTTTATTCCTTAGTGGACAGTTTTCTAACATTTCTATTAATATAAAAACCTTTAGAAGTCAATATTTTGTGCTTTGTGGAATATGCAGATTATTATGTGAGTTGTTCAATTTTTTAAAGTTTATGTTTATTGCAGGGATATTAGAATGCAAAATCAGACCCGTGTGTGAAACAGGAGTTTGGATGCTTTTACATCTTATGCTGTCGATGCCGTATGTTAAGTGATGATACTGAATTTCTTTCTGGATATAAGTTTCGTTGTCTTGTCTCATTTCAAATTCATTCATTTTTTGAGCTTAGAGCTTTCGTTTTGTCTCCTCTGCATATATGCACTTATACTAAATGTTGTCTACATGTCTGCCACTGATGTGTTAATTTTTCATTCTGTGATGTAGTTAATACCAGATGACATGGAGTTCCAGTCTGGAGATATGCCAAACTATACATCTTCAGATGGATCAGTACATTCTGTTGACTGCATAAATGAATGAGAAATAGTTTTTTTGTTTTGTACTTGGAAAACTGAAATTTCTCATTAGTATTTTAAAACAATTTTCAGGTTAAAATTCAGAAAGATAGTGAAGTACGATTGAAGATCATAGGGACTCGAGTTGACGCCACATAAATTGTATGTGCTGAAAAACTATTGTTTATTTCTTGATATCTTACCATCTATTTCTTTCGATTCGGCTCTAAGCTAGTATTCCTTTTTTGGGTCTGTTATTCCAGGATTCAAATTCTTCTGTAACTATTGGTAGTTTAATCACAATTTCACGTACATATTGAGGATAAAGTAGAAAGAAGAAGAACACTATTTTTTATGCAGTCTAACTAGCGTGCTTCAACTATAGTGCAATTTATTTATAAATCACTTGGTGTTGTTCCTTATACAATTAGGATTAGGAAAATCTGATTACATAATTGTCCCCTTCAATAACACTACTCTTTCTAGATAGTCTTCTGCTGTGCCTCTCCTTGCAAAGGCCCCCATGCTTTACCAGGAGCTTTAGTGAATGGTATTCCCTGTTAATAATTGAGTCACAATAATTTTTGAATGCTTAAGAGGCTTGATAGAGACAGATTCAATAGACTTGTTATATATTAAATGCTTCAAACATACAGACTTAAGGGATTAAAATAATATAAATTTACACCTTTGCTAAGTAATTGTGTATCAAATCAACATAATAGCCAAATAATAAGATGTCAGCTAAAAACATGTAATAACGTAACTTTTGGAGATTACCTATCCCAAATATTTGACTATTTTTTTTTTTAATTTATCATGTTCCATTTCTTCCTAATTTTATATTATATAAAAAACATCACTCACTGTCAAATAAAATAAGACATTTATTCTGCAAATCACAATACTTGGGAGTTTCGTTAGAAGTTTAAATGCAATGCATCTTCTCTGTTATTGAGTTTTGCTAGTTAGCATTTAAGAATAGCATGTAATTTCTATATTTCTTTTAGTTATAATGAGATAACTTCCAGGATAAAAAGTACGTTTTGACTTGTTTAATGCTGGAGTCAATATCTGCTCAATATATTACCTGATTTTATGAAGGTGCTTCTGAATCCTTGTTGATAGCTTAGGCATATATTATTTCTATACAATTTTTACCAACAGTTTCGTCAATAGTTGAGTAATGTTATATTTTATTAAATGAATATATTCCCTAAGGTTCCAAAATAACTAATATCAATTAAGAAAATAATCGTTTTAGCACATAAGAATAATTTTTTATTGAACTACAATATATATGTCCACTTTCTGCATGTTAATGTTCTACTTGGAAAGAAAATAATTGTTCTTGATCTTTTGGTCCAAAATTATACTCTTATTTCTATATATATATATATATATATATTAAATTACAAGATAAGATAAAAACATATTATAGTATCAATATCAAAATCAAGTTACCTGTACATAAATTCAATGACGGAATTATGTTGTTAAATGATCAACCTTAATCTGTTTTGTTGTTTTGAGATTGTTATGATTTAAGAAGACCAATTTGCTTGTAGCAGCTGCAATAGATTGTAGCAGTGGTGTTTTACTATTTTGATGAACTTCATATACAACCTAGTATGTTCTAGTAAAAATAGTTTTAATATAATCCATGTAAATTATACTTGTTCTCCTGTAACGGATGATCCAGTACGTGTTTTTTTCTCTCTTCTTTGTTATTTCTTTGGGGAAAGGATTGGAGAAGGGCTTGTGAGTTATTCTGCTTAAAATATGAATAGATTCTCTGAAAGCTATATTGTTTATTTATTTTATAAATTTGTAAACATGATCATATTGTTGATTTTGTTATATTATTGGTTGATAGTTTTAGTTATACATCTACGCCTCCAAATGATTCACCCTACTGTTTGGTGACTGGTGAATATGGATGGACAGTAAATATAGAGAGAGTCATAAGAGCTCAAGCATTAAGGGACAACAGTATAGCCAGATACACGTCAAGCAAAAAGATGAAGGAGAACAACCCAAAGAATCCCATAATAGAGGAACTAAGGAAGAAAGCTAATGCTGACAAGAACGACAAGACATCAAGTAACTAATGTTTCATTCTAGACTCTTTTTTTCTATTGTTATTGTGTTCAATATTCATCTTTCTAGGTCATGCACCTGCGATTCCTAAGGATTTGTATCATCTCATCAAGGCTATTGCAATTAGGAGGCATTTAGAGAGGAATAGATTGTGTTTTGCTTAATCTACTGTGGAACTGTCATCATAGGGACAGATGTGTCTCATGGCTCTCTTGGGCATTCTGACCAACTCAGTAGCTATAGCTAATGTGAGCTGAAATCGATTTCACAATTGAATTTAGATGCTATCAAAACTGATGAATAATCTCTGACTACAATAATTTTTTACCCTTTTACTAGCTAGGATGAGATGGTTTAGGATAGTATATAGTTTGGACTTATATTTAACTTCTTCTTATTGATATTTTGTCCAGGC
Organism: Excoecaria agallocha; assembly: GCA_037975025.1. Classification (NCBI taxonomy): domain Eukaryota; kingdom Viridiplantae; phylum Streptophyta; class Magnoliopsida; order Malpighiales; family Euphorbiaceae; genus Excoecaria; species Excoecaria agallocha. The sequence goes on from CM075816.1 coordinate 33,853,787, forward strand.
TTTGAAGAGAAGCAATTATGATGCTGAACCCATGCTACGAATATGTGGTATTTCAATCAATACCGGCTTTGCTCCAGTTATTCTGTTTGCTCTTTGTAGTCTAATATCTATTGTGTTAAAGAAGTAAAGGATTGGTAAAGGATTGTAGTGCTTGTATTATAGTCCTAATGAATGAAAAAAAAAATCAATATATCTGATTTAAATTTCTTGGGGTGTGCATCTGATTAGGACCGGTTGTCATTCTTATTTCTACGCTCTCAATATAATAATTTTCCTTTCTTTTGGGACTGGTAATAATTCTCAACTAGAAAACATTGGATTTATCGATTCATAAGGACGTATATTCTTCGTTTGCCAGTGTAATTATAAGTACTTATTGATTTTATTGATGTTCAGTACCTTTTTAATTCCAACTTTATTTATATTTTCACTTAATGACCTTTTGCAATATGATTTGCTTTCAATTTACTATTTCGTCATGAAAGTTTTTTCTATGGATATATTGTAGTTGGTATTTTCATGTACTTTGGAACTCTGGATATTTGGAAAAGGGAAACTTATATCTTTTGACAACAAGTACCAAAGGGCATATAAAGGGAAACTTATATCTTTTGACAACAAGTACCAAAGGACATATGTTTTAACTGAGAATTTCCTAGAGATTAGAGTTAATAGGGGGTTGTAGAGAAAAACGTGTATGTATGCATGCATCTGTTAACAGAAATCTGATTATGTACCCTATATAATAGAAGCAGTATCACCTTTTATGTTAACTTTCATTTCTTTCTTGTCATGTTTGTATTTAAGTGTCATCAAATGTCTTAAGTACAGCAATGGATGATTGCAGGTGCACTTTTGTTTCAATTGTCAGATATAGGCTTCTGCATAAATATTGATTTTCTAACTTCGAAAGTAAAAGTAACTTTGTGTAAAAAATCAACAATAATTTAGTGATGGAATAACGAAGATAATTCCGCCGCAATATTTTTCAATACTGGCCGAATTTAGCAATAGAAACTTTAATTCGGTTGCTAGAAATAGCAACACAAATTAATTTCAGTTCCTATAAATATCAACAAAATTTCTATTCAGTTGTTAAATATAGCAATGAAAATATATTTAGGTTGCTAAAAATAGCAACTGAATTTCTATTCGGTTGGTAAAAATAGTAAGGGAAAATCTAATTCCGTTGGTAAAAATAGCAACGAAAATTCTAATTCCGTTGCTAAATTTAGCAATGAAAACAATTTTCGTTGTTAAAAAATACCAACCGTCAAATTTGCAACCGAATATTCCGTTGTTAATTTTTATTAGCAACGGAAATTCAACAAATTCAGTTGCTAATTTCCGTTGCTATTTTTTAATTTTCTTGTAGTGGCTATCTCACAATAAAAATGGATCAAGCCCAAATTATTATTGATAGTTAACCCATAAAAGCATCTATTAATGGGCTTAAAACTGGTAAGTGTCATAGAGTCACCACCCAACAAAACGTTGGAAAATGACTTTCAATCTTTTGATGTCTAAATAAAGATTGGTGTTCAGTAGATCACTCTTATAAGGCATCTTGGCTAGGTATTTATTTTATAATTGAGTTTTATACTTAATCCCCTCTGCTCTCTCATATGATGCAAAATAATTAAAATTAAGAAAATGTCCCATTCACATAAATAAAGCGATAAAAAGTAGCAAAATAAAGCTACTTAATTATTACATAAGCAAATCGTTCTCATAACCACAACAAAATAATATACACACATAAATCGGGGCATTCATTTAGATTTGGGAATATTGGTTCCCTCATACATATTTTACAAAAAAAAAAAAAACCTCTTTTTATCTCATGTGGATTTGGTTTAAAAATTGGATATTGGTCCATGCTTTGAAGAAAAATCCAATTAATTTAGTAGAAAACAGTTTAAATGCCTTTTTATTTTATCGTGCACAAAAGCTTTTTTTAATAATTATTACATCCTCGAAATAATAATACATCCAAAAAATAAATACCAAATAAATGAGTAAATAACCACAAAATAAACAAAATAATGGCTAAAATCAAACCAAAACCATAAATAAACGAATAATAAAAAGTAGGTAATCGAGGCAACCGAATTGGGCTGAGGATAGTGACTGACTTGGAAGCACAATTTTCATGCAAAAAACTGCACAAACCCTCCAATGGCAAAGGTATTTATATACTCAAAAAACCACACAAAAAGAATATGAATTAGTACTATAAATAATGTAATAAAAATAATTGCAAAATAAACTATACAAGCATAATGGAATTAAGTACAAAATTACATCATACAGGGCCGAATAATGTGGAATAATGCCTTAAACATTACAAAAATCACATAAATGATATAAACAAATAAATTACATTAAAATACATAAAAAAATATGCAAAAAATCCATTCACAGATGCTCAAAACAGGCGAAGCACGACCATATGTGGAGCGAAGGATGGGATGAGAGGAAAGCCCGTGACGTCCCATCTGTCGCATGACAAACGGGTGCCTGTCGAGTTTTTTTTCCCATCTGTCACTGTTGGTTAAAGCAGAATGCAAAATTTTTATGGTGAAAATGCAAAAAGTCATACAAAATATGTTTTAACACTTCATATGCATCCATTAAACTCTAAATCATGCCATTATGGTGTTATAACGTCAAGTCATAGATAAAATATATTAAAAATTACATATTTATAGAATTAAGGGAAGGAAGTAAAAGCTTAATGTACAATAATGGAGGAATCTTATTCTAAACACACCATTAACATACTAATTCAATTTAGATTCATATTGTATCACATATAAGCATGCATATAAATCAAATGTAACATTTAAACACAAACATTCCAGTAAATTTCACATGAATTATGCACGGGCATTCTAAAGAGAGAAAGAGAATAAAAATAGAGAGAGCCTAGAATATTACCCTCAAGAGATATTCTGACTCTAAAATCTTTATAGTCCAGAACTCTACTCTAATTTATGCTCCTTGCTTTTCAGAAATATGCAATGAAATCTATTTTTATGTGTGTATGTTAATCAAAAGAGAATGACAGAGTAAGAACTTAGAGAGAGAGAAAATTATCTTTTCTTCTTCTTTAAAGTGGCTCCGTAAAAGTGATTCCCCTCTTTCTATTTTTTCCTTTTTTTTTCAAAACCCTAGATTTTTAGATTTTATACCTAGGTTAGGGGTGGAGTTGGATTTCAACTCCAACTCTCCAAATCTGGAGATAAATCTCCTGTAAATCCAGAAAAAATCCTTTTGAAATATATCTTGCCTTTTTAAATTTTAGAAACATGGGAATTATGAGTTTTGAGCCATAGACGGACATTCCTCAATGAGAAGCGATCATCCTTCATCCCTAAACCTAGATTTCCTAAAATGCCCCTTGTTTAACTTGTGAAGCAGAGAGGGATCCACAGATAGGCATGCCTTAGGTGAAAGACGGCTGTCTACCACTTCTGAAGGTCCAAAATAAGGTTTTTATGCATTTTTTGTGAAAACACTCAGAAATATTTAAAACATTGCAAAAATATTTGAGAAAATGTGAGAAATCCAAAATTGGAGCTTCAAGATCTGAATCTGCTGTCAATAATATACTATTTTCTCATCATTGGATAACTCTAATCTAGGCTACCTCAGGTCACTGAGTTTACAGCTACCCCCAATTTTGGAGAGCTAGTGCACTGGTGCCAAGTGAGCTAAAATTCTGAGTAAAAGGAGAAAGAAGCGTACCTAAGGCAGTAAATCTCTTGGTTGATCAAAATACGTACCTTCTACTGAGGTAATGAGTCTCTTGGTTGATTAGGTAGTTATCACTAGCTTGATGATGCGTTAACCCTGATTCAGGTAGTTAACATCAGTTTGTTAATGTGTTAAACCTGGTTTAGATAGTTAACATTAGTTTGTCGATGTGTTAATCCTAGATTGACTATCTGATTAACGACTGAGGCATGCAAACTAGGACAAGTTGATTAACTCTGATTAGTGCCTAGGGCATGCAGAATTAGGTTATTTAAATTCGTCTTATTAGCGCCTAGGGCATACAGAATCAAGATGACTTGATGAAGATCGATTAGTGCCTGGGGCATACATAATCAAGTAGTTTAAATGCATCTAATTAGCACCTGAGGCATGTAAAATCAAGACAACTTGATAAAGATTGATTAGTGCCTAGGGCATGCAGAATCAGGTAGTTTAAATGTGTCTGATTAGCCCTAAGGCATGCAGAATCGAGACAATTTGATTGGATGTGATTGGTGTTAGGTTTTTTGACCTGCAAAATGAAATAAGTTTTTGAGTAATTATTTCATTATTGTCCATTATAGATTGACCTTTATATTGGCTGGTGTTTCTGGTGGGTGCATTTTCCCTCTTTGAAGAGATATCCCATTGTGGAGGTTTTTGGCAAATATGCATCTATGAAGAGTTACTAAGATGTTTGGAGCCATTCTAGCAAATATGCATCTATGAAGAGTCACTGAGACTATGTGGAGTCATTCTGGCAAATATGCATCTGTGAACAGTCACTGAGACTATGTAGACCATTTTAGCAAATATGCATCTGTAAAAAGTCACTGAGACTATATGGAGTCATTTTAGCACACTTCCCAATGATTATGTCACCACTCTGTAGATTGGAACCAATGTAAGGGGAACCATCATAATCAGAGCTACTGTCTTATGCTTGATCTTATTCTGCACTCTTTCAAATTTTATATTGTCATCAGATTTTTGCCTCTTGTCCAATAGCTTCTTGTTATGTATCTCTTTTATTTTGGCCTGTTCAGGCAACCTCTTGTGATGAGCATGGGTGTTTTTACTTCTTGTCATTGAGGGGTAAGTATATGCCCCTGGTGGGGTTTTAAATACCTGATATGAAAAGAATTCGATATTAGTGCTCTGTTAACTTGGCCTTTTTTTCTTTCTTTTTTTCTTTTTTTTTTACACTTGTTATTGTTACTTTTTTCTTATTATGATATGTTGAATTATAGGTATTATTAATTTCATGGCATTTTTTTCCTTTTTTTTTCTTTCTTTTTTCATGATTATTATCATTTTCATTATTTTCAAGCCTGATAAATATGAACAAAGTGAAGCATGCACAATAATTTTGAGCATAATAAATATGAAAAACATGAAGCGTAATATGTATATACAGTTTTTAAATATAGTTCTATCTTTATATATAATAAAAATTTTCCAACACTCCCTGAATACAAAAAATGGATAAGTCACTGTAAGGGCCCTGGTCCTATGCGGTAGGCTGGCGCAAATGGGGGGTTTAAATTGCTGATGACTTTGAAGGTCTGGCTGGTACCCCTACCTGTGGTGTCGAAGGGAGCTGATCATCATCTGGCCCAAATCTGAAGCAAAATTCGGGTAGTGCTGCTATCAAAGGCTGTAGAACCCATGTTATCACCTCCGTAACAACTCTGGAATGGCACTCAAGGTATCTTATCAAATCACCACTCAAGTACCCAATATATCTCCTCAACTCCTCATCAGTCTCTATCACAGCCTACCTGGCCTCAGGAAACTCGGTCATCAGCTACCTGTAGGGTCACCTCAAATCTCTGCCTCAAGGCTACTAAATCTACTCTAATGCCTCGTACCTCACCTACAAAGTTTGTACAATCACTAATAAGGCCTATAAAGACAGTACTGCTTTGAGTATCGCCTGTAGTGTTTGGTCTTAGTGTCTATTGTTATCCTCCAGTGGTGTCAGTCTCTTAGAAACGTCATTAGATAGAGGGCTTAGTGTGTATATGTTGGCGATGGTGGAACAGATAGCGAAGGAGCAATCGATGTAGATGCCCATAAGGTAGAGAAGTTAAAGAAGTGGATGTTCCATGATGTAGGGAAAGAACCTCCCTAGCCTTATGGCTAGTGACCTCTGATGCCTGATGGGAGATCTGAGGTGCAATGGCAGTTTTGGTGATCCACCTAGAAGATCTTGTAAATCAATCTACATATCCAACGCATAGTCTAAGTCCATCCCTGCTCCCTGAGGTCCCTATGGCTCATTTGCCTAATCCTCCTGCAAACGTGGCTATGCTGGAGGTACTTATGGCTCTACCAATGCCTCTGTTGGTGGCTCATCCTACTTATCCCCCACTGTGGGTGTACCTGGTACTATAGGGTCGAGACTGCACCTCTGTTTGGTCTCTGGTATGGTCAGCAGCCTATACTCCCCCTGTCACCCCTCTATAGGCTCCACCATGCTTATAGTGACTATTGCCTGTAACTCAATGTAGATGCCCTCTGGAAGGGGGTTGCCAAAGTTGCTCTTGCATAACCTCAATGACAAGTAGCAACTGAGTAATGATGCCTCCAATGCAGATCTAAGTCCCAGGCTAAGTGCCTACACTGACCAGTGTTGCAATGATCTCATACATGATAACTATGTTTCTGCCCTCCTACATACCCCATAAATTGGTGACATCTATTGAGTTAATCCCTCCTGGACTCCCTGTACATCCTAGGTATGAAGCAAATAAGACCCTCTGAAGATAATATATAAATCTGAAAGGCTAGCATGGTGCTCATCACCTTGTCTGAGCGGTAAATGGCCCCTAGTAGAGTCACCGCTCTTCATCTGTCCCGGGTCCATCATCATGGGTGGTGTGACCATACCTAACCCACTCGGGAGATCTATGGCCTGAGCAAACCTGCGTCTCGTAATACTATAATGTATACCTAAGGCTTGGAATTGGACGACTCCCTCCTTTGTATTTGATTTAGAGTAGCTGCCATACTCTAAGGTGGCGATGACCTCTTTGGTGATATCTGGATAGGTTATGTAGGCTTAGGCAAAGAACGTTGTCCATCCTACTCGGCTTGGAGTTGGTCAGCCTCCTATAGTAGTCCAAACTCCTTTAGAAACTGCCTGGACATGAGTCAACTGGATTTGTATTATACTTATTGTAAAGCCCGATATCTGCTAGCCTGCTCAGGCATTATATAAGCTGGCACCGGCTAAGATGGTTGTGCATGTGTAGTCCTACGAGGCATCCTGCGAGAAAAGATTTCATTTTAGTTCATGATTGACTTGAGTTGTGAGCAAAACTAATATATTAGAATTTACAAGAATTTTGATAGCATATTGAGTTAAATATTTATAGATAATCTATGCTAGGAATGCGTGTTAAGCGTTATGATATAATGCACATCATTCTAAGCCTGTCTTTGGCTATTCCAATAGTAATGCATAAAAAACAAGGCATAACACATGTTACATATTTTACGAGATTTTAATAAAATTTTGGTAGCATTTCGGCTAAGAATGTGACTACCTTCTATCCAAAAAAGACAATTCAAAATAACACAAGCCATTATGGCCGCTAAATAGCATAGTCATAATATTAACATAATGTACACTTTATGTTTTATGAGAATTTTAATAAAATTTTGGCAGCATTCCAAATAGGAATGGACTGCCCCCTACACACAAAAAGATAATTTAAAATAACACAGGCCATCATTGCCACCAAGCAACCCAAACTAAGCTATTAACATTAGAAAGATTAAACCTATTTGTAACTACTTGGTGCAACTAAAACTCTACTACAACGCTTCTAAAGGCACAAAATACATTAAGGTTACAAAAAAATTATAGGCCACATACGGCTTTTCATTATCTATAGTGCCATCCAAAAGAGGGTTTGGCAATTAAACTACATAATTTAAATTACAAGGCAATATTTATTTCTAACTTAAAAAGAAAACATGCTCACACCCATCATGCCTAGAACAAAAGGTTTCTATCCTAAATTATACATTGACTAAGAGATGAAAACAAATAAGAAATAAAATGAGAAAGATTAAAAAAAATAAAAAAATTAAATAACACATACTTGTGGAAGACGAAAGAGAAAATAGAAAAAAACAGCAAAAAAAATGATGCCCATTGAAGTGAGCCTCACTTCCAGGAGGCTATAGGCACGAACGGCTTAAAGAACGAATGGAGAAAAGCTTGAAAAACCGAAGAGAAAGCTTTGAAATAGAAAAGTATGGGAAGTTGCCGAAAAAAATGAGGAAGAAAACCAATTTATTCAACATTTTGAACGCGGGATGGGCTTCCCATCTATTGCTAGCGACGGACGGGATTGGGTAAAAAGACCTTTTTACCCCTTAACTCTAATTCAAGCTCTATTTCTCCGTTTTTTAACTCTTTTTTTGCTTCCATTTTTTAGTCTTTTTCATCAATTTTTGGATCTCTATCCATCTAAAGCTGATTAAAAACATTGTTTTGGCTTTTTTATGTGCTACAACATTATTTTACAATATTCGCAAGTAGTAATTGCTTTTAGCTACACATAGGTGTCCAAAAGTTTGAAATACTCCCTAAAATTTGTCGTCCCTCCTGAGATGAATGATTCTTTATGTTTAGAACCTTTTTCGAGACAATTTCTTAAACCGCTAGAGCTCTAAATCCCTTATAAAATTAAAACAAAGGGAAAATATAATAGTATATACGTGCAATACATGGGATATGCAAAAAAAAAGTGACTTTTAGCCTTCTAATGGTGACAGATGGGCTGCCTATGGCTTACTTCTTGTGAGGGGATGGTCGTCCATCATCACTTTCTATAAATAGTATTTCAAATTTCTTGGTCTTTGTGCCTTTGATCTCTCACTTTCTAATAAAGCATTTATCAGGTACTTTTCTCTCTCTTTCTTTTGCTTTTCTTTCCTTTTCTATTCGTTTTCCTGTTAGTTATTTATTTTTGTCTCATTATTTTTTACACCGAGACCATTTAAGAAAATTCTATTACCATGATTACTGGACTTGCAAAATTACACCAACTACTGGATGACCTGAAAAACTTGGGAGGACCCTTTTTTGGCTCCATACTCGAGTCTGAGGTTTTTTAAAAGAACATCCCTAGATAGGAATCTATTGCTTGCTGTTGTTCAATATTGGGATGCAAGACCTTATGTGTTTAGATCTACGCATCAGGAGTTATGTCCTTTACTAAAGGAGTTTGCTGCAATGATCAATGCCAT